>CM076993.1:49198500-49804000 GCA_039090855.1 Macrothele yani | reverse complement strand
TGGAAGGCGTGGGGAAATTCTTGAACAGGTTTTGCGTTTCCTCAAATCCTCTTTTAAAATCGTACGGACTGCTTCGTGATCACTTGCACACATTATTATTAATATTGAGTGTTTCACGACCACCGTGTGCAACTCGATTGGCTATAAGCAGTCGTCCGTCCCTAATTTAGGGTTACTTGTTCCAGTGATGGTAGTCAGTCAGTACGGTAGAGCAACATCCGTCAGGGATTCGAAGCAGGAACCATCTCGGACGAATAGTCATAAGCCAGCGCTTAGACCACTGCACCTCAGAGGCGAACATTTGTACAGTCAGTGGACGATCATTCGCTCTGAGTTCACGCACTTTTACAATGTTTTTGAGGATTTTCGGGGATGCGTGCTTTCAATTTGTTGGAGTATTAGCATGTCCCTTTCTTCTCAAAAACGCTTGAACCAGACGAAAACACGCTTCAGGTTTACTGCTTCATCCCCGTAAACTTTTCAGCGTTGCATGCGTCTATATGCGGATTTTCCCAATGAGAAGCAGAATTTAATATCGGTTCTTCGCTCCATTTTTGTCGGCTGACAGCATGCACCTACAACAGCTGCCATGCTTCTCTCTCTCTCTCTCTCTTTCTCTCTTTCTCTCTCTCTCTTTCTGCCACACCCTTTCTCACTGATCCGTGACGGTCACGGACATGTTCGCTCATGTACTTGACTGCACTCGTACAAATTACCGGGCCTTTCACAACCTTTTTTTTTACGCATTTCGTTGGCATTCACCGAACTTTATTGACACCTTGTATACACGTATGGATGTGTGTGCTTACAAGGTCAGATCTTTTTCTTCCCTGAATATTTTTCACAGATGTGACGCTCTTTTTAATATCTCACTCTGATGAATAAGCTGCACATTAACTCCGTTAATTAAAAAAATATTGTTCGTAAAAATAGTGACGTAATTTGGCCTCCAACTCTTTTTGCGTTATTTGGGGAGTATAAAGTATTTATAAAGTGAAAAAATTAACGTCTTTTCTCTTACAAGTTTTCGATTACCCTGAAATCCAAGCAATTATTCTAAAATCAATAGTTTAATTTGCAAGAGATCTGAAAAAGGGTGGAAGGGAGAGAAAAAAATTTAGTCATCTAGGTAGAGTCAAGAAACGTGATAAAAACGTAAATAAGAGGTCTAAGGAAACGCAGCTGCGAATTTAGAGTTACCAGGGCCCTGCTTACTGCATCAGTTTTGAGGCCCCATCACTTTGTCGGCTATCCTTAGAAAATAACTTGTTTTGTTGCGCATACTCCCCTCACCACCCCATCCCCATTTTAACTTATACTGATATACGGGAAGTTATTGAAATCGCAAAGAAATCTGATTTTAGACATTTCAACCGAAATACATACACTGACGGAAAAAAAATCCCAACACCAAGAAGGGGCTGTGTTAGATAAACGACAGTTGGTAGGCGGTGAGAGTACATCTGTAAGATTACGTCTATGCAAATTTCGCGCTCGGCGCATACGTGTGGCGCTAGTAGCGCTCCTCGGAACATGCAAAGCAGGTTTGCTGTAAATACGCGCTGTAACGTTCGTGCGCGTTAGTTATCGTTGAGATTCGACGTAGTGTGTTGATGTTAGTCAAAAATGCCTTTAAGAAGACGAAGAAGCCATTATCAACAGCTCACGCAGTTTCAACGAGGTCGTGTAATAGGGCTACGAGAAGGTGGATTTTTGTTCCGCAATATTGCAGAACGACTTGGCAGGAATGTAGCAACTGTGCATGATTGTTGGCAGCGGTGGTCAAGGGAAGGTACTGCCTCAAGAAGACCGTGTTCCGGCCTGCCACGTGGCACTACTGAGAGGGAAGACCGCCGTGTACGGCGTATGGCCGTGGCGCATCGTACTGCGTCTGCGGCAGCAATTCGAGCTGCAGTTGCCACCACAGTGACACAACGAACTGTTACAAATCTGTTGCTTAAAGGACAGCTCCGAGTCAGACGCCCTGCAGCGTGCATTCCACTTACTCCAAACCACTGCCATTTGCGACGTCAGTGGTGTCAAGCTAGAGCTCATTGGAGGACGGAGTGGAGATCTGTTATGTTTTCTGATGAAAGCCGGTTCTGCCTGGGTGCCAGTGATGGCCGTGTGTTGGTTAGAAGGAGGCCAGGTGAGCGCCTGCAACCAACCTGTCTGCGGCCGAGACACACTGGACCTACATCTGGAGTTAAGGTCTGGGGAGCAATTTTCTATGACAGCAGGAGCACTCTCGTGGTTATCCGATGCACCCTGACGGCACAGTTGTACGTTGTTCTGGTGATTCAACCTGTTGTGCTGCCATTCATGAACAGCATTCCAGGGGGTGTTTTCCAACAGGATAACGCTCGCCCGCATACCGCTATTGTAACCCAACATGCTCTACAGAGTGTTGACATGTTGCCGTGGCTTGCTAGATCACCAGATCTTTCACCAATCGAGCACGTATGGGACATCATTAGACGACAACTCCAGGGTCACCCCCAACCAGCATTAATCGTCCCTGTATTGACCGACCAAGTGCAACAGGCATGGAACTCCATCCCACAAACTGACATCCAGCACCTGTATGACACAATGCATGAACGTTTGCGTGCTTGCATTCAACATTCTGGCGGTTATACCGGTTATTAATGTACCAGCATTTCACATTTAAAATGGCTCTTCTCGCGCTTACATTAAGCTGTGATCTTGAAACCTTAATCGATTAAATATGTTACCTATACAAATGTATTGCCGCCATTTCATTCCTCTACAACTATTTTTTCGTGGTGTTGGGATTTTTTGTTTCGTCAGTGTGTATTCGTTGGACCCACAAAGAATGGGCAGGATTAGGAGAAGTAATCTGAACTTCTCCTAATCCTGCCTACCGTACGCTTATTTGTAAATGTCACTGTACATTGCCATCGTATTTAGAATCCCATAAAGTTTATGTAATCCTCTGATAGGGAACAGTTTTAAGTTTACATCTGTCAAACAATCTCGTGTAGCCTGTAGTCAAGCGCGCCAACACTTTAATAGAGTTAAATTTGCAAATCTGAGAAATTCTGCTTTTCAATCAATCCAGGAAACTTTTATCTACCGTTTTGTTTATTGACTACACATTCCTTTTTTTTTTTACTGTTGCCATTTTATTGTAAAGCGTGAGAAAAAGATACTTACCGTTGCTATAAACGAAAAAGAAAGGGGAAAGCTGTTTTCATATTCACTGCTCAAAATAAGTACGAGAGCATATGACTTTGGCGATATTACGCAAGCCAATCGTGCGATTACTTACCGAAACGCGGAAAACGCAAGTCCAGTGTGACGTAGACAGCCGAATCATGCATATCCTTATGCAAATTGGCGTCTGTGACGTCAGAATGCGTACATCACATATTGGAATAGAAACGAAGGTTTTCCGGCAGTCTGGAAGCAGTTCAGACACAGCGAATGGTAGCAGAAGCCATTGGAGTATCACGGCGTGTCATTTCCCGACTGTGGACACGACTCCAGGGTACGGGAAATTTTCGAAGAAGGCAAGGTCAAAGACGTACACGAGCAACTACATCAAAGGACGATCGTTATCTATTGTTAACAGCCCGTCGGTACAGGCGATAAAATGCTACTCAGCTTCAACGAGAGCTTCTCGTGTCAAAAGGACGCAGGCTGCTCACTCAAAATAATCACCTTCACCTAGTTAGCATTTATGTACGTAGACCAATGGTGTGAGTCCCTTTAACCTCGTGACAGCATACGGCCCGTAGAAACTGTGCTGAGATACTTAGAAGTTGGGACACGACGAGTTGAGTCAAGATTCAGTCTAGAGTCTGATCATCGAAGTGTTCTTATCTGGAAGCAACCCGGATCACTAAATAACCCAGCTTTGGTGCAGGAATCATCACATTACGGCGGACATGGATTGATGGTCTAGGCAGGCATTGTATCGGTGGGTGTACGGACCTGCACGTCATCCGAAACGAACCAGATATATAGAGATGAGATTCTCAGACTTGTTGTCATGCCGTATGCTGCAGACGTCGGTCATTCGTTCCTTTCCATAGACGACAACGCTCGAGCTCATAGAGTTCGGTTAGTGGACAACATGTTTCAAGAGAAGGGAATCGATTGTATGGAGTGGCCAGTATGCTTCCCTGACTTAAATCCAATTTTTTTTTTTTTTTTTTTTTTTTTGATTGGAGGTTTAACGACCACCGTGAGCAACTCAATGGGCTATAAGCAGTCGCCCGTCCCTAATTTAGGGTCACTGGTTCCAGGGAAGGGAGAGAGCCAGTGCCGTAAGACAAACACAACATCCATGCCTGACCGGGATTCGAACCCGGACCCCTTACGGACGAATGATCAGAGGCCAACGCCTTAGACCACTGCGCCACCGAGGCGGCTAAATCCAATTGAGCTTGCCGTGGAAGACACATTGCAGCTCGGCCGGCACCTCCGCTGTCTCTTCGCGAATTGGAGATTGTCGTCGTTTAGGAGTGACGAAGATACCTCGAAAGCCTCCTCCATAACCTACCAATTTCATGCCACACAGGTGCGTCGCTGTTTTAGCCGTTTAAAGACACCACATACCCTACTACTCAGATACCACCTTCAAAAAGTAATTTTTTCTTGAAGATGACAATCCGATTTTTGGCGTAAATGTGACAAGGATGGTAAGTCAGATAATATCCGAAAACTTGAAAATTTTCATCGTTCTGGAGCGGGACTCGAATCAGCTTCTCCCAGAAAACGCCCGGGTATGCTAACCACTACATCACCCAGAACGACCAAGTTTCAAGTGGTTAGCATACCCGGGCGTTTTCTGGGAGACGCGGATTTGAGTCCCGCTCCAAGACGATAAAAAATTTTCAAGTTTTCGGATATTATCTGACTTACCATCCTTGTCACATTTACGCCAAAAATCGGATTGTCATCTTCAAAATTTGTATTATATGGCGTAATCCCGTATTTCTTTCATAATTTTTTTCTTGTTGCGCAGATATGCATATTGTTGTACAGCATATCGAATCATGTGCATTAAATGATAATACTGCATAACAATTCTCTGATGTGCTTTTTCTTACCCATATTACTTAATATTCTACTGTATCTTGCATAAAAATAATATTTTACGTTCAACAATGTCAGTCGCACATGATTTTTCTTACACTCTCTCTTGCTCCCTAATTCTTTTGAGCAGTGCAGCTTCACTCGACACAGAATTCTGAAAAACAACAGCGGCAAAAGGAAAAGAGAGAAGGCGTACTTCGACTGTTTATCTTTTTAGTGATTTTTCTTTCTTCCTTGTTCTTTCTATAGGTAATACAGATAAAAAAATCAACATATGATTAAAATCTGCTGCCCGAAAGAAATGGCTGCCCTAGAAAGCCGTCTTGCTTGCCTACGCTAAAGGACGGCCCAGTTCTACGAACAATCGAAGTTGCAGTTGCTGTTAACTAGAAATATGAATGCAGAAAAATCTTAAATGAGAATATCATAGCTGGAATTCACAGACGAAAAATAATTTTTTTGTCCAAGCTTGACTTTGCTCAAATGATACGACGGCTATTTACTCAATATGCATATATACACTGACGGAAAAAAAAATCCCAACACCACGAAAAAATAGTTGTAGAGGAATGAAATGGCGGCAATAGATTTGTATAGGTAACATATTTAATCGATTAAGGTTTCAAGATCACAGCTTATTGTAAGCGCGAGAAGAGCCATTTTAAATGTGAAATGCCGGTACATTAATAACCGGTGTAACCGCCAGAATGTTGAATGTAAGCACGCAAACGTTCGTGCATTGTGTCGTACAGGTGCTGGATGTCAGTTTGTGGAATGGAGTTCCATGCCTGTTGCACTTGGTCGGTCAATACAGGGATGGTTAATGCTGGTTGGGGGTGACGCTGGAGTTGTCGTCCAATGATGTCCCATACGTGCTCGATTGGTGAAAGATCTGGTGATCTTGCAGGCCACGGCAACATGTCGACACTCTGTAGAGCATGTTGGGTTACAACAGCGGTATGCAGTCGAGCGTTATTCTTTTGGAAAACACCCCTTGGAATGCTGTTCATGAATGGCAGCACAACAGGTTGAATCACCACACTGACGTACAACTGTGCCGTCAGGGTGCGTGGGATAACCACGAGAGTGCTCCTGCTGTCATAGGAAATTGCTCCCCAGACCATAACTCCAGGTGTAGGTCCAGTGTGTCTCGGCCGCAGACAGGTTGGTTGCAGGCGCACACCTGGCCTCCTTCTAACCAACACACGGCCATCACTGGCACCCAGGCAGAACCGGCTTTCATCAGAAAACACAACAGATCTCCACTCCGTCCTGCAATGAGCTCTAGCTTGACACCACTGACGTCGCAAACGGCAATGGTTTGGAGTAAGTGGAATGCACGCTACAGGGCGTCTGGCTCGGAGCTGTCCTTCAAGTAACCGTTTTGTAACAGTTTGTTGTGTCACTGTGGTGGCAACTGCAGCTCGAATTGCTGCCGCAGACGCGGTACGATGCACCACGGCCATACGCCGCACACGGCGGTCTTCCCTCTCAGTAGTGGCACGTGGCCGGCCGGAACCCAGTCTTTATGAGGCAGTACCTTCCGTTGACCACCGCTGCCAACAATCATGCACAGTTGCTACATTCCTGCCAAGTCGTTCTGCAATATTGCGGAACAAAAATCCACCTTCTCGTAGCCCTATTACACGACCTCGTTGAAACTGCGTGAGCTGTTGATAATGGCTTCTTCGTCTTCTTAAAGGCATTCTTGACTAACATCAACACACTACGTCGAATCTCAACGATAACTAACGCTCACGAACGTTACAGCGCGTATTTACAGCAAACCTGCTTTGCATGTTCCGAGGGGCCCTACTAGCACCACACGTATGCGCCGAGCGCGAAATTTGCATTGACGTCATCTTACAGATGTACTCTCACCGCCGACCAACTGTCGTTTATCTAACACAGCCCCTTCTTGGTGTTGGGATTTTTTTCCGTCAGTGTATATTTATTTGTGCAGGTAAGTATCGATGGAAACACACACACACTACTGTCTTATACGCGATTTAAAATATAAAAGCTATATATACAACTAAAACACAATTATATTAAAACCATGAGCACAATTAAGTTCACACTGAACTCACCTTCAGATATAATGATTACTGCGCTTAGCTCTTAAAGTGACAGTATATGTAAGGGAGCACTATTCGTTTGCGCATGTGCGTAAACGCTCTTCGTTGTTGATAGTGTGAGGGGCCTGATTGTCACATAATAATCTCCAAGGCAACGGAATTGTTATGGGTGAATCGTCGTTACAACAGTTTGACCTGTGCCTATGTATGTGACAATCAGGCCCCTACGACAATCTGACCTGTGTCTTTTATATGTGACAATCAGGCCCCTCAGACTATCAACAACGAAGAGTGTTTACGCACACGCGTAAACGAATAGTGCTTCCTTACATATACTGTCACTTAAAGAGCTAAGCGCAGTAATCATTCGATCTGAAGACGAGTTAAGTGTGAACTTGAAAGTACTCATGGTTTTAACATCATTGTGTTTTAGTTGTATATACACTCACGGACAATGAAATTTGCGCACCAAGAAGGAAGCATCGGATTAAACTGAAATTTTATGGACGTAATGATACAGACGAATGATGCACATGATGGCAAAAACAGAGCTGCAAGACAATTACAGAGGGATCTGTGGCACGCAGTTCGGTCATCTTCAATAGCGCGTCGCACCACCTCGTGTGGCGATATATGCTGTAATACGGTCCCGCATGGAGGCGAACAGACGCCTGATGTTGTCCTGCGGCAGACTGGCCCACACGTGTTGGACGGTGTGCTCTAAATTCCGGATAGTGCGGCACTGCGGCAGCCGGCGTTTCAACTGGTCCCACACATGCTCGATAGAGGACATGTCCGGAAAGCGGGCAGGCCATGGAACTGTTTGAACATGATGTAAACAGTCCTGGGCGACCCGAGCCGAGTGCGAGCGCGCATTACCCTGCTGGTATAGTGCACCTGGAGTTCCGGCCAGGAATGGTAGCACATGGGGCAGTAGGATCTCCTCCACATACCGCTGGCCCGTCAATTATCCCCGTACCACTACTAGAGCTGATCGGCTATAGTAGACAATGGCTCTCCAGACTATATATATAATGCCTGCGGTGGGGGTGGTGTGACGCTCGATAGCGAGGTTGGGATTGTGCCGTTGACCCGGGAACCTCCACACCCGGACACGATGATCATCTGTCCTAGAACGAAGCGAGACGCATCGCTAAACTTCACACGTAGCCAGTCTGTGGCGTTCCACGTCGCTCTGACCCGGCACCACTGCACATGTTCCGGTGTTAATGGCAGCACGCGAATCTGCGCTGGGATCGCAGATTCGCTTTTGAGAGGTATCGGAAAATGGTTCGTGGGCACACAGGAGCTGCTGCATCTGACTGTATAGTGGACCGAGTCTCCGTGGGATTCGTTCGTGCGTGGCGCAAGATCCGTCGATTCTCTCTACGCGTGGTCCTGCTGGTCTGTCCGGAGCCGCTACGCCGTGTGGCAGTGCCGTCACGTATCCACTGCTCCCAACACAGGAGGTCGATATGGTCAGAACGATCCACGGTACGGACTATACGGCGCACCGACCACCCTGCGGTTTTCAGTCCGATGATCAGGCCTCTCTCAAAGTCCGAAAGTTGCGCAAATCGACGTCTCTGGTGTCTACCCGGAATTCTTGTCACTCTGTACTTTTGCTTGCGTCGGCTGGTGCTTTTCGCTTTCATGGTGCATCGACTACACGCCAGTTTATAAGGCTGCCGGTTGGTGCTTGCAGCGCCACCACAGGGTGTGCGGTCATGCGCACTCGCACAAAACGTAGATCATTTGCATACCAACACGCACTCTAGCTATTTGCAAAGTTTTGCGGTTGTAGCATGTTTTCTTCTAGGTGCGCAAATTTCACTGTCCATGAGTGTAGTATTTATGTTTTAAATCGTGTATAAGACGGAAGTGTGTGTGTGTGTGTGTGTGTTCATCGAGGCTACTTACTCTGAAGAGATTGCAACTCTCAAACACTCCTGAACTCGTCAGTATCATTAATGAAAAGAAAACGCAGTTCATTTGTATTAGCATGCACTGAATAGCGCTGCATTTGCTTACGTTTGGTTATATGTTGCACGATCAAGATACAGTTACATCCGCTTATAATGAGCGCGTATTTAACGAAATCTCGGATTTAACGGATAAAACAAGAACTTTTGTTTGGTATAATGTTAATTCAAAGCTAATTTGGTCGTTTTTAGCGAACAAAATTTAATGAAGTCCCCGGATTTAACGATGGAAAGAAAAGCTAAAATTGTCACTTTTAACTAGCAAAATAACAAAATTTAGTGAAACTAGCTCATAGCCTGTGCCATGCACGGGAGAAAAAGCTGTGACTGAAATTTTTTTAACACGAACCGTAAAAAAATACATATGCGTAACTACAATAAACGGTTGAATTATTAATGGGCAATCTATAAGATAGGTCACCAACAACACAATTTTCGTAATATTCCCATTCAATTTTCCGAGCACGTGCGTGTTGCCACAGATGAAGTCGTTTGTCTTACTAACTTTATCTTATTCCGGTATTTCTCCTTGATTTTATGCATCGTGCGATAGCGGTGAGCTTAGTTCTGATTTCGGCCACCGGATAAAAGCAGATGGCGCTGCAAGTGCTGCATGCCGTCAGAGTGTTACGTGTCCTTTCTATGAAATAAAATAACGCTGATTCCTTTTTATGAAATAAAATAATGTTGATTCCTTTTTGGGAAATTACTCTGCAATGCCAAGAAAATGAAATAAAGCACGACATTACACCTACGTGACAGAACAAACGTCGAAGACAGTTCTTCGAGCACGTACGTTTTGCCACAGATGAAGTCGTTTGTCTTACTAACTTTATTTTATTTTCCGGTATTTCTCCTTGATTTTACGTATCGTGCGATAGCCGTGAGCTTAGTTCCGATTTCGGCCACCGGAAAAAAGCAGATGGCTCTGCAAGTACTGAATGACGTCAGAGCGTTAGGGACAGATGTAGCCTATTATATACGTTTCCTGTTTATGAAATAAAATAAAGCTGATTCCTTTTTATAAAATTACTCTGAAATTTTATTTGTTTTTGTGAAATTACTCTGCAATGCGAAGAAAATTAAATAAAACACCGCATAACACCTACGTAACAGAAAAAAGTCGCAGACAGTTGTTCGAGTACGTGCGTTTTGCCACAGATGAAGTTGTTTGTCTTACTAACTTTATTTCATTTTCTGGTATTTCTCCTTGATTTTACGCATCGTGCGATAGCGGTGAGCTTAGTTCCGAATTCGACCACCGAATAAAAGCAGATGGCGCTGCAAGTGCGGCATGACGTCAGAGCGTCATGGACAGACGTAGCCTATTATATAGGTTTTATTCCATATTTAACGAGGCAGAGAAAATCTGCTGCGCTCTTTTCTGGAATGTAGTAGTAAAAACGATGGCATGCAGGACGAAACTGAAACAACGCAGGGTAATCCTTGTGAGCTAGCGGAAGAAAGTTGATAGGAAAACAATGGGGAAGGAGTACATCAAATGCTGAACAAGCAAGTTGTTCAAGACTCTCTACCTGCCTCCCATTTCAAAGGGCTATGACTTTGGTGTATTGCGTGAGCAGAGTTGAAAACAGGCCACCTATTCCTTGGCATACAGAGGATAGGTGGAGCTCACACAGGTGTAAATGGCTTTCTCAGCGACAATTGCGGAGAAGGATAAGGCAGTAATGGAATGGGGATGACGCCGGAGGGGAAACAGGAGTTAACAATCCCTGGAACTGTGTCCATTGCACCTTTCACCACCCTAGTGAGCGTCGCAATGGGAGTACCGGTGCTCCTTGTGCTTCGTGTGTTGTGTACTTTAACAGCCGTCAACTTCACGTGGCCTTCAAGTTGAATATATAATATAAATGTATACGCATATTATCACATATGTATATCTTTATATGGTGGGTGACGGATTCAGCGAACGCCAGGATTTAACGAGGGTTTTCGTCGGCTTCGAGCTCCTCGTTATAAGCGGGTTGTAGTGTATTTCAATCCAATGAACAACCAAGTTTTTATTGGATTCTATGAATACAAGGGTAGAGATAAAAACAGCGAAGAAACATACACAAGAATGCTTTGTAAGAGGATATTTTTAAAGATTTAAATTAAGTTATCATTTTGAATGATTATGCATTAGCGATAATAAGAACGAAACCGTCTCATAAAGGAGTTATATTCGCCGCTACATATTGAGTTTTATGCGGTTTCATTCCGGGAGATTTCTGATACTCATGCTAACAGCTAGAGATGTGTCGTTCGAAAAGAACGAATCATCAAATTGAATGAATCATTGGCGAAAGAATTTTCCAAAAAAGAATCGATTCCGCAAAAGAGTCGATTCCCGGAATCACAGAGTAGACTCAGAGTTAAATCTTCCGTAGAGGTCCATGGCAACAATTTCGCCCAGAAGATCTCAACAGAACAGCGCGCTAGTGAACGAACATGGAACTAAAGCGTGGAAACAGTTACCGTGAGAGTCTACCTTTTTTTTTTTTTTTTTTAAGAGTTTACAACTCAGATCAGATCACATGTAGAGGATTTTAGGAAGGGAGTGTCTGACACCAGGTCTTAAACAACCCTTAGAAATAGGAAGCTAGGAGATTTGGGCTAGAGTGCCCAATAGGAAAGTGACACGGATGCGAGATAGAAGGAGAAGGAAGACGCCCTTATTTATTACCGGGGGACCAGTGCCCGGGGCCCAACGGCTTAACGTGACCATTCGACGCACGGCGGATATTTAGTGGTTCGAGCGTTCATTCCTGCATAGGATTGGACCTGGTTCCTCTCCGTAGCAGTCACGAACGCTGGCCACTAGGCCATCCGAGGCCCGAGTGTAAAACTCACATGCGTGATATTGTGTAGAGGATTTTAGGAAGGGAGTATCTGACCCCAGGTCTTAAACAACCCTTAGAAATAGGAAGCTGGGAGATTTGGGCTAGAGTGCCGATAGGAAAGTAACACGGAAGCGAAGTAGAAAGGGGTAGGAAGACGCCCTTATTTATTACCGGGGGCCAGTACCCGGGGTCCGACGGCCTAACGTGCCCATCCGACGCACGGCGGATATTTAGGGGATCGAGCGTTCGTACCTGCCTGGGATCGAACCTGAGGTCCTTTCCGTGGTAGTCACGAACGTTGTCCACTAGGCCACCCGCGGCCCTCTCCTTCAACGGTGCTACTTATATAGTCACTGGAACCGTATCACGTGACAGACGCTATCGTAGTTTCACGTCCGACCACTGGGGCACTGTTCGAAACACGAGAGTTGATCCTCTGCATCTTCTCTGTGCCCTGAATGAATCGGTCAGAATTACTTCTTACTAGACATAAAAAGTTCACCAGGGTGTCTCGGCAAGGTTCATGTTCTAGTTAGAAAATCTTACCTTATTCGGTATGATTTTCTAACTAGAACATGTACAAATGCAATAAACTACGTTAAAGTTTGGAAACGAGCTGATAAGAAAACTAAGGAACAAATTTCCCGTAAGAATTAAAAACAAATTTAAACTTAAACAAGTTAGTAAAATCATGCAATGCATTGATTATGATACGCTTTCCAACATACCAGAAATCCTTACTCAAGTTATGAGGATAATGGCTGTGGAATAAATCTCGCTTCTGTGTCCTGAGCTTTGACCCCATTTCAATTATATTAAACAGAATAGGTTCAGTATACTTCCGGAACAACATACTAAAGTTTTGTCGCAATAGAAGGATTTTTAGTCAAGTTATGAGAATAATTGCTGTGGAATAAATCTCGCTCCTGTGTCCTGACCTTCGGTCCTATTTCGATGACATTCAACAGAACCGGTTCAATATACCTCCGGAACAACATGTTAAAGTTTTGTTGCAATCGAAGCATTTTTACGTAAGTTATGACGGTATGGATCCCACTCCTATGCCCTGACCTTTGATCCCGTTTCGCCCATTTTCAACAGGGTTCGTCCCCAGGTGGTCCTCTATCACATACTAAAATTTCATCGAAATCAAACCATTTTTACGCGAGTTATCATGCGGACGGAAGGAAAGACAGACGGACAAAGCTGAAGCGTATAAGCTTCTTCAACGCTCGGTTGGAAAGCGTAAAAAGCGGCCACTAAACCGGGAACTTTCAACGAACAAAAGGATGTGACTCAGAATCGTTTCCCTAGATATTATTTAGGTTTAACGATCGCCGTGAGCAACTCAATGGGCTATAAGCAGTAGCTCGTGCCTAATTTAGGGTCAGTGGTTCCAGGGAAGGGAGAGAGCCAGTGCCGTAAGACAAACACAACATCCATGCCTCACCGGGATTCGAACCCGGACCCCACTTGGACGAATGATCATAAGCCAGCTCTTAAACCACCTGGGCGGTTTCCCTTGATACAGATCGTTTTCTCTAAACCTAAAGAATCACTGACCGAAACGAACTGATCGGTCTGAATTAATACTTCAGGTAAGTCGAATCGAAAAAATCGATTCTTTCAAATGAATTGGTTTGCCCATCTACAGTAGCAGCAATGCTTCTATGATTTAAACACAATTTAGCTCTCAACCGGTTGAAATTTTTTCTTATATCAAAAACGATTCACTTGCTGCGCGATGCCGTGTGCAACACTAATATTTAGAGTAAGATGATGTAAATAAATTGGAAAAAATAATTAAAATATGTACTTGGTCATGGCATTTTCTTGGAAGTAAGTCACAGAACTAAGCTGATGCAGAGCTCAAATTATCACTGAATGAAAGTTTTTTGCTCTCGTTTTTTTTTTTTTTTTTTTAAGCTTTTGATGTCGTTAATCTGACAAGCCGAAATATCGGTGTTGAGGAAGCCTGTCATAACTGCACTAATGCACGTTTGTCGGCAGTTTATTCTTAGTCCTTGTGTCTCCCGATTCGGCCGTTGAACTTTCACACACAAGTCTCTTCCACCATCAGCAACCATCTTCAGGATATATATAGCTCAACCGGGGTGTGTATAAGTCCATTCCTAGATGAGCATTATCCAGCCCTTCCCCCCCCTTCACCTATTACCTCCCCCTCCCTTGATGAAGCAGAATGAAGAAAATGCTTTAGCAGACAAGTTTCTAAAGAGAGATGACCTTTTTCTGAGATCTCCAAGAGTTGAAGGGGGAAAAAAATGTTACGCAACGCGCTTTACAAGTCTTTAACTCCGAACAAAGTGCCGGCTGACATAGCATTTGTTAACGCAATCTAAATTTCATATAGGACCTCCCCACCCCCTTTTTTTTACCTGTGCGTGTGTGTAAATGTAGTCCCAACATTGCTTTTCTTTTTATGTTTCCTGGTGCACTTCCAGTGAATTCATTTCTTCCTGTTCAGTGTCACTACAGGTTTCTTAAAATACCATGTGGTACATTGCTTTGTCTTGGGACTGCACAAAAGGATTTAGACAGGAATCTCTTTGTTTTATATAAAAAAAAAAAAGTCCTGATCTTAACGATCACGGTTTTTTAAAACTCAAATACACATTCAATAAAAAGGACGAATTTTTAATTTCGTGAGATCCTGTATGCATAACCGCAATATCGAATCTACAGCAGAAACGACAAAATGTTTATACTATCATAGATCAAAACTCATATAGTCGGAATATATTTTTTTATTTGTGGGTTTAACGACTACCGTGAGCTAGACGCAATTGTCCGTCTCTAATTTAGAGCCACTGATTCGCGAGAAGGGAAAACTCCAGTGCTGTAAGACAACCACAACATCTATGCCTCAACGGGATTCGAACTCAGACCCATCTCGGACGAGTGGTCAGAAGCAGAGCTTAGACCATTGCGCCAACGGGGCAGCAAGCCGTCGTCTGAAGAGAACAATAAGAGCGTCAAAGTGTGTGTGTGGGGGGGGGGCAGACTTATAGATCATTTTGTCTATGCCATCATCATCATCAAATATTATTCCTTCAATGCTGGATGAATTCAGCGATTTTCCTCCATATCACCCCGGTATGCTTTCGAATTTCACTCACCCATCTCTCACGTGGTGTTCTTCAGGGTCTTTTCCAGTCCTTTGAAATCCAGTCTAATATTTCAGTTGTCCAACGGTGGTCAGTTTTTCCAACAATACGTCCAGTCCATTACCATTATAGGGATTTCACCTTAATCATGATGTAATCGATCAGTTTCTCTTCCTACCTTTCTTGGTTGTACCAAATATGCACCTCTCCATGCTTCTTTCAGTTATCTGTAGCCTCTGACTGTCATTTTCATTTACGGTCCCATGTCTCTAGTCCATAGATAAGAATTGGAAGGATGCTCCGATGAAGCACTTTTCTTTAAAGACATAATGGTAAATTGCTTTTGAAAAATCGTACAGTTTCTTCCAACCAAATTTTATACGACTTCTTCGACATGGCCCTGGCTTGATATCTGTTATCCGAGGTAAATGTAGGCACCGGTTTCTTCTAGATTTTCTCCATCAACGGCTGAATTTTTAGCACGTCTTTTGTAAAAAAAGATCGTGCTTATGTTACCGGTTTGCCCGTCCGTCCGTCTATACCCACGATATCTCTGCAACTATTAGTCTGATTTGAAATATTCTTTTTGCATTGCGAAGCTTGAAATATGCGAATGATGATCCTTCATTTCGTTTTTCTTTTTTTTTACGATGTACAATTTCGCCGGTAGAGGGCGTAAATGCAGATGATGTGGAATTCAAAAATATGTTTTATTCCACATATTTGCTTCTAAACATCCGATTGAAAAAATTCTTTTATCTTTCGATTCCATTTATGCGGAAAAATATTTTAAATATAGTTACTTTTTCAAATTACGCATAGATTTTCCGCTACGGGGCGTAAAAGTAAATAACATTTTTCCCGATACCTCTTCTTCTAAAACTCCGATTTGAAAAATGTTTCCTTCAGCGGATACACTTCCTGATAGAAAACCTTTTGCATATAATTTCAAATTTTTGGTAAATAAAACTTTGGCCACCAGGGGACGTAAGTGTTAATTTTTGCTTCTGATGTATTTGCCATAAAATCTGAGCTTCTAAACTATCGATTGAAAAAATTCTTTCGTGGACTGATGTCACTCACATCGATAAGCCTTTTCGGAATATTTTTTTCTTAAAATATTCCACAGTTTCTCCGCCAGGGGGCGTAGACGTATATCTTATTTTTGTCAATATCTCTACTTCTAAGAGTCCGATTTGAAAAATTCCTTCTTTGTTGGATAGTGTTTTTAGTGTGACATGTTTTTCATATAATTTCAAAAATTTCAAGTAATTCATAGACTTTCCGCTAGGGAGCGTAGAAGTAAATTGCGCCCCCCCCATATCTCTACTTCCAAATCTCCGATTTGAAAAATTCTTTCTGCACCGGATACAGCTCCTGATGGGAAATCCTTTGCACGTAATTTCTAATTTTTGTAAAAAATAGTTTGGCCACCGGGTGGCGTAAGTCTTAATTTCCGCTTCTGATGTATTTGCAGCAAAATATGAGCTTCTAAAATTGCAAAAAAGTCGTTTGTTCACCGATACTACTCATATCGACAAACATTTTAGGAACATTTTCTTCTTGAAATAAGGCATGGTTTCTACGCCAAGGGGCGTAGATGTATATCTTATGTTTGTCAATATCTCTACTTCTAGGAGTCCGATTAGAAAAATTTCTTCTTCGTTGGATAGTGTTTCCGATGCAAAATGTTTTTCCTTTAAATTCAAAATTTTCAAGTAAATCATAGACTTTCAGCTAGGGACACCAAGGTAAATTGCGTTTTCTGCGTTATTTCTGCTTCTAAAATTCCGACTTGAAAAATTCTTCCTGTATCGCATACAAGACCTGATCGAAAATATTTTTCACATAATTTCTAATGTTTGGTAAAGAATGGTTTCGCCACCAGGGGGCATAAGTGTTAATTTATGCTTTTGATGTATTTGTAGCAAAATCTGGGCTCCTGAAAACTGGACTAATTTTTTTTTTCTTGGACCAATACCGCTCATATGGAAAAACCTTTTGAGAATACTTTCTTCCTAAAATAATGCATGGTTTTTCAGAACAGGGGACGTAAAGTCACATCTTATTTTTGTCGATATCTCTGTTTCTAAGAGTCCGATTTGAAAAATTATTTCGGTGTTGGAGAGCGTTTCCGGTGCGAAATGTTTTTCATATAAATTCATGTTTTTCTCAATGCACAAGTCTGCAAACAGAGGGCGTAAGCTCACGATTCCGTTTACAGCAATATCTGAGAGATTAAAAACCCGATTGAAAAACTTCCTTCTTCCGTCAGATACTATTGTTTTCCGTACCGGTTCCATTGACTTTGAATAGCTTTGATAAATTTAATTTGCGTCAGAACGGATTCAAAAGGCGTTCTTATTACACCCGAAAACTCGGTGTCATCTTTCTTGTTTACTTTCATTTCAGATCTTTTCTTGCGTTTGTTTTACGAACTACTCCTGCGTGTGGACAGCTATTTTATTATAATCTAGCAGATTATTTTTATTTATTTATTTATATTTTCAAGCTGTGTTTCGAGCAAAACAAAATAAACGGTAGTGCTTCGTCTATGGGCGATCCTTCGAATATTAATACCGTGAATGAATGTGCTCGGGTGATTACGAGTTTGCTGAATTTACCGTTTTCTGCCAGAAATTATGATGAAAAAAAGGGGGAGGGTGGAATCATTGAAAAAGATAGGCACTTTTTTGCTAAAAACAATCTAAAAATGTAATGCGCCACTTCCACGCTTAAAGGGCATTCTTTTAATTTGTGGCTTCGGAAAAAACGAACAGACTACTACTGTCGGCCGTGTCTTCTGTTTTCTCCCGAAACAAACGCTTAGATTAAAGATAGTGTGCGCGACTTAAACAGTTCCAGAGAGTTATAAAATATCTTCCATAGAAGTAAGTTCCATAGCTGATTTAATTCAATTTGGGAAAAAGTAACAGAATTTTGCTTGAGCTTTGTTTTTATCGCATTTCCTGTTCTAGTTTCAAATTCCTTGAATGGAGAACGATCACGATAGTTCTAGTATAAAAAATATGTGGTTGTGTTTTATACTTTCTCAGAAGCATAGTTTTTCAGAAAAAAGAATATGGAAATTCGTCCTTAAAACACCTCCCTCCTCCTCCACCCTACAAACGCACTCCAAAATAAAAAAATGAGAGAAAAGTAACAATAAAAAGAAATCGACAGAGTAACCTGGTACTCTTCGTTGATAATTTATGCTATGCATCCTTCGCATACCAAGATCTTTGTGGGAGTGAAATAAAACGAGTGGTTCGAGAATATACATTTATTTACGTATAACACACTGCTTTATTCGGGTCATTCGCGACCACACCTCGCCACGGTCCGGTATATATTAAGTGGAATTGAATCATAATAACAAACAGTAAGTGTTGCTAATTCCTGACATTGAGTGATACTTATAGGTAGGTGGATTAATGAGTGTTAATTTCGTAAAACCAATGAAAGAACGTACGTGTCATAAAATTAAATACTTAAGCACACCGCAGAAAAAATTAGTCACCCCTAACAGAAATGACAGTAGGAAGTTACCGGTCGCACAGAGGGCGCTGTGATAGCATTGTTGGGAGATAAATAGCACTGACATGGTCTACAGCTTCATTTAGAGCCGCGGATGGCTTAGTGGTTAGTGTTTCAGACTATCGATGCTGGGTCCCCAGGTTCTAGCCTGGGCTAATCTTTCAGAGATGGTGTGATTTACTAACAATCGCTGAATATCGGACGAGCACGTAAAGTGACGGCCCTCAGGCTGGACCCACTGGTTAAATGGGTATCCTTTCCTATGTCCTCCCTGAAATTCTCTCACCCATCTATGTGCAATACCGTACTTGTACGGTGGCGCCATCTACTGTACTCTAATCTCACTACAAACTGTACTGTCAAAAGTCGCTAGACTTGCTCTCATTCCTTCCGTTTCTGTGTCCTGCCCAAAAGGCGATCTCGCTGTAGGTGACTGGGACCTAAACTCTACTCCCTGTGGACGGAAGTCCTACGTGAAAATGACAATGCTCTACAGCTTCATTTCTGTCACTCACGTGCAGTGGTGTGTGTTGAATTTAGTCTGCAATAGGGTCGTAAGATAGACTTTACTGAGTGGGTAAAAGGAACCATTGTGTTTGGCTGTGCCCACGGACACAAAGTGAATGAAGTCGCCCAATTTGTTGGTTTATCGAAGCTTACTGTTCAGTGGGTCTACAAGCAGTGGTGTAGTTTGTACTCAGTTGAAAATCGGCGTCGTAACTGTGGCCAGAAAACGGTCCTCACCAACAGGGACCGCCGCCATGTTTCAAGCCTAGTAACTGCAACTCGGTTTCAAACCAGGCAACAATTGTTCCAAACAGTCAATGAAAGTCCACTCCAACAAATTTCCGAAAGTACATTGTGATGAAAACTGCATGCGATGGACATCTGGAGCAGAGTGCCGCAGAAGAGGCCTCTTTTAACAGCAAGTCACAAAGTCGCATGTCATCAATGGGCTCAGAGGCACCAAAACTTTACTGTGGAGGATTAGAAACGAGTAGTTTGGTCCGATGAGTCTCGTTTTTGTTTGTATTCCAATGATGGGAGGCGACGAGTGCATCGCAGGCCCAATGAAGCCTTTAATCTTGATTGTGTCGAAGGTGTTGCTCAAGCTGGATGGTGTTCTGTGATGTTTTTGGGGATGAATTTGAAACAGCATGCGTACCTCCACATTCTGAATGACGAAGTGTTGCCTTTTGCCCTACATCTCCAGAAGCAGCATCGCATTGCCACTCCTGCCTTCCGAGATGACAACTGCCGTGTGCACAGGGCTAAAACAGTGTCTGAGTGGCACGATGAACAGTCAGCAACACTGTCTCACCACGACTGACCCGTCAAATCCCCAGATTTAAATCCTATTGAAGATTTTTGGGATCATTTGGAACAGAAGGTGAAACGCCGGAATAGAAACCCACGCACTCTGACGGAACTTCGGGACCATTTGACGCACGAGTGTTTGCAAATCGATGTTCAATACATCCACAACCTCGTGGAGTCTCCTACCACACCGGATTCATGCTGTTATCAAGGCAAGAGGCGCTGTCACCCGTTATTAGGTAAGTTCTGACAGGGGTGACTAATTTTTTGTCCGGTATGCTCACTAAACTATGGTGGCAACAATAGTAAGTACTTCGACTGTTTGATTTTTAAAAACAATATTTGTTATTAATATATATTTTTCTGATTTAGAGGAACGTAAGAAACGATCCTAACACTGAAGAAATGTGATATTGCTACGAAAGTCCATCTGCGTATGCGCAATCTAAACTCTGGCGTCAAGAAAGGATGAAAAGCTGAATCGCAAATGTGTTAGTGAGAGGGGTTTGTAACTTATGGACACAGATTACGCCCCACCGTGTTATACATCACTTTAAAGCTCTAGTAAACAGCAGATAAGCCCCCGGGAGATCGAGAAGGAGCCAAATTAGTTAAGACACATACTTTACTGCTGTCAGAAAAGATGCGCAGCATCAAAATGCATTATTATAATGGCTTTTACCACTTAATAAAAACACTTGACGTGAACCAAGAACATTAAACAGAGGTCATCGCTCTTTCCCCGTTTAAAAGTGAGTCACGGAAAAAATCTCATTTGCCGCCACCGGGAATCGAACGCAGGGTCTTCCAGTTACGCACAGGATATGCTTCCACTGCACTACAGCAGCCTCGAATTCATCCAGATTCACACACACTCACTACCAAGCCAATTTGGCAGGTTGCTTCTTGGAGACCCGCACAATGCTGGGTATTCACCAAATATAGTAAGCAGCAACTGAACAAATAATTAGAAGGCGAATGAATAATTAATACAGACACTTGACGTGGACAAGGAACATCAAACAGAGGTCATCGCTCTTTCCACGTTTAAAAGTGAGTCACGGAAAAATTCTCATTGCGTAACTGGAAGACACTGGGTTCGATTCCCGGTGGCGGCCAATGAGAATTTTTCCGTGACTCACTTTTAAACGTAGAAAGAGCGGTGGCTTCTGCTTGATGAGGCTTTTATCACATTTAGCATGAGATTCTCGTAATTTACGCAGATTGCTATGAGAAATTGTTATGTCTATGTAAAACGCGATGCCACAAAGTTCGGCGATAGTTCAGTAAAATATATTGTTGGGTAACAATAAAATTAACTATTGTTGCGTCGCTTCACGGGACAGCATACGGCATGATCAGATTTCAACAATGGTTTACACAATGACGCACCGGTACCCATTTTCGTTGCATCGAAATTCTTGGGATTTACTTTACTGCTGTCGGAAAAGATGCGTGACATCAATCATATAAATAAAAAAAATTACAGACGAAAAAAACTTTCACCTTTAATGATTAAAAGAAATTATTAACGAGATGATACGTTTGGTAACGCTATCGAAAAGGTCACGCCTCTTCACTTATTTTTTTATTTTTTTTTTTTTTGATTGGAGGTTTAACGACCACCGTGAGCAACTCAATGGGCTATAAGCAGTCGTCCGTCCCTAATTTAGGGTCACTGGTTCCAGGGAAGGGAGAGAGCTAGTGCCGTAAGACAAACACAACATCCATGCCTGACCGGGATTCGAACCCGGACCCCTTACGGACGAATGATCAGAGGCCAGCGCCTTAGACCACTGCGCCACCGGGGCGGCCTTCTTCACTTATCTCTAATTAGAAATGATTACTTGGAAATTGCACTTGCTGACACTCAATCGCAAGAAACAACAGAAGTAAAGTTTAATAACCTTGTTTGTTTGTCGTTTTGTATTTCTTTTTACGTATTTCACGTGAAGGTGCAGCTGTGTTTTGTTACGTGGAAACAGTCCATAACGATTATTTCATGTTTTTTGAAATGTTTGATGAAAACAAAAAAAGTGGATATTAGATCAATTATTTATATAAAGTTTCGTAAAAAAATGATGATAAGTATCTAAATGTAGAAAAACACATTATTTAAAGTCAGCTCAATATCCACCAAAACGCAGAAAAATGACGTTCTTGTGACACCAGATAATTTTGTGTATGTGTACTCAAAGCGTTTTTAGGAAAGTAAAATCGACTGAACGCAGTAAAAATATTTTTTTAAAAATAACGACGTAATGTCACATTGAAACAATATATTCAAGTTAGGGGTGTTTTTACTTTTATTTGCTATTTTTATTTTTCTTCGTACTGTTTTGTTTTTCATTACAGGTTTGCTATGTGAGCACTTACTGTATCTCTCAGCTTTTTTTTTTTTCTCACCGTTGGTAAACTGCCAGCTCTAAAATTTCTTTGCCGTCTTCCTGAAAGAGTTGACAGAAAAGCATAACTTCTAGAAAAAGAGGGAAGGTTAAAGAAACGAACTGGAAAAATAATGCATCCCCTGAGCAGGCGTTTCCCATCCTGGGATTTTTATCTCAAGCGAAAATCAACACAAAAATTAGCAGCACAGAAGCAGCGTGTTTTCATTGTGTGTTCCTCACTAATTCCCATTGTTATCATATAGTTTCGAAATAAGAACATTGGCGGACGAAGCCAACATTCTTAAGAACGGCAAATATAAACATAAACACTTTTCATGTGCTCTCTTGGAAAAGAGCCACAAGTTGAAGAATCTGGTGATGTGAAAGGAACCATTAAGATTCCTGATGACAAAAAAAGAGTGTCAACTCACAGATCTCCTGTATTATACTGATATCACGACGTAGATTTTTTTAAATCTAAAAATTCTGAAAAAAAAAAAAGACATAATACATTTACACCACCTAGTGAGGAACTTCATAATTTAAAATAGGTAGTGCGATCAAAAAGTTCCGAGACTAGGTACGTAGCGCACCAACAGACGGCAGTACGCAGATGCGCGAGTAGCGGTCGAGGGCAGTGACTTTCGTGAGTCATTGTGCCGAGTGGCGTCGTTCTGTGAACATCGGGAGCTGTGCTACACGATATTTGGTGACCACGTGCAGAACACAGCTGCGATTTTGGTATGGACTGCAAACTAGAGTCGTGTCGAACTCTGTCAAGATCTTCGTCAGCAGGTGGTGAATGAACCAACGTTCCTGTCGCGGGGTCATCACTGGCGACGAGACTTGGGTCTACGGTTACGACCCGGAGACCAAATGACAGTCGTCGCAGTGGAAGAGCCCGGCATCTCCACGACCGAAGAAGTCCCGACAGGTCCGGAGCGCAACCAAAAACATGCACATCGTGTTCTTCGACAACATTCGTGGGATTGTGCACCGTGAATTCGTCCCCCAAAGCCAGACCGTCACCGCCCCCTTTTTACTGCGATGTTCTGCTGCGTCTTAGGGAGGACATTCGCTGTAAATGACCTGAAATGTGGCGCAGGGGCGATTTCCTGTTACATCACGACAATGCAGCAGCTCTCAGAGCGTTAGCAACACTCTAGTTTTGCAGCCTGAAACGGCATGACTACCCTTCTTCATCCGCCTTACTCGCCGGATTTGGCCCCCCTGCGACTTCTTTCTGTTCCCGAAGATGAAGCTGAAGCTCAAGAGTCGCCGTTTTGAAACCGTGTACGAGTCCAGCGCGAACCGCAGGCGGTGCTTGACACGATTCGCGAACAGGGCTTCCAGGGAGCGTTCTAACAGTGGCAAAAACGCTGGCAGCAGTGTATCGCGGCCCAAGGAGACTACTTCGAGGGAGATCATAGCCAGACTTAAGTAATGTAAGTACTTTGTCATATATCGGCCTAGTCTCGGAACTTTTTGATCGGACCACGTATATCAGGTTGTAAAGTAAGTTTCCGGAAAAAATCGTATGTGGCGTGTGTAATGCTGTGAGCTTGCAGTGATGTAAACATTCCAGAGTGCTGTGCGCGGAAGACAGATTCTAAGGACAGAACGTACGCTGTTGTGGTGAATATTATCTGCACGTGGTGACGATACGATGGCGATATCAAAGGTGTGCGTGCAAAATTTCTCTATGGATATTTGAATGACGTGAAAGTTACGGAAGCACTTGGAAAATTGCGAAACACGTTTGGTGACGATATCATCGAGCAGAGTACTTACTATGACTGGTATAGGAAATTCGACACTGGTGTACGGGATCTGTCTGATGCGCCCAGAAGTGTCAGACGCAGTAAGGTTGAAATCGATACACTGCAACTCGTGCAATCGACCAAGCCTGATACAATACTGTGGGAACTGACAGAACTGTAGACCTCCCATACGACCATCAACATCCGACTTCGGAAGTTGGGATATTCGTGTAAACTGTGCAAATGGGCACCACATGCTTTGCCTGACCAGAATCGGATGCAATGCTACTCCATTGCTGTTGTTCTGCGTGAAAGAGAAAAACGGGAGGGCTTTTTGCATCGGTTGGTCACGGGTGACGAAAAATGGGTCACATACGTGAATGTTACGCGACAAAGATCATCGACCAATGGAACCACAGAAGGTCGCTAAGCCCCCCTTCATTGACGGAAAATGATGCTGAGTTGCAAGTGGGATTGTCGGGGTGTTATTCACTCTGAACTCTTACCGCGGAACAATATAATCACAGCGGATGCTTACCTACAGCAGTTGGACGTCTTCATACTGCACTGCAAGAAAAGCGCCCAGCGTTGATTAATTGCCGGTCAGTTGTTTTCCATTAGGATAACGCTCGCTCACATGCCGCTTAACGGACCCAGCAAAAATTGTACTTGCCAGAATAGGAAATATTGTCGCATCCCTCTTTTTCCCGGACCTTGTCCCGTCTGACATTCATCTCTACCGTTTTTTGTCGAATTTTCTCGCTGAGAAAAATTTGCTAATGACGATTATGCGAAACGTTGCATGGATGACTTCTTCTACTCCCGCTCGCCAGACTTCTATCGCAATGGGATATTTCAACTCGTAGATCGCTGGAACAAAGTCATCAGTTAAAATAGGAACTTCCTGAACTATTAGGTTAAGTGCTTTGTACGATTTTTTAAGCTTGAAATACATGTTTCTCTATTTCCCGGATACTTTCTTTACAACCTGTTATATACGCTATATTGACAAATGTCGCCATGCACCTAGAAGAGAGACACAACATAGGATTTATTGTCAAACACGGTGTCGGGTAACCTTTCGCCTGAAGGCATGCGTTTCCATTCAGTACATAATGCTGCCGCTAACTGTTGCATAGTAGTAGGCCTTGCTTACAAACTCCTTATATGGTGCTTTAATTCATTCCGTAGGTGCTCTATGGGATTAAGACCAGGGATCTATGCTGGCCAGTCCACACACGATACAGAATTATCGTCAAACCACGCTGTAACAGTCCTTGCTTTATGGCTCGATGCATTATCCTGGTGGTACCAACAAGGCTCGGTTCCATAGTATTGCCACAGAGTTGGTAGGGCATAATTGTTCAGAATATCGAGGTAGATGTGTTAGTTAACACGTTTGTCCACGATAACCAATGGGCCGTGACCATACCAAGAAAAACATCCCCACACGAGTACACTGTCAGCTCTAAACTTAACCGTAGGAAAAGTACACTGTGGTAAATAGAGTTCTCCCGGCTGCCTCCATACCCACACACGGCCATCAGATTAATGGATCGTGTATCTGGATTCATCAGTCCGTAGGACCCGTTTCTATTGATCTACTGTCCACGATAAATGCTCTTTACACCATGCTAAACGACGAGTAGCATTCCGAGTGGAGATGCATATGAGCAGCTCCACGACCACGGTATAGCCAATGGAATGAAGTTCTCTGCGAATGGTACGTGTACATACTGCTGAGGTTCCAGCATTTTTACTCACCTGTACACTGAGGTCTTGTGCAGTACTCCGTCGATTAGCTGTAACGACTCTCCTGAGGCTTCGGCGTCTTCTATCACTGATTTTCGTTGGTTTGCCGGTACGTTTTGCTGCTTCAGGCACGCCATGTGTCTTCCACTTATTCTGTAAATTCAAAACAGTTGACTTGGGTATGTTTAAACTCCTCTCGGTTTCTCTTATGGACAATCCACTAATATAACACCCAACAATCTTTCCTTTCTCAAAATCAGTTCTCTCTCGCCGCGACATTTTCACTCTACCTCACAGTGCGATATGATCGCGGTCAGCTGCAGGCTTTTAAACCCTTTGCAGCTGTACCGCGCATCTTAACAACGCAGCGGACCCATTCATTTGCTTTTGACGGCGGTGGGAGTGTGCACGTCTGGGGGATGTATTCATGGTATGACCTAGGACCGCTGGTGCCACTGGATGGGTCCCTGAACTCCAATGGCTACCTGTCTACCCTTGCTGACCACATGCATCCCTTCATGTTGGACGTTTGCCTTGGTGGTGATGGTGTCTATCAACAATGCAATGCGCCATGCCATTTCGCTAAGGGGTGCTCAACTGGATCCAGGAACACGACAGCGATGTCTTCGTTCTCCTTTGGCCGGCGAAATCGCCCGACCTCAATCCCATAGAGCACTTGTGGGACTATTTGGATCGACAGGTTCGACGTGACGACACACAACCACGTCATCTCTGGGACCTTCGTGCTTTGCTGAAGTCCGAACGGGTAGGTGTGCCTCGGGCAACCTTCCAGGGCCTCATTGGGTCCACGCCACGCAGTCACGCTGCTGTCATCCGGGCCAAGGCTGGTTATTCACTATTATTAGGTAAGTTCGATTATACGTTAAATTTTGAATTTCAGATTATCAAAAGCACACGGTTCTTTGATTGTTTTATACGTAACCAACTTTGATAGAATTGAGACAGCGTTTTTTTTTTTTTTTTTTTTTTTTTTTGCAGCCAGGAAATAGTCGATGCAACTAAAAGTTTACTGAGTAACGTTCACAGTTTATAGCGAACTAGCCCTTTCCTGCTAGTGGTGACATTCGAAGCTACATCTTTCTACTCCGGAGCAGGATATTCTTCCGATTAAGCTACGCCGCCTGGATTTGTCGCAGCAACTTGCCATTTTGAGTCATGCATCACCTCAAAGGTATACATCACGAGCTCTCTATTTTCTTTGCAATCAAGAAATTTGAAAAAAGCTGAGATTAGTGAATATTTTACTCTGCACTAACGCTAAATCAACTAAGGGACAAAATGCTTTGAAAAGAGCGATGCTTATTTCTAAGTAAGGGGTGTGTAAAAAGGGTACTGAATATAACAAAATCGTTCTCGGATTTACCACCTAACTTTTCATAGGTTAAGAAGAGGAACTCGTAGCTCAGTAAAATAACAAGAGTGGAAGGCATCATGATCAGAGTACAATTCCTGAAATGTTAATGGGCTGGACATATTGCCAGAAAGACAGACCATCGATGGACAACCGAAATTTTAAGCTGGATCCCAAGGGACAGGAAAAGACCCAGAAGAAGACCACATGGGAGATGGGTGGATGAAATTCGAAAGTATGCGGGAGTAACATGGAGGAGACTGGCACAAGACATACCGTTGTGGAAGAAACTTTGGGAAGACCTTCGTCCAGCAGTGGATTGATAATGGTTGACGATGATAATGATTACATAGGTGAGGTTTGTGTGTGTGTGTGTGTGTGTGTGTGTGTGTGTGTGTGTGTGTGTGTGTTGTAGGTATGAAACTGTACTGAATTTCTTAATCTATTTTTTATAATGAAATCAGAATTAAAAAAAATAATACAAAAGTAATAATAGAAATACATTGCTAGCCACCCAAAATGCGACACCAAGAAGGACACGAGATAGCAAAGCCAGATTTACTGTACACATAACAACTGATACAAAGATGAAACGATTGAGCTTACAGACCCATGCGACTTGCGGAACACGCAGACATCAGTAGTTCGTTCTGCCCCCATGGCTGGCAATAACGGCCGCTACACGCCGCGGCATCAAACCAAAGAGGCTTTGGATGTGGGCTTGGGGTATGTCGGTCCAGGCTACTTCCACACGTTGCCACAGTTCATCAGGCGCAGCCGCGGGTGGTGCTTGCCGGGCCACTCGGTTGCCGATCAGCGACCAGACGTGTTCGATGGGCGACATATCGGGAGAACAGGCGAGCTTCGGCAGCAGTGACACCTGGTGGGTCGTGAAGAATTGTTGCACGATGCGTGCCACGTGCGGGCGCGCATTATCCTGTTGAAACGTGGCCGCTGGCAGGTCCTGCAGGTAAGGGAGGACTACAGGCTCCAAATAGTCGGAGATGTAGCGGTGGCTGTTGAGTGTCCCGGCGAATGCGTATCAGAGGGGTGCGGGTGTCATATCCAATTGTGCCTAAAACCATAACGCCAGGCGATGGACCGGTATGGCATGCATAATGCAGGCGTCATACAGCCTCTCACCGCGGTGCCGCCACACGCGGATCCGTCCATCCTGGTGTTGCAGGCAGAAGCGGGATTCGTCGGAGAAGACAATGTCGTGCCATTCCGTAGTCCAGGTGCGGCGTTCAACGGCCTACTGCCGCCGCACTCGCCGGTGGTGTAACATCAATGGTAATCGGAGCAATGGACGCCGTGCGACAAATCCCTGCTCTTGCAGACGACGTCGAACAGTACGTGCTGACACAGGTTGTTGCGCAACACACCCCAACTCCAGCGCTAACGTTTGTGATGTGGCGGTGTGCGCCGTCAATGCCCGCCGCACAACATGCCGATCCTATCGTTCGGTGGTGTGCCGCGGCTGCGGCAATCGCTCACGTCGGCCTATCCGTCTCTCCTGTACCCACCGAATCCATACTCCCTCACTGTGGCTGGATGTCGTCCCACACGGGCGCCGATGTCTCGGTACGATAAACCGCTGTCGCGAGAAGTCACTATTCGTCCTCTGTCGAACTCCGAAGCGTGCTGGAATGACTGCCGTATTCTGCGACGAGGCGTCAGGAAGCTTCCCACGCACCGGTCCGGCAGCACAACACACTTCCACTACTTACACCCCGCCTTCTGTGCACCCTTCTTATAGTGCTTCTCAATGGCGTGCCGGGAGCACATGATTTGCATATGCCCTGCAATGCAAATCGTTTGCATGTCCTCTCGCGGGCGACGCATGCTGCGAATTTCAAGCCAATCAGATGCTTCCTTTTTGGTGTTGCATTTTGGGTAGCCAGCAGTGTAGGTTTAAGGTAGCAAACAAAGGGTTCATGAATGCATGTATGTGTGACTATCTTGCATTATACATTAGCATAATATGAAATTACAGGTTCTTACGACCCCCTTCGTCCTTTTTTTTTTCTTTTTGGAGGCATTTAAAATTTTACAGTAGTATTAACATTTTGAAATTTCATTTATGCGCTTTTTAGGTTTGTACGTTTTTTAAGGCCATCTCGTAGAAAAACGTACAACCGAGGTTTCACCGTATCTATATTTTTAATACTGTAGAAATATACTGAAGAGCATTTAAATTAGAGATACCTGTCTAGTAACGTGTAGCGCCACCTTTCGTCCTGATGACTGCTGCGATTCGCCTCGGCGTGGACTCGACAAGACACCGGAAGCGTTGGGAAGCCATACGGATCCACGACCCCTGAACAAGCTCCCACAGTTCACGAAGATTTGATGGAGGGTCAGAGCCTCGAACATCTCTCGCGATGGCATCCCAGATGTGCTCGGTGGGATTGAGGTCAGGTGACCTAGCTGGCCAAGGAAGCGAGGTCACGTCGGTTGAGTGTTCATCCAACCATTCGGATACATTTCGGCAACGATGGCACGGTGCATTGTCTTGTTGCAGGATGAGGTCCGCAGTGGGATGTTGAAGATGCTCAAACGGGAGCAAATGGTCGTCCAGGATATCCCTGTAACGTTGACCTGTGAGGGACTAGGTCACACGTACCAGGGGTCCCATTTCAGTCCACGTAAACCGTTCCCAGACGAGAATGCTACCCCCACCAGCTTGAAGAGTATCCTGCTGGCAAGAAGGATCCATCGCTTCATGTGGTTTGCGGCATACTCGTATCCTGCCATCAGCATGTACCAACGTGAATCTCGACTCATCAGTCCAGGCAAACATTTTCCCACATGTCTAGGGTCCAGTGGCAATGTTCCCTCGCCCATGCTAATGTTTGCACCCTCTGATGTGCGGTCAGCAGCGGTACCCTCGTGGGACGATATCTTCTGTACCCCATAGCGAGGAGATGGTTCTGGATGGTGTGGCTGATTACACGTTTTTGTGCACCAGCGTTAAATTGCCGAGTGATTTCTTGCACTGTAGTCCGTCTATCCGCTGTTGCAAAGCGAGCTAGCCGACGATGATCCCCGCTCATCCACACGCTGTTGTCCACGGCAGTTGGCCCTTGCAGGGATGGTTTTACCGGATTCGATGTACTCACGGTGCACCCGTGACACAGTGGCTCGTGAAAATCCCAGTGCCTGCACGACTTCCGAGATGGAGTGACCCATTCGTCGGGCTACGACAATTTGCCCACGATCAAATGCGCTTAGATCCTTCGTCTTACCCATACTGCATCCGACTCTTACTGATTTCCGTCAAAATCACTCCTTATATTGTCGGATCGCTGCATACGTCATGTCGTTTTCCTTTACAGGTCCGCCCGCAGCGCCACATTTGCATAACACCAGCTGTCTCTAATTTAATTGCTGTTCAGTGTATATTTTTAATATAATTTAAAATCGGTTATTGGCAGTGAATGGATCCGGTTACAAAAAAATTCCACCGGATTTTTATAATCTGTAAAATATTATCAAATACACGGTCGAGTCACATTATGTGCTGTTTCACGATACACACTTTAGCCACAGCAGCACGCGAACTGTTCACAAACTGCGCTGTTTCAGAAAAACTGCCACCTTTGTCCCGAAAGCCGTTAATCATCCATTCTTGCAAATCTGATAAATCGCTCCTTTTATCCATGACAGCAATGACTGATATGTTTTCAGATTTTGATTGATTGATTGTAGAGGATTTTAGGAAGGGAGTGTCTGACCCCAGGTCTTAAACAACCCTTAGAAATAGGAAGCTAGGAGATTTGGGCTAGAGTGCCCGATAGGAAAGTTACACGGAAGAGAGGTAGAATTGGGGAGGAAGACTCCTATTATTTATTACCGGGGGTCCGACGGCTTAACGTGCCCATCCGACGCACGGCGGATATTTAGTGGTTCGAACACTCGTACCTGCCTGGGATCGAACCCGAGGTCTTCACCAAGGCAGTCACGAACGCTGCCCACTAGGCCATCCGCGGCCCTATGTTTTCAGACAGTACAGTATTTGTCATTTTCTTGTAGGACTTCCGTCCACAGTGAGTAGAGTTTTAAGTGCCAACCATCTACAGCGAGATCAGCTTTTGGGCAGGACACAGAAACGGAAGGAATGAGAGCAAGTCTAGCGATTTTGACAGAACAGTTTGTAGTTAGATTAGAGTACAGTAGATGGCGCTACCGTACATGTACGATGTTGCACACAGAAGGGTGAGAGAATTTCAGCGGGGGGGCATAGGAAAGGATACCCATTTAACCAGTGGGTCCAGCCTGAGGGCCGTCACTTAACGTGCTCGTCCGATGCACGGCGGATATTCACCGATTGTTAGTAAATCACACTATCTCTGAAAGATCAGCCCAGGTTCGAACCTGAGAACATTGCATCGATAGCCTGCCTGACTTGCTAACCACTAAGCCATCCGCGGCTCTATGTTTTCACATTGCCACCAGCACACCTTATATATCCTCCAAGCCAGTTCACGACACGTGCCTTCTTTCATTGGCTACGCGCTTTTGACGTCAAAAGTAGGAGGTGGTCACAATAATGTGACTCGACTGTGTAGAAAGAGCTACTTACTCCTACTAGCGGGAGAATTGTGTGTTATTTTAGGCAGGAAACGCGCATAAGATGTTTCCTTCTGACCGAAAAGGGTTATTTTTTCAATCGGGTTTTTAGACGTGCAGACACTGCTGCTAATATACTGTGAACGGAAACGTGAGCTTATGCCTTCTAGTGGCAAAGTTGTTCATTAAGACAGCATTTAAATTATATGAAAAATATCCCGTACCAGAAAAGCTGTCCGACACAGAAAGAATTTTTAAGTCATAAATTCATAGTAGGTTCCACAGTCAAATTTTCCCTTTTCATGTGTTGGAAACTGTTTCTCTTCCTGTGGCCATATTGTTTTCGTACTTTCACTTTCTTTCATTGTTATTTATTTTGTTTTTCCTTTTCTCTCATTTTTAAAGAATCACTTCAATATGGATCTTTTCATAGTGCTCCCTGATGGGGTGATTCTTATATTATTATTATAAATAAATTATTTTATAAATAATATATTTATTATTATGAATAAATAAATAAATAAATAAATTGTATTAAACCTGCGCCGGGTGGTTTTTCCCAGGCAGTCTCCCCTCTGCAAAGATGTTTTGACAGGTTCGTGTGAAAGATGTGAAAGAATATTGCTATAATTCAAAAGTACTTATTGTGAGATTTTATCTCTTAGATCCACAAGAAATAAAATCTCACAATAACAGTATATCTGTGAGAAATATTGTAACTTGGTATTCTTTGGTTTTTTAAGCCATGAACTCGTTTATAGTGCTCCTAACCTATCTACCATTCTGCAGCTTAAATAAATTCCACTTTTTTAGATAAATCTTTAGATTAAGTAAATGGTATGAAAGTGGGTAAAAGCTTCAAAATGTGAATCAGGAAAAAAATAAAGGGATTAAATGTTGATAATAAATAAAGAGAGTAAATAAAGTGAGAGTGAGAATACAAAATAAGAAAGTAAATAAAGTGAGTAAAATTTTAAATGTGATTCAGGAAAGAAAAAATCCTTAATAATTCTTTATGAATCCATCGGGCATGAGACATAAAATAAAGAAACAAAAATTATTTTAAATGTAACTGTTAGAAGCAGAGATAACGAGAAAAATAAGATGTATATCTATGACCCACGGTGGAAAACTACGTATTACTTTAAGCAGAAAATACGCTCAAACGATTTTCGTAGTGACCGGTATCTGACCACAAAGGAATTTCTTCAATCGAGTTTTTAGAAACACAGATTTTGTTGCAAATACCTCGGAAGCAGAAATACGCACTTGAGCCCTCTAGTCATAAAACAGTTTTATACCAAAAACTAGAAATTATATGCAGAGCATTTCCCACCGGGAACTCTATCCCACACAATAACAAAAAAAAAAAATGAAATCGCACTTTTTGAAGCAGAGATATCGGGAAACCCTTAGGATCCCTCTAGTCATAAAACAGTTTTATACCAAAAACTTGAAATTATATGCAGAACATTTCCCATCGGGAACTCTATCCGACACAACAACAACAACAAAAAAAAAAATGAAATCGCACTTTTTGAAGCAGAGATATCGGGGAAACCCTTAGGAGCCCTCTAGTCATAAAACAGTTTTATACCGAAAACTAGAAATTATATGCAGAACATTTCCCATCGGGAACTCTATCCGACACAACAACAACAACAAAAAATGAAATCGCACTTTTTGAAGCAGAGATATCGGGGAAATCCTTAGGAGCCCTCTAGTCATAAAACAGTTTTATACCAAAAACTAGAAATTATATGCAGAACATTTCCCATCGGGAACTCTATCCGACACAACAAAAAAACAAAAAAAATGAAATCGCACTTTTTGAAGCAGAGATATCGGGGAAACCCTTAGGAGCCCTCTAGTCATAAAACAGTTTTATACCGAAAACTAGAAATTATATGCAGAACACTTCCCATCGGGAACTCTATCCGACACAACAACAAAAAAAAAAAATGAAATCGCACTTTTTGAAGCAGAGATATCGGGGAAACCCTTAGGAGCCCTCTAGTCATAAAACAGTTTTATACCAAAAACTAGAAATTATATGCAGAACATTTCCCATCGGGAACTCTATCCGACACAACAACAACAAAAAAAAATGAAATTGCACTTTTTGAAGCACAGATATCGGGGAAACCCTTAGGAGCCCTCTAGTCATAAAACAGTTTTATACCAAAAACTTGAAATTATATGCAGAACATTTCCCATCGAGAACTCTATCCGACACAACAAAAAAAAAAAAAAAAAGTGAAATCGCACTTTTTGAAGCAGAGATATCGGGGAAACCCTTAGGATCCCTCTAGTCATAAAAGAGTTTTATACCGAAAACTAGAAATTATATGCAGAACATTTCCCATCGGGAACTCTATCCGACACAACAACAAAAAAAAAAATGAAATCGCACTTTTTGAAGCAGAGATATCGGGGAAACCCTTAGGAGCCCTCTAGTCATAAAACAGTTTTATACCAAAAACTAGAAATTATGTGCAGAACATTTCCCATCGGGAACTCTATCCGACACAACAAAAAAAAAAAAAAATGAAATCGCACTTTTTGAAGCAGAGATATCGGGGAAACCCTTAGGCCCTTCTAGTGCAAAGACTGTACATTACTTGAAAAGGAAACTCTACTTAAAATAGCCGTCATTATAAATGGTATGGAATTGAAAAAAACATTTTTAAATCGGGTATTTAGAAGCAATGATACAGAATAAATTATACTTTGAATTCCATAGCATCTGCATTTAAGCCCTTTAGCGGTGATCCGAAAAACAGTGAAATGCATGGTTCATCGTTCTCGCGTTTAGGGCTTCCCAACACAAAAAGGATTTTTTAGATCGGACTAATAGTTATAGAGATATGGTTTCAACAGACTGTTATGTGGGTTTTAGGAGGAGATTTTAAAGGATTTTAGTATTAATTCATTTTCATGTAAGGTCCGTGTAAGGTCAGCCGGCATGAGAGTATTCGAAGGGGTTTTCAAAGATGGCAACAGTAATTATAATAGAAGTAAAATGGGTGTTTCTCAGGAAATCGTCCTTTTTGTATTGAGGAGCCGTTTCATAAAACCTTAAGAGCTTTAATCGTTTTACTGGCCTACGCTGCGATCATGTACATTGTGATCTGCAAGTCATTGGAGACGTCGGACGCCAGGCCTTTCTAGCGAGAGGGGAGAAAAAGGAACCCACAGTGATCAAGCAGAGAAGTCTAAGAAAGGAACAGAGCTGGAAGGATGATGATTTGAGGAGAAACACTTTTGACGGGTCCCCGGGACAACGACAGCGAAAGAGAATGTAAGCCAGCGTAAAATTGTAGAAAGCACTAAAGAGCAAATGTTTGGGGAACAGCATAAGTGACAAACTGAAAGATTCAAATTTGGTAAGATAATTCCAGGACAAACCAATAAAGAGATTTAGATAGTAATAAAGAACAGACTTAATATCGCAATTGCTTTAATACTTTTGTGAGATACAATTCTTTCGTAACACCCGCAATGAATTGCACCTAAGTATAAGCATCGAACCCGCAAGGATCATATACATGGTGATTCAGCTAAGCGTGTACAAACTACTGGGAGGGTTAGGTTGCACAAAGACAAATCGGAATCACATAGCAATGCAGGGTCGGAAACGCCATCTTCATGTGCTAGTGTACAGAGAGGACGAGAAATGAAAGAGCAGCACGTAAGAGAACAAAATGCTTTTTATTACTCAAAAGACATTTGCGAAATACATTGAGGTTGCAGAAGGTGTTCAAAGTTGCGACTATGTGCTGTAACACACGCTTGACATCGTCGGCGCATGGAATCACGTACATTTTGGAAAATTCCTGGAGTGTCTCGGACTTCCGAAGCAGCTAGAGAGATGCGTGCTACAAGTTCCTCGTCACTTTCAAAGAAGGAGTCGTACACCAGTACTTTGATGTAACCCCAGAAGAAGTAATTAAGGCATGTTAAGTCCGGCGATCTTGCAGACCAATGAACGGGACCGTTACGCCCGATCCACTGTTGTCCAAATGTCATGTTTGAGTGATGACGAACGACACTGCTGAAATAGGCGGGGGCTTCAGCGTTCTCGAACCACATTGCACGGCGCAGCGACTGAGGGACCTGTTGTTCGTTCAATAGCTCTGGCAAGACGTCCTCCAGAAATATCCAGTAACTCCTTCCGTTCAGAGGAGGAAGCATGAGGTGTGGGCCAATTAAGTGGTCCCCGACAATGCCGGCCCAAACAATAACAACAAAACGGTTTTGTGCTGCACGTGGTCGTACAGCATGGGGGTTCTCCACCGCCCATACATGCGCGTTATGTGCGATGAAGCAACCTTCCCGTGTAAAGCACGCTTCGTCTGTGAACAGCACAGAAGCAGAAAATTGGGCTTCTGCCGCACTCTTCTGCAGGTACTATTGCGCAAATGCAATTCGCTGAGGGTAATCCCCAAGGATTTGTGTCTGAACGTGCTGCACATGATTTGGACTCAATTGGTCTTCGTGCAGAACCCTCCATACGGTGGATTGAAACAGATCGAGCCGATGGGCAATTGCTCGTGTGCTGGCACTTGGAGCGTCTGCTGCTTGACTTAACACATTCTCTTCAATGGCAGGACTGCGTACTCATCGTTCCCGACACCTGGCAGGCCCCTAGAAAGAACCAGTGTCGCATAACCTCTGATGCAGCTGTGTAAACACTTGGTGGTTTGGCACTCGTCTCATCGGGTACCGTTTCTGGTACAGTCGCATGGAGGATCGTCCGCTGCTCCGTATGCGAGGTGCATATCAGCCATTTCCACGCTCGTGAACTCAGCGATCCTATTTACGGTTTACAAATGACGGTATCCTGAAAGAACGTATGAGCTGTGTCGCCGCCAAACAACGCCATCTACCGCATGAAGATAGCGTTTCCGACCCCACATTGGTATGTGATCCCGATTTGTCTTTGTGCAACCTACCCCCTCCCAGAAGTTTGTACACGCTTAGCTTAATCACCCTGTATAATCCGACCTCATAACAAGACCGACGGATGGACGGACGAAGTCATAAATAAGCGCGTAATTTTTTTTTTTACAAAAGACAAGCTGTAATCTTGAAAATATGGCCATGTTCCTATTTCTTGTATTCACCTATTGAACATACACTATGTGTTAATTCAGTGGCCGATGTGAATATGGAAATTTCATGCTTGCCTTTTTTTATTTTATTTCCATTTTACTTTCTACCTTTCTATATGGCATGTATTTTGAAAAAAAAAAAAGCAAAAAAAAAAACATACGCATCAGTATGTCCGTTCGTCTCTGGATACCACACGCAGAAATTGTGAGTCAACGCCGAAAGTTTTTTTTTTTTTAATTCTTTTTGCGTTCGAAACCTGAACACGTGGGAACGACGACCCGTGTGTTTTATTCTTTTCCCGATAAATCACCCCGTCCCTAGGGAGAGTAAATGCGCATACTATTAAATATATTTTGCTCTATACAATTGCTTCAAAAAACAGATTTTCTTGTACTTTCCCATACCTTTTATCACGAAAGCCATTTTACCTACAGTTTCTACAGGGTGTTTCGCTCTTATAGGAGGCCCCAAGGTATCGTTTACTACAGACATAATATACAAACAAGGCAGTTGTGACTACGGGAGTACCGACATGGATAGAGACATGTTTAAATGCAACACAACTCCGGCATGTCTCGCCCGCGTGACGTCACATTGCGTCCGCCATAAGAACCATCTCCAACTTCAGACGTTGAGTTCCCCACTATTTGATAAGCTCAGTTCGGGGCCAGTCTCAGTGCTATAAACGTGTACACGATTAAAGAGGAAGTGTTCTTGGTTCAATCGTATTGCTCTACGGATTCATTCAAGGTTACGCGGCCGAATTTCAGAAAACGGTTTGACATTGCAGCGACGTCAAAAAGTGTGATACAGAAGATGGTGAATAAACTGGAGACAACAGGCACGTTGGTGAACGTCTACGGGGGACGACCGTCCGGCCATGACCGAGGAAACAGTGCAGGATGTGCGTAACAGGTTGCTTAACTCACCAAGCAAGTCCTTATCGGGACTGTCCCAAGAAACTGGCTTGTCACCTTCGACTTGCCACAGAGCAGCAGCAAAGATAAGCAAAACAAGAAAGATGACACCGAATTTTCGGGTGCAATAAGCACGTGTTTTGAATCCGTTCTGACGCAAATTAAATTTATGAAAGCTATTCAAAGTCAATGGAACCGGTATGGAAAACAATAGTATCTGACGGAAGAAAGAAGTTTTTCAATCGGGTTTTTAATCCCTCAGATATTGCTGTAAACGGAATCGTGAGCTTACGCCCTATGGTTGCAGACTTGTGCGTTAAGAAAAACATGAATTTATATGAGAAACATTTCGCACCGGAAACTCTCTCCAACACAGAAATAATTTTTCAAATCGGACACTTAGAAACAGAGATATCGACAAAAATAAGATGTGACTTTACGTCCTCTGATGGGAAAACCGTGCATTATTTTAAGAAGAAAGTATTCGCAAAAGATTTTTCCATATGCGCGGTATCGGCCCAAGAAAAAAAATTTAGTCGAGATTTCGGGAGCTCAGATTTTGTTACAAATACGTCACAAGCAGAAATTAACACTTATGCCCCCTGGTGGCCAAACCATTCTTTACCAAACATTAGAAATTATGTGAAAAATATTTTCCATCAGGTCTTGTATGCGATACAGGAAGAATTTTTCAAGTCGGAATTTTAGAAGCAGAAATAACGCAGAAAACGCAATTTACCTTGGTGTCCCTAGCGGAAAGTCTATGATTTACTTGAAAATTTTGAATTTATAGGAAAAACATTTTGCATCGAAAACAGTATCAAACAAAGAAGGAATTTTTCAAATCGGAGATTTAGAAGCAGAGATATAGGGGGCAACGCAATTTACCTCTACGCCCCCTAGCGGAAAGTTTATGAATTACTTGAAAATTTTGAAATTATATGAAAAATATGTCACACTGAAAACACTATCCAACAAAGAAAGAATTTTTCAAATCGAACTCTTAGAAGTAGAGATATTGACAAAAATAAGATATACATCTACGCGCCCTGGCGGAGAAACTGTGAAATATTTTAAGGAGAAAATATTCCGAAAAGGTTTATCGACGTGAGTGGCATCAGTCCACGAAATAATTGTTTCAATCGATATTTTAGAAGCTTAGATTTTAAGGCAAATACATCAGAAGCAAAAATTAATACTTACGCCCCCTGGTGGCCAAAGTATTCTTTACAATTTAAATTATGTGCAAAAGATTTTCCATCAGGAGGTGTATCCGCTGAAGAAAAAAATTTCAAATCGGAGTTTTAGAATAAGAGTTATCGGGGAAAATGCAATTTACTTTTACGCCCCCTAGCGGAAAATGTATGCGTAATTTGAAAAAGTAACTATAGCTAAAATACTCTTCAACATAAATGGAATCGAAAGATAAAAGAATTTTTTTAATCGGTTGTTTAGAAGCAAATATGTGGAATAAAACATATTTTTGAATTCGACATCATCTGCATTTACGCCCTCTAGCCCGGTAACATAAGTACGATCTTTTTTTACAAAAGACGTGCTAAAAGGGGGGAATTCGTCCAAATCGCAGGAACTGCAGGGGTCTGATTTCGCAAAAAGGGTGTCATACTACAACTGGTTTCATACCTTCATGGTTGAAAACGATGACATCCTGGAAAAAACACTTTTCTCAGACGTAGCGTGATTCCAACTGTCTGTCGGCAGAAGCGAATCCACAGGCGATTCCGTGACGTACTACAGAGGTAAAGCACGTGTCAACACGACACATCTACAGCGATACATTCCGTCCGTACTGCTTAGTTGGAAGAGCAACTTACTCCGGAGTCAGGGGTCGCAGAACTATCTCCGTCACGGACAACTTCGCGTTTTCACATTGGCGACCGAATGCAAAAGGGGATGTACTGACCGTTGGGTTCTTCAAAAAATGTGTGTTGTTTGTTTTACACATCGTTTAGAAATAATAAAAGTTCGTTCTTCGCTTACCAAAAAAGAAAAAAAAATTAGGAGGGGTGTGTGACGTACTGCAGAGGTAAAGTACGTGTTAAGACAACAAATCTGAAGCGATACATTCCGTCCGTGTAACTTAGGAGAACAACTTACTCTGGAGTGGGGGGCGTGGTTTCGATCAGCGTTACGGGCAAACTCGTGTTTTCACAATTCATTAACAACGGGTGCATGACCTCGCCACGTCACGCGCGTCTTACGGTCTATATTCTTTGAAGCGACAGTGAACACGGTGTATTGCGAAATTATCGACGCATTTGTTTATCAGCTGGACAACATAGAGTTACAACGCGGCTACTTCCAGCAAGACGGGACGACCTGTTACACGTCCAAAGGGCCTATGTTAGTTCTAACCAACTTCTTCGAAGATCAGATGATCTCCAAATGAATATGGGCCGCCTCGGTGGCGCAGTTGTCTAAGCGATGGCTTAGACAACTGTTGTCTAAGCGATTCGCCCGAGATGGGTCCCTGTTCGAATCTCGCAGTTGTCTAAGCGATTCGCCCGAGATGGGTCCCTGTTCGAATCCCGGTGAGGCATGGATGTGGTGTTTGTCATACTGCGCTGGCTCTCCCCGTTCCCTGGAACCAGTGGCCCTAAATTAAGGACGGGCGTCTGCTTGTAGCCCACTCAGTTGCTCGCGGTGGTCGTTAAACCTCCAATAAAAAAAAAAAAAGTTCATTGGATGGGGGTTCGGGCAAATTGACTATTACTCATCAGACTGGCCATACAGATTCGTGAGTGTGGATAGTATTTGCTCTAATCGGTCGCACAGTTACACTGCTTTTGGTCTGTGGATAGTCACTGTTCATTGAGAACAGAATGCACCACAAGAAGGTCGGATTAGCATTTGTCTAGAAGGGTGTACGTTGCGCATCAGTAGACCCTGTATCCCATGAATCTCTCACTGAATTATGACCACCTACATAATACTTCGTGGGTCCTACTTTTCCTGCTTCAGTAACGCAGCTATCTGGCGTGTCATCGATTCAATAAGGTGCTAGAAGCAGTTGGGAGGTATGGTCAAACAATATGGTCAAACAATACTGTGTATAATGCGTACTTCAATACAGGTATGGAGGTGATAGGTGTATCCAGACACATAATATGTCACACCGTAGTGTCCCAGAAGTGCTGTTTGAGATTGAGATCGGGTGTGTTCGGAGGCCAATCGACATGCTTAAAGTCTGAACTGCTTTCCTCAAACCATTCCTGCACAACATTAGACCTATGGCTCGGCGCATTGTCATCTTGAAAGACCCCGTTACCATTCGGGAAGAAGGGCAACATTGCTGGGTGTATAGAGTCAGCAAGCAACTTGCAATAGCGGTCACCAGTCTTAGGTTGTTCCACAAGCACCAGAAGTAAAAGTTTCTGGCAGGTAATCATGGCCCATACCATACAACTACCTCCACCGTCTTGCACTGTGGAGACCGTGCAGGATGGATTGAGTGCGTCATGTTGTTTGATCCATACCATACAACCGCCTCCACCGGCTTGCACTGTGGAGACCATGCAGCATGGATTGAGTGCGTCCTGTTGTTTGGTCCATTCAATACAACCATCTCCACCGGCTTACACTGTTGATACCATGCAGGATGGATTGAGTGCGTCATGTTGTTTGGTCCATACCATACAACCGTCTCCACCGGCTTGCACTGTTGAGACCATGCAGGATTGATTGAGTGCCTCATGTTGTTTGCTCCGTGCCATACAACCGCCTCCACCGGCTTGCACTGTGGAGACCATGCAGGATGGATTGAGTGCGTCATGTTGTTTGGTCCATACCATACAACCGCCTCCAATGGCTTGCACTGTGGAGACCATGCAGGATAGATTGAGTGCGTCATGTTGTTTGGTCCATACCATACAACCGCCTCCACCGGCTTGCACTGTGGAGACCATGCAGGATGGATTGAGTGCCTGATGTTGTTTGGTCCATACCATACAACTGCCTCCACTGGCTTGCACTGTGGAGGCCATGCAGGATGGATTGAGTGCGTCATGTTGTTTGGTCCATACCATACAACCGCATCCACCGGCTTGCACTGTGGAGACCATGCAGGATTGATTGAGTGCCTCATGTTGTTTGGTCCATACCATACAACCGCCTCCACCGGCTTGCACTGTGGAGACCATGCAGGATGGATTGAGTGCCTGATGTTGTTTGGTCCATACCATACAACTGCCTCCACTGGCTTGCACTGTGGAGGCCATGCAGGATGGATTGAGTGCGTCATGTTGTTTGGTCCATACCATACAACCGCATCCACCGGCTTGCACTGTGGAGACCATGAAGGATGGATTGAGTGCTTCATGTTGTTTGGTCCATACCATACAACCGTCTCCACCGGCTTGCACTGTGGAGACCATGCAGGATGGATTGAGTGCTTCATGTTGTTTGGTCCATACGATACAACCGCATCCACCGGCTTGCACTGTGGAGACCATGCAGGATGGATTGAGTGCTTCATGTTGTTTGGTCCATACCATACAACCGTCTCCACCGGCTTGCACTGTTGAGACCATGCAGGATGGATTGAGTGCGTCATGTTGTTTGGTCCATACCATACAACCGTCTCCACCGGCTTGCACTGTTGAGACCATGCAGGATGGATTGAGTGCCTCATGTTGTTTGGTCCATGCCATACAACCGCATCCACCGGCTTGCACTATGGAGACCATGCAGAATGGATTGAGTGCTTCATGTTGTTTGGTCCATACCATACAACCGCCTCCACCGGCTTGCACTGTGGAGACCATGCAGGATGGATTGAGTGCGTCATGTTGTTTGGTCCATACCATACAACCGCCTCCACCGGCTTGCACTGTGGAGACCATGCAGGATGGACTGAGTGCCTGATGTTGTTTGGTCCATACCATACAACTGCCTCCACTGGCTTGCACTGTGGAGGCCATGCAGGATGGATTGAGTGCGTCATGTTGTTTGGTCCATACCATACAACCGCCTCCACAAGCTTGCACTGTGGAGACCATGCAGGATGGATTGAGTGCCTCATGTTGTTTGGTCTATACCATACAACCACCTCCACCGGCTTGCACTGTGGAGACCATGCAGGATAGATTGAGTGCCTCATGTTGTTTGCGCCAAATACATATACGACCATCTACGGAGTTGAGTAAAATACGCCTCGTCAGACCAGCACACTTCTTTCCAGTCATTCAACGTCCAACTTGCATGATCTTTTCACCAGGCGAGTATTTTGCGCCGATGAACCATGGTTAGGAGAGGATGTCGTAGAAGTTGTCTGCTGTAATAGCCTATACGTGCGAGCGCGCGACGCATGGTCATGGCAGAAACTATTCCTGGTGGACCTCTGTAGTATTGGATAGTAAACTGTTGAATAGTGCTGCGTCTGTTGGTATGTACGAGTCTTCAAAACCGGCGATCATCTGTCACATCAGCCTTTCGCTGTCCTGTGCAGCTTTGTCTCCGGGTCGTTGATTGACCATTTTGACGTCAGTCCTGATACACTTTAACTCTCCGAGCTTTCACAATCTTCCCTTTCTCAAAATCCGATAGATTACACCTTTTAACCACACGCTCTGAATTTTACTACCTACTGCTCGACTCACACCTTATGCACTATATTGACAAAAGTCTCCGGACACCTAGAAGAGAAACACAACATAGCATTTATTGACATATATTAGTACGGTGTCGGTCCACCTTTGGCCTTACTGACCCTATGAGAAATGCTTTCGACAAGGTTTTTGGAACACAGCGATAGGTATGCGCTTCGATTCAGTACATAAGATTGCCGCTAACTGTTACTTAGTAGTAGGATTTGGTTCCAAACTTCTTATGCGGCACTCTAATTCATCCCATAGGTGCCCTATGGGATTAAGATTAGGGCTCTGTGATAACCAGTCCACACACGATATGGGAATTATCTTCAAACCACGCTGTAACAGTCCTTGCTTTATGGCTCGATGCATTATCCTGCTGGTATCAATAAGGCTCAGTTCCATAGTAATGCCACAGAGTTAGTAGGGCATAATTGACCAGAATCTCGAGGTAGAAGTGCTGGTTAACAGGTTTGTCCACGATAACCAGTGTGCCGGGACCATACCACGAAAAACACCTCCACGCGAGTACACTGCCAGCTCCAAAGTTGATCGTACGAACAGTACACTGCCAGCTCCAAAGTTGATCGTGCGAACAGTATACTGCCAGCTCCAAAGTTGATCGTACGAACAGTACACTAAGGTTCCCCCGGCTGCCCCCATACCCACACACGGCCATCACACTGATGGATCGTGTATGTTGATTCATCAGTCCATTGAACCCGTTTCCATTGATCTACGGTCCACAATTAATGTTCTTTACACCATGCTAAAGGACGAGTAGCAATCCGACTGGAGATGAAAAGCTTATGAGCAGCCGCACGATCACGGTAACTCATAGAATGAAGTTCTTTACGAATGTCATGTGCTCTCAACCTCACAGTGCGATATGATCGCGGTCAGCTGCAGGCTTGTTTTCATGCCCTTTGCAGCTGTACCGCGCATCTTAACAACGCAACGGATCCGTTCATTTGCTTTTTAAGGGGTGTCCGGTTGCTTTTGTATAGTGCATATGCTACGTCGGTAGACCAACCGAGCCCTCTCAGAAATTGCGTAGTCGACGAGTCCCATTCATTTTTGATAGGGGTGGTCATAATTCAGTGATCACTTGATGTATATATTCGCATATTTTAACATGAATGAGTTCCAAGAATCTTACACCCCCATAAACTATTTCTAAGTAATGGGTCAGTGTAATCAACCGATGTTGCTACGCTGTTGTTATGAAGACCCTAGCGATGTCTTTATTTTACTGCTCTTAATTTCAATGAAGCTAATGTGATTAAAATCTGAATTGTAACGCAAATAGCATTGCTGCCGAATCTTGCATTATACTGCCATTTGTCTACTATCACACCCAACGTAGAAGTTTGATCTGACTTATGGATCTAGTGTGTGGCATTTCAAAATCAGCTAATTTACGAGACTGAAGGTTTTCCTTCTCTGTTTATCGCGATTTTCAAGTGCCCTCCACATGTGCTGAAGAAAACATCACGGAAATATTTCCGTGTATGGAAAGCTTATGGTCCTCCTCTGTTGTGTCAGACATGAAGTGAACAAGGAGTTGTTCTTTCCTCTGATGGCGTGTTATAATAACAGTTGAAAGATGGCTGATAAAATGAAAACATGGCTTTCTAAGACGAGATATGAACAACTCACCTCTTGTTTCTTCAGGCCTACGTTCTGTACTGGATTGTTGCCAATGCAACGTCGGGTGTAATTAGCGCCCATCTTTCGAAACGCTTGCTGATGAGCACGTGTTACAGATGTTGGTGTATTGCGTAATGAAGCGCTGCGACTTTCTTATAGCAATATTTTGATTTTTCATTGGTATATTTTGACAAGGAATTTTGTCGTTTTATTGAGTGCTCTCTGATTTCCCTTCTATACCGAACCACAGATCTTTTCCAGTCACATACAGGCGCCCTTTAAAAGATTTGGCAGATTCTTTATCAGTGATGTATTCAGGCATCTTTTCGGGGGTGCCTAGCCCCCGAAAATCTTGGAACGCCCCCCCCCATGTGAGTTTTTAGGCGATCTCTTATATATTAGTCTAATTGTCTTCATTTACAGCTGAATATTTGGAGAAATTAATTAAAAAAAACTTAATGAGGGAAAATATAATAATAATAAAAAACACCCAATCTTAAATTTTTATCATCCTTCAATGAAACATTAAACAGTTCTTGCTGAAGGGACAATTTTTCAAGCACTGACAACTCGCACTATTTCCACTATAAAAACCTAATTTCACAGAGTAGCGATGTTTGCACTGCAATACACCACCATATTTTGGAATCTAGCATTCAGCTTTATTTCAGTCTTCTAGATGCTGACTTTCCTTGTATACTGTTAAGAGTCAGTGTAGCAAACGTGAAGTTAATGCTTCTAATACAACAAAAGATTTGCTGCCTAATTTTTAACAGCAAATTATTAGAAATTGTTCCCATAAAAAGTTTTTCCCCTGACGGTGGGTGATTTACAATCTGTGACAAAAAAAAAAAAATCGAGGCCCCTCAAACTGGCATTCAAGCGATTAGTTAGTTTTTTTTTTTTTTTACTACTATGTGCTAATCGAAATATAAAAGGACTGAAACCAAATGGAAGGGGAATGGTTTACACCATACGTTTTTAGGTAACACTGTAATGATTCCTTAACAATCAGAAACAGGCTTGCAGCAAGGAGAGTACATTTTTACCACTCTTAATATAATTTTGAGGAGGGAGGATTTTCTCCGGCGCAGCGTTAGCTTACTGGCATCTTCAATATTTTATACAACCTCATCATGAAATCTGTGGTGCATTACTGAATTAAAACAAAGGTATAACATATTTACATTTTTAATCACTTATACAAGGTGCCACTATATCTCCCATACTCTTTAATGCCACATTGGAAAATGTCTTTCAATGACTGAACTGGGAAAACAAAGGGATAAAGATTAATGGAGATTATGTAACTCACCTTCGTTTTGCTGATGACGTAGTCATTTTTGCAACTACCCCATCAGAGCTGCAGAGTATGACCCAGGAACTTGCTGACAAGAGTAAAGAAGTGGAATTAAAAATGAACTTTTAGAAGATAAAAGTGATGTACAATGCTTTTACAAAAAATGAAGGTTTATCGATTGATGGGGAAAAGCTGGAGATAACCAATACCTACATTTATCTTGGACAGCAGATATCAAGTGAGGGTCACATTGATGAGGAAATTAATCGGCGTATAAGACTTGCCTGGAGCGTTTTCATAAGAAACAGTATAATTTTCAAGAGCAATATGCCATTATGTCTTAAAAGAAAAGTATTTTATCAATGCATCCTTCCAGTGCTTACGTATGGTGCAGAGACGTGGACCTTAACTAAAAGAGACATACAAAGACTACAGACATCTCAAAGAAGCATGAAGAGATTCACGCTTGGTGTAACCAGAAGACATAAGAAGAGGAACTCGTGGATCAGAAAAATGACAAAAGTGGAAGACATCATGATCAGAGTTAAATCCCTGAAATGGCAATGGGCTGGACATACTGCCAGAAGAACAGACCATCGATGGACAGCCGAAATTTTAGACTGGATTCCAAAGGACAGGAAAAGACCCAGAAGAAGACCACATATGAGATGGGTGGATGAAATTCGAAAGTATGCGGGAGTAACATGGAGGAGACTGGCACAAGACAGACCGTTGTGGAAGAAACTTGGGGACACCTTCGTCCAGCAGTGGATTGATAATGGTTGACAATGATGATGAATGATGATGTGTAGATTACTTGGAATTCGCATTTGCGATGTATGAGCATAAGAGAAATTATATACTCTATTTAAAATTTTTATATATATTAATGTATATGCTAGGCTGCCATTTGATGCTGACCTTGGCTACCTATAACGGACGCTCCCTATCTTCTGATTCAAGGCTTCTTGAATTGGAAGAGGAACTACAAAGGATCAAGTGGGACATCGTCGGGCTAAGTGAGGTAAGGAGAAAAAGGAGAAGATCTCATTGAACTGAAAAGTGGACATCTCTTCTATTATCGTGGGACAGATACTGGCAGAACTAGTGGTGTTGGATTTATAATAAACAAGAAACTGAAGGATAAAGTGGTAGAAGTTGAAAGTTCCTCTGACAGAGCTGCACGACTCGTTATCCAACTATCGAGAAGATACTAGGCTCAGATTATTCAAACTTATGCACCCACCACAAGTCATCCTGAAGAAGAAATTGAAGAATTTTATGAGGAAATTCGTCATCTAAATAATAAAGGTAAGCAGCACTTGAAGATAATTATGGGAGATTTCAATGCAAAAATAGGGCAACGGCAACAGAATGAAACTTCAGTAGGTAAATTCGGTCACGGCAACAGAAACCAGCGTGGAAATACTATCGTTGAGTTTGCAGAGGCAGAAGGATTTTCATCTTGAACTCCTTTTTCAAGAAAAAGCCACACAGGAAATGGACATGGAGACATCCAATTGGGACGACAAGTGAAATTGATTTTATTATGTGTAACAAAAAATTCGTCATCGAAGACTGCAGTGTGCTGAACAAGTTCAACACAGGTAGTGACCATAGATTGGTGAGATGTAAGATGCACCTCAACACTAAACTGGAACGTGGCAAGCTCATAAGACAAACAAAATGTATTGACATAACCAACCTTAAAAAACACCATAATAATTTCAAGTTGGAACTGAAGAACAGATTCTCTGCTTTAGAAGGCCTAACATCGGAAGAAGTGGATATTTCGGAAGTTAACAGAAAAGTAACCAAAGCTCTAATGGAAACAGCAACAAAATTAGCTGGGTCTAAGAACAAGTTGCATGTGAACAAATTATCAGGAAAAACCAAAATGTTGATGCAAAAAAAGAAGAGAGATGAGGACAACTAAAGAAGATGTGACTTCCAAAGTGGAATATATAGAGCTATGCAAGACAACACGAAAAAGTATCACTGAAGACGTAAGGAAATTCAACTGTGAGCTAGTGAGGAAAGCAATTGAAAACAACCAGAGCCTTAAGATAGCAAAGGGACATCTCAGTAAGGGAAGAAAACAGATTATGGCTCTGAGAAAAGAAGATGGTTCTATAACAAGAAATAGAGGCGAAATTTTGACAAGAGTGAAAGATTTCTACTCCAAATTATATGAAAGGGATGATACATGTACTCCAGACATCATGAAAGGTACCAGAGTTCTTCCAGTCCTCCCAGCAGAAGTTGCTCATGCAATCAAGAACATGAAGCGGGGGAAAGCTCCAGGAGAAGATGGAATTACTATAGACATCATACAAGAAGCAAGTGGAGAAATTGAAACAGTACTCGCCCAAATTTTCACTCGATGCCTTAATGAAGGGAAGATTCCTGAGGATTGGAACAACGCTACAATGATCCTGCTACATAAAAAAGGTGACATTGAGGATCTCAGGAACTACAGACCTATCAGCCTCCTATCAGTGGTTTATAAAATCTTCACTAAAGTTCTTTCACACCGCTTGAAGGTAACACTGGACATGGCTCAACCGAGAGAACAAGCTGGATTCAGGAGTGGCTACAGCACAATAGATCATATCCACGTACTGAGAGAACTAATTGAAAGAGCGAGGGAATATGAACTTCCATTGTGCATGGCTTTTATCGATTATGAAAAAGCCTTTGATTCGGTGAAACCATCAGCAGTTACCACGGCTCTGAAATCCTGCGGTATTGAGGATGCATACATTAACATTATTAATAACATCTATGAAAATGCAAGTGCAAAGATTCGGCTGTTTGAAAATACAACACACATAAAAATTGGAAAGGGAGTGAGACAAGGTGACACCATATCTCCGAAGCTCTTTAATGCCACATTGGAAAATGTCTTTCAATCACTGAACTGGGAAAACAAAGGGATAAAGATTAATGGAGATTATCTAACCCACCTTCGTTTTGCTGATGACGTAGTCATTTTTGCAACTACCCCATCAGAGCTGCAGAGTATGATCCAGGAACTTGCTGACAAGAGTAAAGAAGTGGGATTAAAAATGAACTTTCAGAAGACAAAAGTGATGTTCAATGCTTTTACAAGAAATGAAGATTTATCGATTGATGGAGAAAAACTGGAGATAACAGATACATATGTTTATCTTGGACAGCAGATATCAAGTGAGGGTCACATTGATGAAGAAATTAATCGGCGTACAAAACTTGCCTGGAGAGCTTTTGGAAGAAACAGCATAATTTTCAAGAGCAATATGCCATTATGTCTTAAAAGAAAAGTGTTTGATCAATGCATCCTTCCAGTGCTTACGTATGGTGCAGAGACGTGGACCTTAACTAAAAGAGACATACAAAGGCTGCAGACAACTCAAAGAAGCATGGAGAGGTGCATGCTTGGTATAACCAGGAGAGATAAGAAGAGGAACTCGTGGATCCGAAAAATGACGAGAGTGGAAGACATCATGATCAGAGTTAAATCCCTGAAATGGCAATGGGCTGGACATACTGCCAGAAGGACAGACCATAGATGGACAGCCGAAATTTTAGATTGGATTCCAAGGGACAGGAAAAGACCCAGAAAAAGACCACATGGGAGATGGGTGGATGAAATTCGTAAATATGCGGGAGTGACATGGAGGAGACTGGCACAAGACAGACCGTTGTGGAGGAAACTTGGGGAGACCTTCGTCCAGCAGTGGATTGATAATGGTTGACAATGATGATGATGATGATGTAAATAACAAAATTGTGATTATATGTATCGGTGTAATCAGTCAACAAGTTTCAACCCTTCAAAATTTGTGAATCCCCCCCCCCCCTGAAAAAATTATATGAATGTGCAACACTGTTCTTTATGTCTTAGTTCTCGCGAATTCTGTCTTTTTCTACTGTCTGCTCACAAAACAGAATTCTTAAAAACTTTTTGTTTTTCCATACATCGGCTTTCTAATGCTTCACATTGAATCCACACGAGGTCTAAAACCAATGATTCTCTTACAATTCTAGGATAAACTTTAGACAGAACTGCTTTACGTTTTGTGGAATATAATGATAATAATAATATTAAAGTTCTATTGACATTGCTGTTAGTGAAATTTCTTATTGCTCCTTCCCAGTACCGCAGTGCCTATTTAAGACGGGAACTGTTATTTCAAGGTGCCCAGAATTATGCAAAATGCTTGAAGAATTGACAGAGTTCTACAGGTTTTTTTTTTAGTTCTTTTGCAGATAGCACAGAAAAAAACTATATTACTAGACAAGCCGCCAACGGTAGCCGATAACTCGGGTACAGTTGGCAAATTTTGAGTGAAACTATTGCAAAATTTAAGCTCATTAAGGCGTCTATTATAACAACTTCAAAAAAACGAACGCGTAAAATTTATGACTTCCAGAACAAAAGTACTAAACATCCTAAAAAAGAAATGCCTAAAATTTATCATGAAGTCGGGAACAGCGTTTTTTTATTTTATATCGCGAAAGACACACACACACACAAGCTTCCTTTTATTGTTACAGATTAAGCAAGTGTTGAGCTAACAGACGGAGTCTTTCCATTTCTTCGTTTATCAATTCAAAAGACTTTTTTTAAATTAATGTTGGTGAGCCGACTTTCGTGAAACGGTTCAAGTAAAAGGCCATCTAGTTTTAATTGAAATTTCTCAATGACACGGAATTTCGGGAATCGGAAGGTTTCAAAACCTGACCGTAGACGATGTCCAATCGCATGCCAAAAATCACGGTGATCGGATGTGTCATGTCGTAGCTATGCCCGAACAACTAATTGTCCCGAGTCTCATATAGAGAGCGGATTTTTTCAATTATTATTAAAATTGGTCAGTTTTTTAATGGTCATTATTTTTACTTGACACGACCAATCACCATGATACCAACCCCATGTCACACACCATGTCCTTCCCTTTATCTGTGGCAAGTGTCACCGTGATCGGCTGAAGATCTTTGGAGGAGATGTGTAACAATCGACCCTTTCTCAAAACCCAGGAAAACCCATAAAAATGCAAGTTCTTGGACGATCATTCCTCAATGACACAGAATTTCTGGAATCGGAAAGCGTCAAAACCTGACCATGGACGATATTCAGTCGCATGTCAAAAATCACGGTGATCGGATGTGTCGTCTCGTACCTATGCCCGAACAACTAATTGTTTCCAGTCTTCCACACGTTGCCACAGTTCATCAGGCGTAGCCGCGGTTGGTGCTTGCCGGATCACTCGGTTGCCGATCAGCGACCAGACGTGTTCGATGGACGACATATCGGGAGAACAGGCGGGCCACGGTAGCATTGACACCTGGTGGGCCATGAAGAATTGTTGCACGATTGCGTGCCACGTGCGGGCGCACATTGTCCTGTTGAAACGTGGCCGCTGGCAGATCCTGCAGGTAAGGGAGGACTACAGGCTCCAAAACGTCGGAGATATAGCGGTGGCTGTTGCGTGTACCGGCGAAGCGTACCAGAGGGGTGCGGGTGTCCTATCAAATTGCGCCCCAAACTATAACGCCAGGCGACGGACCGGTATGGCGGTCCGTCGCCTGGCGTTATACAGTCTCTCGCCGGTGGTGTAACGTCGTACTCTCTCGTACGCGGCGAGAGACTACGCGTACCATTGACGCGGTGAGAGGTGGTGTAACGTCAATGGAACGCGGCGAGAGACTGTATGACGCCTGTATGCAGGTGTCATACAGTCTCTCGCAGCGGTGCCGCCACACGCGGATCCGACCATCGTGGTTTTGCAGGCAGAAGCGGGATTCGTCGGAGAAGACAATGTCGTGCCGTTACGTAGGCCAGGCCAGGTGCGGCTTTTAACGGCCCATTTCCGCCGCACTCGCCGGTGGTGTAACGTCAATGGTAATCGGAGCAATGGACGCCGTGCGACAAGTCCCCGCTCCTGCAGACGACGTCGAACGGTACGTGCTGACACAGGTTGTTGTTCAACACACCCTAATTCCTGCGCTAACGTTTGTGATGTGGCGGTGCGAGCCGTCAATGCCCGCCGCACAACATGCCAGTCCTCTCGTTCGGTGGTGTGCAGCGGCTGAGGCAATCGCTCTCGTCGGTCCGTCAGTCCCTTCTGCACCCACCGAATCCATACTCGCCTCACTGTGGGTGTATGTCGTACCACACGGGCCCCGATGTCTCGGTAAGATAAACCGCTGTCGCGATAAGCCACTATTCGTCCTCTGTCGAACTCCGAAACGTGCTGGAATGACTGCCGTATTCTGCGACGAGGCATCAGGAAGCTTCTCACGCACAGGTCCGGCAGCACAACACACTTCCACTACTTACACCCCGCCTTCTGCGCACCGTTCTTATAGTGCTTCTCGGTGGCGTGCCGCGCGCACGTGACTTGCATATGCCCTGCAATGCTAATCGTTTACGTGTCCTCTCAGGGGCGACGGATGCTGCGAATTTCAGGCAGATCGGATGCTTCCTTCTTGGTGTTTCATTTCTGGTGGCCAGCAGTGTATATATATATATATATATATATATATATATATATATGATCATCATCATCATTGTCAACCATTATCAATCCACTGCTGGACGAAGGTCTCCCCAAGTTTCCTCCACAACGGTCTGTCTTGTGCCAGTCTCTTCCATGTCACCCCTGCATACTTTCGAATTTCATCCACCCATCTCCCATGTGGTCTTCTTCTGGGTCTTTTCCTGTCCCTTGGAATCCAATCTAAAATTTCGGCTGTCCATCGATGATCTGTCCTTCTGGCAGTATGTCCAGCCCATTGCCATTTCAGGGATTTAACTCTGATCATGATGTCTTCCACTCTTGTCATTTTTCGGATCCACGAGTTCCTCTTCTTATCTCTCCTGGTTACACCAAGCATGCACCTCTCCATGCTTCTTTGAGTTGTCTGCAGCCTTTGTATGTCTCTTTTAGTTAAGGTCCACGTCTCTGCACCATACGTAAGCACTGGAAGGATGCATTGATCAAACACTTTTCTTTTAAGACATAATGGCATATTGCTCTTGAAAATTATGCTGTTTCTTCCAAAAGCTCTCCAGGCAAGTTTTGTACGCCGATTAATTTCTTCATCAATGTGACCCTCACTTGATATCTGCTGTCCAAGATAAACGTACGTGTCTGTTATCTCCAGCTTTTCTCCATCAATCGATAAATCTTCATTTCTTGTAAAAGCATTGAACATCACTTTTGTCTTCTGAAAGTTCATTTTTAATCCCACTTCTTTACTCTTGTCAGCAAGTTCCTGGATCATACTCTGCAGCTCTGATGGGCTAGTTGCAAAAATGACTACGTCATCAGCAAAACGAAGGTGGGTTAGATAATCTCCATTAATCTTTATCCCCTTGTTTTCCCAGCTCAGCGACTGAAAAACACCCTCCAATGTGGCATTAAAGAGCTTCGGAGATATGGTGTCACCTTGTCTCACTCCCTTTCCAATTTTTATGTGTGTTGTATTTTCAAACAGCCTAATCTTTGCACTTGCATTTTCATAGATGTTATTAATAATATTAATGTATGCATCTTCAATACCGCAGGTTTTCAGAGCCTTTGTAACTGCTGATGGTTTCACCGAATCAAAGGCTTTTTCATAATCGATAAAAGCCATGCACAATGGAAGTTCATATTCTTTTGCTCTTTCAATTAGTTCTCTCAGCACATGGATATGATCTATTGTGCTGTAGCCACTCCTGAATCCAGCTTGTTCTCTCGGTTGAGCCATGTCCAGTGCTACCTTCAAGCGGTGTGAAAGAACTTTAGTGAAGATTTTATAAACTACTGATAGGAGGCTGATAGGTCTGTAGTTTCCGAGATCCTCAATGTCACCTTTCTTATGTAGCAGGATCATTGTAGCGGTGTTCCAATCTTCAGGAATCTTTCCTTCATTAAGGCATCGAGTGAAAATTTGGGCGAGTACTGTTTCGATTTCTCCACTTGCTTCTTGTATGATGTCTACAGTAATTCCATCTTCTCCTGGAGCTTTTCCCCGCTTCATGTTCTTGATTGCATGTGCAACTTCTGCTGGAAGGATTGGAGGAACTCTGGTACTGGTATCTTTCATGATGTCTGGAGTGCATGTATCATCCCTTTCATATAATTTGGAGTAGAAATCTTTCACTCTTGTCAAAATTTCGCCTCTATTTCTTGTTACAGAACCATCTTCTTTTCTCAGTGCCATAATCTGTTTTCTTCCCTTACTGAGATATCCCTTTGCTATCTTTAGGCTTTGGTTGTTTTCAATTGCTTTCCTCACTAGTTCACAGTTGAATTTTCTTACGTCTTCAGTGATACTTTTTCGTACTGTCTTGCATAGCTCTATATATTCCACTTTGGAAGTCACATCTTCTTTAGTTGTCCTCATCTCTCTTCTTTTTTGCATCAACATTTTCGTTTTTCCTGATAATTTATTTACATGCAACTTGTTCTTAGACCCAGCTAATTTTGTTGCTGTTTCCATAAGAGCTTTGGTTACTTTTCTGTTAACTTCAGAGATGTCCACTTCTTCCGATGTTAGGCCTTCTAAAGCAGAGAACCTGTTCTTCAGTTCCAACTTGAAGGTATTATGGTGTTTTTTAAGGTTGGTTATGTCAATAGATTTTGTTTGTCTTATGAGCTTGCCACGTTCAAGTTTAGTGTTGAGGTGCATCTTACATCTCACCAATCTATGGTCACTACCTGTGTTGAACTTGTTTAGCACACTGCAGTCTTCTATGACGAATTTTTTGTTACACATAATAAAATCAATTTCACTTGTCATCCCATTTGGATGTCTCCATGTCCATTTCCTGTGTGGCTTTTTCTTGAAGAAGGAGTTCAAGATGAAAAACCCTTCTGCCTCTGCAAACTCAACGAGAGTATTTCCACGCTGGTTTCTGTTGCCGTGACCGAATTTACCTACTGAAGTTTCATTCTATATATATATATATATATATATATATATATATATCATCATCATCATCATTGTCAACCATTATCAATCCATTGCTGGACGAAGGTCTCCCCAAGTTTCCTCCACAACGGTCTGTCTTGTGCCAGTCTCCTCCATGTCACCCCTGCATACTTTCGAATTTCATCCACCCATCTCCCATGTGGTCTTCTTCTGGGTCTTTTCCTGTCCCTTGGAATCCAATCTAAAATTTCGGCTGTCCATCGATGATCTGTCCTTCTGGCAGTATGTCCAGCCCATTGCCATTTCAGGGATTTAACTCTGATCATGATGTCTTCCACTCTTGTCATTTTTCGGATCCACGAGTTCCTCTTCTTATCTCTCCTGGTTACACCAAGCATGCACCTCTCCATGCTTCTTTGAGTTGTCTGCAGCCTTTGTATGTCTCTTTTAGTTAAGGTCCACGTCTCTGCACCATACGTAAGCACTGGAAGGATGCATTGATCAAACACTTTTCTTTTAAGACATAATGGCATATTGCTCTTGAAAATTATGCTGTTTCTTCCAAAAGCTCTCCAGGCAAGTTTTGTACGCCGATTAATTTCTTCATCAATGTGACCCTCACTTGATATCTGCTGTCCAAGATAAACGTACGTGTCTGTTATCTCCAGCTTTTCTCCATCAATCGATAAATCTTCATTTCTTGTAAAAGCATTGAACATCACTTTTGTCTTCTGAAAGTTCATTTTTAATCCCACTTCTTTACTCTTGTCAGCAAGTTCCTGGATCATACTCTGCAGCTCTGATGGGGTAGTTGCAAAAATGACTACGTCATCAGCAAAACGAAGGTGGGTTAGATAATCTCCATTAATCTTTATCCCCTTGTTTTCCCAGCTCAGCGACTGAAAAACACCCTCCAATGTGGCATTAAAGAGCTTCGGAGATATGGTGTCACCTTGTCTCACTCCCTTTCCAATTTTTATGTGTGTTGTATTTTCAAACAGCCTAATCTTTGCACTTGCATTTTCATAGATGTTATTAATAATATTAATGTATGCATCTTCAATACCGCAGGTTTTCAGAGCCATTGTAACTGCTGATGGTTTCACCGAATCAAAGGCTTTTTCATAATCGATAAAAGCCATGCACAATGGAAGTTCATATTCCCTCGCTCTTTCAATTAGTTCTCTCAGCACGTGGATATGATCTATTGTGCTGTAGCCACTCCTGAATCCAGCTTGTTCTCTCGGTTGAGCCATGTCCAGTGTTACCTTCAAGCGGTGTGAAAGAACTTTAGTGAAGATTTTATAAACTACTGATAGGAGGCTGATAGGTCTGTAGTTTCCGAGATCCTCAATGTCACCTTTCTTATGTAGCAGGATCATTGTAGCGGTGTTCCAATCCTCAGGAATCTTTCCTTCATTAAGGCATCGAGTGAAAATTATATATATATATATATATATATATATATCATTTTAAAGCACATTTGATGCAGAAGCCAAATCAGTTTACAGAGTGGGAATATCTTTAACAGAACTCAAGTTTTGAACAGAAATGTGCTGTGAAACAGAAATCATGGCAAAGTAACATGTTCAAATTCAAATACAATTACGTACCTAATACTTCGTTGGGTGACCTTTTGATTTAACAACAACTTCACACCTGTTGGGCATGGAGTGAACCAACTTACGCAGCATGTCGGATGAAATACAGTTCTTTCAAACATCAGTAATTGCGTTAATCTGTTCCACTTTATTTGTTGGGTGACGTTCGTGCACTTTTCTTTTCAGAATGCGCCACAAATTCTCAATCGGGTTCAAGTCTGGCAAATTACTAGGCCAAGGAAGAGGCAAAAAGTTTTAATGATTTTTGCGCGGTGACATGGGGCCGAATCGTCCTGGAAGATGTATGGCTGACCCTGGAACAAATCACTTCCTGAAGGCACCATCTTGTCCTGGAGGATACTTTTGTACACCTGTGCATTAACAGTACTCTCACACACATGAGTTCTGCCCACTTCAGCAGCAGCAAAACATCCCCAAATCACAACACTGGAAGGATACTTTCTGGTCTTAAGTGTGCAAGAGGGATGCAACGCCTCGTTCTTTCGTCGAAACACTAGGCACTCCACGTCGTTACGTAGATGTTCAGTTTTGCCTCATCACTAAATAACACTTGACGCCACCTATCAGTGTTCCACTCCTTATGTTCCTTTGTCCATTCTAAACGTTTCTTGTATTGTACATTGGTTAGCAATGGATTCTTTACCGCCCCATGAGACGTCAGACCCATAGAACGTAACCTGTTCCCCACTATTCGAACACAAAACAACAGTACCACAGATCTCCCGCAGTTCTTTGGAAGAACTTTTGATGAGCCGAACCTGTTTCGCAGACATAACCGTTTCAACTCGTTGTTACTTCTAGGAGTTGTTTTAATTTTTCCGCCACATTTACCCAGCCTGCCATTCTTGATTCCACCCATATCACGAATATTCGCCAGCTGCCATCCAACTGTACTCTTGTGCACCCCAGTTATCCGGGCAATTTCTGCATTGCTTTTGTCGAATTCACTTAAAGTCTCCATTCGCGAAACTTTTCGTGGTGAAATATCACCTAATCTTCCCATAACTGCAACACAGTTTGCACAGAATAAAGGAAATGCACTCTAAACTTCACATTTGGACTGCTGTCCGCAGCAGTAACGTCTACACACTCACCAATGCAAACGAACTACCTACACGAACTGCGAAAACGTCTGGTATAATCCCACGCACATTGCCTGCCCTTTATATCGCCTGTACGCGGGCGTACAAGCAAGCTCCATCGGCTTGTAGCAACGACGATGACATTTCACATAACGAAGTGTGCTTCCTTCGCATCACATTTCTGGTCACAACCTGAATTCTGTTAAAGATATTCCCATTCTGTAAACTGAGTTGGCTTCTGCAAGAAATGTGCTTTAAAATGATATATCTAACTGTATTTGTAGTATTGACACGTGTTTCACTTCTGTAGCAGAGTTGGAAACGGGTCAAAAATTTTGGACGTGGACCTGACCAGGACGTCGCAGAATAGGACCTATTCCGGAATTGACCCGGACAAATCTGCTTTGAACTATAGATTCGAAACTCAATTTATAATCACACACAGGGAAGGGCGTTCGAAAAGTCTCTCCGCAGTCGGTATTGTTGGTTATATGGTCGTAGGTTGTATAGAAATCGCATAAATGTATTGCGGAAACGTATAATTTACTCACGTACTTACAGAGAGTGTCGAAACTGTCGTTCTTTACATAACCTAACTGTTTTACACATATTTTCAAACACATCTGCGAGAGTAAAAAAGTCCCTCCTTAGCATAATGTTAAGGCTGTTCCACTGAATTTTGATGGTGCTACAGTCAAAATATTTGAATTAAGTAACTTGTTGTATGCTTAATTTCAGTTATTTGCTGTTTTCTTGATAACATGTCAAGCTTCAGAATATGTTTCACAGCAACACCAATTTTCACAAGCCTGTGATGAGTTGAAAGTTTCCAAAATGTGGATGTTGATTTCATCATTGCCCCTCAGAAGGAAGGAACACTTATGAAACCAACATTTAACATTTGGAAACTTTCAACTCATCACAAACTTGTGAAAATCGGTGTCGCTGTGAAACATATTCTGGTTTCTTAATGAGATGAAGCAACTTCCAGCATTCACTCTTCCCCTTTTTGTGTTCAAAAAGAACATATTTGTTGACCTCGACGCATTTTTTAATCCCCTTAATATTAAATTCATCCACATTAACAAATAGGGCATTAATTCCACGACAAGATATGCAATGGAACGGGATGTTAGAACGTCAAACGAAAACCTCTGAATGTTCAATGCAAAAGATGAGATGTGAGAAGTAGCTCTCAGTCTTACAATGTGACACGCGGGGTGCGAGAGAGTGAATCATCAGAGAAGCAGGCGACAGGCGTTTGCCTGTATCTCGCTCTGGACAATCGCACTGAAAACAAACGCAAAGAAAGCATTGTTTACGATGTGATATCGTCGGTCGGAGGAAATCTTCTTTGCTTTAGGAAAGAGACGGCGATGTGTTTGCGTGACAAATCATTTTTCACTCCTCTGTTACCAGCATGGAGCACAAAATTCAAAAGTACGCATATTTCCTTGAAATATTTTTTTTTTTTTTGCTTTTCTAAAGTAAACGGAAATAAAACCAGTTCGAAATCGGGTCAGTAACACCTTGACCCGACCCGTTTGACCCGCAAACAATTGTCGACCCGTTGAACCGTGACCCGTTTCCATCTCTGCTCTGTAGTAAGTCACAAGTTCTGTAGCGAAATAGGATATTTGTACATAGCATATTGCATGAAATGCTGATAATTATTTCAACGGATATTCCTTTCCTTCTCCCCCATTTTGTGCACTAATTATTGCATACTATTATATGTTACGGCGAGAAACCGGGTTCTCAAATTATTTTACAGGTGATTGTATCATGTCTATATCCAGAGAAACTAGACGGGCTGGGAGTGACTCAATAAGGCACTGGAAGGTGTTCACAGGTATATGGAGCAATGCTGACTGCAATATATCTGACAGCTGCTGGAGGGTGCGTGGTGGAAGAACCATAGAGCGAACAACACGATCGAGGTGGTCCCACGGGTGCTCAATTGGGTTTAACTCTGGGGAATTAGGGGGCCAGGGAAGTATTTGAAGTCTTCATCGTGCTCTTATAACCACTCTCGGACATTTCTAGCTGTGTGGCACGTCGCATTGTCGTTCTGTAAGATCCCATCCGCCCCAGGGAAAACAATCAGCATGTATGGGCGTACGAGGTCTGCAAGGATGGATTCATACCGAAATAGGTCCATAGTGCCTTCCAGAGGTAGGGGTGGACCTAGAGAATACCACGAAAACATTCCCCAGACCATAACGCCGCCCCCACCATCTTGTGTTTGGCCAGCAATGGTTGAAGAGTGTTTGTTCTCCGATGTTTCTGGCCTTATATGCCAACATTCATACGTTATATGAAGCAGGAAACGTGACTCAGCGGAGAAGGCAATCCTTTGCGAATCAGCGGAGGTCTAATTCTGATAGTGTCGTGCAAATGTAAGCTTTTTCTGCCGATGCGCCATTGTTAGCATAGGTGCAGTGACCATCCATCTACATCGGAGCCCCATACGCAGCGGGGTTCGCTGAACTGCCGTTTTAGACCCACTTCCGGGAGCCCCTGGTTCATTCAGCCAGTGGGTCGCTCCACTGTTGCATGTCAATCGGCCTTCAGGCCCTTTCGAAGCCGACGTTCACCTCTCAAATCAATGACACGTGGTGCTCCGCAGTTTCCACGTCGCTCATTCGCAATGGTGCCATTTCTCCAACCACGATACCCTTTAATCACAGCAACACGCGAACAGTTCACAAACTGCGCTGTTTCAGAAATACTGCCACCCTTGGCCCAAAAGCCGATAATAATATATTTTTGCAAATCTGATAAATTGCTCCTTTCATCGATGACAGCAACAAGTGATGTGCTTTCAGAATACCTACAGCACACCTTATATACCCTCCAAGCCAGCTCACGATGCGTGCCTTCTTTCATTGGCTACGCGCTGTTGACGTCAAAAGTAGGAGATGGTCACAATAATGTGACTCGACTGTGTAGATACCAACTGTAAATTTTCTATTTAAGAGTTTTGTTAAATAATACCATAAAACAGTACATTTCACCTTTTCTTAAAGATAATAAAAGTAATTGTCAGTCAAAATATATCTCAAGTTCCAAAGCATTCTGTTGCAAAATTATTGCAAGCATATTCAGAAAAATATTAAGCTCCAACAGAAAATAATATTAATAATTCATCCGGATTAAGAGCAAAAAAAAAATTAAAAAAAAAAACATTCCATCATAATGCTATTGGATTTGTACCTTATATATAAAAGCGTGTTATGTATCTTTCTGGATGAATGGTGCGGCTGCTGTTGAAGATAACGTGTTTCGAAATTCACCAGGGAGCAAAGAGAAAGGATTCCATAAACGTACTTCAGGAAGAAGAATCGTTGGTAAAAATTTGAAATCGTCGATTTTGCGAAATTTCGGTATAAATACGTAAAAATCCGAAATAGACTTTTCTGAAATAAATGGAATTACTGACTACGGAAAATCTGTTTAAATACCACAGTTAGGAAAAACGGAAACTTTTAAAAAAGGAAATGTCATTAAAAGACCTACCAGCAAATTTGCTGGTCTTAGATTTTTAGCTGTGAGGATTAATCTAGAATCAGGATATTTATAAAACAGGTAGAGTCGTCAGAAGAGAAGTTAGATTTTCATAGGCATAACGATTTTTGCAAAGCGATAAAATATATTATGATTTAAAACTTCATTTTCTTTCACCGGCAATTTTACGTCAAATAATTTTTTTTAAGGAACATTTCATATATTTTTAAGGTGGTTCAACCTAAAATCTCTGCCTTATGTTTCCAGTGGTAAAACGTCTTTAACATATTTTCTTCGCAATTAATGTATTCCCAAGGATGAAACTTTACACATCGATAAAACTAACTTTAAGTTATAGCATAAGATACTTAATACTTGCTAAAGCATAACCATAATTATATTAAAAATCAATTATTTTTCTTTGAATAATGTTCACACCTGTTAATAGATGGCGCGACCTGTACATTGATAACGGCAGTAGACAAAAAAATGTTGGATCGCTTAATTATTGTTATGATTTAGCAGGTATTAAGTATCCCATGGTATAACTTAAAGTTAGTTTTATCGATGTGCAAATTTTCATCCTTGGGCATATATTAATTGCGAAGAAAATATTTAAAGAAGTTTTACCATTGGAAGCATAAGGCAGAGATTTTAGGTGGAACCACCTTAAAGCATATATTTTACAGTAGTATTTAACATTTTAAACTTTCACTTATACATTTTACATTTACAGTGAATAAACGAAATTTCGCCGTACTTTCATTTTGATTTTTCTTCGCAAGTTTTGCAAATGGAACAAAAGCTAGGTTGTATTTTTTTTTCTTTCTTACGGGACGAGAATGTGTAGTTTCTCCACTAAAGGAATCTGTTTTGTTTTGTTTTTTGCTTTTTTTCGATAATACGAAACGGTTTTTCGCACAGCATATATTTTCATCTCAGAGGATACCGTTTGCTACTGTATAAGCGATTTGTTATTACTGCTTCTTTTTTTTTTCCCCAGTTTTGTATCGTTTTCACCATTTTTTTTTTTTTTTTTTTTGGAGGTTTAACGACCACCGTGAGCAACTCAATGGGCTATAAGCAGTCGCCCGTCCCTAATTTAGGGTAACTGGTTCCAGGGAAGGGAGAGAACCAGTGCCGTAAGACAAACACAACATCCATGCCTCACCGGGATTCGAACCCGGACCCCGTTCGGACGAATGATCAGAGGCCAGCGCCTTAGACCACTGCGCCACCGGGGCGGCATTTCACCATTTTAATTAAGCATGTCCTAAACTTTTTTACTAATGATTTAATCTTGTTTTAACAAATTTGGCTATCATCTTAACTAATTATTCTCCTGAGTGGTTAATTGCCACATATAAGCAAACGGAACTCCGTGACAAGGATCAGGAGTTTTTCTCCTCCTCCCACACTTTCACGCGTATGAACTGAACTGTCCATTATTGTCTGTGCTCACCAAATATGCGTATGTTTATATTTCTTCAAATATATTGTCTCTTTCAAAAAAAAAAAAAAAAAGGAAAATGAACAAAAATAACAATCTTTTCTTACTATGTCATTTTGTAGTATTGAACAACACTTTTAAAGGGAATTTTATAAAGTTTGGTGTAAGATCTTTCGATAACAAATTTTTTTAGCTTCTTTTTCCTTCTTTTACTTAAAGAAGTTCTTGATTGCTCTTTCTCCATTTCCAGAATTCACCAATCTAATACTCAATTTCGTTAACTTTTAAATTTCAGTATTGCGTTCAATTTGTCCACCTAATGATTGTTATCGGAAATCTTTTAGTCTGTGTGTGTGTGTGTGTGTGTGTGTGTGTGTGTGTTTTAACATTTTTCCTTTTTAATCGCTTTGTAATTGACTCTAATTTTTTTCACCCTTCCTTCATCCCGTATACCACATTAAAGCAGTTCTGTATTTTGTTTTTATAAAGTTTCATATTTCTTCTCTTTTCTAATGGTGTGATTTACTCTCTTTTACCAAATAAGTGACTGATAAGACCAGTCGTTCGGGGCTTTTTTTTTTTCAAGTAGCGTGTGCATCTTTATTCTTCGTTTTATTTTTTTTCTCTTATTTTTAATGTTCTGTCTCTCTCTCTTTCACCTCTCCCGTTACCTTCTTCTTTCCCTACTGTATTTTCCCGCTTAAATTCTTACTTTTTTAACAAATGAGTTTTCATTTCTGGAATCCCAACAGCAACTGATATATAAAATCGTGTTCGCAGTTTTATTTCTGGAATAATATTATTTCAGAAAAGTAATGCAGAACATGTACTGTTCTTCAATGTTTAAGGTGATTCTACCTAAAATCCTTTACATATTTTGTTCGTAATTAATGTATTCCCAACGATGATAATTTGCACATCCGTTAAACTACCATCAAGTTACAGCATGGGATACTTAATACTTGCTAAAACATAACCATAATTATATTAAAAATCAATCATTTTTCTTTGAGTAATGTTCAGACCTGTTAATAGATGGCGAGACCTGTACATTGATGACGTCAATAGACAAACAAATGTTGGATTGCTTAATTATAGCTATGATTTAGCAAGTATTAAGTATCCCACGCTATAACTTAAAGTTAGTTTTATCGATGTGCAAATTTTCATCCTTGGGAATACATTAATTACGAAGAAAATATGTAAAGAAGTTTTACCATCGGAAACATAACGCCGAGATTTTAGGTGGAACCGCCTTAAAACGTATATATGTGGCTTACGGAACAACACTACTTAAAGTTGGTTCTTCTCATTTGCTCACTTTAAGCGAAACAGGAGTCACTCAAATGAAGTTCAAGAAAAGCTACCAACAATTCCTTTTTTATTCCGTCAATACCTCATAGGCACTTCACTCGATTGTAGTACTCATGAAGAACTAATTCTTAGCAGTGCTAATAATTTAATCTGATTATAACATCACTGTAACACGCAAACTGCAAAAACAGACAGCTTCAGTGAATATTGCACACACTTTGTTTGCTAGCTCCATGCATTATATCTCGTTCTTAACTTCTCAAACATGTACACGTCATTCACTCTTGACCTCAAGACAACTGCCAGTGAATGAGTGAGGAAATATAACGCTAAAAGAGAACAAACTGGAAATTTACGTAGAGAAGGACAATTAAAAATGAAAGTTAAATTAGCGTACTCATCATAAACAACTGACTAATTATCTTTGCAAATAAATCCTTTCACAATTTTCTTAAGGTTGGTACGTGTGTACTTAACTGTAAAGAGTTACACACACTTGTGTTTTTAAGTGGAGTCAAAGCCAGTGCCACAAATTCAAGAATTATTGAGATCTAAGCCTTTTAAATCGGTGAAAGTTTATGTGTATGTGTGCACATTGAGTGAACACTTTTTGTTAGGTAGTTTTCATATTTTGCCTGCTGAAAGTAGCATTCACGGGTAGTATGCTAAATTCTGCATGAAGCACAACTTTTTATCAGCACTTTTTTCTATGGCAATGAAATTTACTATCGTTCACAGTCTATTAAAATTTAAGCATTGTAAATCAGTTCTTGCTCTTGAGATTGTGTTTCTAAATTTGATTTGGGTGGGAAGACGAAGGCGCTATGTCATTTTGTGTATGAATGCAATTCATATGCTAGTGTGAGTTATTTTTTTTTTATTTTTTTTTCAGTATTATCCAAATTAAGGGGAGGAAATCGAGTTTTGGAGAAACTGTTCTCAAAAGTGTGAGATTCCATATTCTTGTAACTTCATAAAATAACTGATTCCCAATTTCGGTGCTTTCCTTTACGTCAACATCAACTTGTCGTTCTTTCACTCTTTCAAACAAAACTAATATTTAAAATGTCAACGCTAACCGTGTTATTTCGCATTAATACAGAATGAGTTTTCATGAACAACCATTGTCAATCTACTGCTGGGTAAAGGTCTCCCTAAGTATTTTCCACAATTTTTCTCTCCTGAGACATTCACTTGCGTGTGCCCCTTACATGCATTTGAATTCCATCCACCCATCTCCCATGCGGTCTTTTTCTGGGACTTCTTTTTATTTTTATTTTTTTGTTGCTTTCCAGTCTAATATTTCAGTTGTCCTTCTCGCAATATGTCCAGCCCATTGCCACTTGAAAGTCTTTACTTTGATCACGATGTCATTCACTTTTGGCATTTTCCTGATCCCTGAGTTCCAATTCCTATCTCTTATGGTTACACCAAACATTCATCATGCATGCATGTACACCGAAGAACCAAAACATTAGGGTGCCGTTATGCGCATCGAAGAACCTGCAGGTAAACAACGGCGCGTGTGAATTTCATAAAACGGTATAAATACCACCTGATACTGAGCTCTGTTAATCAGTGTTATTCTTGTTCTTCAGATGGGAAAGGCAGCGGACTTAAGCGAGTTGGACAATGGCCAAACTATAATGGCCAGACAACTGGGTCAGAGCATTTCCGAGACGGCGAGGCTTGTGGAGGGCTTACGGTCAGCTGTGGTTAATACCTTCAAAAAGTGGTCCGAGGAGGGAAAAAGGGCGAACGGCCGGTAATGTGTGGGCCGACTATGGCTCATTGATGCTAGAGATGAGCGAAGGCTATTCCAGTGGCGTATATTCGAGGCTAGCTGCGAAGCTCAGAGAATGCACAAATGAAAGTCAATTAAATATACACAAATAAAAGTCAATTATCAACGGTATTAAGATATGTCGATGCTTTCGCTGCGGAAAAAACACGTTTCTATGACGCGATGTGGCGAGAGAAGACCAACGGCACAACGCAAGCAGCTCTTCCAGAGTCTTCGCTGTTCTGATTCGAAGGCCTTCGATACGATCACCTGCTAGCGTTTCCACGACAACATGAACGAGTGTATCGAGGGGAATGGACCATTGCTTTGGGCAACAGTTCGCTCAGAAAAGAGAAGACTTCGACTACCTCAGTCACTCGCATGCATGCTTCCGCCTGCAACAGCAAGTGTTTCGCGAGAGTTGTTTCAGTTTGTGTGAAGTGTCAATGAATTAAAACCAGTTATATTATAACTTAAATTCGTGGCTTTGTTGGATTCGAACTGTTTTGATAAACTTTGTGAAAGCTTCTCTTAACATCTACTGTTAGAACTTAAAGAACTCTATGCTTCAAATTTTGATACAGCTCGACTAAAAAAATGAATTGAAGGTGTTTTATTCCCTTGATGAATAAAAAAACAAATCAGTAAGAGACATTAATTGTTACATAAAGCTGAATAAATTGGACATAGTGTTTAGTGAGATGTACAAATTAGCAGACCTAATATTAAAGTTTCCATCAACAACTGCAGAAAGACATTTTTCTGCATTATAACGAAGTAAATTTCTCCGTCATTTTTGGTCCACGCCGGGGATCGAACCCGAGTCCTCTTATTCCGGAACAAGTAGCTCTACCAACTGAGCTACGCAGGCGTATCTTCTCGCTGCTATCTGCCTTTATCTCGTGTGAGTCCGGCACGTCACATCCCCCCCCCCCCCCGTAAGGCTAGAAAAATAGTACCTTAGTGCCGCTAAGGCTAATAAAATAGTACCTTAGCGCGGCTAAAGCTAGAAAAATAGTACCTTAGCGCGGCTAAAGCTAGAAAAATAGTACCTTAGCGCTGCTAAGTGCGCTAAGCCCCTTCTACATCACTGGAGATAGTACACCGAATTTGGTGGTTCTAAATTGAAAAGTGTAGATTTGCATGCCGGGCAAACAAACAAACATTCAACTTTATATATTGGATTTGTCACTGATAGCCTACTGCTCCTCTTCTTTAATTAGACCTCTTTCTTGAGTAGATACGTTTTTAAAGTCTACCTATTATTTTGATCATTGAACCAGTACTGGCAAATCCTAGTTTCTTTTTAAGATAAACGTGAATGGGACACGGATTTCGCAAAACATCTGCCGGAGAATCGCTTCGTGCCCTGTGTCAGTCTATGAGTAAGGCTGTGGAGATGATATGGCATCACAATCTTGGTTTCCCATTTCCGCAAGAATACCGATTTTTACACACATCCCACCCCTCCCCCACTCCCCCAAACTGATGTCCCAATTCCGCATGAGTTATACGAAGCAATTCCCTATGGCTTTTATAGCCCAATTCCGCATGGGTTTTATAGCCAGAAGTTTGCGTGGAAGTACGTATTGTATATGTTCATTCAATGAGCAAGGATTTGCAAAAGCAAAGGATTTAATCCTGCGCAAATCTTGAAAATATAATTTTACAAAAAATTCTCGGACCGTTGTTGTCGAAGTTGGAATCCCTAAATTTTTACGTACATTCGTTTCTGTGGAAGTGCGTACTGTATATGTTGTGTCAAAGGGAAAGTATTTGTTGTGTGCTGTATATGTTGAACTTATTGTATATGTTGTGTCAAAGGGAAAGTATTTGTTGTGTACTGTATATGTTGAACTTATTGTAGATGTTGTGTCAAAGGGAAAGTATTGTTGTGTACTGTATATGTTGAACTTATTGTATATGTTGTGTCAATGAGAAGTTTCTGTGGAAGTGCGTCCTGTGTATATTCAGTCAATGAGAAAGTGCATAGTGGAATTGGGCTATCAGATTGGGGGGACGGTAAAAAACTGTATTCTTGCGCAAATGGTCGACTTCCATCACAATGGGTACTAGTGTCTTTTTTAAGATAACAAAAACAGGGGTAGGGCCTTCCAATGACCCTGAGGTCAAGTCCACGACTTACGTCTAACTCTATTTGTTACAGCGTGTTTGGTCAGCAGGGGATTTTCTCACGCACGCACAGAAAATTTTGCTATGCCATTCAGAGCTAACTCGAAACATATAGATAGAAAGAAATTATTTAATATCCTTAAAAAAATGTCAGACAGATATAAAGCTCAAGTTAACGATTGTTTTTTTATAAGTACCAAAATAATTATTCGTTAGTTCCAAAAAATACAGACAAAAAGAATACGATAAAGTGGGCCATTTCTAGAGTGGTCAACCTGAAAATGTGCTAGTGAAGCAAACCGCTTCTATTTATCACATTGGTACATCACCATGATACTCGAGTACCACATGCACACTTGAAATTAAGCAATGTAACTACGCTGCAAACTGACGCTGTGCAGTCAGACTTTAAAGATATCAAAAAAGTACAACGTACCTTCTGAAGAAAGGCACAAAGCAAGTGAGACGCCTTCCAGAACTCTGTAATAACAAAGAGAAATTTGCCGACACAGGGGTATCTCCTTTGAAAAGAAGGGCGTGCGGTATCAGCCTTTGCGGAGAGAAAGAGAAGGCCACGCGGAGCCAAGAGACTGTTGTACTTTCTGGCGATGATGATCCAGCCAGTGATGATGGTGATGCTCTTCGACCCGACGTCACGGGTCGCCTTTCATCCCAAAAATAACTCCCTCTTTTCTCCTGTTGAATCACGAAGTTACGCAATTGTGTGAAGAGGAAATGTCTGTGAAGTTCGTGCCGATCCTTAGTTGTTTCAACTCCCCAGAAGCACTGCATTCAGCTATTGCGTCATGGCAAGTTGAACTCTCAAAGTACTTCCAACAATGACCATGACGTATATTTGAAATGAAAAATAAAAAATGGTAAGACAACATAATAGATACTGGCCTAATGCAGCAGTGCTCCCAAGCTCTTCCTCAAATATTTCCCTAGATCATAGGCAGAAATTCCCTAGATTTCCACAGCATTTCCCTGGCAAAAAAAATTATATATCTCTCATATATATCATCATCATCATCATCATTGTCAACCGTTATCAATCCACTGCTGGACGAAGGTGTCCCCAAGTTTCCTCCACAACGGTCTGTCTTGTGCCAGTCTCCTCCATGTTACTCCCGCATACTTTCGATTTCATCCACCCATCTTCCATGTGGTCTTCTTCTGGGTCTTTTCCTGTCCCTCGGAATCCAATCTAAAATTTCGCCTGTCCATTGATAGTCTGTCCTTCTGGCAGAATGTCAAGCACATTGCCATTTCAGGGATTTAACTCTAATCATGATGTCTTCCACTCTTGTCATTTTTCGGATCCACGAGTTCCTCTTCTTATCTCTCCTGGTTACACCAAGTATGCACCTCTCCATGCTACTTTGAGTTGTCTGCAGCCGTTGTATGTCTCTTTTAGTTAAGGTCCACGTCTCTGCACCATACGTAAGCACTGGAAGGATGCATTGATCAAACACTTTTCTTTAAGACATAATGGCATATTGCTCTTGAAAATTATGCTGTTTCTTCCAAAAGCTCTCCAGGCAAGTTTTGTATGCCGATTAATTTCTTCATCATTTAACCATCACTTGATATCTGCTGTCCAAGATAAACGTACGTGTCTGTTATCTCCAGCTTTTCTCCATCAATCGATAAATCTTCATTTCTTGTAAAAGCATTGTACATCACATTTGTCTTCTGAAAGTTCATTTTTAATCCCACTTCTTTACTCTTGTCAGCAAGTTGCTGGATCATACTCTGCAGCTCTGATGGGGTAGTTGCAAAAATGACTATGTCATCAGCAAAAGGAAGGTGGGTTAGATAATCTCCATTAATCTTTATCCCTTTGTTTTCCCAGTTCAGTGATTGAAAGACATTTTCCAATATGGCATTAAAGAGCTTCGGATATATGGTGTCACCTTGTCTCACTCCTTTTCCAATTTTTATGTGTGTTGTATTTTCAAACAGCCAAATCTTTGCACTTGCATTTTCATAGATGTTATTAATAATATTAATGTACGCATCTTCAATACCGCAGGATTTCAGGGCCATTGTAACTGCTGATGGTTTCACCGAATCAAAGGCTTTTTCATAATCGATAAAAGCCATGCACAATGGAAGTTCATATTCCCTCGCTCTTTCAATTAGTTCTCTCAGTACGTGGATATGATCTATTGTGCTGTAGACACTCCTGAATCCAGCTTTTTCTCTCGATTGAGCCATGTCCAGTGTCCCTTTTAAGCGGTGTGAAAGAACTTTAGTGAAGATTTTATAAACCACTGATAGGAGGCTGATAGGTCTGTATTTCCTGAGATCCTTAATGTCACCTTTTTTATGTATCAAGATCATTGTAGCGTTGTTCCAATCCTCAGGAATCTTTCCTTCATTAAGGCATCGAGTGAAAATTTGGGCGAGTACTGTTTCGATTTCTCCACTTGCTTCTTGTATGATGTCTACAGTAATTCCATCTCCTCCTGGAGCTTTTCCTCGCTTCATGTTCTTGATTGCATGTGCAACTTCTGCTGGAAGGACTGGAGGAACTCTGGTACTGGTATCTTTCATGATGTCTGGAGTACATGTATCATCCCTTTCATAAAATTTGGAGTAGAAATCTTTCACTCTTGTCAAAATTTCGCTTCTATTTCTTGTTACAGAACCATCTTCTTTTCTCAGTGCCATAATCTGTTTTCTTCCCTTACTGAGATGTCCCTTTGCTATCTTTAGGCTTTGGTTGTTTTCAATTGCTTTCCTCACTAGTTCACAGTTGAATTTCTTTATGTCTTCAGTGATACTTTTTCGTACTGTCTTGCATAGCTCTATATATTCCACTTTGGAAGTCACATCTTCTTTAGTTGTCCTAATCTCTCTTCTTTTTTGCATCAACAGTTTAGTTTTTCCTGATAATTTGTTCACATGCAACTTGTTCTTAGACCCAGCTAATTTTGTTGCTGTTTCCATAAGAGCTTTGGTTACTTTTCTGTTAACTTCAGAAATATCCACGATGTTAGGCCTTCTAAAGCAGAGAATCTGTTCTTCAGTTCCAACTTGAAGGTATTATGGTGTTTTTTAAGGTTGGTTATGTCAATACATTTTGTTTCTCTTATGAGCTTGCTACGTTCGAGTTTAGTGTTGAGGTGCATCTTACATCTCACCAATCTATCGTCACTACCTGTGTTGAACTTGTTTAGCACACTGCAGTCTTCTATGACGAACTTTTTGTTACACATAATAAAATCAATTTCACTTGTCGTCCCATTTGGATGCCTCCATGTCCATTTCCTGTGTGGCTTTTTCTTGAAAAAGGAGTTCAAGATGAAAAACCCTTCTGCCTCTGCAAACTCTACGAGAGTATTTCCACGCTGGTTTCTGTTGCCGTGACCGAATTTACCTACTGAAGTTTCATTCTGTGGCCGTTGCCCTATTTTTGCATTGAAATCTCCCATAATTATCTTTAAGTGCTGCTTACCTCTATTATTTAGATGACGAATTTCCTCATAAAATTCTTCAATTTCTTCTTCAGGATGACTTGTGGTGGGTGCATAAGTTTGAATAATCTGAGCCTGGTATCTTCTCGAGAGTTGGAAAACGAGTCGTGCAGCTCTGTCAGAGGAACTTTCAACTTCTACAACTTTATCCTTCAGTTTCTTGTTTATTATAAATCCAACACCTGTAGTTCTGCCAGTATCAGTCCCACGATAGTAGAAGAGATGTTCACTTTTCAGTTCAATGAGATCTTCTCCTTTTCTTCTTACCTCACTTAGCCCGACGATGTCCCACTTGATCCTTTGTAGTTCCTCTTCCAATTCAAGAAGCCTTGAATCAGAAGATAGGGAGCGTCCATTATACGTAGCCAAGGTCAGCATCAGATGGCAGCCTAGTCCGGTCCTCCGGGGATTCTTAGCACCCTCTGCCTTCATGTCGCACTGGCTGCTGCCTTGGCGAGGTACATTCCAGCTGCCGGAGTCTGAGGGCCAAGATTTAAGTTGTGGAGTCATTTTGGAGGGGTTTGGCCATAACTCACCACGCTGGCCAAGCGGGTTGGTGAGTGTGGGATAGCATTTCCTCTAATCCCGATGGTATAGTTATACCGCTATTGGCGGTCGTCAGAGCCCCTTTAGTGGGAACAGGATGTACCACGAGAAGGCGGGGTTGACATTTGTCAAGGAGATGCTGTGATGTTACGCATCACCTGACTTTACATCCTGGAAATAATAATAATTAGCATTAATCTCTATCCCTTTGTTTTTTCAGTTCAATGATTGAAAGACATTTTGCAATGTGGCATTAAAGAGTTTTGGAGATATGGTATCACCTTTTCTCACTCCCTTTCCAATTTTGATTAGTGCTGTATCTTCAAATAACCGAACCTTTGAACTATATATATAAATACATGATCATCTAAAAAAAATCGCTATACAATATATATTTATATATGCCTGTAAGATATAAAATCGTTATATATATATTAACATATATCGTTATATATATATATTAACATATATTGTTATATATATATATTAACATATATCGTTATATATATATATATATATATATATATATATATAAGGTCAGGTGATGCGTAACATCACAGCCTCTCCTTGACAAATGTCAACCCCGCCTTCTCGTGGTGCATCCTGTTCCCACTAAAGGGGCTCTGACGACCGCCAATAGCGGTATAACTATGCCATCGGGATCAGAGGAAATGCTATCCCACACTCACCAACCCGCTTGGCCAGCGTGGTGAGTTATGGCCAAACACCTCCAAAATGAATCTACAACTTAAATCTTGGCCCTCAGTCTCCGGCAGCTGGAATGTACCTGGCCAAGGCAGGCAGCCAGTGCGACATGAAGGCAGAGGGTGCTAAGAATCCCCGGAGGACCGGACTAGGCTGCCATTTGATGCTGACCTTGGCTACCTATAACGGACGCTCCCTATCTTCTGATTCAAGGCTTCTTGAATTGGAAGAGGAACTACAAAGGATCAAGTGGGACATCGTCGGGCTAAGTGAGGTAAGGAGAAAAGGAGAAGATCTCATTGAACTGAAAAGTGGACATCTCTTCTATTATCGTGGGACAGATACTGGCAGAACTAGTGGTGTTGGATTTATAATAAACAAGAAACTGAAGGATAAAGTGGTAGAAGTTGAAAGTTCCTCTGACAGAGCTGCACGACTCGTTATCCAACTATCGAGAAGATACCAGGCTCAGATTATTCAAACTTATGCACCCACCACAAGTCATCCTGAAGAAGAAATTGAAGAATTTTGAGGAAATTCGTCATCTAAATAATAAAGGTAAGCAGCACTTGAAGATAATTATGGGAGATTTCAATGCAAAAATAGGGCAACGGCAACAGAGTGAAACTTCAGTAGGTAAATTCGGTCACGGCAACAGAAACCATCGTGGAAATACTCTCGTTGAGTTTGCAGAGGCAGAAGGATTTTCATCTTGAACTCCTTTTTCAAGAAAAAGCCACACAGGAAATGGACATGGAGACATCCAATTGGAACGACAAGTGAAATTGATTTTATTATGTGTAACAAAAAATTCGTCATCGAAGACTGCAGTGTGCTGAACAAGTTCAACACAGGTAGTGACTATAGATTGGTGAGATGTAAGATACACCTCAACACTAAACTTGAACGTGGCAAGCTCATAAGACAAACAAAATGTATTGACATAACCAACCTTAAAAAACACCATAATACTTTCAAGTTGGAACTGAAGAACAGATTCTCTGCTTTAGAAGGCCTAACATCGGAAGAAGTGGATATTTCAGAAGTTAACAGAAAAGTAACCAAAGCTCTAATGGAAACAGCAACAAAATTAGCTGGGTCTAAGAACAAGTTGCATGTGAACAAATTATCAGGAAAAACCAAAATGTTGATGCAAAAAGAAGAGAGAGATGAGGACAACTAAAGAAGATGTGACTTCCAAAGTGGAATATATAGAGCTATGCAAGACAACACGAAAAAGTATCACTGAAGACGTAAGGAAATTCAACTGTGAGCTAGTGAGGAAAGCAATTGAAAACAACCAAAGCCTTAAGATAGCAAAGGGACATCTCAGTAAGGGAAGAAAACAGATTATGGCTCTGAGAAAAGAAGATGGTTCTATAACAAGAAATAGAGGCGAAATTTTGACAAGAGTGAAAGATTTCTACTCCAAATTATATGAAAGGGATGATACATGTACTCCAGACATCATGAAAGGTACCAGAGTTCTTCCAGTCCTCCCAGCAGAAGTTGCTCATGCAATCAAGAACATGAAGCTGGGGAAAGCTCCAGGAGAAGATGGAATTACTATAGACATCATACAAGAAGCAAGTGGAGAAATCGAAACAGTACTCGCCCAAATTTTCACTCGATGCCTTAATGAAGGGAAGATTCCTGAGGACTGGAACAATGCTACAATGATCCTGCTACATAAAAAAGGTGACATTGAGGATCTCAGGAACTACAGACCTATCAGCCTCCTATCAGTGGTTTATAAAATCTTCACTAAAGTTCTTTCACACCGCTTGAAGGTAACACTGGACATGGCTCAACCGAGAGAACAAGCTGGATTCCAGGAGTGGCTACAGCACAATAGATCATATCCACGTACTGAGAGAACTAATTGAAAGAGCGAGGGAATATGAACTTCCATTGTGCATGGCTTTTATCGATTATGAAAAAGCCTTTGATTCGGTGAAACCATCAGCAGTTACCACGGCTCTGAAATCCTGCGGTATTGAAGATGCATACATTAATATTATTAATAACATCTATGAAAATGCAAGTGCAAAGATTCGGCTGTTTGAAAATACAACACACATAAAAATTGGAAAGGGAGTGAGACAAAGGTGACACCATATCTCCGAAGCTCTTTAATGCCACATTGGAAAATGTCTTTCAATCACTGAACTGGGAAAACAAAGGGATAAAGATTAATGGAGATTATCTAACCCACCTTCGTTTTGCTGATGACGTAGTCATTTTTGCAACTACCCCATCAGAGCTGCAGAGTATGATCCAGGAACTTGCTGTAAAGAGTAAAGAAAGTGGGATTAAAAATGAACTTTCAGAAGACAAAAGTGATGTTCAATGCTTTTACAAGAAATGAAGATTTATCGATTGATGGAGAAAAGCTGGAGATAACAGACACGTACGTTTATCTTGGACAGCAGATATCAAGTGAGGGTCACATTGATGAAGAAATTAATCGGCGTACAAAACTTGCCTGGAGAGCTTTTGGAAGAAACAGCATAATTTTCAAGAGCAATATGCCATTATGTCTTAAAAGAAAAGTGTTTGATCAATGCATCCTTCCAGTGCTTACGTATGGTGCAGAGACGTGGACCTTAACTAAAAGAGACATACAAAGGCTGCAGACAACTCAAAGCAGCATGGAGAGGTGCATACTTGTGTAACCAGGAGAGATAAGAAGAGAAACTCGTGGATCCGAAAAATGACGAGAGTGGAAGACATCATGATCAGGGTTAAATCCCTGAAATGGCAATGGGCTGGACATACTGCCAGAAGGACAGACCATAGATGGACAGCCGAAATTTTAGATTGGATTCCAAGGGACAGGAAAAGACCCGAAAAAGACCACATGGGAGATGGGTGGATGAAATTCGTAAATATGCGGGAGTGACATGGAGGAGACTGGCACAAGACAGACCGTTGTGGAGGAAACTTGGGGAGACCTTCGTCCAGCAGTGGATTGATAATGGTTGACAATGATGATGATGATGATATATATATATATCTTACAGGCATATATAAATATATAATATATATTGTATAGCGATTTTTTTAGGTGAACATGATTTATATATATAGTTCAAACGTTCGGTTATTTGAGGATACAGCACTAATCAAAATTGGAAAGGAGTGAGACAAGGTGATACCATATCTCCAAAACTCTTTAATGCCACATTGCAAAATGTCTTTGAATCATTGAACTGAAAAAACAAAGGGATAGAGATTAATGCTAATTATTATTCTCACCTTCGTTTTGCTGATGACGTAGTCATTTTTGCAACGGCCCTTTCAAAGCTGCAGAGTATGATCCAGGAACTTGCTGACAAGAGTAAAGAAGTGGGACTAAAAATGAAATTTCAGAAGACAAAAGTGATGTACAATACTTTTATAAGTAATGAAGATTCATCAATGGACCAGAAAAGCTGGAGATAACCGATACCTACATTTACCTTAGACAGCAGATATCAAGCGAGGGTCACATTGATGAGGAAATTAATCGGCGTATAGAGATTGCCTGGAGAGCTTTTGGAAGAAGCAGTACAATTTTTAAGAGCAATATGCCTTTATGTCTTAAAAGAACATCAATGCATCCTTCCAGTTCTTACGTATGAAACAGGGACATGGAATGTAACTAAAAAAACATACAAAGGCTTCAGACAACTGAAAGAAGTATGGAGAGACACATGCTTGGTGTAAACAGGAGAGATAAGAAGAGAACTTCGTGGATAAGGAAAATGACAAGGGTAGAAGACATCATGATCAGAGTAAAATCACTGAAATGACAATGGGCTGGAAATGTTGCCAGAAGAACGGACCAACGATGGACAACCGAAATTTTAGACTGGATTCCTAGGGACAGAAAAAGACCCAGAAGAAGACCATACGGGAGATGGGTGGATGAAATTCGGAAGCACGAGGGAGTGACATGGAGGAGGTTGGCTCCAGACAGACCGTTGTGGAAGTAACTTCGGGAGACCGTCATCCAGCAGTGGATTGACAATGATGATGATGATGATGATGATGATGATATACAGAAATATACATTTTAAGTAATTTTGCAGAAGAAAATTTTGATTGAGAAATGTAGAATGTGTTATGGAACTTATTCTTGTGCGTCAGAAGTGGATTTTTGCGAACCAACTTGGCAGCTAATTCCATGTTGTCGCTATTAGATTACCTCTTACTTTTGACCAGTCTTTAAAAGTTTAACGTCTTGGAGTATGCCAACGAATTACAAGAGATACAGGAAGAAGAAAGAGAAATTCATTTCTTAGAGCAAATCAAAGTTGCAAAATATACTAAGATAATTTTGTGTTCGATGCTTATTTCAACTGATGCACGACAACATCGCCATTAGTTATTGTGACATTTTTAATGAAGTATTCCTGATGCACGGTATATTTAAATTTTCACGTTCTTATTGTCAAGTTTGGCGAAACATCGGAAACATAAAAATGGGAATTATTTTTGCTAAACAAAATATTTAGAAGCGCAGGCAAATACGTAATATGAAAACAAACTAGGGTTAAAAAAACAAAAACAAAAACTAAGAACTTCCCACTGTCGCACGCTAGGCAATTTACTTAAAATAAAATGAGTGCATAACTTTAAATAAAAGAAAAATTATAGATATGTTCGTTCTTTGGTGAAAGAACCTTGGACTTAATTCGCAACTTACCGATCCAAATACGCAACCAGTTTTTCTCCTTCTCGGTTTTCTTTTTTTTTTTAATTTAAAATTCGAAGGAAGACTACCAGGTTTTAACTGCTTTCGGTTCGTAGCGTCATAATATTCAAAATCCTCAATTGCACTCACACCGAAAAAAAAATCCGTAAATTGAACAAAAAAATCTAAATGAAGGGATTTTCTTTGAAAGTATACATAAATCCCTAGAATTTCGTTTGTTTTTCTTAATTCCCTAAAACATCCTAAAATTTGCTAAATCTGGGAAATTGTTCCTATTGTGGCGACCACTACACCCGGAAGTTCCTGTGTTTTATTAAACTGATATAGTCATATCGATTCGCAATAACGATTGTCAATCCAAACGATTTTGAATCCAAATCAATCCCGAAATTACGGTGCCGCCCTGGTGGAGCAGTGGTCTTCGCGATGGCTTCTGATCATTCGTCCGAGTTGGGTTCGGGTTCGAATCCTGATGAGGCACGAATGCTGTGTTTGTTTTACGGCACTGGCTTTCTTCCTTCCCTGGAGTCAGTGACCCTAAATTAGGGACGGAAAACTGCTTATAGCCCACTGAGTTGCTCATGGTGGTCGTTAAACCTCCAATCAAAAAAAAAAAAAAAAAAGAAAAATCACGGTAGTTTTAATTATTAAAGTCTGTGTAATCAGTAGTTCCTAAAACCTGATAAACACCATTTTTTATTTGGCTTTCCAATAATTAGTTCTGTCGAATACAAGTACGTAATCATACTATCAAAAGGTAATTTTGTACATCAGAAAAATCGGAAAACATGTAATAGTTCGCGGTCACGGTTACAGCTATTCGGCGTAAAGGAAAAAAAGTGAAAAAAGGGATCTTGTGCATCTCATAGGAGTGGAGGCAACAAGCCCGCCTCAGTGGCATAATGGTTTCAGCGCTGGCTTCCGCTCGTTCGAACCGGCCCGGGTTAGTGCCATGAATGAAGTATGAATTGCGCATTAGTATTACGGCACTGGTTCTTTTACCCTTCCCTAGAACCTGCGACCCTAAACTTGGGAAGGGCGGCTGCCTACAGCGCTTAGAGTTTCTCACTGTGTGGCCGCCCCCCCCCCTCTCTCTCCCTTTAAAAAAGAAACCTGTGGTAAGAAAATTGAAAATTATGCAGGTACGAGAGTTGAACCGAAAGTAATGCAAAAGTGGGCATAACATTTTTATTAACTGAGAGTGGTCGTTCAAATTGCACATGTTGGTAGAGTAACTCTTCCTCTATAGTAACCCTCCTTCTTCATTGCAGGTAAAGAATGGTTTCCAAGCAGAAGCAACGTGCCGTCATTGAGTTCTTCACGAAGGAAGGGTGCAGGCTGTCCGACATCCACAGAAGGCTACAGAATGTTTACGGAGATGACACCATTGACAAGAGCAATGTGCACAGATGGATGAAGTTTAAAGAAGGGGAACCAGCATTGAAGACAAACCACGCAGTGGGGAACCATCACCTGCGACCACTGACACGAATCGTCAGCGAGTGGATGATTTGATTCGCGCGGAGAGACGAAGCACAATCGGTGAGCGTGTTGCACAACTAGGCTGTGGTCACAATGCCATACAGAAGATGGTGGAAGACTTAGGGTATCGGAAAGTGTGTGCAAAGTGGGAACCTCGGCAGTTAACACCCGATTTGAAGGAAAGAAGGGTGGAAGTCTGCTCTGATCTGCTGGAAGCGTTTGAAGCCAATGAAGATACGTTTTTTTTTCTTATCTGGTGACAGGGGATGACACCTGAGCGTATCTTTACGATCCGGAAACGAAGAATCAATCCATGAAATGGTGTCACACCTCTTCACCAAGGCCTAAGACGTTCAAGAGCCAGTGATCAGCACAGAAAGTGATGGTGACTGTTTTCTGGGATGACATTGGTGACATTCTCCTCGATTTTCTAGAACATGGCCGTACCGTGATCCGCGAGCATTACATTGAGACTCTCAAGAAGCTTGAAGCCATGAGGAGGAACAGACCGAACAAGAATCAGAAAAGGATCTACATTCACCGTGACAATTCTAAACCACCCATATGCACATCTTTGGCCACAAATCAGGAGATCAATAAATTAGGCTGGTCCGTGGTTCCCCGTCCACTGTACAGCCCAGATCTCACACCCTCCGACTCCCACCTGTTCGGTCCAATGAAGGACAGTCTCCGGGGAGAACGATTTGATGACACAGAAGAGGTAAAACTGGCTGTGAAGAAGTGGGTACAACAGTCGACACCTGATTTTTTTCAAAGAGAATACGAGAGTTGGGTTCAACGATGGTGCAAATGCATCGCTTGTGATGGAGACTATATTGAGTAGTATCTCTGTATAGAGGAAGAGTTACTCTACTAACGTGTGCAATTTGAACGACCTCTGTCAGTTAACTAAAAAGTTATGCCCACTTTTACATCACTTTCGGTTCAACCCTCGCATTTACCTGCACTGAAGAAGAAGGGTTACTATTGAGGAAGAGTTACTCTACCAACATGTGCAATTTCAACGACCTCTGTCAGTTAACAAAAAACGTTATGCCCACTTTTACATTACTTTCGGTACAACCCTCGTACTTCCCCCCCCCCCCCAGTTACTCTGATCCAATGAGATGATTTTTTCGAGTGGATTTCTTTCTTAATCTGGTGTTACTGGCAGCACAGAATGGAAGTAACCAGAGCAGGAAAATGTGTTGAAACCTACGTTCCCAAATCCTCAGCAGCATAATACAGCGGGAGAGTGTTGTCTTCTTTTGTCTAATCCTTTTTTTTTTTTTATTGAAGGTTTAACGAGCATCGTGAGTAACTCAATGGGCAGCCGCCCTTCCCAAATTTAGGACCACTGACTCCATGGAAAGGAGAAAACGAGTGCAATAAGACAAACACCAAACACAACATTCATGCCTCACCGGGATTCGAACCCGGGCCCTTCTCGGACGCATGGGTGCCAACATGGGGATCACAAGGATCACTTGACCCTCACCCCCTGTAGAATTATTTGTCCCTTTTAATTTATTTATTACTTTTCTTTTTTTTTACACTCACAGAACTGGACCACAAGGAAAGATGGAGTTTGGGGGGTTAATTTATTATCCCAATTTTATTGGAAATTTGGAATTGCAAAACGATAACGTGAAAGCGGAAAACCTAGCAAACCGTAAGGCAGTACGCCCAAACAAGTTCCGTTCAGGGTGGTGTGTGCTGAACTTAAAAGGCTTGGCGTGGTCCTGTTCGACACTGTTCATTATTTTGAAAACAGTTGCCGATGTACATGATAATACATGACTATTACTAACAAACACTTTCTTCAAGAACAGCATCAATTAATAATAATAATAATAATAATAGTGTTCTAGTGTAGTAAGTAAGTAGTAGGAATAGTAATAGCAGTAATCTTTCATTTTCACGAATTACTGTTTTCTACATATTTGCCAAACCTCAATTAATTACACTTGATCCCCCCTTGAAAAATTTCCTGCATGCGCCCATGCTCGGACGAATGGTAACAAATCAGCGCTTAGACTGCCCACCGGGACGGCGTCCAATCTTCTAGCAATGCGTTACTTTCAACTATTTGAGACTTTACACCGATGATGTCCGTTTACATCGATGATTGCCAAACCTCAATTAATTACACTTGACCCCCTTGAAAAATTTCCTGCATGCGCCCATGCTCGGACGAATGGTAACAAATCAGCGCTTAGACTGCCCACCGGGACGGCGTCCAATCTTCTAGCAATGCGTTACTTTCAACTATTTGAGACTTTACACCGATGATGTCCGTTTACATCGATGATTGCCAAACCTCAATTAATTACACTTGACCCCCCTTGAAAAATTTCCTGCATGCGCCCATGCTCGGACGAATGGTAACAAATCAGCGCTTAGACTGCCCACCGGGACGGCGTCCAATCTTCTAGCAATGCGTTACTTTCAACTATTTGAGACTTTACACCGATGATGTCCGTTTACATCGATGATTGCCAAACCTCAATTAATTACACTTGACCCCCCTTGAAAAATTTCCTGCATGCGCCCATGCTCGGACGAATGGTAACAAATCAGCGCTTAGACTGCCCACCGGGACGGCGTCCAATCTTCTAGCAATGCGTTACTTTCAACTATTTGAGACTTTACACCGATGATGTCCGTTTACATCGATGATTGCCAAACCTCAATTAATTACACTTGACCCCCCTTGAAAAATTTCCTGCATGCGCCCATGCTCGGACGAATGGTAACAAATCAGCGCTTAGACTGCCCACCGGGACGGCGTCCAATCTTCTAGCAATGCGTTACTTTCAACTATTTGAGACTTTAGACCGATGATGTCCGTTTACACCGATGATTGCCAAACCTCAATTAATTACACTTGACCCCCCTTGAAAAATATCCTGCAGGCGCCTATGCTCGGACGAATGGTAACAAATCAGCGCTGAGACTGCCCACCGGGATGGCGTCCAATCTTCTAGCAATGCGTTACTTTCAACTATCTGAGACTTTACACCGATGATGTCCGTTTACACCGATGATTGCCAAACCTCAATTCATTACACTTGACCCCCTTGAAAAATATCCTGCAGGCACCCATGCTCGGACGAATGGTAACAAATCAGCGCTTAGACTGCCCACCGGGACGGCGTCCAATCTTCTAGCAATGCGTTACTTTCAACTATTTGAGACTTTACACCGATGATGTCCGTTTACACCGATGATTGCCAAACCTCAATTAATTACACTTGACCTCCTTGAAAAATATCCTGCAGGCGCCCATGCTCGGACGAATGGTAACAAATCAGCGCTTAGACTGCCCACCGGGACGGCGTCCAATCTTCTAGCAATAGCGCTACTTTCAACTATTTGAGACTTTACACCGATGATGTCCGAAACTGTTTTACTTTCCCAGCGCATGTGTGTGTGCAATTCTACTAGTACTCACTTACTCTAATCTAGGTGTACACACCGAAAGAAAAAGAAAAGAAGAAAGTCGATTCCGAAGTTTCGGTTGTAACAAGCACGCCTTTTCAATCCTTTCCTACACCAAAAGAAAAAATATATTTTATTTCAAAGCTGATTTTTAGAATATCTAAATGTTCAGTATAGATGAGAATACACTTAAAGTAAAACTATAAACACAATTTAAAATACGCAATGTGAGCGGGGTTATTCATAGCGATAGGAACCGATTACTAGAAGAAAAAAAAAATCAACCAAATTTCTGCAATCCATAAAACATCCATAAATGGAAATAGCGGCTTATTCCCCCTAGCGGCTGAAAAGTGTGCTATCGGTAAAAACGTATGTAACATTTGCGCCCCAAGCGAGGAAATCGTGTATTAATTTAGGTAGGAAATGCGTATAGAATGTTTCCTTAGTTAGTCGTATATGACTAAAAACGGAGTTTTTTAAAAAATCGGGATTTTAAACGCGCAGATATTGCTGCAAATATGCCGTGAACGGAAACGTGAAATTATGCCTTCTAGCGGCAAATTTATGCGTTAAGGAAAATTTGAAATTATATAAAAACCCTCCTGCACCAGAAACACTTTCCGACGAAGATACAATTTTTCAAATCGGACAATTAAAAGCAGAGAAACAGGGAAAAGTAAGAAATATATCTATTCCCATCGCGAAAAAAACATGTATTTTTTTTAGCAGAACAAAAAGTGTTTTCGTGAGGACCGGTATCTGATCGGAAAGAATTTTTCCAATCGAGTTTTCAGAAACTCAGATATTGCTACACATATATAGGAAACAGAAATTTAAAACTAGCGCACCCAAGTGACAAAACATTTCTTTGTCAGAAATTATATACCATAAGCAGAACATTTCCTATGGAGAACTCTATCCCGCGCAAAGAGAAATTTCCAAATCGGATTTTTAGAAGCAGATATTTTGAGGACATTGCAATTTTAAGTTTATTCAAAATACATTTTATTCCATATCATTACTTCTAAATATACGACGGGAACTTTGAGAGAAAGAGTTATTCTACTGGTCCTTTCGATACGAGCGGGATTGAAAGGAAAACATCAGAAAGGGAATGAAAAATGTTTTATTCATACCTTGGTCAATAGACATATTCACTTTTTCACACGGACTTTTTTGCTTGTAATGCACATTTGTCATCGCGAACCTAAAGCATGGATTCTATTGGAGAAAAACTTCATATATCGCGTACGCACCCATTCGTGCACCGCTTATTGCGCTGCCAATCAGGACGAAAACGCTTCTCTGGAAGGGCTTCATTTAATACGCCAAAAAGATGAAAATCACTTGGTGTCGGGTCCGGTGAGTAAGGGGGGAAATGGGTTAATACTTCAGAAAATAATTCCTTAATAGCTGAAAAGATTCTTACAGGAACTTCTTGACGATAGTAAACTATTTACGGAGAATTTTTCTGGATCTCTCAATCAGAGATGGAAACGGGTCACGGGTCAACAATTTTTTGCCCGTTCAACGAATCGGATCAAGGTGTTCCTGATCCGATTTTGACCCGGTTTTATTCCCGTTTTATTTTTGAAAAGAGAACAATATATTCCACAGAAAAATGCGCGTCATGGAATTCTGTAGTCGATACTGATGCCCACGGCATGAATAATGCTTTGCCATGCAAAAATATTGTCGTCTCTTTCTTAAAGCAACGAAGATTTCCACCGACCGACGTCAGACACACTGAAACGATATCGTAAAAAGATACTTCCTTTGCGTTCTTTTACAGTGCGATTGTCCAGGGCAAGGTACAGGCAAACACCATTCGCCTGCTTCTCAGATGATTCACTATCTCCGTGCGAAGTTCACTGGACGACTAAGAGTTACTTTTTCACATCGCATCTTTTACATTGAGCATTCAGACGTTTTCGATTGATGTGCTAACATCCTGTTCCCATGACATGTCATGTCAAAATTAACTCCTTCTTTGTTTATATGGATGGATTTAATATTAAGGAGATTGAGAACGGCGTCGGGGCCAACAAATACGTGCCTGTTAAAAACCATAAGTGGAAGAGTGAGTGCTGGAAATTGTTTCGTCTCATTAAGGAACCGGTGAATAATTCTGTGTTGTTTGGTCTTGCTTGTTATTCAAAATGTGGAAAGTGTATAATTACAAAGAAATAAGTCGACGGTGTAATAAAAGATTATGGAACCAAAAATCTAACGGACCATATGAAAGTATGCGCACCTCCATCAAAGTGTGGAAAGAGTGAACAATCTAAATACATTCAGAAAAATACATTTGTGTAATCGTAAATAATGATTCCCATTTGTAACATACTCCATGGTCACGGTCATAGTCAGCCGCCATTACTTCTGGATTACGCAAAATAGTGGCACCAAAAATGGCACTAAAATTTAGCAAGTAACCAAATTTTATTATTAAGAAAGGATTTCAGTTATTAAATATCAAGCAGTTCTTGGGATGAATATATATATATTACGTTTCATCATCATCATTGTCAACCATTATCAATCCACTGCTGGACCAAGGTCTCCCCAAGTTTCCTCCACAACGGTCTGTCTTGTGCCAGTCTCCTCCATGTCACTCCCGCATACTTTCGAATTTCATCCACCCATCTCCCATGTGGTCTTTTCTGGTTCTTTTCCTGTACCTTGGAATCCAATCTAAAATTTCGGCTGTCCATCGATGGTCTGTTCTTCTGGCAATATGCCCAGCCCATTGCCATTTCAGGGATTTAACTCTGATCATGATGTCTTCCACTCTTGTCATTTTTCATTTCATGAATTTAACTCTGATCTGATGCCTTCCACTCTTTCTATGTCTCTTTTAGTTAAGGTCCACGTCTCTGCACCATACGTTTATATGTACATATATATAAATTGAGTTTCGAATTTATAGTTCAAAGCTGATTTGTCCGGGTCAGTAACAGGTCCGGAACGGGTCACAGGTCGTTTCCGAATCGGGTCATGTCGGGTTCGACCAATTTTGGCGACCGGAAAATTGGCGTCACCACTATGAAGAATATTAATAAAGTAAAACGATTTCCATAGGAGCGTGCGGTATAGAAGACTTCTGTGATTTGGCAGTAAAGCCTTTTGGATTGCAGTGGAATTTTTGGGTCGGTTTCTGTGTTTTCGTTTGAACACATGTGTATAAACTAATAGTAGTTCACAAGAAATTAAAGAGCAGAAGATAAGTTTGCCTTTGTGCCCTTTTAGTGCTTTCAGATCAAAATGGCTACGTTTTGCGTCAACAGCAGAGCCGGTGTAAGCTTTTCTTATGTAGAAAGAGGGCTAGAACTGAAATTACGCTCCTTCGAGCTTAAAAACTCTCCACTTCCATTCAAACGGTACGCAGTTTTTACTTTCTCATACCTCCGTTATAGGAAATTATTATAAACGTTAAAAAATCGCAGTTGCGGTGTTGAACATTGTGAATACTAGGTAAATACCTAAGATTTAATGGTTGTAAATATCAAGTAACACGCAAAAGTTATGTGAACACCTACAACACAGCACTCCGCAGAAATACAGAATGAAAAACGAACCAGCACAAAATCAAGTAAAGTTGCTTTCGGGATAGGGCTCGGTAAAATTCCGTTCAAGGTCAAATACTCAGATGGACTTTCTGCGATAGAGCACAGATAGCCAGACTTGGACTGGCTCGAAGACCTGTGCGCCCTCGAGTAGACAAATTGGCCCAGGCTCTTGGCGATAAAAAAAAATCGCAATGATGGAAATAAGAAATTTAAATTCAAAACGCAATGAAAAAAGCTCTGGTGGGCTCGGGCTGATACACCACGGACTCGGACGGGTTCGGGCTCCGAAAATTGAACCCGAACTCAGCTCTAGTGTGCAACATGTGTTCGGCTGGTGCGTCATTTTTCGTTACTGAGGTAAGAATTGAGAAAATTTAAGTTATTAGACAACAAGAACTGTTGTTTAATTAATGAGTTTGGTTAATAGAAGAGGCTTTCATAGGCCTCGTTCGTACCCACATAACCTTACTAAGTTCGTAACATAACTCCCCTGAATAAGTTTTAATCACAATGCTCTCTCTCTCTCTCTCTCTCTCTCTCTCTCTCTCACCCTTTTCTATTTCTAATTTCTCTAATGAACTTACTTTGACTAGTAATATTCAATGAAGCCCCTCCCCCTTTAACAATTTTTGGCTACGCCACTGGTGAGCACCGATCCATCTACAAAGATTTCATAAACAAAAGTTGCAAATCTGGGAAAGGGAGTTCAAGGGCAAAGTCCAGGAAAATATAGTTTATATAAAAATACAGAATAACGTCTTGTAGAATTTGTTTCTTAAATGTTAGATGTTTTTCCAATTTTGTGAAATAAAATTGACTTATCCCATGAATTTTGCTTTTTGTTAGATCAATATTTATGAAAAAAAAAACTATCTTCAATAATTCCGAATATTCAACAATGCTTTGAGCCACATAGGGAAAATAAAAATAATGTTATTTTGGAAGTCTTTGCAGCAGTATCGGAAGCTGTATTAATCTGAGGTTGTAGACCCGTCACGTGTGTGTATAGTTATAAGAAAAATTAAATAGGCAAACTATTTTGAGTTCATCCAAATATTTTACACCCTCTGAAAATCCAAGGTCTGCGCCCTTTTGAAAGGCCCAATCCGACCCTGCAGATGATTGTTAACTCTTCATCCCTGTGATTTATTAAACAAGTTAGTATAATCATGCAGTGTATTGATTGTGATCCGCTTTCCAACATACCGGAAATCATTGCTCAAGTTATGAGGATAATAACTGTAGAACAAATCTATCTCCTGTGTCCTGACCTTTGACCCCATTTCGATGATAATCAACAGAGCCGGTAAAGTATACTTCCGGAACAACATGATAAAGTTTTGTCTCAATTGAAGCTTTTTTATGTAAGTTATAACGCTTAAAGGCAATGGAATGAATCCCCATCCTATGTCCAGACCTTTGACCGCACTTAACCCATTTTCAATAGGGTTCGTCCCCAGGTGGTCCCCTAAGACATACCAAAATTTCATTGAAATTATAGTATATTTTTGCAAGTTATGACGCATAAGGTCAATGGAATGCATCTCCCTCCTATGTCGTGACCTTTGACCCCATTTCGTCCATTTTCAATATGATTCGTCCCCAGGTTGTCCCCTACCACATACTAAAATTTAATGGAAATCGAACCATTTTTACGCAAGTTATGACGCATAAGGGCAATAGAGTGCATCCCGCTCCTATGTCCTGACCTTTGACTCCACTTCACCCATTTTCAATAGGGTTCGTCCCCAGGTGGTCCCCTATCACATACTAAAATGTCATCGAAATCGAACCATTTTTAAGCGAGTTATCGTGCGGACAGGCGGACAAAGCTGGAGCATATACGCTTCTTCAACCTACGGTTGGAAAGCGTAAATCCGTAGGTCTACTGAAAAAGAGTAGCCCTACGATTGTGACGTCCCGGGCAAGTCATGTGACCTTGTTGCTGGCCTGGTGAGGTATAAAGATGGCCTTGGCACAACTCACTTCTTGTTCTAAAAAAAATAGAACTAAAGCGTAACACGCACACAACGCGTGACGTAATGAGTCAGATGGTCGCGAGAGTGTGACGTCATAAAACTTTAATAGGATCCACACACAACGCGTGACGTAATGAGACAGATGGCATGACCGCGCGCCGAAATCTGAATCGCGAGAGTGTCACGTCATAGGATTTCTAAGCGTGGGAAACGTTAATACGACGACGCCACGACACTAAAAACGTGGTAACTCGGGGTGGTTATTTAACTCACTAAACGAATTTTCCCAAAGTCGAGATCAAGCTAAATCCATTTCTAGCACCGGAAAACGGTAGGTTAACGACTTTCATCAAAATCCTTAGAGCCGTTTTCAAAATAAAATTTACATAGATACAAGAATTGCTCCTTTAAGGTGGATGTCAAGTAATTTTGCTTCCTATACTTCCAATATAAAAACTTCTGTACACATTTTCTTCACAATTAATGCGTTCCCAAGGATGAAAATTTGAACATTGATTAAAATAGCTTCATTTTATAACTTGGAATACTTAATATTTTCTAAAACATAACCATAATTATGCAATCCAACATTTATTTGTCTACTAACGTCATCAAAGTACAGGTCGCGCCATCTTTTTCTGGTTTCAACACCACCAATGGAAACGGTATTGTTTTTTACGCTTTCCAACGTAGGTTGAAGAAGCGTATATGCTCCAGCTTTGTCCGTCCGTCCGTCCGTCCGTCTGTCCGCACGGTAACTGGTGTAAAAATGGTTCCATTCCGATGAAATTTTAATATATGGTAGGGGACCACCCGGGGACGAACCCTGTTGAAATTGGGACAAATGGGGTCACAGGTCACGGCGTAGGAGCGGGATACATTACATTGCACTCGTACGTCATAACTTGCGTAAATATGGTTCGATTTCAATAATATTTGACTATGTGGTAAGGGACCGCCTGGAGATGAACCCTATTCAAAATGGGTGAATTGGGGTCAAAGGTTAGGACATAACAGCGGGATGCATTCCATTGCCTTTATGCATCATAACGTGTGTAAAAATGGTTCGATTTCGATGAAATTTCAGTATGTGGTAGGGGACCACCTGGGGACAAACCCTATTGAAAATGGACGAAATGGGGTCAAAGGTCAGGACATAGAATTGCTATCCATTCCATCGCCCTTATCCCATGTTGTTAAGGTGGACGTCAAGTAATTTTGTTTCCTATACTTCCAATGGAAAAACTTTCGTACACATTTCCTTCACAATTAATGTGTCCCCAAGGATGAAAATTTGAACATCGATTAAAATAACTTCTTATTATCACTTGGAATACTTAATATTTTCTAAAACATAACTATAATTACATTAAAAATCAATAACTTTTTCTTTGGTGGTGTTGAACCCAGAAAAAAAGATGGCGCGACCTGTACTTTGATGACGTCAGTAGACAAACAAATGTTGGGTTGCATAATTATGGTTATGTTTTAGAAAATATTAGGTATTCCAAGTTATAAAATGAAGCTATTTTAATCGATGTTAAAATTTTCATCGTTGTGAACGCATTAGTTGTCCAGAAAAAAGATGGCGCGACCTGTATTTGCATGACGTCAGTAGACAAACAAATGTTGGATTGCATAATTATGGTTATGTTTTAGAAAATATTAAGTATTGCAAGTTATAAAATGAAGATATTTTAATCGATGTTCAAATTTTCATCCTTGGGAACGCATTAATTGGGAAGAAAATGTGTACAGAAATTTTTCCGTTCGAACTATAGGAAGCAAGATTACTTGACGTTCACCTTAAAGGAGCAATTCTTGTATGTATGTAAATTTTATTTTGAAAACGGCTCTAAGGATTTTGATGAAAGTCGTTAACCTACCGTTTTCTGGTAATAGAAATCGATTTATCTTGATCTCGACTTTAGGAAAATTCGTTTAGTGGGTTAATAACCACTCCGAATTACCACGTTTTTAGTGTAATGTCATGGCGTCGTCCAATTAGATGTTGGCGTCGTCCGATTAGATGTTGGTGCGCGGTCACGCCGTCTGTCTCATTGCGTTACACGTTGTGTGTGGATCCTATTAAAGTTTTATGACGTCACAGTCTTGCCAGCAGATGGTCGCGATTCCCATCTGCTTCATTACGTCACGCGTTGTGTGCGTATGTCCGTCCGCACGATAACTAGCGTAAAAATCGTTCGATTTCGATGAAATTTTAGTATGTGATAGGGGAACACCTGGGAAGGAACCCTATTGAAAGTGAACGAAATGGGGTCAAAGGTCAGGACATAGGAGCGGGATCCATTCCACTGCTCGTATGCGTCATAACTAAAGTAAAAAAGGTTCGATTTCGATTAAATTTTAGTATGTGGTAGGGGATCACCTGTAGACAAACCCTGTTGAAAACTGGCGAAATGGGAGTCAAAGGTCAGGACATAGGAGCGGAATCACTTCCATCGCCATTATGCGTCATAACTTACGTAAAAATGTTTCGATTTGGAGGAAATGTTAGTATGTTGTAAGGACCTGCCTGGGGACGAATCCTATTTAAAATGGGCGAAATCTGTCAAAGGTTAGGACACAGAAGCGGGATCTATTCCATAGCCTTAATGCATCATAACTTACGTAAAATTGCTTCGATTGCGACAAAACTTTATCATGTTATTTCGGAGGTATACTGAACCAGTTTTGTTGAATATCATCGAAATGGGATCAAAGGTCAGGGCACAGGAGTGAGATTTATTCCACAGCCATTTTCCTCATAACTTGAGTAATAACTTGAGTAATGATTTCTAGTATGTTGGAAAGCGTATCATAATCAATGCATTGCATGATTTTACTAACTTGCTTAATGTAATTATGGTTATGTTTTAGAAAATGTTAAGTATTCCAAGTTATAATATGAAGTTATTTTAATCGATGTTCAAATTTCCATCCTTGGGAACACACTAATTGTGAAGGAAATGTGTACAAAAATGTTTCCATTGAAAGTGTAGGAAGCAGAATTACTTGACGTCCACCTTAATAGTATGGGATAAGGGCGATGGAGTAGATCCCGATCCTATGTCCTGACCTTTGATCCCATTTGTCCCATTTTCAATAGGGTTCCTCCCCAGGAGGTCCCCTACCACATACTATATATTCATCGAAATCGAACCATTTTTATGCACGTTATGACGCATAAGAGCAATGGAATGCATCCCGTTCCTATGTCCTGAACTTTTACTCCACTTCACCCGTTTTCAACAGGGTTTGTCCCCAGGCGGTCCCCTACCACATACTAAAATTTCATTGAAATCGAACTATATTTAGACAAGTTATGAGGCATAAGGGCAATGGAATGGATCGAACCCGCTCCTATGTCGTGACCTTTGACCCCATTTGTCTCATTTTCAATAGGGTACGTCCCCAGGTGGTCCCCCACCACTTAATAATAAAATTTCATCGAAATCGAACCATTTTTAAGCGAGTTATCGTGCGGACAGACGGACAGAAAAAGCTGGAGCATATACGCTTCTTCAACCTACGGTCGGAAAGCGTAAAAGAGGTCACGGAGCTTAAGCACATCGGTGATCTTTCTGAATGTATGATGAGGCACATCCGAGACCTTTCCAAGTATACACGGCTCAAATCACACTCATGCTCAAAGATTAAGGATAACTGAGAATCACAGGAAAATTTTGCACTATCAAAGTGATTCGTCATGCAAACTACTCCATATCTCTTCAGGAATGACGAAATGGCAGTGCTAGGAGCATGACGTACGTCATGTAGTACGATTCTGGTTATAAAAAGAGAAGTCGAGAAGTCAGAGCAGCAGAATAGAGTAGGCGTTGTGCGCTTCGGAGGTGCGACGGTGCTGTATACCAAATGAATATGGCTCAGTAAATCCATATTGAGGATGTTATGCGGGGCAAAATCATCGGTCGACTCGAGGCTGGCCAAACGCAGATAGCAGTGTCCCAGGAATTGCATGTCCCACAAAGTGTCATTTCTAGATACTGGCGGCGATTCCAACAGGATGAAAATGTGTCTCGACGCTTCGGCACAGGATGTCTGTGGATAACAAGGCTGCAACAAGACCCGCTTTTTTCACTAACTACAAGAACGTCACAGGCAGAGTACAGCAGGAGGCTTTGCCAGATACCTTTCAGCTGCCACAGGGTCCACAGTTTCAATGCATACCACATAGAGGCAATCAAGTGAGTATGGCCTGTATGCCCATAGGCCTGAAAGATGCATTCCATTAACTGCAGCTAATCGAAGAGCCCGTGTAGCCTGGTGCAGAGAACAATATGCAAACTCTCTTCTTTGACGAGTCGAGATCCAATCTGGAGTCTAGCAATCGAAGAGTTCTTATCTGGAGTTAAGCCGGAACACGAAACAAACCAGCTTTTGTGCAGAAAACATCACATTACGGTGCTCATGGATTGATGGTCTTGGCAGGCATAGTACCTGTGGACGTACGGTCCTGTATATCATCTGAAAGGGCAGCCTGGCGGCCCTGAGATATAGAGACAAGATTCTGAGACTTATTGGCATGCCGTATGCTGCAGTCGTCGGTGATTTGTTCCTTTTCATGGACGATAACGCTCGATTCCATAGAGCTCTGCTGGTGGACAACATGCTTCAAGAGCAGGAAATCGAGTGAATGGCGTGGCCAGCATGCTTTCCTGACTAAAGTTCAATTAAACATGCCTGAGACGCTCTTAAAAGACTCATCTCATTACTCCGTTGACTCTTCGTGAACTGGAGATTGCCCACATTCAAGAGTGGCGAAAATACCCCCAAAACCTCCTCAATAACCTCTTAAATTCCATGCTACACAGGTGTGCAGCTGTGTTAGCCACTCGAGGTGAGTACACACCCTACTAGAGGTCAGTTACCACATTCGAAACGTCATTTTTTTTTTTATTGTTGTACAGATATCTATATTCATGAATGAAATACGGGATTACACCATATAATATAAATTTTGAAGATGACAATCCGTTAATCGGATCAGTTTTTCGGATTAATCGGAAACTTGAGACTTGATCGATCTGGGTGGGGTAGTGGTTAGCATATCCGGGCGCTATCTGGGAGACGTGGGTTCGATTCCCGCTCCAAGACGACGAAATTTTCAAGTTTTCGGATATTATCTGACTTACCATCCTTGTCATATTTACACCAAAAACGAACTGTCATCTTCAAAATTTGTATTACATGGTGTAATCCCGTATTTCATTCATGATTTATCTGCTCCTCCGGGCAATCACGGAATAGGATCTTTAACCTACAGATTCGCTGAACATGAATGCCGGTTGCTTCGACTAGCGAATCCTGTGATGGTTATATTCAAATTAATCGGAAACTTGAGACTTGATCTATCTGGGTGGTGTAGTGTTTAGCATACCCGGGCGCTATCTGGGAGACGTGGGTTCGATTCCCGCTCCAGAACGACGGATATCATCTGACTTGCCAGCCTTGTCATGTTTACACCAAAAGACGGATTGTCATCTTCAAAATTTAGATATCTAATATTGTGTAGCATTTCGCATCACATGCATTAAATGATAATATTGCACAAAAACTCGCTAATCTTTTTTCGTACCCATATTACTGAATACTCTACCGTATCTCACATAAAAATAATATTTTAAGCTCAACAACGTCAGTCGCACTTGATATTCGCTATAATATCTCTTGCTGCTCTAATTCTTTTGAGGAATGTATTATTTGACACATCCGTGACCATTCCCGATGTATTGTTTTATGTGCCCCTCTCCGCCATTTCGAACAATTCGTTTCATGCATAGGAGGAGTTCACTCCAGAGTTGGAAACGGGTCAAAAATTTTGGATCCGGACACTGCCGTCACATAATTGAACCCGACCCGGACCTGACCAGGACAAATTTCCTTTCAGCTATACATTCGAGTATATCATCATCACCATTATTGTCAACCATTATCAATCCACTGCTGCACGAAGTTCTCCCCAAGTTTCGTCCACAACGGACTGTCTTAAAACCAGTCTCCTTCGTCCACCCATCTCCCACGTAGTCTTCTGGGTCTTTTCCTGTACCTTGGAATCCAGTCTAGAATTTCGGTTGTCCATCGCTGGTCCGTTTTCCTGTTAATATGTCCAGCCCATTGTCATTTCATGGATTTTACTCTGATCATGATGTCTTCTACTCTTGTCATTTTCCTTATCCCCGAATTCCTTTTCTTATCTTTCTTGGCTATACTATGCATGCATCTCTCCATGCTGCTTTCAGTTGTCTGCAATTTTTGTTTTTTTTTTAGTTAATTTCCACGACTTTGCTCCATATGTAAGAACTGGAAGGATGCATTGATTAAACACTTTTCTTTTAAGACATAATGGCATATTGCTCTTAAAAATTGTACTGTTTCTTCCAAAAGTTCTCCATCCAACTTTTGTACTCCAATTAATTTCTTCATCAATGTGGCCCTCGCTTGATATCTGCTGCTCAAGGTAAATGTAGGAATTGGTATTCTCCAGCTTTTCCCCATGAATTGATAAATCTTTATTCCTTGTAAAAGCTTGTACATCAGTTTTGTTTTCTGAAAGTTATTTTTATCCCATTTCTTTACCCTTCTCAGCAAGTTCCTATGTCATACTCTGCAGCTCTGAAGGATTCTATGAAATGTTTTTTTTTTTTTTTTTTTTTTTTTTTTTTGTTATTCAAAAATAAAACGGAAATAAAACCTGGGCAGAATCTGGTCATAAACACCTTGACCCGACCCGTTTGGCCCGCAAGAAATTGTCGACCCCTTGGCCCGGAGACGCGTGACCCGTTTCCATCTCTGGTCCATACTTCATAGAGTAAACTACTCTCTATCCTGTGGTTAGCTGCACGAAATACTGTTTGCTGCTGTCTTTAAATAAAGAAAATACTGCAGTGTATAGCTACATTTTTCAGTTACAATTTTTAGGAAATGTATTCACATGTTGTGCGTTTCTTTTTTTACGCCCCTCAGAGTATGAATTAAAGCCCCTGGTATGGCCATTCTGGAAGGGCAACTATTTCAAGGCAACTACGGCTCTTGTCACCTATGAATCTTGCACGTGACTGTCAAAAATAGTTCTGAAAAATGTAAGAAGAAGCCTTTCAGATTGATACGAAACAGACTTCAAAGTTTTTTCATACGATTGTTCCCAAATAAGAAGAGTGAGCATCTAAGGAAGATTATTCCTGGATCCATCATTGTGTGCAATTCGCATTTCACTTAAGTAAGATTTGAAAAAAAGAGATGTTTTTCTTTATTTACGTGTTTTACATAAAACGCATCAGTGAAATTTTCGTGAAGAATTTTATCGTTCTCTTCAAATTCGACTGGTGGCACTGAAAAGAGAATTCCGTTCGCCCGTCCGCAACGTGGTTTCAACGTCTCCGATTTCTTCTCTTGAGGACGACGTTGGGGTTAAGCGGTGAGATTCTAGTAGAACTGTTCCATGATTTACAAATCTTCGTTCCGAGCTCATTTGGAGGCATTTCGGAGGGAGGAGGAGGAGGAGCATCCGAATTAGAGCTGTCGGCACTGCAAGGTGGCTGTTCATAATTTTCCAGCGTTAGGTCTATCATAGCCTCAGCCTGGATGTGTGGATTATCCCAAGTATCGCCGATTACCTCCACTGAAGACTCAGATGTCCAGGACTACAACGGAAAACGTACGAGCTGAATAACCACTTACACTGCTCTTCATATACTCGTGAAACACACTCACACACACACACACACACACACAAACGCGCGCGCACGCACACCTTGACTGAAATAGTTTTCGGACAAATAATTTATGTAAATTAAGAAACAGAAAAGTAAAATCACTATTTAATCATTTTATCAACAATTTGCTTTCTTGGGAATGATCCATTCGTGAACAATTGGCTCACAATGAATGACCCTTCACCATGAATGGTTCGCTCTTATCACTGTGAATGATCATTCAAACCTCCATTACACCTATTTCACAACGAATGACTCTTCACTGTGAATGGTTCGCTGTCACCACTGTGAATGATCATTCAAATCTCCATTACACACATTTCACAATGAATGACTCTTCACCGTTAATGGTTCGCTCTCATCGCTGTGAATGATCATTCAAAACTCCATTACACACATTTCACAACGAATGACTCTTCACCGTGAATGATTTGCTCTCACCATTGTGAATGATCATTCAAATCTCCATTACACACATTTGACAATGAATGACTCTTCACTGTTAATGATTTGTTCTCATCGCTGTAAATGATCATTCAAAACTCCATTACACACATTTCCCAACGAAGGACTCTTCACTGTGAGTGGTTCGCTCTCAAAACTGTGAATGACCATTCAAATCTCCATTACACACATTTCACAACGAATGACTCTTCACCGTGAATGATTTGCTCTCACCATTGTGAATGATCATTCAAATCTCCATTACACACATTTGACAATGAATGACTCTTCACTGTGAATGGTTCGCTGTCACCACTGTGAATGATCATTCAAATCTCCATTACACACATTTCACAATGAATGACTCTTCACCGTTAATGGTTCGCTCTCATCGCTGTGAATGATCATTCAAAACTCCATTACACACATTTCACAACGAATGACTCTTCACCGTGAATGATTTGCTCTCACCATTGTGAATGATCATTCAAATCTCCATTACACACATTTGACAATGAATGACTCTTCACTGTTAATGGTTTGTTCTCATCGCTGTAAATGATCATTCAAAACTCCGTTACACACATTTCCCAACGAAGGACTCTTCACTGTGAGTGGTTCGCTCTCAAAACTGTGAATGATCATTCAAATCTCCATTACACACATTTCACAACGAATGAGTCTTCACTGTGAATGGTTCGCTCTCACCACTGTGAATGTTCATTCAAATCTCCATTACACACATTTGACAATGAATGACTCTTCGCCGTTAATGGTTCGCTCTCACCGCTGTGAATGATCATTCAAACCTTCGTTACACACATTTCACAACGAATGACTCTTCACCGTGAATGGTGAATGGTTCGCTATCACCACTCTAAATGATCATTCAATCCGCCATTTCTACGACATACACTGAAGTCACAGTACGTTTAACTTTCTTCCGCCCCCATGAGTTCGGAAGCGAATTCCCAATAAGAAAAGTGATGTCGAGAATTAGTAAGTGTCAATCGTTATGTGAGTCAGCAATCAGCAGCCAGCTAGGAAAATAATGAAGCTTAAGAAAGTGAATGATACGTCAATGCCATTCACTTAAATGGTGTAACCGAATCGTTCAGCTTGTGGCAAATCATTCATCGTGAATGGTGAATGGTTGAAAAGGTCGCACTTTTTTGGGGCAGTTTGCCCAAAAGATCTGCGGGCCTTAAATGCCCAACACCTGATCCTTGCACTGAATGCTTTACTCAGTAACTGCAGTGACAACCTGGAAAATGGATTATTCGTTTGAATGATAATTCGTGAATGACTTTTGCGTGAATGATGAATGAACTTCCAGGAAGTAAAGATATTTACCATCGCAATTGGAACTGCTGTTCTTCAGAAATAAAGAATTCCTATCCCTTGTATTCTTGGGAATGTATTCTCTAGGGAAAGCAGCAGAGGAACAGAACTAGCTAGCAGACAGTTCTAAAATAATTTGATCGGCAACAGCTGGCTACTTTCATATCGTTGTTCCATCATGCGCAGTTAATACATCCAACTTCTAGAAATCAGTGAAGTTTGGATTTAAAATTTCCCTTCGCGAAATTTTGTCCTTACTTTATCTGCTTAAAATTGACAGTTCCTGCTTCACTGAAAGTTATCAGTTTTGTACTTCGTTCTTTTACTTAATGAAGAAATGGTAAAAAAAAATTGATAAAATTGAACAAAAGGCTAGGTGATACCAATTTTAAACAGAAAAACTGAAGACACGCTATTTTACGCAGGAAGTATTAAAAGCAACTTGTGTCTACGGTTAGAGAAGCGAGATTTTAAGGAAGTACAATTAATTCAGAACACATTAAAATTAGCGTATTCTCGATCCCGAATTTATTGTCATTATGAAACCGAAGACAAAACTCCAACTTCAATTATCCAGAAGAATTCTTCAGGCATTGGAAACACATTATTTAATGAGAAACGTAAAGAATAGTTTCGGATTGTTTGCCAAAGAAAAAGATCAACAGAGGGCGCGAAATACAGTCATTTGCAAAAGTTTAAGACCACCTGTTGACATTAGATTTCTGCCGATTGCGTCAGCTACTGTCTGTATTACTCAACTTCCTGTCGGTGTTGCATCATCCTACAGCGGCAGCTGTTGATAGAGTTGGAGGAAGTGCGCGAGCGTCAGTTTGCTTCTGGTTTTCATGCTGAGAGATTTTGTACGTATTTTCTATATAGCGAAAAATGGGCTAAAATGCATGATTAAGTGTTACTCAGAGGGCACAAGTAGTGATTTTATATCATGAAGGATACTCCGAACGTGACATTAAGCAGAAAGGAGAATGTGAGCAAAGTTGCTATTCATAATACGATCATGAAATATCGAGCTACAGGTGAATTTATCGACCGAAAGAGAAGTGGGCTTCCAAGGAAAACAACCCCACGCGATGACAATACCATAAGGCGAATAGTTATGCATTTTCCAAGGAGTTCGTGCAAGAAAATTAAGGCCTTCCCACATTCAAAAGAGTCTGATATTAGTATCAGCACTGTTTCCCGATGTCTTAGCATAGATTTTGGATTAAAGTCTTTAAACCTGCACATAAACCTAGACTAACCTCTGTCATGAAAAAGAAGAGACCAGTTTGCGAAGCTTCTTCAATCGTGCACTGCTGAAAATTGGAGCCAAATTCTTTTTTCCGATGAATCAACTGTGCATCAATTTGAATAACGTGAAGCAAAGGTTTAATGAAAAATACACCGTTAGCACCGTGAGACATCTGCCTATTTAGATGATATGGGCTGCTATGTCAGCATATGGTACTGCTCCATTATCCTTTTTGCGACAGGTACTACCATGACTGGTCTTTTTTATGTGGAAATGTTGCATGAGAAGCTGTTAACTGATACACAATGTTTATGCAAGATGGTGCTCCATGCCACAAATCAAAGACAGTAAAGGATTACCTGCAGAGGAAAAACATAACTACGCTTGAGTGGCCCGATAATAGTTACGACCTTAACCCCATCGAAAATTTGTGGACCATTTTAAAAGACTAGGTAGCAGAAAAACAGCCATCAAATTCTCAAGCTTTGATTGACGCGAGAAAGTTCGTGTGGTGCAAACACATTTCAAGTGACTACTGTAAATCCCTCATTAAGAGTAGGCCTATGTCACATCATATTCTGTCCCTTATAAAAACAAAACAAAGGTGGCCACGCAAAGTACTGATTTCAGTCTTTTTGTGTTCTCAAGAATGTAAGTATTCATCTGTGGTATTATTTTTCAAATATTTCTGACTAGTAGTCAGTTGTTTATTAGAAAATCTTAATTTTAAATAAATTGATAGGTGGTTTTAAACTTTTGCAAATGACTGTACAACAAACTCGAAAGTAACGTGCAAGTACAAAACACAGAGGTGACAAACACCAAGAAACTGTTGTGCTTCTGACGTACTTTTTGTTCTGGCAACATACTTGCTGTTGTACTCGTCACGTGTATGAGTAGTTATTTAGTAAAGACATTGTTGACTTGGAATGACGTTTCCCGATTTAAATCCTACAGAACCATAGCGTAAACTAGCTTATCTTCTAGCACCTGCAATAACTATTCTACAGCTCAGATGTACCTTTGTAACGGGCCGCGGTTGGCCTAGTGTTCAACGTTCGTGACTGCCACGAAGAAGACCTCGGGTTCGATCCCAGGCAGGTACGAAAGCTAGAACCACTAAATATCTACCGTGCGTCGGATGGGCACGTTAAGCCATCGGTCTCCGGTCACTGGTTCGCCGGTAATAAATAAGGGCGTCTTCCTCCCCCTTTCTACCTCGCTTCCGTGTCACTTTCCTATCGGGCACTCTAGCCCAAATCTCATAGCTTCCTATTTCTAAGGGTTGTTTAAGACCTGGGGTCAAACACTCCCTTCCTAAAATCCTCTACATATGATCTGATCTGTACTTTTGTAACACAAAAATGGGACTGCTTGCATCTGAGCTTGGTGAATTACTTGATTCTCGGTACGGAACGAAGCTGTGCATCCTGCCTTTCAGCATGGGTGCTCAAACGCCGTAGTAGAGATCATCAACGCATTTACTCACATCATATGGTATCCTCTTGTTTTCCCTCATGTCGTCCGTATGTTTTCTTTAATTTACATGACCAATGCCGAGATGTATAAGGTCCCTCAATAAAGTTCGGTAAATGCTGTCGTAACACGTAAACGGAATCGTTGTGAAAGGTGCGGTAACTTGCGCGACGGAGTTCAGTACATGAGCGGACATGCCCATAACCATCCTGGAGCTGTGAGAAAGGGCGTCTAGCAGAGAGCTAATATAAGTGCACGTTGTTAGCACGGCAGCTAATATAAGTGCACGTTGTAAGCTGAAAAAAATGGGGCAAAGTACATATATCAAATTCTGCTTCAAATTGGAAAATCCGCATCGGAAACGCATGCAGTTCTGAAAGAATTTTACGGGGAATGAAGTAGTAACGCTGACCGAAAGTGCGTTTTCGACTTCTTCAAGCGTTTTTACGAAGAAAAGTACTACGTTGAAGTATAACTCCGCCTCCCTTTCCCCTGAGTGGAAGGCCCGTGACCTCCAAAACCATAAAAACACTGAAAAAGTGTGTGATCTCAGAGTGAATGATCGTCGACTGACTACGCGAATGATTGCTGAGGAACTGGATATTAATCATGAAACAGTCTGTACGATTTTAAAAGAGGATTTAGGAAGGCGCAAGATTTGTGCACAAGATCTGGCCCACACTTTCTACTCAATAGCCGCTATTGTGTTGAATCACCGCGTTCGCCTAATCTGTTATTGGCGGACTACTTTTTTGTTTCCTGACGGAAATTAACGATAAAATTTTTGAGAATGTATCATACATTTAAGGAAACATGATGACCCATCTACAGACGATAACAAAGGCAGGGGCCTTTTTCCAAAACTTCCAGCAGTTAGTGCATTTATCCGGGGATGATTATTTTTAAGCCCTTTGAAATAAATTTTTTTAAATATTACCTGTTTTTCATTTTCACTGTGCATTCACCGAACTCTACTGACACACCTTGTATTTCCTTTAGTTGGGCACTGAAATACAAATACAATATTCCCGATATTTGTACATACAATACTTTGTGAAAAGGCTGTTTTGTCGCGACTAGCTGGGTGTTTTCGGTTTGTTGTTCTTCTTCTAAGCAGCAGCATTGTACTTAAGATGATTTATGCGTGTATATGAGCAGGCATTTGGCAAATCGTCAAAGCTGGGCTTGGGTTTGAACCCTGAATGAGGCATTTGTCTGATGGTGCTGGCTCTCTTTCTTCCCTGGAACCAGATGACCTAAATTTGGACGGACAAAGACGCCTTACACGCTCACGAGGGTCGTTAACCCAGAAACAAAACGGGGGGGGGGTATGCATCTGGCTACTCATCATATCTTGGGCAGTGATTTTTCTACATAAATACAGTAATTCAATTAAAGTTATGGTCGCGTTTGTTCTCCATAATGTTAGAAATAAAGTTTAAAAGATTCGGTGAATCAGAGAAAATTGTACGAAATTTTAGTCTATGCTTCCGAAATTGAACAATGAGGTAAAATAAGAGCGCACATATATATACTGTATATATACATACACTGGCGGAAAGTGAAAGAAGAACACCAAGAAGGAATTGGCGGACGATCATGAAATTTATATATGTTGATGGGGTCGAGTTTACGTAGGTGTGCTGCTAATTTCGGGACCAACCGGTGAGCGCTTACGCCACAGCACGGCATAATATGTAAATTATCGTCGGGCGTATTTAAGGAGTACGGCGAAGTGAATGTAATCAGTCGTCGGCGTACGGACACGTGCGAAGACCCTGAAGAAGCTGCAATGCCTGGACATGGAAGACGTGTACGATTTCAGCAGTTATCGGACTTTGAGCGAGGTCGTCTAGTCGGACTCCGCGAGGCCGGGTCGTCGTATCGTCGTATTGCGGAGCGAATTGGATTGGAAGTATCGGTGGTGGTACGATGGTGGCGTAGATGGTCCGAGGAACATTCCCACACGAGAAGACGTGGAACCGGGAGTCACAGACGGACTGATGAGCGGGTCGATCGACGCATAAGAAGAGCGGCGTTGTCAATCAGAACATCCACTGCAACGCAAATCTGAGCTACTGTTGTACCTAAGGTGACTGTGCGAACAATCCGTAACCGTCAACTGGATGCAGGACTACGTGCACGTGTGCCTCTGGCATGTGTACCTCTGACTCCAGCCCACCGTCAGGAACGGCTGCAGTGGTGTCGTCAACGTCTGCACTGGAGAACGCAATGGCGATCTGTCGCGTTCAACGATGAAAGAAGATTCTGCTTGGGAGCCTCCGATGACCGTATGCGTGTTCGCAGACGCACAGGGGAGCGTCTCCACCCTTCGTGCATCCGCCAGCGACACACAGGGCCTACACCTGATCTCCTGGTGTGGGGAGCGATCAGCTATCACTCCCGTAAACAACTAGTGTTTGTACCGGGTACGTTAAACAGCACCTCCTACATAAACAACATCATTCAGCCCGTTGTTGTGCCATTTGTAAAGTCGGTCCATCGTGGTGTTTTCCAGCAAGATAACGCACGCCCACACACTGCACGTGCAACGCAACATGCACTTCAGGGTGTGAGACAACTTCCATGGCCTGCACGTTCACCGGATTTTATGGGACAACGACTTATCCGGTCTCTACGGCCAGCCACGACCATCCCCGATTTACGCATCCAGGTTGAGGATGCTTGGAACTCAATACCCCAAATTTACATCCAACATCTGTACAACAGACTCCATGCCAGAATTGCACAGTGTGACGCAGTTCATGGCGATTCAACCTCGTACTAACCATGTTACAAGGAAATGCTATTTTTCAGTTTACCAGCAAATACAACTGTATTTTGCCATAATGTTTTGATCACGTTATCCTCTGTATTCCGTTATTATGCTGTATAAATTTCGTTGGTATCAGACGTCTCCTTCTTTGTGTTATTTTTTCACTTTCCGCCAGTGTATAAAGTTCCACAATTTCTAGCTATTGCGTTGGTGCTGTGTGCTAGTTACGATATTGCAGTAGTTACTTGTGATGTTCACTGTAAATTCAAAAGTTGGAACTCAACTGAGAAAAAGAAAATTGTGGAACGGAAGGTAGAAAATTCGAGTGGCTTTATTGAGAAAATAAATAATAAAGAATTACTTTATGCCGAGAATAACACTGAAGAAGATTCGTAATTTAAAAAAAAATGCTGACATAAAAGGCTCATGCTTTCTTATTTTAGATACTCTTCGAAAGAATTTTGGGTTACATTTAGTTGTCATCCGATCTGAGCGTGTTCGATCATTGGCAGACAGTCGGTGCGAAGAAAATTTCGCCGCGGCTGCAGAACATCTGGGATTTCCACGTGTGATAGTTGCACGTGAGTATCAGGACCACAACAAAGCCGATAAAACCGGCATCCGAAGGGAAATATGTGCGGTCATAAAGGGGCTATTGATGTTCGAAATGAGCGTTGCATCTCCTGTATCGTAACACCCGAACAGAGGGACACACTGGAGACGATAACGTCGGCATTCAACAACGGTGCACCTACAAAGGTTTGTACAGAGACGATTTCACGTACGCTAGCACGACTGGAATATGGGAATCGATGTCCACCTCGAGTTAACAGCATGCCACTAGGCTATGAGGCTGCATTGGGCACCACTGATACCTGGGAGACTGAAAATGGGTAGCTTGGTCCGACGAATTCCGATTCCAAATACAAATACCGACGGGCGTGCGTGCGTGTGTGTGTGTGTGTGTGTGTGTGTGTGTGTGTGTGTGTGTGTGTGTGTGTGTGTGTGTGTGTGTGTGTGTGTGTGTGTGCGTGCGTGCGTGTGTGTGTGTGTGTGTGTGTGTGCCGTATATCACACGAGGCCATATACTTTAGCTATCAATTCAGGGTATTATAGACTGGTGAACGCAGTATAATGTTTTGGGGCGTGTTTACGCGTGTCACCTTGAAGCCCGTTGTACCTATTGAGACCACCATCAGCGCACAGGGCTATTTTGACGCACTCGCTTACCACCTGCACCCGTTCGTTGCTATTTTCCATAGAAAGATGCCCTATTTCAGTAAGACAATGCCAGGTCACATTAGCGCCGTTAGGCGAAGCATTGGCCGGATGAAAATTCCTTTGAGTTCGTAACCCTCAAATGTCCCTCTCACTCTCCGGATCTGAACTCAATTGAGCATCTGTGGGACAAAATAGATCGATACATTCGAGCCCAAAACCTACCACCAGCAACTCTCGGTGCTTTGCAGACGGTTGTCCAGGAATTGTGAGCCGCAATATCACCCGAATGTTTCCAACAGCTAGTAGAGTCCATGCCACGACGTGTTACTCCTGTTGTGAAGTTGAAAGGCAGGAGGAACATGTTATTAGGTCAGTGTGTATAAGAAATTATCCTTTTAGTGCATTATTCTGATGAATATGGCAGGTGTTGGAACTGAACAATGGACATGCCGTTGGAACAATCTGAGCAGTGGCTGCTGGGTTTTGTGGAAGCATTCCGAATTTCTCATATATTTTTCTTTTTTTCTTTTTGTTTTTAATTCCATATTTGAAAGATCCGGTGACACATCAGTGTACACTAACTGGCCATTTTATCAGGATGACCGTCATACTACGGCGAAACGAACACTCGTGAGTGTGTAACTATTGAAACATCAAATGCGGTTATAAACTACACTTAGGACACGGTGCACCAACTGCAAAATATGCATGGTTAAAAACACACTTGTTTTTACCTTTTCAAGTATGAAAAAGCTGTAATGTGCAAAATCAGTTCTCTGTCTCAAATATCCTGTTTCTAAATTTGGGGAAAAGACGGAGGTGCCATTGTCTGTATTAATTCATATCACGTAAAAGCATAAGTGGACAGTATTTTCTTTTTAATTTTTCAAAAAAAAAAAAAAAATAGAGAAACTCTTCTACAAACCTGAGTTTCAGTATTCTTCCAATTAATTGAAAAAATTAAAATTTAAACTAGAAATATGTTTTTCTGGAGAACCATTGAAAGCTCAGTATGTCTTCTCCAAACCATTATTCGAAATTTTAGAGTGACTACACTATGTTGAAACAAGTATTCGAACTCCTAGGTCGAACGAAAGCCAGAGTATTTATTAGCCGAAATCAGAACATGGTTGGTTCACCTTTGGCCGATATGACTGCGGTGACACATCTTGGCACGCTTTCCACGATTGCAGGCAAATCTGTACGGAATTTTCTTCCACTTCTCCTACAAAGTTTCTACCAGAGCTGCCGTAGATGGTCTTACCGGCCGACACTGGATTCGGCATTCTAACTCGTCCCACAGATGTTCTATTGGATTTCGATTGGGACTTTCGGCCAGCCAATCTAGAATTTAGACGTCCTGCTCTTCAAACCAGACCTGGAGATACATTGCAATGTGGAATGCTACTCGATCTTGCTGGAACAGGCAGGGATCTATGCCGAAGTACTGTCACAGTGTAGGTAGTGTGAAGTTATTCAGAATGTCATCGCACCTGGCGGCAGTTAGGCTGAATCACACCACAGTAAATCAAAGGACCGATAGCTTTCTAGCAGGAACAACCTCACTCCGTCACAGATTTCCCTCCAACCCTGTCTGTAGGGACAAGGCAGTCCTCCTGACTACGTTACCCTAGCAAACACCACACACAAATGCATCCATCAGAACGAGAGATTGAGTAGCGTGATTCGTCACACAACCCTACCTTCTTCTATTCTTCTGATGTCCCCGAACGGCGAACGAAGCATCACTACAGTCGTCGTCTTGCATTGCCTGCGTAGTGATACAGGGCTTTGTGCAGCTGACCTAGCATAATAACAGTGGGCATACAGTTCCCGATGGACTGTTCTAGTGGCTTACGTCGCCGGCCAGGCCTGTGGCTGAGGACGTGCGCGACTTTTCTGTATCCCTCAGTAAGCTTCATTTGGCACGATCTCTGAATTGGCACCATCTGCATTCCATCGATGAAGGAGATCAGCGACTGTGGATTTTGGGAATCTTAGAAGAGCGGCAATACCACGCACTGACCGCTTATTCAAGTGGCAACCAACCGCCATGCCCCTTTCATAGTCCATCAGTTCAGCATAGTCGCTTCCAATGCGGTCTAACAGATGTGCCAACACGCACGCTCCCCTTTATATATGCAGCACAAAACACAAACCGCGCATCTGGTTCTGCAGATGCACGCTTATTTGCACGAATATTTTTGTCTACATAGCGTAACAATGTTTCTTTCTATATACAGAGGGAGTGTGTGTGTGTGTGTGTTTAATTAAGTATTTATGCACGTAGTAATGGCCAGTTTTTGATGTATCAACAAATATGCATACCTCTTCATCAGAACTATTTTCTCTTGACTTCATGAAATCTTTAAACGTCAGGCTGAATTCTATTTTTTTCCTGAGTATTATTCTCTTGCGTCTTAGCTTCTCTTTCATCCTTCTCTTCTCCAACAGCAGAGATTTCTGTTCCAATGTGAGCTGCTCCATTTCTTCTTCCAAGGCATGTACACATTCTGACTCCACCATCAGCCAGGTCTCTAAAAACTCTACTTCACTTATCAGTGAACGCAGTTCCTCTTTCGTAGGTCCCGTAAAAACGCTCTGTCGAGGGGAATCCTGAGTTGCAGTGCCGCAAGGAGCCGTAGTTATATCGTTAACAGCAGGAGCATCACAACTGTACTGTGAATCTTGGCGTACCTATTTAGAAAAGGAAATACAGAAAAACTTCGGTTATGCGTTTCTCAATTATACGTTTTTCACTTTTATACGTAAATATGCGTTAGTCCCGATACATTACTGTTGTATCTATCGCTTTTTTTAAACTCGGTCATACGTAATTAATTTATATGCTTTTTAAGCTTTCCAACGGTAGGTTGAAGAAACGTATATGCTCCAGCTTTGTCCGTCTGTCTGTCTGTCCGCGCGATAAATCGAGTAAAAATCGTTCGATTTTGGTGAAATTTTAGTATGTGGTAGGGGACGAACCCTATTGAAAAGGAACGAAATGGGGTCAAAGGTCAGGACATAACAGCAGGATCCATTCCACCGCCTTCTGCGTCATAACTTATGTAAAAAAAAAATGCTTCGACTGCGACAAAACTTTATCATGTTGTTCCGGAAGTATATTGAACCAATTCTTTTGAATATCATCGAAATGGGGTCAAAGGTCAGGACGCAGGAGCGAGGTATATTCCACAATCATTATCCTCATAACTTGATTAAAAATGTTTCTATTGCGGCAAAACTTTAGTATGTTGTTCCAGAGGTGTACTGAACTAATTCTGTTTAATATCATCAAAATGGAGTCAAAAGTCAGGGCACAGGAACGAGATTTATTCCACAGCCATTATCCTCATAACTTGAGTAATGATTTCTGGTATGTTGGAAAGCTTATCCTAATCAATGCATTGCATGATTTTACTAACTTGTTACAATTATATGTTAAATTTTGATTTTCGGATAATCAAAAATACTCGGCTTTTTGATTCTTTTATACGTAATTTGGTATAATACAACTTTGAGAGAATCAAGAGAGTGGTTCTGTGTTCCTTCGGAAGTCGCTCATTACCGCAAGCATACCGATCCCCCCCCCCCCCGAATCAGATATCCCAATTCCGCATGAGTTTGTTTGTTTTTGTCCCGTGGCTTATTTTTTTGTTTTTCTTGTATCGTGGCTTTTTTTTTTTTTTTTTTTTTTTTTGGTCGCATGGCTTTTTTTTTTTTTTTTTTTTTTTTTTTGGTCCCGTGGCTTTTTTTTTTTTTTTTTTTTTTTTGGTCCCGTGGCTTTTCCTTTTTTTTTTTTTTTGTTCCGTGGCTAACTATCATTTACAGCTCAACAAGGAATTTTATGTCACTCATCCTTCAATATTTCATGCCATTGAAACATTAAAATAAATTCAGATTATTACAGAAATCAAGATAAGCGAGCAAAACAATCTAGGTATACTAGTTAAAAGGAAAAGAGATAGATACGAGAGGAGTTCCTAACAGTAGCTGCTTCTCAGTATCAAAATAATGAGATTGATGAGATCTAGTATATGACACGTCTTGGATACACAGGTTTCAGGGATTCCAACTTCGACAACAACGGTCCGGTTACCTCTTAGCAAGGAAATAAAATTTATTTTGTCTAGTAGGGATTATTTATCCGTTATGCACTTTCTGAGTAAGGGATTATTTATCCGTTATGCACTTTCTCATTGACTGAACATACACAGTAAGCACTTCCACAGAAACTTCTCATTGACACAGCATATATATTACATACAACATATACAGTACACAACAAATACTTTCTCATTGAAATAACATATACAGTACGCATAGTACGCACTTCCGCAGAAACGAATGTACGTAAAAATTCAGGGATTCCAACTTCGACAACAACGGTCCGAGAATTTTTGTAAAATTTTATTCTCAAGATTTGCGCACAATTAAATCCTTTGCTTTTGCAAATTCCTGCTCATTTGACTGAACATATACAATTCCACAGAAACTTCTGGCTGTAAAACCCATGCGGAATTGGGCTATAAAAACCGTGGGATATTGCTCCGTAAAATTCTATGCCGCGGGTGGCCTAGTGGGCAACGTTCGTGACTGCCACGGAAGGGACCTCAGGTTCGATTCCAGCAGATACGAACGCTCGATCCACTAAATATCCGACGTTCGTCGGATGAGCACGTTAAGCCGTCGGACTCCGGGTACTGGTCCCCCAGTAATAGATGACGGCGTCTTCCTCCCTTTTTCTACCTCGCTTCCGTGTCACTTTCCTATCGGGCACTCTAGCCCAAATCTCCTAGCTTCCTATTTCAAAGGGTTGTTTAAGACCTGGGGTCAGACACTCCCTTCCTAAAATCCTCTACATTTGATAATTTTGATCCGTAAAATTCATGCGGAATTGAGCCATCAGCTTGGGGGAGGGGGCTAAAAATCGTCATTCTTGTGGAAATGAGAAACCTCGGTTCTTTCTTGTTGCAGCCAAAGTTGAACTTTGATTCCATCAGAGAAGGGTATGTTATTTACTTTCGGTTTGGATGAAAAATTGGTTTCTCATTTCATGACTCACATACTTATGCGCCATTAAAAAACTGATAAATTTCTGAGACGTAACTTTGTGGTACTCCACTATTTCGCGGCGTAGTAAAATGGAATATTAAATGTATCCTCAATATTCAACATTCTGGTTCCAAATGGATACTCTCGGGATCCGAAAAATAAAAAATAAATAAAAGCAGTGGCGCCGTTAGACCAATTTTTCGGGGCTCAAGCCCCAAAGAAGCGCAAAGCCCTCCCAATCAAAATAAGCATTTCCTTGAATTGGCTTACCTTCACTTATGTAATATTTTTCCATCTAAAAAAAAAAAGGCAGATGGGTAATTTTCTCAAATATTTTGTTGTCAAAGCAAAATAAACTCTTCCTTCAAATCCCTTTTTTTTTCGATGAGGGAATCAGGTGTCACAGCAACAGCATTAAGATAACATTACTATAGTATAGTTGGGGTAATCTCGTCGCCTGGTCTTTGCAGGAATTAAGGCCATTAGGGAACAATACGCCAAACAACTTAATGATTTACGGGGGTGGGAGTACCGTGGAGGCACGTACCATCAGTCCCAAGCTAACAAAAGCCCAAACCCTGAGAATCAGCAGTAGGCCAAAAGACTGAAAGAACGATGTACGACAGCAACTGCAACAGCTAGTCGGAAACGGTAATATTCCTGCAAAAAGGCGGCATTTTTACTAGGGTAATAAAAAACAGCATGAAAGAGAGCAGAAGTTTCCACTAAGTGAAGGGGTTTGTTTCACGGGGTAAAGGGATTTCGGTTACGATAGTTATTGGTGGATGTATTTGGCCGTCGGGCGGGAAATAGAATAAAGGCGTTGAGAGTGGAATACTGTCGTATGATATATTCTTTTTTACAGAACAGTGTTGCCACGTATTCTTCTCAATTAAGTGCAGTTGATTTTTATGGTCCACTGTAAGCTATACTTTCAGAGCAAATAGGATGGATTTTTTTTTAAATAGCACCGCGAAATACTTCTCTTGGAAAATAGCGTCAAACAACGGTCTATAACCCAAGTAGTCACTGTCTGCACGAGTTCTCTAACACACAAGGAATGCATTCCAGACAGAAATGCTCTGTCTAATGTCGATTTTATTCAAATTCAGTTTCAGACTCAATCTCTCTGTCCTGTGATACAAAGGGAAAATTTGGTATGTATAAGGTCCGACATTATTCCAGTTTTATAAATAACCGAGGTAAATCAGGGTACTTTGGATAGGTTTTGTCGAGTTGCACAGTTTTGCTTCTGGGTGTTTTTTGAAGAAAATAGTATTTCAAAAGTCGTATGTATATAACGAATGGGCTTATCCCCCACAATCCATCATTCCTAGCGATGCCACCGAATAAAAGCTGTTAATTCATGAATTCCATACTGAAGCACTAGTCTCAGATTCTTAGTTGTGAGGATTAATCTAGAATCAGGACTTTTATAGACAGATAGGGTCGTCAAAAGAGAAGTTTGATTTTCATACGCTTTATGATTTTTGCCGTGCGATAAAATATATTACGATTTGTAAATTTTTTTCTTTCGCCGCCAATTCAAGTTTAAATAAGTCATTATTGAGTTAACATTTTGAAATTTCGCTTATGCTGTTTTACATTTATACGTTTTCAAGGCCATCTTCTTGAAAAACGGATAACTTGAGGTTTTTCTGTAAGGCTCATATTTTCATACATCTCTCTCTCTCTCTTTTCTCTCTATCCCCCCTCTCTCTCTTTGTCTCTCTGCAATGCTATGATCGTAATTCCTCTGGGGACCTGTGACTTTTGGGGGGGGGGGGGGAGTTTAACGACCACCGTGAGCAGTTCAATGTGCTGTAAGCAGGTACCAGTCCCTAATTTAGGGTCACTGATTCTGGGAAAGGGAGAGAACCAGTTCCGTAAGTCAGACACAACACCCATGCCTCACCGGGATTTAAACCCCATCTTGGCCGAATGATCCAAAGCCAGCGCTTGGACACCTATGAAATGCACTGAAGAACTGATACAGATCAAGAGGCCTGATTTCCTCAGATTTTTTTGATTTTTTTTTTATTGGAGGTTTAACGACCACCGTGAGCAACTCGATGGGTAGTCGCCCGTCCCTAATTTAGGGTCACTGGTTCCAGGGAAGGGAGAGAGCCAGTGCCGTAAGACAAACACAACATCCATGCCTGACCGAGATTCGAACCCGGACCCCTTACGGACGAATGATCAGAGGCCAGCGCCTTAGACCACTGCGCCACCGGGGCGGTTCTCAGATTTGACAGAAGCGACCATTCTAAGAGAACATTCAGTCAGATAACGATAAAAGGGATCGTGACATTTCCTTCCGTTACTCCTTCAAAACAACTAACATCAAAGGCATTTTGAAGAAGAAAAGAAATTAACAGCACAGGCCTTTACATTATACGTAGGCTTATTCATAGACGGATGCAGTCATCCTTCAGATCCATGCCAGTTTGATACTAATTTCTGATATGAGTGAACTCTTTTTTACGCTTTCCAACCGTAGGTTGAAGAAGCGTATATGCTCCAACTTTGTCCGTCCGTCCGCCGCACGATAACTGGCGTAAAAATGGTTCGATTTCAATGAAATTTTAGTATGTGGTAGGGGACCACTTGGGGACGAACCCTATTGAAAATGGGACAAATGGGGTAAAAGGTCACGACGTAGGAGCGGAATCATTCCATTGTCCTTATGCGTCATAACTTGCGTAAATATGTTTCGATTTCAATGAAAGTTTACTATGTGGTAGGGGACCACCTGGGGACAAACCCTATTGCAAATGGGACAAATTGGGTCAAAGGTCACGACGTAGGAGCAGGATCACTCCATTGGCCTTATGCGTCATAACTTGCGTAAATATGGTTCGATTTCAATGAAATTTTACTATGTATTAGGAGACCGCCTGGGGACAAACCCAATTGAAAACGGACGAAATGTGGTCAAAGGTCAGGACATAGGATTGCGATCCATTCCATCGCCCTTATCCCATATTATTAAGATGGACGTCAAGTAATTTTGCTTCCTATACTTCCAATGGAAAAACTTTTGTACACATTTCCTTCACAATTAATGTGTTTCCAAGGATGAAAATTTTAACATCGATTAAAATAACTTCATATTATAACTTGGAAACTTAATATTTTCTAAAACATAACCATTATTATATTAAAAATCAATAACTTTTCCTTTGGTGGTGTTGAAACCAGGAAAAAGATGGCGCCACCTGTACTTTGATGACGTCAGTGGACAAATAAAAGTTGGATTGCATAATTACGGTTATGGTTTAGAAAATATTAAGTATTCCAATTTATGAAATGAAGCTATTTCATTCATGTTCAAATTTTAATCCTTGGGAACGCATTAACTGTCCAGAAAAAAGATGACGCGACCTGTATTTTCATGAAGTCAGTAGACAAACAAATGTGCGGATCCTATTAAAGTATTAGGACGTCATACTCTTGCTGTCGGTCGCAATTCCCATCTGCCTCATTACGTCACGCGTTGGGTGCGTATGTTCGTCCGCACGGTAACTAGCGTAAAAATCGTTCGATTTCGGTGAAAATTTAAGTATGTGGTAGGGGAACACCTGGAAAGGAACCCTATTGAAAATTGGCGACATGGGGGTCAAAGGTCAGGACATAGGAGCGGAATCACTTCCATCGGCATTATGCATCATAACACGTAAAAATGTTTCGATTTGGATGAAATGTTACTATGTTGTAGGGACCTGCCTGGGGACGAATCCCATTGAAAATGGGCGAAATGGGGTCAAAGGTTAGGACACAGGAGCGGGATCTATTCCATAGCCCTTATGCATCATAACTTACGTAAAATTGCTTCGATTGCGACAAAACTTTATCATGTTATTTTGGAGGTATACTGAACCAGTTTTGTTGAATATCATCGAAATGGGATCAAAGGTCAGGGCACAGGATTGAGATATATTCCACAGCCATTTTCCTCATAACTTGAGTAATAACTTGAGTAATAATTTCTAGTATGTTGGAAAGCGTATCATAATCAATGCATTGCATGATTTTACTAACTTGTTTACAAAAGTATACACTGATGAGTCATTACATTATGGCCACCTACCTAATAAGCTGTAGGTCCTACTTTAGCTCGCAAAACAGCGGCCACTCAGCAAGGCATTGGTTCGATGAGATGGCGATAGGTATCCTGGGGTATCTGGTACCATAATGTCAACAGCAGGTCCTCTAGTTCCCGTACATTTCGGGGTGGTGGTGATTTAGCTCGGACCAGCTTTTCCAACTCTAACCGCAAATTTTAGATTGGGTTCATGTCAGGTGAATTTGGAGACCAGGGCATTAATAGAAAGTCACCAGCATGTTCCTCGAACCACTCCTTGACGATTCTGGTAGTATGGCATGGCGCATTATCCTGTTGGTAATGGCCATCACCAGCGGGGAGCACAGTTGCCATGAATACGTGAACTTGGTCTGCTACGATGTTCATATACCTGACAGCTGTCAGGGATTGTGCTGTTTGGGATAATGGGTCCCAAGAAAACATTGCCCACAGCACAGCACTGCCGCCGCCGGCTTGATTTTTCCCAACAGTGCATCCAAGTACCATAGTCTCCTTTTGCAATCAGAGTATCCGCGCTCGGCCGTCTACGTGATGCACCTGGAATCCTGATTCGTCAGACCAGTCCGCTTTCTTTCAATCATCCACGATTAAATCTCGATGATCTTGGGTTAATTTCATTCGTTGTTGTCGATGACGTGCAGTGATCATGGGGACCCAGCTGGGCCTTCGGATAAGCAAGCTCATGCGCAGAAGGCTGCGATAAACTGTGTGCTGTGACACATTTCCCTAATCACTACTGTTGTAGCTGTGGGTGAGTTGTCGCACTGTGTCCCTACGGTCGCTGTGAACAATTCGCGACCTCCCCTCTGGCATCAATGAGCTGCTGACGAAACACGGCTGGACGACGGTTCGTCGTTTGGCCATCTGTGCACTACATTTGATAAATACTCACTACACGACAAGAGTGGAAGACATCATGATCAGAGTAAAATCCCTGAAATGGCAATGGGCTGGACATATTGCCAGAAGGGCAGACCATCGATGGACAGTCGAAATTTCAGGCTGGATTCCAAGGGACAGGAAAAGACCCAGAAGATGACCACATGGCAGATGGGTGGGTAAAATTCGAAAGTATGCGGGAGTAACATGGAGGAGACTATCACAAGACAGACCGTTGTGGAAGAAACTTGGGGAGACCTTCGTCCAGCAGTGGATTGATAATGGTTGACAATGATGATGATATTCATTAGTTTGCATTATCTGGCATTTTACTTGCAATTTAGTTTAGATTACATGAAGTTGCCTGACTTGCTGATTAAAGGGCAACGAGTGCAAAAAGATTTGCAGAAATTCTCGGCAATCTGCCTGCAAAACAGGTACGGATCCAGAAGCTTACATAACGGGTGGTTGCTGCTCCAGTCTAAAAAAACACATACACACTCGCTTGTATAAACTGAGATTGTGCGGATTTTTAAACACTTTTTCCATCAAAGAAAAAAAAATGCAGGTAGGCTCAGTTCTGATTGAGCCGTCAGTTTGGAACGTAGGACTACGACTTGCTGATCGGAGAGTTGAAATGAGCTAGTCGAGTATGGTTTCAAAGCGTTCATTTAATGAATGAAATACGGGATTACACCATTGTACAATATAAATTTGGAGGTTGTGAATCCGTTTATTGGTGTAAAAATTACCTGAATGTTAAGTCAGATAATATCCGAAAACTTGAAAATTTCGTCGTCCTGGAGCGGGAATCGAACCGCGTCTCCCGGCTAGCTCCCGTTTATTTAATTTGCTATAGCCAACACAGGTCTATGATATGAAAAGTAGCAGACATAATTTTTACAAATAATGCTGGATACATTGCGAACACAAAGCAGATCGATACACGAATTACCAAACGTGGTGCTCTGTCTTCTTGAGCTTCTTACATTCCTCAATACTTGCTCTTGCCTCTTGCTTGCGTTCATTCTCTGAATTCCTCTGCATTTTCGAAAATGTTAACCCGTTCACACGAAAACAATTTTTTAACTTTGGTTTAAACCACTGCGAAATGTTTTTTTTATATATTTCAATAGATGCCGTCGAGAGCTTTAAAACGATAACACGCACAGTCGTGTTGCACTCATAGTTGTCCAGATAAACCGCGATATTGTCAAAAGTGGTCACCGGTTGGTTCACAAGGAAACAATTTTTTAAATGTTCAGTTCAAACCACTGCGAAATGTTCTTCGTATATTTGAATAGATCTCGTCGAGAGCTTTAAAACGATACCACGAACAGTCGTGTTGCACTCACGTTTGCCGAGATAGACTGAGTCAAACGCGGCGGCACACCAAGAAATATTGCATCATCTCCCCAGCGCACAGGTAGCGAGGGGAGCGTCGCGCGCACGATGTATTGCGCAGTACGCGAATTGAACTCCATGCTGTTTACCAATATGCTAACAAGATTGTTGTGCGGCATGCATTTTTAACGCAATAATGATTTCAATTGTGGCCTATCTTTGCCATAGGTAGTCGGCCGTAAGTCGACCCATACTATCCGCGGAGTTAGACGTAGTCCTACATCAAAATAGGTCGCCCCTGTAGCCCAGTGGTACAAAGTGCTAGTTTCCAATTGTTCGACCGAGATGGGTCCGGGTTCGCATCTCGTGCGTGCCATGGATGCTGTACCTGTCTTAAGACACTGGCTCTTTAAACTTCCCGGAAACCAGTGAACCCTAATTTGAGACGGATGTGTTACAGAGATTTTATACGGGGTTTTAGGATTTCATATAAAATCTCAAAATGTAACTTTTATTCCATCTCGTGCTCCACTTTCCTTTGTCTCTACAAAGCGTGAGAGAAATTTCTCAGAGTCTGTTCCCCATTAGACACCGGATGCACGGTTATTTACTAAAACGACATTTTGTCTATGCTTAGTATTTGCACTTTGTATGTTGAATGGAGATTAACTCTATAGCGCCTCTTTTCATGCTTTACAGATTTGTATTTCAATGCGGCCGACAAATGTCTAGGCCCTCACATTTTACTTTGAGGCTTAAGATTTACCGAGGGCCGTGTGGTTTCTTCTCACGGGGAATTTTAGGATATGCTTAAGGGCATTTTTTGGAGATAAGGGAAGGAGGCGAGGGTGAGTTGTCTCTAGGTTTAAGTAGCGAGCGGTCACGAAAAGTAAGACGAGGCGATTGCCCCAGGATAGGCTGGGAGGTCTTAGGTGGACCGGGAGGTCAAGGGATTTTCACGACAGCACGAGAGATGAAGAAAAGCAGGACTTAAGTAAAAGGAATTGGAGTTTTAAGCGGTGGAGTTAGGAAATGTAGCACATATAACGGACAACCTTTGCAGGCAATTAAATGAAGAAAAAAATAAAAGTTTCTTAGATATATTTACGAAAATGAAGAATTATTTGCATACAATTATTATCATTTGATTATTACGTGTTAATTATTACTATCTTCCACCAAACAAGATTTAGCAACTCTACCACACAATATTTATGAAGTTAACAAGAAGAAGAACAAAGATAAGAATAAACTTGTTAACAGATGACTGCTTTTTAGCATTGAGTTGCTCAACGGTGTTCGTTAAAGCTCCAAAAAAAAAAAGATTGTTTTAAAATTTTTAACCACAACGTGCGGGCAACAGCTGAAAAATCATCACTGTTTTCGTGGCGTTCAATATCTAGTTTTTTGAAGAATGTACCTTTTTAAATCTTATTTCTGGATAAAATCTTTCACAATGAAGTTTGAGCCCTTCACTTCGAAAGCTTTTCTGTTTCTGAACTTCTAGTTTTTATTTTTATTTTATTTTCTTCTGAAGCTAGAACAGAACTTCATATTCAAAATCCCCAAATTCACAGAAAATTTATTTCAATTATAAAAACATTTACGAGAAATTTTATTGCAATAATTGTACAAAAATAGATACATTAATTATTTACGATCTTGATCATTTTAAAAGGAAAATGTCTGCTTTGAGGAGGCGATGGCCCCAGGCTTCCTCTCCTCCCGCGTGGATCCGCTACTGCTGTAAAACAGCTTTTTACGAAACCTTAACTCCACAGGACATAAGATATTGTGACAGGATGAACAAATATAAAGTACTGTGATAGTCTTATGGACGATGAACATCGTTCGCGATTGTTTCTCTCTGTCTCTCTCATTCGCCTTTTCTTTCGCTCATGCCACTTTCCTAGGTTATAGTTGCTTTCATCGATGACGTCAGCATTGTTCCCATTTTCGCTATCGTTTGCGGTTTGTAGAAAAGAAAGAAAATTTTTGGCTTGCACCTCGGAATCATGGTTAACTAGGTTACAAGACGGGAATTTTTTTCTTCATATTTTTTAGTTGAAAACTGGTAGAGTGGAAAGAAACGTGTTTGTCGAAAAGATAACAGACGGGTTGATCTGATCCTTCCTTTCTTCGAATAAATTGACAAAGTAAAAGCTTGTAACAAGCACCACGTACAAATTTGTATCTTTAAATTCTTTTTTTACCATCATGTGCTCCAAATAAGCTTCAGTGGCAGTTGCATTTACAACGTACCGTAAAAACGTCTGGAACAAAGATTCGTAGTCTGTTGCGCAAGTTCGCTCTGTGAAACATACAATTTGTAAGATAATATCTCCTACTGAAAACCATCCCTATGAGTTTTTTTATTGGAGGTTTAACGACCACCGTGAGCAACTCAGAGGGATATAAGCAGTCGCCCATCCCTAATTTAGGGCCACTGGCTCCAGGGAAGGGAGAGAGCCAGGGCCGTAAGACAAACACAACATCATCAGGCCATTCGTCCTGATGAAGTTATATAGGTCAATAAGCAGCGAAACCATGGTCGACTTGAAAAAATAAATATTTGTGACAAACCACGTTGTATTCTCTTAATACGTACAGCATCCATGTCTCACCGGGATTCGAACCCGGACCCATCTCGAACGAATGATCAAAAGCCATCGCTTAGACCACTGCGCCATTATGATTTATTATGATATTATGAAATCCTCTTTCTGACTGTCAATAAAAAAAAACAGAAGAGTCGAGTATGTTTTTATTATTTCGGCTGATGTACACTGTAAAAACAATTTCTGAAATTCACGAGCGACTTTCCGTTATTTCTTTCGTGAATTAGCGAAACATATTTCTGATACATCTCTTTCCGTAAAATGACGGAAAAAATCCTGAATTTCGCGGATTTTTCGTACCACGGGAATATTCTGAATTTTCAGAAACCTTTCCGCAGTTTTTTTTTTTTTTTATATTGACTGCAAATTACCGTTTTAGAGATGTGTTAACGGAAAATTCTGAATTTTCAGAAACCTTTCCGCAGTTCCTTTCGTATATAACGGAAAAACTCCGTTCTCACTTTTTTCGTATCCATATAACTAGAAATTACCAGTAATAGGAGCGATTGGTGAAAATACTTGTGGTTTGATTAACTTTTAAATTTCAATCATCTGTCGTATTTTGAAGTTCCGCAGCGAGATCGGATATTGTGGATATAACATATCGCATGAATTTTGTTTATTGTGGCACAGGATATTTCTTCTCCTCTCCCCTATTCTGTGCACCAGCTGTTTATTATTATATTGTGTTACTGTATAAGAAACCGGGTACTTAACTTATTGTACAGATGGTTACGCGATGTCTGTGTATCAGTCTTTGGACAACTTAAGACAAAAGCTATTATAGCTATCAAGAGTAAATTTTATACTTAGGAACTGTTCTTTTGGTGAAATAATACTGTAAAAAAGTACATTTCACCTTTTTTAAAGATAACTGAAAGTCATGCTCAGTTTAAAAAAATCAAGTTGAAAAGCATTTTGTCGCTTCGAAAAATGATGATAAAAAATGCTTAAATATCATCATCATCATTGTCAACAATTATCAATCCACTGCTGGACGAAGGTCTCCCCAAGTTTCCTCCACAACGGTCTGTCTTGTGCCAGTCTCTTCCATGTCACTCCTGTATACTTTCGAAATTCATCCACTCATCTCCCATGTGGTTTTCTTCTGGGTCTTTTCCTGTCCCTTGGAATCCAATTTAAAATTTCGGCTGTCCATCGATTGTCTGTCCTTCTGGAAATATGTCCAGCCCATTGCCATTTCAGGGATTTAACTCTGATCATGATGTCTTCCACGCTTGTCATTTTTCGGATCCACGAGTTCCTCTTCTTATCTCTCCTGGTTACACCAAGCATGCACCTCTCCATGCATCTTTGAGTTGTCTGCAGAGTTTGTATGTCTCTTTTAGTTAAGGTCCACGTCTCTGCACCATACGTAAGCACTGGAAGGATGCATTGATCAAACACTTTTCTTTTAAGACATAATGATATATTGCTCTTGAAAATTATGCTGTTTCTTCCAAAATCTCTCCAGGCAAGTTTTGTACGCCGATTAATTTCTTCGTCAATGTGATCCTCACTTGATATCTGCTGTCCAAGATAAACGTACATGTCTGTTATCAGTAGTATAAGACCGCGCTTGATAACCCTTTTCGGTGGCAACACTTCCAGTCACGTGACGGGTGGGCGGTTCCATCCGGTCTCCTCTCGGCGCGAGGGAGAAAATACGATGGCAGCGCCCTCTGGTGGTGGTTCGCGAAAATGTACAGCACCATCTGTCGGTATTTTTTGAAATTAATTTCAATATGGTGATTTTTTTTATCGTCGATGTTGACGAAGCCACTTTTAATTCTGGGAAATTTCTCAGCCATTTTGATTTTGTAACTGTTTTTAGGGTGGTGGTGGGAAATTTTATTTTAAGTGGACTGGGGAAATTTTTTTGAAACCACGGATTTATGTTCGGAAAAAAGCGAAGACAGGGTTTGGAACTACATGGGTTCAAACTTGGGCCGTTTATGATTGCAGTCTGAAGCTCTACCGATGTGACTACCGAGACATTGTTGGGGTTGGTCAAAGAGATTGATACATATGATTCGCGTAATGGAGGAAGACTGCCTGAGGGATTTCCTGTTGGCCCTCTTTAGATTTAATGCAGGGAGGAGAGCGTATGAGCTTATTAAATAATTTTTCATGCCGTATTGTTCTTTTTATTCACGAATTTTCAAATGTAAGGCGTTCTTTAAACTCCCCCCCCCCCCCCCCGACGTGATTCATACGCGTTTAATCTGGTTCATACATTTTCTTATGAAATGAAGGACTTTTTTTTTTTTTACGTTTAGAATTATTTTTTCTTTAGGGATTTCTTGTAATTAAATATAATCAGTCAGACGACCTGTGAAATCTTTTTTTCATAACTTTTTCTACGTAACATGTTGTTTTTAGTAATTGAAATTTTTTTACCGTATTTTTGTTCATGTTTTTATCTTGCAAAATGAAGAACTTTATTTATTTTTTTCTTCATGGGTTTATTATATTTTATTCTTTCTAAAACAGGACATATTAAATATTTTCGTTATTTATTCTGAGCAACGTGTTTTCAAAAATTCAGATTTTTTTTGTATTGCAACAATTTTTCGTAGGGTTATTAATTTTAATTTTCCGTAGAGGGACGAAATTTAGTTTTTCGTGCGTAATTGTTCTAAACGTTACGTTATGCTTTGAGAACTTAAAATTTTTTGATCTGTTACGATCGTGTTTAAGCTCGATCATGCTTGTGACCACGTGTCTGTCATTTTATAAAACGAGAGCTCATTGAGAAACAACGTACCCACTCCCCTACGGCTGCCGGGTTGGGGGGGGGGAGTCGTAAGCGTGTGGTGAAACGGTTGACGAAGATAGTATATTGACCGGTACCAACGATGAGCGTGTGACCACGTGTTTGCTTTTTTTTTTTTTTACGACATGTTGGCTTTTGTGTGCCTCATATTCCGACTTGTTGGCTTTGTGTGATTTATATTCCGAGATGTTGGCTTTGTGTGACAAAAGTATTACCAAGGTAGTAGGGGTAATGAACGTGGTCGGAGCACGTGATACATGTATTTCTGCGTTGACGTCATTCTCCTTAAGGCTGCATACAAGTGTCAACTGGTGTTGTGCGTGTTCGTGCTTGTACCGACTCTCGTCTCATGCTTTGGTTCCATCCGTTGCTAACGGCCACAGGATAGTGCCCGAGGGTTTCTTTCATTTGATCTATTTCTTTCATTTGATTGGCTGTTTTGTTTTCGAACATGAGTACTACAGGGTATCACTTCATTTCAGTATTTGTCTTCGATCGATGCAGAGCTTTCTAGCCTTCCTGGAATTCCTGTTTTGTTCAATATTTTGTTATCATGGCAGCTGTAAAATCTATTGGAAGTTCTTCGATGATGCTGTATATGGATAATTTGCCAGAAAATTGTTTCCATCTAGGAGATAATATCTTCGTTTACGTATCTTCATGTGCTCATCAAGTCGGCGTGCACATCAGAGAATTTCAATGCTATGGCAAGCAATGCTATCCAAGCAAATCTGGTATTTGTATGTCTTTAGATCAATGGCGTGAAATGATGGATGAGAAGGACACTATATCACGTCATCTAGCCTATGGAATATCGGCTCCTAATTTTTCATTCTCGCGGCTTCTGAAGGTAAAAGTTATGCCACAAACTCATGAAATCAGTATCAGTAAAGAAATTTATAGTTGGAAGGCTGTGAAAATGTACAAATCGAATATTCTTCTCTCTGAAAATCTGTGGAAAGAATTACTTCATATTTCTTTCAGTGTATGGCATCAGGTGGTAATAGAATTTTACCGAAATATACCTTTTCATACTATATTCAAGGAAGAGATACAATCGAATGGACAAACCCTGACTAGCAATTTCACATCACCAGAGCAAAGTGAAATGCTAATTAACGAACTGAAAATGGTTCTTACAAATGCAGTAGTTGAGTATTTGAAAGAAACATCTAGATCAAAGTCTTTAGATTTATCTGAAGTGTATTGTGATGACGAACATTTCTGCACAGCCTTTTTAGGAATAGAATGTAGTAAAATTGCGGAAAAATATCTCGAATCCCTAAAAAGAAGAAACTTGCTATCGTTTGTAACGGATGCTTTTTTACAAGCAATAGATCTACAAATTATTTTGAGTATGATCAAGGCAGAAATTCGTGAAAGTGACTTGGAATAAGAAATCGTACGTAAAGCAAACATCTACACAAAAGAGAAAAGAAAAACCAAAGGCCCTTTTAAGGGCCACACAATTTTATCAAAAAGGATTATCATAATCGTACATTTTTTCAATATTTGTGTGTGTATGTGGGCTATTATGTAGCAGTTTCATGTTTTATTTTGAACTTCTGGCATAATTTTTAAAAGTTATATGTATTAAGAGAAACAGTGTCTTTGATATGAATCACCATAATTTGATACATTTTGATAGGCAACATATCAAATGTATCAACTCAGTGATTTTTGTTTGTTTGTTTGATAATTGAAAATATTTCTCTGTTTGAATTTGTGCAAATATGATCTTTTTTCTTTTGATTCCGTTTCCACATTACCCTAGAGGTGCTAATGCTCCCCGACCTGGCAACACACTTTCGTCAAGGCTATTCATGTTTGCACCCGATAAACATCTTGTCAGCCACGTGGTGCTAAACAACCACATGACGCGGGTGGGGTTCCAGTTCTTTGTTTATCCTCTTAACTCGTAGAATAGGTTCTTTGTTTATCCTCTTAACTCGTAGAATAGGTTCTAACTCGTAGAATAGGTTCTTTGTTTATCCTCTTAACTCGTAGAACATGCACAAGAGTATTGTGACTATTGGTTAATCCCTAAAGCTCTTTGTGGAACAGTATGTGCTCAAGCTAACACAAAGAGGAACAACAGGGTACGTATTAGTGTAGGTAGGTTTCGGAACTATTACATAATCTCTAAAAATTGTTTGATCGTCGATCCTACCCCTTGGGAGAAAGTACGTGTTCACAGGCAGACAAAGAGAAACGCTAAGGGGGTACGGTAGCTGCTTGTAGTAGGGTAACAAAGTTATTTGTTAATCCTCAAAACATGTTCTGTGCAAGTAAGCACGTGTTTAAGGGCAAAGAAATGCAAAAACGTGTCGTTATTTATCGCTGACATATGCTGTCACCCTCATTTACTGTTCAGACGGAGTTCTGCTACACTCGAGTTTTTCTTCGTGCGTTTTTCTTTCCAAGTCAATTTTAGTGTTTCTTCACTGTTCCTTAAGTTTGCAAAATGAAAATGATCAATTTACTATCTTGGATGTATTAGAGCTGCAAATTAAGCATCAGGTTCTGCTAAGAGTTAGAAAGTATTTTTTGAAGAAACAGAAGATGGTCTTCCTGAAACACAGATACAAAATCATTCAATGGTTGATATTTCTAAGAACTGTGTTTCGTCGGATATTTTACTAGTCGTTCAGTCTAGAAATTCTGGGGACAGTGAAATTGTAGTGGTGGAAACAGTGTTACCTTCAGGACAAATACTTCAAGAGGATCCCTCCGAAGCACCATTATTCCCTTGGTGGAGGAGGTTTGTAATTGTGATTGATTTTTAGGTTTGTAACTGTGAGTGATTTTATTTTTATATTTTCTGAAATGAATAAAAATTCATTTCAGAAAAATATTATTCCTGCGGTGTTACATACAAGCCATCAAAAACATTAGTAACAATGACACCAGCAACGTTCTACAAACTCAAAATTTCAAACATGATGCCAGGAGAAGAGATAGCAATAGGATTTAATAAAGAACTGTTTATGCCTTACACCTTCACCCCTCGCAAAGGACTACAAGTGAAGTGGCAAAAAATGTATGTTGAAACAAATGAAAGTTCTGTTTTGCTCCTGGAGGAGTCATCTTCACCAAAGAACAATTTGAAAACTTGCAAAATGCCTGTGATGTCGTGGCAGATTCCGTCGCAGAGTTATTGTTTGGCGGAGCCTTTCAAACTTCGGTTAAAAAACACGAGACTCCCCCAGAATAAATGCACCAAGTCAAAAGATGATACATTATTAGTAATTTTTCAAAAAGGCTGCCACCAGAGCAGTAGAGGAATGTATGGGAAAAGTGTTTACTATGAATGTAGATTACCTCTGGAACTCCAACAACCAAACCGAGCAGCGCATGACTGTATTAAGTCATCAAGCGAAGACAAGTGGGTATTTTACAAAGATGACGCAATTCCCTACTTAGAACCAAGATTTCTCGCCGAGTCGTTTGTTGCAGAAACTAACGAAATGAAACTTTACATTCCAGATATATTTCTGAATTCTCTTTAAAAAAAAGCGGTACTGAATGAGGTTAGCGCTATCTACGTAAACAGGTGATAAAACAAACAAAAAACAGTTTTTTATGGATTCGACTTACGCGGGAAACCACTTAAAAATAAAACGCATTAGGATTCCTACCTCTTGGGTGATGTGGAAATGGAATAAAAAAGAAAGAAAGAAAAGAACACATTTACACAATTCACACAAGAATAAAAAAAATCGTCTGTTTAAAATGTTGCTTTAATTAAAATCTTGAAATGGTATTTTTGCGCCCACTAACTTCCATGTTGTGAGAGCAAGCTAATAGAAGTCTTTCAGAAAGCATTTATGAAGGTATTTGAATCGTTGATTTTTCTAATAGTCAATATTTTAAACGTTCGTTTTCCAGGAGCCAATATTTGAATGCTTCATTTTCCTAAAAGTCAATGTTTGAATCGTTCGTTTTTCATAAAGTTTGTTTTTGAATCGTATAAATTTTAACGTCAAAAAATGGTTTTGTTGTTCTCACTAAGAGGGCGATTTTTTTAAATTTTCGTTTTCTTATAATAGCAAAAATCCCATAGAATAACATGGGAATTGCTATCCAACTAAAAGTCCATATTTGAATCGTTCATTTTTCATAAAATTCGTTTCTGAATCGCATAAATTTTAATAAGACAAAAAAATGGTTTTGTTGTTTTCACTAAGAGAATATTTTTTTAATTCCATTTCCTTATAATCGCATAAAATACCATTGAATAACATGGGAAAACTACCATGCATAAAAAAGCTGTTTTTTGAAACGAGGAAAATTCTCTAAAAGATCGATTCCGTAAAAGTTGAAAATTGACCAGGTGGAAAGTTCTAAAAATGTCTTAAGGAACGAAATGAACTATGAAAAAAATATGTAGGAAAAAATTATTAGCTTAATGACTAGTTTTTTTAAAAAAATAGGAGAAAAAATTCAACTCAAAGAATGACACTTTATTTTCTTTCCATCTGATTTTAATAGAGAATCCATCGATATGACACAGGATTCAAATTTTTACACATTTTCTTAGTTTCTGTCTTTTTCCGTTTAGAAGTTGCAACAGAATTTCCTTTTTGCACAGGATCTTTTAACATTTGTTTATTTTTAATATACTTTGTTGCCAAATTAATATCCCTTAATGCCTTTACAAATTCAGGAGGTAGTTGCAGCTTAGAACCTTTGCTTCGAAACATGGAGTCTACGAGATCGACAATATTCGAATTTTCCACAATGCGCTCTCGGACTTGGAGTTCTGCTTTGGGGCTCCATCCAATTATGTCAGAGTTTGTTTTATAGATATCCAACACATTTCTTGCATAGCGTTTCAATTTAGTAGGAACGGCTTGTATCACAAGATCTTCCACATAGTGTTTTTCTTTCTCTCCTTTGAAAAGCTCTTCTTTCGCTGGTTCTTCAGTTCTCAACGGGGTTTCATGAGATGTTACCGGAGGATTGAAGCTGGATACATGAATGCGTTTATTCAAGACTTGGTTATATAATTTCACTTTTGCTTCGTCAGACTCTTTGCTTTGCAGAATTTTTTCATTTCTTTGTCCAAGTCCGTTAGCGTTTCATCTGTTGGCATATGGCGAGAAATCCGTTCTTCGGGAATCAGAACTATTTTCTTGGTGAATTCCATTATTTCGTAAGCAAAGGCATAAGTACACCTTGCGAGCTCTTTCTCTAAAAAAGATGCCTCTGTATAAAAGAGGAAACTCCTTATTCAAAAAGGGAGATTTTTAGGCGTGTTGATTCCTGCTGCTCTCGGTCGTTAGCACGCTGAGAGCAGCAGAATCAACACGCCTAAAAATCTCCTTTGAATAAGGAGTTTCCTCTTTTTATGCAGAGGCATCTTTTTAGAGAAAGAGCTCGCAAGTGTACTTATGCCTTTGCTTACGAAATAATGGAATTCACCAAGAAAATAGTTCTGATTCCCGAAGAACAGATTTCTCGCCATATCTGCCAACAGATGAAACGCTAACGGACTTGGACAAAGAAAATGAAAAAATTCTGCAAAGCAAAGAGTCTGACGAAGCAAAAGTGAAATTATATAACCAAGTCTTGAATAAACGCATTCATGTATCCAGCTTCAATCCTCCGGTAACATCTCATGAAACCCCGTTGAAAACTGAAGAACCAGCGAAAGAGCTTTCAAAGGAGAGAAGAAAAACGCTATGTGGAAGATCTTGTGATACAAGCCGTTCCTGCAAATTGAAACGCTATGCAAGAAATGTGTTGGATATCTATAAAACAAACTCTGACATAATTGGATGGAGCCCCAAAGCAGAACTCCAAGTCGGAGCGCATTGTGGAAAATTCGAATATTGTCGATCTCATAGACTCCATGTTTCGAAGCAAAAGTTCTAAGCTGCAACTACCTCTGAATTTGTAAAGGCATTAAAAGATATTAATTTGGCAGCAAAATATATTAAAAATAAACAAATATTAAAAGATCTAATGCAAAAGAAATTCTGTTGCAACTTCTAAACGGAAAGACGAAACTAAGAAAATGTGTAAAAATTTGAATCCTATGTCATATCGATGGATTCTCTATTAAAATCAGATGAAAGAAAATAAGTGTCATTCTTTGAGTTGAATTTTTCTCCTATTTTTAAAAAACTAGTCATTAAGCTAATAATTTTTCCTACATATTTTTTTCATAGTTCATTTCGTTCCTTAAGACATTTTTAGAACATTCCATTTTCCACCTGGTCTATTTTCAACTTTACGGAATTGATCTTTTAGAGAATTTTCCTCGTTTCAAAACAGCTTTTTTGCATCGTAATTTTCCCATGTTATTCAATGGTATTTTGCGATTATAAGAAATGGAATTAAAAATATTCTCTTAGTGAAAACAACAAAACCATTTTTTTGTCTTATTAAAATTTATGCGATTCAGAGGCGAATTTTATGAAAATGAACGATTCAAATATTGACTTTAGTTGGATAGCAATTCCCATGTTATTCTATGGGATTTTGCTATTATAAGAAAACGAAAATTTAAAAAATCGCCCTCTAGTGAGAACAACAAAACCATTTTTTGACGTTAAAATTTATACGATTCAAAAAACAAACTTTATGAAAAACGAACGATTCAAACATTGACTTTAGGAAAATGAAAACATTCAAATATTGGCTCCTGGAAAAACGAACGTTTAAAAATATTGACTTAGAAAAATCAACGATTCAAATACCTTCATAAACGACTCTATTAGCTTGCTCTCACAACATGGAAGTATAAAAATACCATTTCAAGATTTTAATTAAAGCAACATTTTAAACAGACGATTTTTTTCATTCTTGTGTGAGATTGTGTAAATGATTTCTTTTCTTTCTTTCTTTTTTATTCCATTTCCACATCGCAAGAGTAGGAATCTAATGCGTTTTATTTTTAAGTGGTTTCAGAATCGAATCCATAAAAAACTGTTTTTGTTTGTTTTATCACCTGTTTACGTAGATAGCGCTAACCTCATTCAATACCGCTTTTTTAAAGAGAATTCAGAAATATATCTGGAATGTAAAGTTTCATTTCGTTAGTTTCTGCAACACGACTCGGCGAAAATCTTGGTTCTAAATAGGGAATTGCGTCATCTTTAAAATACCCGCTATCTTCGCTTGATGACTTAATACAGTCATGCGCTGCTTGGTTTGGTTGTTGGAGTTCAGAGGTAATCTACATTCATAGTAAACACTTTTCCCATACGATTCCTCTGCTCTGTTGGCAACCTTTTTGAAAAAATTACTAATAATGTATCATCTTTGACTTGGTGCATTTATTCTGGGGAAATCTCGTGTTTTTAACCGAAATTTGAAAGGCTCCGCCAAACAATAACTCTGCGACGGAAAATCTGCGACATCGCAGGCATTTGCAAGTTTTCAAATTGTTCTTTGGTGAAATGACTCCTCCCGGAAGCAAAACAGAACTTTCATTTGTTTCAACATACATTTTGCCACTTCACTTGTAGTCCTTTGCGAGAAGTGAAGGTATAAACATAAACAATTCTTTATTAAATCTATTGCTATCTCTTCTCCTGGCATCATGTTTGAAATTTTGAGTTGTAAAGAACGTTGCTAATGTCATTGTTACTAATGTTTTTGATAGCTTGTATGTAACACCGCAGGAAATAATATTTTCTGAAATGAATTTTTATTCATTTCAGAAAATATAAAAATAAAATCACTCACAATTACAAACCTAAAAATCAATCACAATTACAAACCTCCCTCACCAAAGAATAATGGTGCTTCAGAAAGTCCTCTTGAAGTATTTGTCCTGAAGGTAACACTGTTTCCACCACTACAATTTCACTGTCCCCAGAATTTCTAGACTGAAGCGACTAGTAAAATATCCGACGAAACACAGTTCTTAGAAATATCAACCATTGAATGATTTTGTGGCATGTGTTTCAGGAAGACCATCTTCTGTTTCTTCAAAAATACTTTCTAACTCTTAGCAGAACCTGATGCAATTTGCAGCTCTAATACATCAAGATAGTAAATTGATCATTTTTCATTTTGCAAGGAACAGTGAAGAAAACACTAAAATTGACTTGGAAAAAACACTGAAAAAAAACTCGAGTGTAGCAGACTTCCGTCTGAACATAAATGAAAACATATATGTCAGCGATAAATAACGACGCGTTTTTGCATTTCTTTGCCCTTAAACACGTGCTTACTACTACACAGAAGTATGTTTTGAGGATTAACAAATAACTTTGTTACCCTACTACAAGCAGCTACCGTACCCCCACCAGCGTTTCTCTTTGTCTGCCTGTGAACACGTACTCTCCCAGGGGTAGGATCGACGATCAAACAATTTTTAGAGATTATGTAATAGTTCCGAAACCTACCTACACTAATGCGTACCCGTTGTTCTCTTTGTGTTAGCTTGAGCACATACTGTTCCACAAAGCTTTAGAAGTTAACCAATAGTCACTACTCTTGTGCATGTACCTACCTATTCTACGAGTTAAGAGGATAAACAAAGAACTGGAACCCCACCCGCGTCATGTGGTTGTTTAGCACCACGTGGCTGACAAGATGTTTATCGGGTGCAAACATGAATAGCCTTGACGAAAGTGTGTTGCCAGGTCGGGGAGCATTAGCACCTCTAGGGTAATGTGGAAACGGAATCAAAAGAAAAAAGATCATATTTGCACAAATTCAAACAGAGAAATATTTTCAATTATCAAACAAACAAACAAAAATCACTGAGTTGATACATTTGATATGTTGCCTATCAAAATGTATCAAATTATGGTGATTCATATCAAAGACACTGTTTCTCTTAATACATATAACTTTTAAAAATTATGCTAGAAGTTCAAAATAAAACATGAAACTGCTACATAATAGCCCACATACACACACAAATATTGAAAAAATGTACGATTATGATAATCCTTTTTGATAAAATTGTGTGGCCCTTAAAAGGGCCTTTGGTTTTTCTTTTCTCTTTTGTGTAGATGTTTGCTTTACGTACGATTTCTTATTCCAAGTCACTTTCACGAATTTCTGCCTTGATCATACTCAAAATAATTTGTAGATCTATTGCTTGTAAAAAAGCATCCGTTACAAACGATAGCAAGTTTCTTCTTTTAGGGATTCGAGATATTTTTCCGCAATTTTACTACATTCTATTCCTAAAAAGGCTGTGCAGAAATGTTCGTCATCACAATACACTTCAGATAAATCTAAAGACTTTGATCTAGATGTTTCTTTCAAATACTCAACTACTGCATTTGTAAGAACCATTTTCAGTTCGTTAATTAGCATTTCACTTTGCTCTGGTGATGTGAAATTGCTAGTCAGGGTTTGTCCATTCGATTGTATCTCTTCCTTGAATATAGTATGAAAAGGTATATTTCGGTAAAATTCTATTACCACCTGATGCCATACACTGAAAGAAATATGAAGTAATTCTTTCCACAGATTTTCAGAGAGAAGAATATTCGATTTGTACATTTTCACAGCCTTCCAACTATAAATTTCTTTACTGATACTGATTTCATGAGTTTGTGGCATAACTTTTACCTTCAGAAGCCGCGAGAATGAAAAATTAGGAGCCGATATTCCATAGGCTAGATGACGTGATATAGTGTCCTTCTCATCCATCATTTCACGCCATTGATCTAAAGACATACAAATACCAGATTTGCTTGGATAGCATTGCTTGCCATAGCATTGAAATTCTCTGATGTGCACGCCGACTTGATGAGCACATGAAGATACGTAAACGAAGATATTATCTCCTAGATGGAAACAATTTTCTGGCAAATTATCCATATACAGCATCATCGAAGAACTTCCAATAGATTTTACAGCTGCCATGATAACAAAATATTGAACAAAACAGGAATTCCAGGAAGGCTAGAAAGCTCTGCATCGATCGAAGACAAATACTGAAATGAAGTGATACCCTGTAGTACTCATGTTCGAAAACAAAACAGCCAATCAAATGAAAGAAATAGATCAAATGAAAGAAACCCTCGGGCACTATCCTGTGGCCGTTAGCAACGGATGGAACCAAAGCATGAGACGAGAGTCGGTACAAGCACGAACACGCACAACACCAGTTGACACTTGTATGCAGCCTTAAGGAGAATGACGTCAACGCAGAAATACATGTATCACGTGCTCCGACCACGTTCATTACCCCTACTACCTTGGTAATACTTTTGTCACACAAAGCCAACATCTCGGAATATAAATCACACAAAGCCAACAAGTCGGAATATGAGGCACACAAAAGCCAACATGTCGTAAAAAAAAAAAAAAAAAAGCAAACACGTGGTCACACGCTCATCGTTGGTACCGGTCAATATACTATCTTCGTCAACCGTTTCACCACACGCTTACGACTCCCCCCCCAACCCGGCAGCCGTAGGAGAGGGGGTGGGGTACGTTGTTTCTCAATGAGCTCTCGTTTTATAAAATGACAGACACGTGGTCACAAGCATGATCGAGCTTAAACACGATCGTAACAGATCAAAAAATTTTAAGTTCTCAAAGCATAACGTAACGTTTAGAACAATTACGCACGAAAAACTAAATTTCGTCCCTCTACAGAAAATTAAAATTAATAACCCTACGAAAAATTGTTGCAATACAAAAAAAATCTGAATTTTTGAAAACACGTTGCTCAGAATAAATAACGAAAATATTTAATATGTCCTGTTTTAGAAAGAATAAAATATAATAAACCCATGAAGAAAAAAATAAATAAAGTTCTTCATTTTGCAAGATAAAAACATGAACAAAAATACGGTAAAAAAATTTCAATTACTAAAAACAACATGTTACGTAGAAAAAGTTATGAAAAAAAAGATTTCACAGGTCGTCTGACTGATTATATTTAATTACAAGAAATCCCTAAAGAAAAAATAATTCTAAACGTAAAAAAAAAAAAAGTCCTTCATTTCATAAGAAAATGTATGAACCAGATTAAACGCGTATGAATCACGTCGGGGGGGGGGGGAGTTTAAAGAACGCCTTACATTTGAAAATTCGTGAATAAAAAGAACAATACGGCATGAAAAATTATTTAATAAGCTCATACGCTCTCCTCCCTGCATTAAATCTAAAGAGGGCCAACAGGAAATCCCTCAGGCAGTCTTCCTCCATTACGCGAATCATATGTATCAATCTCTTTGACCAACCCCAACAATGTCTCGGTAGTCACATCGGTAGAGCTTCAGACTGCAATCATAAACGGCCTAAGTTCGAACCCATGTAGTTCCAAACCCTGTCTTCGCTTTTTTCCGAACATAAATCCGTGGTTTCAAAAAAATTTCCCCAGTCCACTTAAAATAAAATTTCCCACCACCACCCTAAAAACAGTTACAAAATCAAAATGGCTGAGAAATTTCCCAGAATTAAAAGTGGCTTCGTCAACATCGACGATAAAAAAAATCACCATATTGAAATTAATTTCAAAAAATACCGACAGATGGTGCTGTACATTTTCGCGAACCACCACCAGAGGGCGCTGCCATCGTATTTTCTCCCTCGCGCCGAGAGGAGACCGGATGGAACCGCCCACCCGTCACGTGACTGGAAGTGTTGCCACCGAAAAGGGTTATCAAGCGCGGTCTTATACTACTGTTATCTCCAGCTTTTCTTCATCAATCGATAAATCTTCATTTCTTGTAAAAGCATTGAACATCACTTTTGTCTTCTGAAAGTTCATTTTTAATCCCACTTCTTTACTCTTGTCAGCAAGTTCCTGGATCATACTCTGCAGTTCTGATGGGGTAGTTGCAAAAATGACTACGTCATCAGCAAAACGAAGGTGGGTTAGATAATCTCCATTAATCTTTATCCCCTTGTTTTCCCAGCTCAGCGACTGAAAAACACCCTCCAATGTGGCATTAAAGAGCTTCGGAGATATGGTGTCACCTTGTCTCACTCCCTTTCCAATTTTTATGTGTGTTGTATTTTCAAACAGCCGAATCTTTGCACTTGCATTTTTATAGATGTTATTAATAATATTAATGTATGCATCTTCAATACCGCAGGATTTAAGAGCCATTGTAACTGCTGATGGTTTTACCGAATCAAAGGCTTTTTCATAATCGATAAAAGCGATGCACAATGGCAGTTCATATTCCCTCGCTCTTTCAATTAGTTCTCTCAGTACGTGGATATGATCTATTATATATATATATATATATATATCAAAGCTCCGACAGAAAATAAAATGACTAAATCACTCCTATTAATGACAGAAAAGAAATTCATTGTCGCGCAATTTGCTTTACGATTTGCGTGACCCGAACTACTGGGTGTCTGTGGCTCAGTGGTTAAAGACATGAGTTACCTGTTCAGGCGCCACGGGTTCAATCCTGATAGGAACAGAAGGATTATCTGGGGGAAGGGCTAAAAAATGGAGGTTCGCCGATTTTGCGGAATTTCAGATAAAATACAGAAAAGCCTGAAATGGGATTTTCTGAAATAAACAGATTTCTGACAACGGAAATGCTGTGAAAATAAGGAAGTTCAAATAAACGGACACTTTCAAGAACGGAAATTTCTGAAAAACACGGCTACCTACCGGCAACTTTGCTGCCCGTTATTTTCAGAAATTTTCCGTGAATTCACACCACTTATTTTTTACAGCGTATCGTATTTCTGTGCCGCCCGGGTGGCGCAGCGGTCTAAGCGCTGGCTCTGACCATTCTTTCGGAGATGGATCCGGGTTCGAATCCTGGTGAGGCATGTATGTTGTGATTGTCTTACGACACCGGCTCTCTTGTTTACCTGGAACCAGTGGCCCTAAATTAGGGACGGTCGACGCTTGTAGCCTATTGAGTTGCTCACGGTTGTCCTTAAACCTCGAAAAACAAAATATTTCTCACGGTGAAGTAGGAGCTACGAGAAAATTGAAGGAATCAAGGGCATTATGAAAATACTCATTGAACTGTCATCTAAAATGATAAACACACATTCAAAGTGGATGTCTGATTTTCTTTGCAAATCAAAAGCACGCCTAATAAAAGAATGCCAGTGAAGATTTTCACGTCGAAGAGTGTTCAGTGACAAGTTGTTCGCAGTGTGGAAGTCCTGTAAAAAATATCCTTTGCAATTTTCTCTTCGGGTATCAAAAGCTAAATTGATCAAAGTCCTTTAAATGTATCTATGTATAGTCCTTTAAATTTATATGACTGATAAATTTTGCTTTTGTTACCCGAAGAGAAAATCGCAAAGTCCATTGAATAGTCCATCTAATACCTTTAAATTTACCTCTGGAGAGATGTCCAGCCCTAAATTAGGATGTGCGTGAGATGTCCTATGACGTAGAAAACTTGTCTTACTTCTACGTTAATTTAAAACATCAAAACACTAAGAAATAGTTCCTAAATGAAAGAAACCTTAAAGGCCAGACGAAACATGTAAACAACAGAAGTCACACTTACGGAAAAGATGCTTTATTCAGGATGTAGCAAACACATCATAGCATAGCATATTGCACTAAACTCTCCGCACACCACACAACTCTTAACACAACGCTCTTTTCACAATGCTTCTTTCAATAATCAGTTTACAACCCAACGCTCCTTAAGCAACAATTTAGTTGTCGCTTTTATCTCTTGTTCTTATCAATATCAGGCATACGTCACGAGCATTCAACCTCAATTGTGTTGCCAAACATATTCGTTTGAGAGAAAAGATATTACGTTAAGAGTGAAGAATAACAGAATAAACTCAAGATTTACATAGGGAAAGAAACTAAAAAGGAAAGTTAATTTAGAATATACGTCATAGTCCCAATAGTAATGCCTCTTGCGACGTACTTTTCAGTTTGTATTTACGTACCTCGCGGTGAATGTACGTCGCTTATTCATACTCTTTTTTTGGGTTTTTTTTTTTTTTTTGGTTTTTTTGTTCACTTTCTTCTTTTCAGGCGATGCTGAGCATGAGCAAAGAGCTTTCGTGCGCAGCTCTGATGTGGCGAGCAGTCTGATGCTCAGGCTTCTGATCAGTCGTTCGAGATACTTTGGGCTCGAACCCGAGATAAGGTATGGGCACTGACATGTGGGATGACACCGACCCTGCCCTCTTCCTGGAACAAGCAGCCCTAAATTAAGGATGTGCGACTGCTTATGGGCTCAAATTTTCCCAGTAGTCGTAAAACCACAAAGCAAAAAAAGAAAAGATATGTGTGTTTTTGAAAAAGGAAGGTTGAAGCGCTTCTTAAATCCATACTACGCTATGAAATGCATACGGCGTGGAGATAACTGATGTCATTAACGTCCTAAAATGGGTGAATGGATTGAACGATCGGTAAACAAATGCTAAAGGTGAATCTCAGACTCGTCGTACACCATCAACTTCAAGTGCGGATGAAAACCGACGACAAAGTGACAAACTGATTTGGCCTGATCAGTGGCGCACCTACGGGGAGGACCGATGCTCCCCACACAAAGCGAGAAATTATTACCTCGAAGTTTGAAAAATAAATAAATCACGATACGCGATGTACATATACTTCTTAATCATGTACCGTATAATTATAACATAAAATAATTATAAGGGAGTAGCTCTGTTAAATAAATTTAGAAAAATCTAACCAGAAAAAGAATTTCATTTACTGCTTCTTCTAATCATTTAACTTTCTTGTACTGCAGCATTACTAGTAACTGGGTAAGAGTAAATGCATAAAAATCAACCTCCTTCTTAATTGTCATAGCACCTGACTACATTTTCTGATAAATTTAGGGGGTCATCCCCACCTTGGGAAAATTCTGTGCTCCACGCCTCTCCTCCCTTGGGGAATTTCTGGGTGCGCGGATAGGTGCAGAACCTTCAAAGAGATTGCTGATCATCTGAAACATGGTCATAATCATGGGCTCCCGTATGGGGATAACGAGGGGACCCTTTTCCTTTTGTGGGAATTTGATCATGCTATTTCTGTTCTTCGAAGGTACAGGGTGTCCCACTCGCTACCGAACCCGGCATTTCTTTAATAATATTAACACCAATGAAGACATTGCAACGAAATTGGAAGTGGACTTACCTCATTTCGGGCGAAATGTGATGATGTCCCAACATGTGCTGGAAGTGGCCACAATTTGCGTCCAGACAGCATTGAACCGCTGTCCGCCAGCCAGCCGTAGTGCTCCTTACTGACAGACACTTTCCTAAGTATCGCGCTACTGAGCAGCAGTCCGCTAGCTAGTCGGACGCGCCTCTCTGCTGCTTTGTTATGCCATTTCGCTGAGCGTGTTCGGATACGTCAATTCTCAAAATTCCCGTATTTGGGTCAGTGAAAATCCCAACGCGATAGATGAAGAACCTCTTCATTCACAGAAAATTGGTGTTTCGTGTGGGATGAGCAGGTGCCGCAGAATTGGTCCCATCTTCTTTGATACAACCATCACAAGAGCTGCATTTATGGAAATAAATCTTCAACACCTTTGTAAATCAATTGGACGACGAAGAACTCTCCATTGGATGTTTCCAGCATGCTGCTGGAGGGACATCACGCACCAGTATGGGCAAAATTCAGTCCTTTTTCGGCGCTCACGTCATTTTGAAGGGTCTATGGCCACCATGCTCGCCCGATCTGATGCCTCCTGATTATTTTTTATTTGGATATCTAAAAGGGAGAGTTTACCAAAAGAAACCGCGAACCATAGATGCCTTGAAAGCAAACGTCACCGAAGAAATTCAGGCAGTGACGGCGGACGTACTGACAAGGACTTTCCACAATATGGTGCGCCGGGTTCAATGCTGTCCGGACGCAAAAGTTGGCCACTTCCAGCACATCTTGTGATGTCATCACATTTCGCACGTAATGAGGTAAGACCACTTCAAATTTTGTTGCAATATCTTCATTGGTGTTAATATTATTAAAGAAATGCCGGGTTATGTAGCCTGTATAACAAAGATTTTTGCTCATATCCTTAATTCTGATATCATTTTTTTCTAGTGAACTTCTGGACATTTGTATATGTAGTAAAACCAGGGATGGAAAATTAGAGTAGAAAGTAATAACATTGAAATTTTGCATTGTATGTTGGAGCACAGCATACTTGTGAGTCATGAAAGGCCAAGGAATAAAAAACATGGCATCCTCTGCAGTAGCCCTAGTAACTTCTTGATAAGATCTCCCAAAGTTTTTGCCAGAACTTTATCTTGGGGGTAGTTTTTCCTTCTGGATGACCGACTGAATGATCGCTGGAGTAGCACATGGGATACAAAGGGCCAAAAGGCTCAAAACTCAAGAGAACAACAAAAACATTTCCCTGTCTAATTTCATTTATATTTTATGAAGTTTTTTGGTCTTCTGGTTTACAAACAAATTAGTGTTAAGTGTCGTAAAAACGATTAGATAACACGAAGGCACGGCATAAATTCTTGTATGGTGTTTATGTGAGTTATTCGTTGTTGCAATTTCTGTTAGCACACTCCTTAACACGCAGCTATGGGCGGCAATGGTCATAGTTCTTTAAATTGGATATTAAAACGTTTAAGCCATTAAAATGTGGGTTCCATATATGTTCCACGTTAGCTAATATTAAATCTGAAAGAAAAAGGTTTGGAGATTTTCAAGGTATTAATGCGGAAATTCGAAAAGAAAGATGATAATTTTTTTTTTTTCGAATGTCGTATCAAGGAAATAAACGCGGGAGTACTATTACGATTCAGAGACAAAGAACCAGTCAAAAGAATGGAGAAACATCCCCCCCCTCTCTCCCTCCAACCACGCTCATAAAAATTTAAATTTGATCATAGAAGACACCACGGCCACTGTCTTCTGGGAAGACAAGGAGGCTATAGTCATGGGAATTCTTGACGCGGTCACAATTGTGAACAATAAAAGGAAAACTCTGATCCTGAAGCTACTGTCTTTTGGGAAAACAAGGGTGCTTATACCCAAGGGATTTCTTGAGGCTGGCACAATTGTTAACAATAAAAGGAATACTCTGATACTGAAACCATTGTCGTTTCGAAAGACAAGGGTGCTATACCCATGGGATTTCTTGAGGATGTCACAATTGTGAACAATAAAAGGAATACTCTGATCCTGAAGCCACTATCTTTTGGAAAGACAATACCCTTGAGATTTTTTGAGGATGTCACTTTTGTGAAGAATAAAAGGAACACTCTGATCCTGAAGCCACTGTCTTTTGAGAAGACAACAGTGTTATACCCATGAGATTTCTTGAGGCTGTCACAATTGTGAACAATAAAAGGAATAGTCTGATCCTGAAGCCACTGTCTTTTGGGAAGACAAGAGTGTTATACTCAATGGATCTCTTGAGGATGTCGCAATTGTGAACAATTAAAAGGAATACTCTGACCATGAAAATTCCTCAAGAGGTCTTCAGAAAGAAGAGGCAGGAAAAAGACCTGAAATTCATTCACCTGTACCACGAATATTCTGTCTTCAAAAATGATATTTCTAGTTCACCAGAAAGCAGGAAATAATATGTGTCGTGCAGAGTCGTGTGGGTTGTTATAACGATGTCGGAAATCACATCACGGTTTCTTTGTCACAGCCACTGAAAAACCTCTGGCACGGTTATAACGAGCACCTACTAAAAAATATCTGGCATGGTTATAAAGAGTAACGCTTTCAAAATTACTTTGAACGTATCACAATTATTGTATCATGAACAGAGATATGCTAGGAGATAAATACCGTATTAAACAGGTTCAAAATCACTGTTAGGTTGTCATAGTTTAGACATGCCAGTGATTCAGTCAGTTTTTAAGGTAAATCTCTCTAGAATTTTAAGAGGGATTTGCCCTTAACATCATAACCGCTCAAAAGAAACTGCGCTAGGCCACTATCACCCCATCTCTCTATCTGGATGCACCAAAAGCTAATCTGTATTTTACTGAATTGAGAAATAATACTTCTCTTTGATGTTTTTGCTGAAGAGTTCCTGACAAAGAACTGGAAGTCGAAATGTACAGAAACTGAATAATAGGCATGTCCATGCGTTTTAAACCTTTTCCTGTCATGTATATGCCGACCTTGCAGGTGAAAAGTGTACGTCCATTTCGCACCATAAGCGAGAGTGAAAGTGTTTGATCATCTATAAGAAATGACGTAACTGAAATTTCATTACGATGTGATGCTGCATATTTGCCAAATTTAAAATAATAATAATAATAATAATAATAATAATAACGGCAAAGTTAGTGGTATGACTCTTTTGAACTCCATCATCCCAATCGTATCACCGCATGCCATTGATTACTTAATTGACTTGGTACATCTGATAGGTTTACTGACAACACTTTCTTCGAACAAATTTCTAACTTATTTTAAGCATGCAATTTTCCCGAATTTTTTTATCACTGACGAAAAGTTTAGTTTCCTCTAATCTAATAAGGAATTTAAAATCAATTCCCTTCTTGATGCTCTTATGCTAAAATTGGCTCTAGCACCATAAAAAATCTAATAACAATTAATCAAAAATCAAACGATATACATTAAGCAATCAACCAAAAATCAAACGATATGCATTAAGCAATCAACCAAAAATCAAACGATATGTATTAAACAAACAATCAAAAACCAAACGATACATTATAGACTGGTTACTATTCTTGTCATTTTAGATTTTTATGAGGGCAATTTAATAAACAAAGCCTCAAGTAAGGCTGTGAGAAAAAAAAAAGAACTTACTTTTCCAGAAAAGAATGTTTGATGCAACGTTTCTGCTATTCATGTAATACAATATGACAAAAAAAGTCTCCCCATTTAAGCTGTTTAGTGCCCCAAAAAATATTGTAAGCAACAAACAAAATTAGTAAATATCATAGTGATTCTGTGCACGATTCATGCTACAAACCGTATCCATCACAAACTGTGATTTTGTCACAGTTACAAGTTAGTAAGCGACTCCCGATTCCGTGATCTTAACAGCTGTTATTTTTGTAGTAAACAGAGAATTGCCGCCCCGCTGGTGTAGTGATCTAAGTACTGGCTTCTGACTATTCGTCAGAGATGGATCCGGGTTCGAATCTCTGTGTGGCATGGTTGTTGTGTTTGCCTTACAGCACTGGCCCCCTCCATGAACTCAATGGCCCTAAATTAGGGATGTGCGACTGCTTATATTCCATCGAGCTGCTCATGGTAGTCGTGAAATCTCCAAACAAACAAACAAACAAACAAAAAGGCAGATTTTATCGTAGTTAAAAGCTAGTGTTACTTGTGCGAAGCAGACACTGTGACATGAAAATCACAGTTCTTCCCACCCATTGGGGTTATGGAGGTGAAATTTGTTAACTTAAGCCTACTTTTTATACGATCGTCAACTCTTACCCCATAAATTCTTTTCTTGCACTTCCAGTAAATCCTGTAAATTCCCTTGCATGCATCATAGATAAGATCCTCATGTCGTGAGATCCATTTTCCGAATATGTAGCTGAGGTATCCTTTAACCACTGCAAAACAAGAAGATAAATTACCAAATTTATGGAATTACATTGTTCAAGAAGTGTGACTTTACAAAATTATTAATATTCATAGCCCATTCAAGAGGAGTAAACTGTAAACAAAATTGCATTTAATAAATAACTGGAACTTTCATCATAACTGGAAAATTGTTACAGAGTATTTAATGGCCGAGAAAGAAACACAGCACTGTTCAAAAACATCTCATAAACCTTCACAAGTATATCACTTTCGGTGAAGGTGGTGCAGTGGTTTAAGCCAGCGCTGGCTTATGACCATTCGTCCGTGAAAGGTCCGGGTTCGAATCCCGGTGAGGCATGGATGTTGTGTTTGTCTTACGGCACTGGCTCTCTGCCTTCCCTGGAACCAGTGGCTTTAAATTAGGGACGGACGACTGCTTATAGCCCATTGAGTTGCTCACGGTGGTCGTTGAACTTTCAATCACCGCCCCGGTGGCGCAGTGGTCGAAGCGATATCTTCTGACCATTCGTCCGAGATGGGGCTGGGTTCAAATCCCGGTGACGCATGGACTGACGCGAGGGAAGGGATTTCTCCCTTCGCTCGAGCCAGTGACCCTAAATTAGGGACGGGCGACTGCTTATAGCCCACTGAGTTGCTCACGGTGGTCGTTATACTTCCAACAAAAAAAAAAAATCTTTCAGTGAAAGTGGACTGGAACGATTTATGTAATCTGTGAGAGTCTTGAAAGGCAATTGCTACCTTTCTGACAGAATACGATGCAGCTGTCCAACATCTTCTGCGAAATCTTAAAACATGCGATATAAGGATGACTACCAAAAGGAATATCCCTTGCTATACAATCCAAATACCTAATACAAGCAACTTCTCACTGAGACACGCGTTTATCAGCTCAAAGCGACAACAAATCGTTGTTTCCATGCCAGCGACAAATGCGCTGCTACTGGGCGATTTGGTGCGCATGTACATTGCACCTAATGGCAAAACTGGAAAGAAGCTTCTCTTCTGTGTTACTAACCAAATCCCATCCTGTTTCACAGCTTGTCCGTTTCACGGATTTTTTATAATCCCGTGACGTCACACAACGACGCTAGGTCCTCTTTCAGTATTGCAGACAAATTGCCGAACTACAACTAACCCATGCGCATGCTCAAAGACCTGCTCCGATTTAAGACACTTAGCTTTCAACCAAAGCCCATTTTGCTGTCGTGTTTTCGACAATGATCGGAGACTTTTTGATATAATTTCAAAATCATTTTATCCTACTGTCATTTCTTTCTGATTTGCTTACATATTTCATTTCTTGATTTCTTCTTCATTCAGTTTCACTTCGTTATTTCTCTCGTCAGCTTTTGAAGTTCTTTTATGTGTGCTTTTGATGATCATTTGGGATTTTCATTAAGCTCAATTTCAGAGATATATAAGTCAGGTTTCAGTGTAGTATTTCAATTACAGTATTTAAATGTGTGTACGTGTGTGTGTGTGTGTGTATGTGTGCAGTTTGTCGGGTTTTTTTATTATTATTATTATTGATGAGAATTTTGCCTCATTATTTTTGGACATAATGCGCGTGGTCAATTAAGTCGATTAATTAATTCGCGAAGTCTGGTTGGTTTTCAGGGCAAGGAAAGAAAGTGTGTGTGGGGTCCCAACGCGACAGCATCATCGTAAGTCAGTCTCAAGTGTGACAGTCCGTAGACTAAACAGAGATTTCAAGTTCCGTTTTCAAGACAAATTTATAGGAATGAGATCAGCAAGGGCCCTTTTGGAACGAGTTACCATTCTACCAGCTAGAAGAAAATAAAAATAACAAACTTCGCTTAGTTCTCTAGCAAATCATTTAAGCCACCTGCTGTTTTGGCTTGTGTCAGCAATTGCCGAAAAGTATATGATTAACTTCGTGCAGTATTACAAACAAACTGTGCGATCTTGCAGTGAGCTTACAAAAGTTTCGATACTTGCAAGACTCAGTCACGGATAGGAAAACGGATTTTCCAACGAGACGCGTTTTTTCTACGTTCTTTGGGAAGAATACGTGAAACCAAAATTAAGATAGCTTTCAGGTTCTCCGTGTTTATTAATTGGAATTTTTTGGCTCAGGTACTATGTTTATCCGAAGAGCGCAGTAGCACATGCATTGTATACAAAAATGTCATTTAGGTTTAAGCAACAATCTTTTCTTTTTGTTTTTCTTTTTTGACCCAGAAGTGTGATACATCTAAAGATACTTACACCATGACAATATCGTCTTTATAATCTGAAGCCAAAAAGTCTTGGTTGAATCGCTGTGACCTGAAAAGAGAAAAGTCAGAGATAAAAAAACAAACAAAAAAACAATGTTATGTGTTTTTCCCGAAAAATTTATGAGAAAACATCAGACAAAAATAAAGTCGACACAAGACAAAACCTTCACGCAATAGCTTATCGGCCAAGTCAAGTAATAAAAAGAGCATAATTACGAAAATAAGAAGTGTCCATCAGAGGGAGCGTTAGTTGAGCAGATGAGAGAACAATTGCGTTGAACATATAGCGCTGGCATATGGGGCTTATACTGCCTTCCTAATCTTCTGTTTTTCTTGACTTTTCACTTATGTTTTACTTCTCCTTATGCTTTCCGTATCGCACGTCACATCTAAACTCCCATAAGATTTTTTCCTCTAGGCATTAATTGACTCTAGGCATTAATTCAGTGGAGACACGGTAGTTGACATAAATACAGGGATTACGCAACTTGAAAGGATGTGTTGATTTGGAGCTTCGCTCGTCTGTCTCAGCGGTCGAGTAGTCTCAGGCGCTGCCTTCTGATCATTCGTCGAAGATGGTGTCAGATGAGACATGGATGGCTTGTTTGTCCGATGGCGCTGGCTTACTCCCTTCCCTGGAACCAGGGGCCCTAAATTAGGGACGGGCAAGTGCTTATTACCATCAGAGTGACTTTTCTGGTTATCGATAACCTCTGTCCCCCTCAAGAACAAAAAAATTGCGCCCACTCTCGTGCCTGCTTCGTCTGTGAATGCGTATACCATTGTATATGCTGTTAAGTCTTCGATTTTACACGAGTTGGAGTGGTGTTAAATCTTTTACTTTACTACAAGAAATAAACGAGCGATTCTGAACTCTTGGCTGTACATCAGATCATTTCCTGAGTTTCCTTTCTTGTGTGCTTTCGAATTTTTAATCATCATACGCAGTCAAACAAGTTTAAATGTCTGTGTCTTTTATACAATTTCGGCAGATTTTTGTAAGTACTTGTATTTTCATCAAAGATACGCTTTGGGAAACTTTACAACATGGTTATAAAAGGCAGACTCTTAGAAAATTTTCAGCGTATGCAGAAGGCGAGTTTTTATTTGTTCTTGTTTTTTTATGTACTTTCATACAAAAGATATATTATATTGTAGTAAGCCTACATTTCAATACCGACTGAGTTAATTTAAAGTTAGGAACATCGCAGCATCTTTCTTTCTGTCCCTCTAAAAAGAAGAAAAAAGAGCATCTAATAAGAACTCAAAACTATAAATAACTGTCTAAGCACGATGCTAACTCACTAGATACATAAAAGATCATATTTATTTACATTTTAAAAACTACACACACGTAATTTAAAAAACGAATATAGTGAGATCTTTCAGAGGTACTATACCTCCATCCTCTAGCGCGCAGAAATAGAAGTGCCCCAAATATAAATACATTCACAAGTAATAGCATCATGCCCCTAGTGCCGCCTCGGTGGCGCAGTGGTCTAAGCGATGGCCTCTGATCATTCGTCCGAACGGGGTCCGGGTTCGAATCCCGTTAGGCATGGATGTTGTGTTTGTCTTACGGCACTGGTTCTCTCCCTTCCCTGGAACCAGTGACCCTAAATTAGGGACGGGCGACTGCTTATAGCCCATTGAGTTGCTCACGGTGGTCGTTAAACCTCCAATCAAAAAAAAAAAAAAATGCCCCCTAGTCGAGGGGAGTACGTTGCCAATTGAAAGAAACATTATAAAGAAAACAAAATGGTAACATCATAGAAATTATACAGAAAACAAATAGTAACGGCAATAGTATCGTCGTTTCCTTTATAATGTTTCTTTCAGTTGGCAACGTACTCTTCTCGACTGGGGGCATGATGGTATTACTTGTGAATGTATTTATATTTGGGGCACTTCCATTTCTGCGCGCCAAATGGAGGTATAGTACCTCCGAAAGATCTCGCTATGTTCGTTTTTCAAATTACGTGTGCGTAGTTTTTAAAATGTAAATAAATATGATCTTTAATCTAGTATCTCTAGTGAGTTAGCATCGTGCTTAGACAGTTATTTATGGTTTTGAGTTTAACAATTTAGCACGAAAATTATCATTCATCCATCTAATAAGAAAGTAAGTGCATACACTCACTTTCCTACCAGAGCCTCTATACTCCAAGTGAGCCTAAAAGTGCACGTTGTTGAAGATAGCAATTTCTTCGGGGGAACGCAAGAACGGTATCAGTTCGCGTCATACTCCCGCTCTAACCCCCTCTCCTCATTTAGAGCTTTGTGACCTAACAAAAGCTCATTGCATCGTCTTTTCCCCCATCCTCCCCTACCTACGGCAGCTTAATTACACTCCCTTGCATTTCCTTGATTGTAAATTTACATTCTCTGTGTTGCAATGTGTTCAGAGAAGTCTTCTTTCATCTTGCCTTCTTTCCCTTCCACCCCGTTCCCTCCTCTCTAAGTTGTTTGCATTTCCTAGCTGGACTGTTAGGGTCCGAAAATAGGAGGCGCTCTTGAATGAATAACTTCTCACATCAAATCTATTTCTAAAACGCTCCGCCATAGAATATAGTAACAACGTTTATTCACAAGTATTTATTTTAATATTTACTATAGTTTCGCTCGGCTTCATAAAGGACAAATGAAGCGTAAACATTCAAATCATTGTGACATCATCAGAGTTCTGACGGTCTCGGATTTTGGTGAATTTTTTTCACGCGCTTGAAAGAAATGGAGCAAATGTCTGTCGTTGACAAGCCGTGAAGAGTCGCAGGATATGTTTGTTTTTTTTTTTTTTTTTTTTTTTTTCGGATGAAGGTTTAACGACCACCGTGAGCAACTCAATGGGCTATAAGCAGTCCCCCGTCCCTAATTTAGAGCCACTGGTTCCAAGTTCCAGTGAAGGGAGAGAGCCAGCGCCATAAGACGATCACAACATCCATGCCTCACCGGGATTCGAACCCGGACCCATTTCAGACAAATGGTCAGAGGTCATCGCTTAGTCCACTGCGCCACCGGAGCGCCGTTGCAAGATATGTATGTGGAAAGCTTCTAACATATTAAGCTCAGAGACGTCTCTAGATTTTGAAATCAAGATTGGTGGGCGAGTATTATTTTTTGCTGGAGCAAATTTGATAACAACTTTATTTACAAAACACTGAACGAAGGAATTTGTTTTCCTTTTTCTACAGGCTGCAACGTTATTCGAACCCCCATCCCTTCCCTCCTGGATACATACTCATTAATTTTGGAACTGTTTTGAAGTTTTTATACTTTTCGGAATACAAAAGAATCTAAAGTTTGGAGTCATTTTTGGCTAATGTTCCGTCCATCCATTTTTAATTAAATTAGTAAATCCAAAGGAGTGTTTTTTTGTTTGTTTTTTTGACTGGAGCTTAACGATGACCGTGAGCAACTCAATGGGCTATAAGCAGTCACCCGTCCCTAATTTAGGGTCACTGGTTCCAGGGAAGGGAGAGAGCCAATGCCGTAAGACAAACACAACATCCATGCCTCACCGGGATTCGAACCCGAACCCATTTCGGACGAATGGCTGTGAGCCGGCGGTTAGACCACTGCGCCACCAGGGCGGCCTTAAAGAGTTACATACCCGTATAATAAACATCACACATTGCTACCAGCACCATGGTAAAACGCCGTGATTAAAAGAAAATTTCATACCTAGGAGAAAGATCTTGCAGCTAATGTTTCCGTGGATTAGGTTTGAGGGGAAATGTTCAAATTAGTATGATTCAACATGCAAGCAATACTTTACCTTCCTTACCTCCTTTCCTTCAAGCCAACAACCTTGTCTTGCACTCATCTCTTACAAAGTAGTCGCCAGCCACGATCTGCGCCTTCATTACCCTAGGGCATGCTTAAGAACGCTAGTATAGCTTTAGTCTCCACTTTTCGTGTTGGAATCCCCTACTTAGTAGCATAAACAAACAGCAGAGAAATTACTAATGACCCCAGTAAATTCCTATTCACCCTCTCCATTCACCCTGATCATACTAACTTGAAAACAAGAAAGATGACGTCGAATTTTCGGGTGTAATAAGCACGTCTTTTGAATCCGTTCTGACGCAAATTAAATTTATCAAAGCTATTCATAGTCAATGGAACCGGTTTGAAAAACAATAGTATCTGACGGAAGAAAGAAGTTTTTCAATCGGGTTTTTAATCCCTCAGATATTGCTGTAAACGGAATCGTGAGCTTACGCCCTCTGATTACAGACTTGTGCGTTTAAGAAAAATATGAATTTGTATGAGAAACATTTCGCACCGGAAACGCTCTCCAACACAGAAAGAATTTTTCAAATCGGACTCTTAGAAACAGAGATATCGACAAAAAGAAGATATGAATTTACGCTCCCTGGCGGGAAAAACATGCATTACTTTAAGAAGAGCGTATTCTCAAAACGTTTTTCGATTTGAGCAGTACAGGTCCACGAAACAATGTTTTCAGTCAAGTTTTCAGGAGCTGAGACTTTGCTGCAAATACATAAACAGAAATTAACACTTATGGCCCTTGGTAGCCAAACCATTCTTTACTAAACATTAGAAATTATATGATAAAGATTTTCCATCAGGTGTTGTATGCGATACAGGAAGAATTTTTCAAATCGGAGTTTTAGAAGCAGAAATAACGCAGAAAACGCAATTTACCTTTACGCCTCTAGCGGAAAGTTTATGATTTGCTTGAAAATTTTGAATTTATATGAAAAACATTTTGCATCGGAAACACTATCCAACAGAGAAGGAATTTTTCAAATCGGACTCCTAGCAGTAGAGATATTGACAAAAAAATTGATATACGTCTACGCCCCATGGCGCAGAAACCAGACATTATTTTAAGAAGAAAATGTTCCTAAAAGGTTTATCGAAGTGAGTAGTATCGACCCGCAAACAAATTTTTTCAATCGAGATTTTAGGAGCTCAGATTTTGCTGCAAACACATCAGAAGCGGTAATTTAGACTTACGCTCCCTGGTGGCCAAACCATTTTTCACAAATATTAGAAATTATGTTTAAAGTATGTGCCATCAGGAGCTGTATCCGGTGCAGAAAGATTTTTTTAAATCGGTGATTTAGAAGTAGAGATGTAAGGAGAGACGCAATTTACCTTTACGCCCCCTAACGGAAAATCTATGAATTACTTAAAATTTTTAAATTATATGCAAAACATGTCACACTCAAAACACTATCCAACAAAGAGGAAACTTTTCAAATCGGACTCCTAGAAGTAGAGATATTGACAAAAATATGATATGTATCTACGTCCCCTGGCGGAGAAACCATGAAATATTTTAAGAAGAACATATTCCGAAAAGGTTTATCGACGTGAGTGGCATCGGTCCACGCAGGAATTTCTTCAATCGAGATTTTAGAAGCTCATTTTTATGGCAAATACATCAGAAGAAAAAGTTAAGGCTTACGCCCCTGGTGGCCAAACCATTTTTTTTTTAATTAGAAATATCTGCAAAGGATTTCCCACCAGGAGCTGTATCCGGTGCAGGAAGAATTTTTCAAATCGGAGATTTAGAAGCAGAGATGTAAGGAGAAACGTAATTTACCTTTACGCCCCCTAGCGGAAAGTCTATGAATTACTTGAAAATGTTTGAATTATATGAAAAACATGTCATACTGAAAACACTATCCAACAAAAAGGAAATTTTTCAAATCGGACTGCTGGAGGTAGAGATATTGACAAAAAAATATTTTCTTCTTAAATATTGCATGGCGGAGAAACCATGCAATATTTTATGAAGAAAATATTCCGAAAAGGTTTATTGGCGTGAGTAGCATCGGTCCACGAAAAAAAATTTCAATCGAGATTTTAGAAGCTCATTTTTATGGCAAATACATCAGAAGGAAAAATTAACACTTGCGCCCCCTGGTGACCAAAGTATTCTTTACCCAAAATTTGAAATTATGTGCAAAAGATTTTCCATCAAGAACTGTATCCGCTAAAGAAAACATTTTTCAAATCGGAGTTTTAGAAGAAGAGATATCGGGCAAAACGTAATTCACTTTTACGCCCCCTAGCGGAAAATCTATGCGTAATTTGAAAAAGTAACTATACCTAAAATACTTTTCGGCATAAATGGAATCGAAAGATAAAATAATTTTTTAATCGGATATTTAGAAGCAAATATGTGGAATAAAACGTATTTTTAAATTCGACATCATCTGCATTTATTTTTTTTAAATTCGACATCATCTGCTCTAGCAGCGAAATTGTACATCGTAAAAAAAAACGAAATAAAGGATCATCATTCGCATATTTCAATCTTCCCAATGCAAAAAGAATTTTTTATATAGGACTAATAGTTGCAGAGATATCGTGTCTACAGACGGACTGACGGACAAACCGATAACATAAGCACCATCTTTTTTTACAAAAGACGTGCTAAAAAGACTTAAATTTAGGATTTGGACGAGTGGAAAACATTGAATTTTCATGGCACTGCGAATGTTAACCTTTCTACGGAGAAGGAAAAACGCACTTTCCAGGGGAAATACATAGGGCTACACGACGGGAAACAAGAAAGTTGTTATTCCTTGACAAATTCCAGATTATATTTTAAAGTTTAAAAAATTAAAATATGGCACATCTTGAACTGGGTGGGCAAGACGATTTTCAGGGCGGGCTAGAGCTCAACCTCGCACCCCCTTGGAGACGTCTTTGATTAAGCTTGATAATAGAATCAGGTTTATTAACAAGCGTAGCGTTTTCCAACAAAAATTTATAGTTATACGCTCCGCCATTTTGAAAATTTGTTTGAAGTGGCTATTTTGCCCGAAAAACTACTGAGCAAACAAAAATGGAGTCTGACCAATATTTCTGTTGCTTTTCGCTTTAAATGCTACGATCTACTTTTCGTACCAGAGGTGGCTGTTTTGCACCTTCCACAGAAATAAGCTCTTTGGTTGACTAGGAGTATATGTTCTGTCTAATACTTTCGTTTCTTATACGTGACTTGCTACTCCGGTGGGGCAGTTTAAGCGATGGCCTCTGACCATTTGTCCGAGATGGGTCCGGATTCGAATCCCGGTAAGGCATGGATGTTGTGTTCGTCTTACGGCGCTGGCTCTCTCCCTTCCCTAGAACCAGTGGCTCTAAATTAGAGATGGGCGACTGCTTATAGCCCATTGAGTTGCTCACGGTGGTCGTTAAAAGTCCAATAAAGAAGAAAAAAGAAAAAGAAAAGACGCGTGAGGGCCTATGGACACGCTACAGTGGAGCAACTCACTGGCCGAATGAACCAGTGGGCTACCGGAAGTTTGTCTAAAACAACAGTTCAGCGAACCCTGCTGCGTATGGTGCTCCGATGCAGACGGATGGTCACTGCACCTATGCTAACGAAGGTGCATCGGCAGAAAAAGCTTACCTTTGCACGTAAGTGTCGGAATTGGACCTCCGCTGCTTGGCAAAGAATTGCCTTCTCCGATGCGTCACGTTTTCTGCTTCATCGAACGGATGGACGTTGGCGTATAAGGCGAGAAACATCGAAAAACAAACACTCTTCAACCATTGCTAGAAAAACACAAGTTGGTGGGGGCAGCGTTATGGTCTGGGGAATGTTTCCTTGGCATTCTCTGGGTCCACTCATACCGGTGGAAGGCACTATTGACCGTATTGGTTATGAATCCATCCTTGCAGACTACAAACACCCATACATAATGATTGTCTTCCCTGGGGCAGATGGGATCTTCAGCATGACAATGCCACGCGTCACAGAGCTAGAAATGTCAGAGAGTGGTTGCAAGAGCACGATGAAGACTTCAAAGTACTTTCCTGGCCCCCTAATTCCCCAGATTTAAACCCAATTGAGCATCTGTAGGACCACCTCGATCGTGTTGTTCTCTGTACAGATCCTCCACCACGCACCGTCCAGCAGGTGTCAGATGCACTGCAGTCAGCATGGCTCCACATACCTGTGAACACCTTCCAGCACCTTCTTGAGTCACTCCCAGCACATCTAGCTGCTGTACGCGCTGCACACGGTGGTTACTCTGGATATTAGCTAATGGTCACAATGATGTGACTCGACCGTGTATTCTCGTTTGCTAAATATTTGACAAGTTTCAGAACCAGCAGTTTCCTAACGACACTCCAGTGTCTTCCAAAAATCAAAAACAAAATTATTGAAAACTTAACGGTGTATGTAAAATTACTGATGAAAAGTTGCAAATGCGTCATTGATGAGTTAAACATCGAAACGCACGGCAACATCCCATTTAATTTTTAAACAAGAAATATGACACCGAATTTTCGGGTGTAATAAGCACGTCTTTTGAACCCGTTCTGACGCAAATCAAATTTATCAAAGCTATTCAAAGTCAATGGAACCGGTATGGAAAACAATCGATCTGACGAAAGATAGATTTTCAATCGGGTTTTCAATCCCTCAGATATTGCTGTAAACGGAATCGTGAGCTTACGAACTCTTAGGAACAGAGATATCGACAAAAATAAGATGTGACTTTACGTCCCCTGGTGGAAAAACCATGCATTATTTTAGGAAGAAAGTATTCTCCAAAGGTTTATCCATATAAGCGGTATCGGTCCAAGAAAAAAAATTAGTCGAGTTTTCAGGAGCCCAGATTTTGCAACAAATACTTCAGAAGCAGAAATTAACACTTATGACCCCTGGTGGCCAAACCATTCTTTACCAAACATTAGAAATTATGTGAAAAATATTTTCCATCAGGTCTTGTATGCGATACAGGAAGAATTTTTGAAATCAGAGCTTTAGGAGCAGAAGTAACGCAGAAAACGCAATTTACCCTTGTGCCACCTAGGGGAAAGTCTATGATTTACTTGAAAATTTTGAATTTATAGGGAAAACATTTCGCATCGAAAACACTATCCAACAAAGAAGGAATTTTTCAAATCGTACTCTTAGAAGTAGAGATATTGACAAAAATAAGATATAAGTTTACGCCCCCTGGCGTAGAAACCATACATTTTTTCAAGAAGAAAATTTTCCTAAAAGGTTTGTCGACATGAGTAGTATCGGTCAACAAACGACTTTTTTTTTCAGTCGAGATTTTAGAAACTCATATTTTGCTGCAAATACAACAGAAGCGGAAATTAAGAATTACGCCACCTGGTGGCCAAACCATTTCTTACAAAAATTAGAAAATACGTGCAAACGGTTTCCCATTAGGAGCTGTATGTGGTGCAGAAATATTTTTTCAAATCGGAGATTTAGAAGCAGAGATATAGAAGGAAACGTAATTTATATTGACGCCCCTAGCGGAAAGTCTATGATTTACTTAAAAATTTTAAATTATATGAACCACATGTCACACTAGAAACACTATCCAACAAAGAAGGAATTTTTCAAATCGGACTCCTAGAAGTAGAGATATTGACAAAAAAGAGATATACATCTACGCCCCCTGGCGTAGAAACCATGCACTATTTTAAGAAGAAAATGTTTCTAAAAGGTTTGTCGACATGAGTAGTATCGGTCAACAAACGACGTTTTTTTCAATCGAGAATTTAGAAGCTCATATTTTGCTGCAAATACAACAAAAGCGGAAGTTAATATTTACGCCCCTGGTGGCCAAACTATTTTTTTACAAAAATCAGAAATTATGTGCAAACGATTTTTCATCAGGAGATGTATCCGGCGCAGAAAGAATTTTTCAGATCGGAGATTTAGAAGCAGAGATATAGGGGGAAAAGCAATTTACCGCTGCGCCCCCTAACGGAAAGTCTATGAATTACTTGAAAATTTTGAAATTATATGAAACCCATGTCCCACGGAAAACACTATCCAACAAAGAAGGAATTTTTGAAATCGGACTCCTAGAAGTAGAGATATTGACACAAATAAGATGTACATCTACGCTCCCTGGCGGAGAAACTGGGGAATATGTTTGAGAAGAATATATTCCGAAAATGTTTATCGATGTGAGTGGCATCAGTCCACGACAGAATTTTTTAAATCGATATTTTAGAAGCTCCGATTTTATGGCAAATACGTCAGAAGCAAAAATTAACACTTATGCCCCCTTCTGGCCAAGATATTCTTTACCAAAAATTTGAAATTATATGCAAAAGATTTTTCATCAGGAGATGTATCTGCTGAAGGAAAAAAATTCAAATCGGAGTTTTAGAAGAAGAGTTATCGGGGAAAATGTAATTTATTTTTACGCCCTCTAGCGGAAAATCTATGCATAATTTGAAAAAGTAACTATATCTAAATTACTTTTCGACATAAATGGAATCGAAAGATAAAAAAGAAAATGCAATCGGATGTTTAGAAGCAAATATGTGAAATAAAACGCATTTTTGAATTCGACATCATCTGCGTTTACGCCCTCTACCGGCAAAATTGTACATCGTAAAAAAAAAACCAAATGAAGGATCATCATTTGCATATTTCAAGCTTTCCAATGCAAAAAGAATTTTTCAAATCGGACTAATAGTTGCAGAGATATCGTGGGTACAAACGGACGGACAAACCGATAACAGAAGCACGATCTTTTTTTTACAAAAGACGTGCTAAAAAGTGTAAGTTTGTTGACAGAAAAGCAGTGCCCTCGTTAGACCAATTTTTCGGGACTGAGGTGCCCCCCCGCCCCCTCCAAAGAAGCGCAAAGTCCTCCCAATCAAAATAAACCTTTTCTTGTATTAACTTACCTTTACCTATGTAATATTTTTCCACCTAAAAAAAATAAGGCAGATGGGAATTTTCTTAAATATTTTGTTGTCAAAGCAAAAAACCCTCTTTCCTCGATTCCTTTTTTTTTTTTTTTTTTTTTTTTCCGATGAGGGGGTCAGGTGTCACAGCAACAGCATTAAGATAACATTACTGTAGTTGGGGTAATCTCTTCGCCTGGTCTCTACAGGGGTAAGTCCATTATTGAACAATACGTCAAACAACTTAATGACTAACGGGGATGGGAGGAGGCACGTACCATCAGTCCCAAGCTAACAACCCTGAGAATCACCAGTCTCAAGCCCAAACCCTGAGAATCAGCTGTAGGCCAAAAGACTGAAGGAACGATGTACGACAGCAACTTGCAACAGCTTGTCGGAAACGGTAATATTCATATGAAAAGGCAACATATTAACTACGGTAATAAAAAAACAGTTGGAAAGGAAGCAGAAGTTTTCACTAAGCGAAGGCGTTTGTTTCACGGGGTAAGGGGATTTCGGTGGGGTATTGGCGCATTTCTCGTTACGGTAGTTTATTGGTGGATGTATTTAGCAATCGGGCGGGAAATAGAATAAGGGCGTTGAAAATGGAGAACTGTCGTATGATAGATTCTTTTTTCGCAGAACAGTGTTGTTACCTATTCTTCTCAATTAAGTGCAGTTCATTTTTTAGTCCACTGCAAACTATACTTTCAGAGCTACTTGGATGGATTTTTTTTTTTTTAAATAGCACCGCGAAATACTTCTCTTGGAAAACAGCGTCAAACAACGATCTTTAACCCAAGCAGTCACTGTGTGCACGAGCTCTCTAACACCCAAGAAATGCATTCCAGAAAAAATGCTCTATTTATTATCGATTTTATTCAAATTCAGTTTCAGACAATTGTCCTGTGATACACAGGGAAAATCTGGTAGTTTCGACATTATTCCAGTTTTATAAATAAGTGAGGTAAATCAGGGTGCTTTGGATAACTTTTGTCGAGTTGCACATCTTTGCTTCTGGGTGTTTTTTGAAGAAAACATTATTTCAAAAGTTATATATATACAACGGAGGGGCTTAGCCCCCCCCCCCAATCCATCATTCCTAGCAACGCCACTGCAGAAAAGGATCTACTCCCTACATCCATAACGGTGAAAAAAACTGGCAGCGTCTGAGTGGCCGTGGCATATGATCATATGTAGAGGATTTTTAGGAAGGGAGTGTCTGACCCCAGGTCTTAAACAACCCTTAGTAATAGGAAGCTAGGAGATTTGAGCTAGAGGGCCCGATAGGAAAGTGATACGGAAGCGAAGTAGAAAGGGGAAGGAAGACGCCCTTATTTATTACCGGAGGGCAAGTAACCGGGGTCCGACGGTTTAACGTGCCCATCCGACGCACGGCGAATATTTAGCGGATCGAGCGTTCGCACCTGCCTGGGATCGAACCTGAGGTCCTTTCTGTGGCAGTCACGAACGTTGCCCACTGGGCCACCCTCGGCCCTAAGTGGCCGTGGCAATTAGCTCCCCTGCTTAAAAAGCTTCACGTTTGTGACGTCACACATACTCCATCTATTCTAATTTCCCTGTTCCGTACAGAAGTTCTCACACCAGGACGGTCACGCACTCTGGGTTACGTTTTCCAGCCATATTTATGCTTCTGAGACAGAGGGGTAATTAGGCATTTCTGCGCCTATATATTATTTCGCTCCCCTTCACCGAAGTCTTAAAGATAAAAAAGCTTTATCGCTTGAAATATTATATTCCTGCTTGTTGCAGGAGTTTTCAGGAGTTTTAAATTGGTCAAGTCTGTTGATTACGGACCTATCTGCATTATTTAGTACCCACACGCAAATGCAATTACAGTTTTTCAAAAGAACAAACATTGGCTACCGGGTGTTGCTTCTGACATTCCGCTTCACACTGAATGTTTAGCACGTCCTTTGTAAAACAAGTTTGTAAAATCATGCAATGCATTGATTATAATACGCTTTCCAACATACCAGAAATCATTACTCAAGTTATCACTCAAATTATGAGAATAATGGCTGTGGAATAAATATCGGTCCTGTGCCCTGACTCTTGATCCCATATCGATGATATTCAACAGAACCGGTTCGGTATACTTCCGAAATAACGTGATAAAATTTTGTCGCAATAGAAGCATTTTTACGTAAGTTATGATGCATGAGGGCTGTGGAATAGATCCCGCTCCTGTGTCCTAAAATTTGAACCCATTTCGCCCATTTTCAATAGAGTTCGTTTCCAGGCAGGCCCCTACAACATACTAACATTTCATCCAAATCGAAGCATTTTTACATAAGTTATGACGCATAATGGCGATGGAAGTGATTCCGCTCCTATGTCCTGACCTTTGACCCCATTTCGCCTATTTTCAATAGGGTTTGTGGCCAGGTGGTCCCCTACCACATACTAAAATTTCATCGAAATCGAACCTTTTTTACGTTAGTTATGACGCATAACAGCAGTGGAATGGATCCCACTCCTATGCACTGACCTTTCGCCCCATTTCCTTCACTTTAAATAAGGTTCCTTCCCAGGTGATACCCTACCAGATACTAAAATTTCATCGAAATCGAACGATTATTACGCGAGTTATCGTGCGGTTGGACATACGCACACAACGCGTGACGTAATGAAGCAGATGGGAATCGCGACCATCTGCTCGCAAGAGTATGACGTCATAAAACTTTAATAGGATCCACACACTACGCGTGACGTAATGAGACAGATGGCGTGATCACGCGCCAACATTCTCAAAAGCGAGATTGTGACGTCATAGGATTTCTAAGCATTGCAAACATTAATGGAACGACGACATGACACTAAAAATGTTATAATTCGGGGTGGTTATTTAACCCACTAAACGAATTCTCCTAAAGTCGAGATCAAGCTAAATCGATTTCTAGTACCAGGAAACGGTAGGTTAACGACTTTCATCAACATTCTTAGAGCCGTTTTCAAAATAAAATGTACATACATACATACAAGAATTGCTACTTTAAGGTGGCCGTCAAGTAATTTTGCTTCCTATACTTCCAATGGAAAAACTTCTGTATACATTTTCTTCACAATTAATGCGTTCCCAAGAATGAAAATTTGAACATCGATTAAAATAGCTTCATTTCATAACTTGGAATACATAATATTTTCTAAACCATAACCGTAATTATGCAATCCAACATTTATTTGTCCACTGACGTCATCAAAGTACAGGCCGCGCCATCTCTTTTCTGGTTTCAACACCACCAAAGGAAACGTTATTGTTTTTTAATATAATTATGATTATGTTTTAGAAAATGTTAAGTATTCCAAGTTATAGTATGAAGTTATTTTAATCGATGTTCAAATTTCCATCCTTGGGAAGACACTAATTGTGAAGGAAATGTGTACAAAAGGTTTTCCTTTGGAAATATAGGAAGCAAAATTACTTGACGTCCACCTTAATAGTGTGGGATAAGGGCGATGGAATGGATCCCGATCCTATGTCCTTAACTTTGACTCCATTTGTCCCATTTTCAATAGGGTTGCTATCCAGATGGTCCCCTACCACATACTAAAAGTTCATCGAAATCGAACCATTTTTACGCTCCATATGAACCATAAGGGCAATGGAATGCATCCCGCTCCTATGTCCTGACCTTTGACTTCACTTCACCCATTTTCAATAGAGTTCGTCCCCAGGTGGTCCCCTACCACATACTGAAATTTCATTGAAATCAAACCATATTTACGCAAGTTATGACGCATAAGGGCAATTGAATGGATCCCGCTCTTATGGCGTGAGCTTTGACCACACTTCACCCATTTTCAATAGGGTTCGTCCCCTGGTGGTCCCCTACCACATACTAAAATTTCATCGAAATAGAACCATTTTTACGTGAGTTATCGTGCCGACAGACGGACGGAAAAAGTTGGAGCAGATACGCTTCTTCAACCTACGGTTGGAAAGCGTAAAAAAGATCGTGCTTATGTTATCGGTTTGTCCGTCCGTCCGTTCGTCTGTACCCACGGAATCTCTGCAACTATTAATCCGATTTGAAAAAATCTTTTTGCATTCGGAAGCTTGAAATATGCGAATGATGATCCTTTATTTGGTTTGTTTTTTTTACGATGTACAATTTCGCCGCTAGAGGACTTAAATGCAGATGATGTCGAATTCAAAATTACGTTTTATTCCACATATTTGCTTCTAAACATCCGATTGAAAAAAATATTTTATCTTTCGATTCTGTTTATGTCGAAGAGTATTTTCGGTATAGTTTCTTTTTAAAATAACGCATAGATTTTCCGCTAGGGGACGTAAAAGTAAATTAAATTTTTCCCGGTAACTCTTCTTCTAAAAATCCGATTTGAATTATTTTTTTTTCAGCGGATGCAACTCCTGATGGAAAATCTTTTGCATTTAATTTCGAATTTTTGGTAAAGAATACTTTGGCCATCTGGGGGCGTAAGTGTTAATTTTTGCTTCTGATGTATGTACCATAAAATCTGAGCTCCTAAAATATCGATAGCCGCCCCCGGTGGCGCAGTGGTCTAAGCGATGGCCTCTGATCATTCGTCCGAAAGGGGTCCGGGTTCGAATCCCGGTGAGGCATGGATGTTGTGTTTGTCTTACGGCACTGGCTCTCTTCCTTCCCTGGAACCAGTGACCCTAAATTAGGGACGGACGACTGCTTATAGCCCATTGAGTTGCTCACGGTGGTCGTTAAACCTCAAATAATAAAAATATATATATATCGATTGAAAAAATTATTTCGTGGACTGATGCCACTCACATCGATAAACCTTTTTAGAATATTTTCTTCCTAAAACATTCCACAGTTTTTCCGCCAGGGGGCGTAGATGTATATCTTATTTTTGTAAATATCTCTATTTCTAGGAGTCCAATTTGAAAAATTCCTTCTTTGTTGGATAGTGTTTTCCGTGTGACATGTTTTTCACATAATTTCAAAGTTTTCAAGTAATTCATAGACTTTCCGCTAGGGGTCGTAGTGGTAAATTGCGTTTCCCCCTATATCTCTGCTTTTAAATCTCCGATTTGGAAAATTCTTTCTGCGCCGGATACAGCTTCTGACGGGAAATCGTTTGCACATAATTTCTAATTTTTGTAAAAAATAGTTTGGTCACCAGGGGGCGTAAATCTTAATTTCCGCTTCTGATGTATTTGCAGCAAAATATGAGCTTCTAAATTCTCAATTGAAAAAACGTCGTTTGTTGACCGTTACTACTCATGTCGACAAACCTATTAGAAACATTTTCTTCTCAAAATAGTGCATGGTTTCTACGCCAGGGGGCGTAGATATATGTCGTATTTTTGTCAATATCTCTACTTCTAGGAGTCCAATTTGAAAAATTCCTTCTTTGTTGGGTTGCTTTTCTAGTGTGACATGTGGTTCATATAATTTCAAAATTCTCAAGTAATTCATAGACTTTCCGCTAGGGGGCGTAAATGCAAATTGCGTTTTCCCCTATATTTCTGCTTCTAAATCTCCGATTTGAAAAATTCTTTCTGCACCGGATACAGCTCCTGATGGGAAATCCTTTGCACATAATTTCTAATGTTTGTAAGAAATGGTTTGGCCACTAGGTGGCGTAAGTCTTAATTTCCGCTTTTGATGTATTTGTAGCAAAATATGAGCTTCTAAAATCTCGATTGAAAGAAAAAGTCGTTGACCGATACTACTCATGTCGACAAACCTTTTGGGAAAATTTTCTTCTTGAAATAATGCATGGTTTCTACGCCAGAGGTCGTAGATTTATATATTATTTTTGTCAATATCTCTACTTCTAAGAGTCCGATTTGAAAAATTCCTTCTTTGTTGGATAGTGTTTCCGATGCGAAATGCTTTTCCGATAAATTCAAAATTTACAAGTAAATCACAAAATTTACAAGTACAAAATTTACAAGTTCCGCTAGGTGGCACAAGGGTAAATTGCGTTTTCTGCGTTATTTCTGCTCCTAAAGCTCTGATTTGAAAAATTCTTCCTGTGTCGCATACAAGACCTGATGGAAAATATTTTTCAGATAATTTCTAATGTTTGGTAAAGAATGGTTTGCCACCAGGGGTCATAAGTGTTAATTTCTGCTTCTGAAGTATTTGTTGCAAAATCTGGGCTCCTGAAAACTCAACTAATTTTTTTTTCTTGGACCGATACCGCTTACATGGATAAACCTTTTGAGAATACTTTCTTCCTAAAATAATGCATGGTTTTTCCACCAGGGGACGTAAAGTCACATCTTATTTTTGTCGTTATCTCTGTTTGTAAGAGTTCGTAAACTCACGATTCCGTTTACAGCAATATCTGAGGGATTAAAAAATCCGATTGAAAATCTTCTTTCTGTCGTCAGATCTGTTGTTTTCCATACCGGTTCCAATGACTTTGAATAGCTTTGATAAATTTAATTTGCGTCAGAACGGATTCAACAGACGTTCTTATTACATCCGAAAATTCGGTGTCATCTTTCTTGTTCTTTCTTTTCTTCACACGTTGAAAAAACGACAGTATTTTTGGGATTACCTGATACAATAATTTTCCCACAGCGATATTCCTAGTTCCGAACAACAGCAGAAAATGCAATAATTCTTAACCAGACCCTTAATTATGACTGGTTTAATTAAATTCCCAATTACAATAATTTTCTCAATGCAGTGTCCCGACCTCAACGTTCCTAACAACAGTAGAAAAAGGAGTTTCTGCCATGTGAGAATGGATTTGGAGATTAGCTCTAGCTTCAAACAAACATGGCACATTAATTCCACTAACTGTGCAGTTTCTCTGTTGCATTTTTTATTGGAAAGGAATTATCGAACATTCGCATTTTAAAAAGAAAACGAATTATGCTGTACAGGGTTTACCGGAAATCGTGCCTGATGGGGGGGGGGAGTACCGAAAAACTGTTCCGGTCCCACTACACCACTAGTGTGTTTGGGTGTGTATAATATTTTCGGCCTTAATGATTTTAAAATATCAGCTCTTCGCGTTCCACGTAGAATTACCAGTGATAGGAAATAGCGCTGCTAATATAGCACGGCAGAATAATATAGCACTAGAACTACATTTTTCTACAAATAGAAAAATGTATGGCTACAAATAGAACTACTTTTACAAAAAAAGTGAAATAAAAATATCTTCAAGAGATTTCTGGATTTCCTGGAAAATTATTGGGTGAAGCAGGGCGGGTGTGTGTGTGTGGGGGGGGGTTATCGTGTCCATCCGACGCACGGGGGATATTTAGTAGTTTGAGCGTTCGTACCTTCCTGGGATCGAGCCTGAGGTTTCTCCGTGGCAGTCACGAACGTACCACATGAGTGTCGATGCGCTGATAGTAAAAATACAAGACGATTGTAATCTGCTGCCATCTGGTGGACGGCTCCTACGGGCATTTGTCCCATGGTTGTTGATGATGATGTGTGAACACTTGCTTAGGATTCAAACAAATGTTAAAAACAATGGAAACCAAAAATGTTGGAAATTAATTAACAGGAAATAACGGCAAGTATTTTTTCATACGCGATATTTCTCTTGAATTCTAAAGTCAGTTTCGTGATTTCGAAGTGAATCAATAAATTCCATCAAATATGGTGACTTATTGCAAAAATTTTGCTACACGTAAAAGTGGAGATCAAATTGAAAAAAATTGAAGGCGTCATCAGATTTTCAAAAGTTGGTATCAACAAGATGTTAAAAGATAAGAAAACGCATACAAATATACGTATGAGTAAGAACATCGTTCGAAATGCATTAAAGAAACGCACCTCTTGAAGTTCCTTCGCTTTGAGGACTCTCTGTATTTTCAACGGGTTCTGAAAAAAAGTAAAAGCATGTAGATCATGAAAACTTAAGGAAATTTGCATATCAGTGAACGGGCATATCAAATTACTGAAGCAGATCAGATCATATGTAGAGGATTTTAGGAAGAGAATGTCTGACCCCGGGTCTTAAACAACCTTTAGAAATAGGAAGCTAGGAGATTTGGGCTAGAGTGCACGATAGGAAAGAGACACGGAAGCAAGGTAGAAAGGGGAGGAAGACGCCTTTATTTAATGCCGGGGGACCAGTACCCGTGGTCCGACGACTTAACGTGACCATCCGATGCATGGCGGGTATTTAGTGGTTCGAGCTTTTGTACCTGCTTAGGATATTTAGTGGTTCTAGCCTTTTTTATAATATTTCCATTTTTGTACCAACTGGGATCGAACCCGAGGTCTTCTCCGTGGCAGTCACGAACGTTGACCACTAGGTCGCCCACGGCCCTAAATTACTGAAGTAGATCCGATCAGATCATATGTAGAGGATTTTAGGAAGGGAGTGTCTGACCCCAGGTCTTAAACAACCCTTAGAAATAGGAAGCTAGGAGATTTGGGCTAGAGGGCCCGATAGGAAAGTGATACGGAAGCGAAGTAGAAAGGGGGAGGAAGACGCCTTTATTTATTACCGAAGGGTCAGTACCCGAGTAATTACTGAAGTACACAGTATAGTATTTGTCATTTTCTTGTAGGACTTCGGTCCACAGTGAGTAGAGTTTAGGTCCCAGCCACCTACAGCGAGATCGCCTTTTGTGCAGGACACAGAAACAGAAGGAATGAGAGAAAGTCTAGCGACTTTGACAGAACAGTTTTGTAGTGAGATTAGAGTACAGTAGATGGCGCCACCGTACAAGTACGATGTTGCACATAGATGGGTGAGAGAATTTCAGGAAGGGTATAGGAAAGGATACCCATTTAACCAGTGGGTCCAGCCTGGGAGCCCTCACTTAACGTGCTCGTCCGTTGCACTGCGGATATTCAGCGATTGTTAGTAAATCACACCATCTCTGAAAGATCAGCCCAGGATCGAACCTGAGGACCTTGCATTGATAGTCTGACTCGATAACCACTAAGTCATCCGCTGCTCAATTACTGAAGTATGCGATATACGTTGCAAAAGAATGCAGTTTTTACTAAAAATTACTGCATGTCGTTACGGTAAAATAGAGTACTCATATTCAACAGCTTACAACTGTAAAATTTACAGTTATGGAATTGGTAACACCATCTGGTCGTCAATAGGAAAGGAACAGGGAACTGCGCATGCTCGTTGGTTGTTTGAACTGTTGTGACTTCTTCTTGTAGAAGTAGTTCAGTGAAGAAGTGAGAAATTCATGTAGATAAAAATTTTAGCTTTTACTCAGATAAACTTTATAAGTTACGTATATCATCATACAGATGTAGTACAGCGATGACAGATGAATGCCGTGAATTGCTCCTGTACAATGACGTTAAATGGAAGAGCCAATGAGAGCATTGACCGGTGATGGACCCAACCTAGAAATTGTCTACAATAACCTTGGATACAATCGTGTAACAAGTGTGTGGTGTGGTGCACACTTATTAAACGATATTACACTTTGTCATAAAGTGTAATATCTAAAGAAAATAAATATCATAAAGTGTAATGTCATAAAGCGATATACACTTTGCCATGGAGTATTAGTGAATCATAGAGAGCATAAGAGTAGAAAAGGTACGTGCGAACGAATCTTTTTCAATGAATGTCAATAAATGAAATACGGATAACACCATTGTAGTACAATAAACATTTGGAATATGTCAATTCGTTTATTGGTGTAAATGTGACATGGATGTTAAATTTGTATTGAATGTGTTATGCATTTTATATTGTTGTATATTTTTTTGGGGGGAGGGGGTGTAGTGGTTTATGTACAGTTGTGAAACTTGCCCTTTTTCTCGCACGTGTGATAATTCTTAAGTGTATCATTGGAAAGTTCACCAAAATGTACATAATGTTGAATTTGTTTGTAATGTAAGATCGTGCTGAAGAAGTTATAAAAATTATGAATCTATTTAAATCTCATATCTATAAAGACTATGGACGTACTAATAACCTCCGTACCCCCGCAGTGCGGGGGGCACCTCACTGCTAAGAGGGTCTCTAACCTCAGCGGAGGGGTTTTTCAAAATTTTTACGGGAACTTTTAATGAAACTGGTTAAAGAAATAACCAGATATTTTTGAACGCAGCTTTGAATGAAGTATTAAAAAGAAACCCAATTTTTTTTCATTAAATAAGTAAAATCTTCAAGAAATAAATTTCTCTTTAATTTATAAAATCTGGGTGACGAAAAAGCCGCTATTCCAGAGGACTTGAGGCCCCTTTTCACAGCCATAGTGTGTATCAACAAGAGAATGCAGATGAAATATCAGTTGAATAAATGATATTTTTATATTAGTGAGGATCATCATCATCATCATCATTGTCAACCATTATCAATCCACTGCTGGACGAAGGTCTCCCCAAGTTTCCTCCACAACGGTCTGTCTTGTGCCAGTCTCCTCCATGTCACCCCTGCATGCTTTCGAATTTCATCCACCCATCTCCCATGTGGTCTTCTTCTGGGTCTTTTCCTGTCCCTTGGAATCCAATCTAAAATTTCGGCTGTCCATCGATGATCTGTCCTTCTGGCAGTATGTCCAGCCCATTTCCATTTCAGGGATTTAGCTCTGATCATGATGTCTTCCACTCTTGTCATTTTTCGGATCCACGAGTTCCTCTTCTTATCTCTCCTGGTTATACCAAGTATGCACCTCTCCATGCTTCTTTGAGTTGTCTGCAACCTTTGTATGTCTCTTTTAGTTAAGGTCCACGTCTCTGCACCATACGTAAGCACTGGAAGGATGCATTGATCAAACACTTTTCTTTTAAGACATAATGGCATATTGCTCTTGAAAATTATAAGGCTTTGTATATTACACTTATATTAGGAACTAATTAGGCGTTATATATTACACTTATATTAGGAACCTTATTTGCACATAACTGCGCATCCTTCAATATATAATGAGCTAAAAGGTGTTCTTCGCGGGAACGAAAAATGCAGAGACCTATATGCCACGTTTTTTAAGAACAGAGGCAAGGGAAAAGACTTTTACTATGTGCAAAACATTCTTACGTGATGCTTGTGTTTGTTTGTTTTTACATTCAAGAGTAAATTATTTAAGAAATTTTACTCTTTGTGTGCTGCAATTCTTAATTGTTACTTTTTAATTTGCTTACACATCTTCTGCACTTTAGTATAAATCGGAAAAGGTCATTAGGCACTATGACACGGCCTTTACGTGCACTGTACAAAATTTACTGAAATTCTCAAGCCACTTTTGGTCATTTCTTTCGTGAATTAACGAAGCATATTTCTGATACAACCTTTTACGTGAAATGATGGAAAGAACTCTGAATTTCATGGACTTTTCTAACTACAAGAAAATTCTGAACTTTCAGAAACCTTTCCGCTGTTTTTTTTTATCTTATATTGACGGTAAATTACCGTTTCAGAGATGTGTTAACGAAAAAATTCTAAATTTTCAGAAACCTTTCCGCAATTCCTTTCGTACATTAACGGAAAATCTCCGTTCTCACTTTTTCCGTATCCGCATGAAGAGAAATTACCGGTAATAGTCAGTGCCGTCTTAACACTTTTGGGGACCCTGGGCCGTCACATTTCCGGGGGCTCCTGATCTTTTATAGCATTGTCAACCATTATCAATCTACTGCTAGATGAAGGTCTCTCCAAATTTATTTCCCAACTGATATAGAAACATTCAATATCCAACAACTTTTTAATACTACTTGAATGAAAAATGGCACCTGACAAAAATCATAGAGCTCCATGAAGTCTACCAAACGAACTCACATTTAGTTGCTTAGTTAATTACAAGAAAATGGGTGCTGAAAGATGATGTTTCTTCCCATTCTACAAATCATTCAGCGAAATTTAAATTAAAACAGAAGAAAGAAATAAACCAAACCAGCGCGGTTTCTTTTTTTGTGACGCACTGGACAAGAATGTCAATATGCAGAGCCGGTCGTTGTTATTCATTTAAATGCCGAAGATTGAGCATATGTAAGTAGCCCTAGTGGGCAAACCCCAATGATAAACATACACGAACTTCTTGGTATAGATAGACAACACAAATGACTGTTTAAATAGAAAATGCGATGTATGCTTGGAAGGAGAGAAATGAAAATGCCTGACTCACACGAACATGAGTTAATTTTAGTGAAATTTTACATCTAGCTCACTGAATGACATTTGGCTCATAAATTCTTTTGAAAATGAATCATCTGAGTTCGGGAAATAGTTTATGTTTTAAAAATCGGCAATTCTCTTGTGAGAACATAAACACTCGGACACGCGCTTGTGGAAGTGTACTAGGTGCATTACATTCGGAATTCTAGAGATGCATGCCAAAAATAAGATAAAGCGAAACACTTGCCCCCTCAGTCAAAAACAAACTCCATGCGCTCACGACATTTTTTTGAGAAACGTTCTTCGGATACATGCTGACACGCCATTTTGTTTTTTCGTATACCTCATACATGTTTACGAATTACACATTTTTGCTTCCGTTCAGAATTTTCATTTAATTGTTTTATCAAATCACTAACACCTCCACTCGGGACTGGAAAGGAGGTCGGCTTTCTTTGTTTCATATTTTGTCACAAAAGATCCACCCTAACACCTAACTCCCTTCCTGTCTCCTCGCTCGGGAAATCAAAAATCATATCAGATCATATGTAGAGGATTTCAGGAAGGGAGTGTCTGACCCCAGGTCTTAAACAACCCTTAGAAACAGGAAACTAGGAGATTTGGTCTAGAGCACCCGATAGGAAAGTGACACGGAAGCGAAGTAGAAAGGCGCCCTTATTTATTACCGGGGGCTAGTACCCGGGGTCCGACGGCTTAACGTGCCCATCCGACGCCATTTAGTGAATCGAGCGTTCGTACCTACCTGGGATCGAACCTGAGGCCCTTTCCGTGGCAGTCACGCGCGTTGCCCACTAAGCCATCCGCGATTCTCGGGAAATCAAAGCTACGAGCAAGGTTTGAAAAACCAGTGGAACAACTTCCAACTTTATGCATTGGTGTTTCTTCTTTTCATTAAATAATAATAACAAACTGCTGGTGAGTAGTGAAACTGTTGGACTTTTTGTAAATCCATAAGACACTTGGGGCGTTGGGGGCCCCAGTTCAGGTGGGGGCCCTGAGCACCGGCCCCGTTGGCCCACCTCTTAAGATAGCCATGGTAATAGGAGCGATTGGTGCGAATACTTGAGATTTGATTAACTTTTAAATTTCAATCGTCTGTCGAATTTCGAAGTTCCCGTAGCGAGATCGGATATTGTGAATAGCATATGGGAATTTTGTTTATTGTGGCACAGAATATTTCTTCTCCTCTCCCCTATTTTGTACACCAACTATTATATATTGTGTTCCTGTACGAAACCGCGTACTTAACTTATTGTACAGGTGATTGTACGATGTCGATGTATCAGTGTGTGGACAACTAAGGACAAAACCTATTATAGCTATCAAGAGTAAATTTTATATTTAGGAGTTTTTTTGTGAAATAATACTATAAAAAAGTGCATTTCACCGTTTTTAAAGATAACTGAAAGTCATACTCAGTTTAAAAAAATCAAGTTGCAAAGCATTTTGATCCTTCGAAAAATCGAGATGAAAAATGCTTAATTTGTGCAAAGTCCTCCTATACAAAAAAAAAAAAAAAAAGGTTACAAACCTATTCAGAAAAATAATAAGCTCCAACAGAAAATAAAATGACTAAATCACTCGCATTAATGACGAAAAAATTCATCGTTGCGCAATGTGTTTAACGATGTACGTGACTCGCATTTCTGATCGTTTGTGGATCAGTAGTTAAGAGCGTGCGTTACCTGTTGAGCCAACCTAAACGACGGGGGTTTGATCCTGACTGCAGTGGAAGAATTTTCTGATGTAAGGGCTGTAAAATGCAGGGTCGCGTGGATTTTGCGGAATTTCAAATTAAATATGGAATATCCTGAAATGGACTTTTCTGAAATAAACGGAACTTCTGGCTACGGAAAATCTGTGAGAATACGGAAGTTAAAATAACCGGGCACTTTTTAAAACAGTAATTTCTGAAAAACACGGACACCCAAACTGGCAACTTTGCTGCACGTTATTTTCAGAAATTTTCTGTGATTTCACGCCACTTATATTTACAGTGTGTTTTATCTATGCGATCGTGAGGCATTTCAAAGAGGCTGGCCTTAGTTCTCTAAAAGAATAAAATTTGCATGATATGATTAACTTCATCATAAGTGTTTTGTAATACTTTGAATTGGTATAAAACTAACGCTGTCATCTTAATTACAACGTGTACATTTGTGTTACATGCAATAAAGTGTAACAATTTTGTTTTTACGAAAAATACGTATAGATTCCAAAGAATTTTAATTTCAGAACGCCATTAAAACCTAGTGTAATATGGAATTTAAACATTTAAGTAATTGAAAGGAAATAGATTTTTGCAAAAGGACCTCGAATATATTTTTTCGCGGGGGAGCCACGAGATTTTCAGGTACGCCAATGATAGAGGCCATGTATTTTTAAGAGTGGAAGACTAATGTTATATATGCAATAAATTACATGGTACAGAACTGTAAGATTTGCATAACTGTTCCTTCACAGTTATTGTCTACAAATAATAGAGCTAAAAGTTAATACTTTTACCATTTTGTGATGGTCTCGTTAACGGTTCAAGACCGCAAAATTTATCATTAGATTTTTACAGTGTACAATGGCAGAAATACGATTAAAAAAGTACATGTATAATACACAAAACATACCTGTTATATTCCCTCCTCTTTTCGTACTCTCTGAAACTTCAGCCGGATCTGGAACTTCAGCCGGGTCTGGAACTTCAGATGGATCTGAAACGAAATTTTATATTAAAACCTAGTTTTTCGTTAAACATTAAATTTAATGCCATAAGTTGCTGAGTGCGTTAGAAAAATAAAAAAAAGTGTGTTAGAAATATTAAAAACTTTTTGTAGTGTATATTCAACTACAATACACAGTGCGGCAAAGAATTTTTAAGACTGGGTCTGTAAAATGAAATAGAAACAAGAAATTATAATTTGTTTTGGTTTGTTATTCAAAATAAGTCCCTCCGGCTTCAATACACTTGTTACAGCGATTTAATAATGATTCGAATGCCTGTTCCAGTTCACTTTGCGGAATTGGCTCCAAAGCACGCGTCGAAGCTGTTTGTTTGGTCGAAATATCATCAAAATAACACCCTTTTAACGTCATTTTAAGTTTTGGGAATAAAGAAGAGTCGCAGGGTGCTAAATCAGGCGAATACGGTGGATTATTGAACACACAGACGTTATTTTTTGCCAAAAATCTACGAACAAGAAGTGAGGTGTGACTGGGTGCATTATCGTGCAACAAACACCAACTGTTTTCATCCCGATATTCTGGACGAACGCGACGAATTCTGCCCATCAAACGCCTCAAAACATTTAAATAAAACTCACCAGTAATTGTTTGTCCACTTGGAACAAATTCTTTGTGGATAATACCCGTACTATCGAAGAATGTAATGAGCATTGTTTTGATTTTCGATGGAACTTTTCTTGTTTTTTTTTAATTTTTTGGCTTGTGGTGAGTTTTTTGACTTCCATTCCGCACTTTGTCGCTTTGTTTTAGGATCATATTGAAAACACCATGTTTCATCACCTGTAACAATCGATTTTAAGAAGTTTGGATCATTTTGAGCGGCTGAAATGATGTCTCTGCAATGTGCACTTCTCCTTGATTTTTGTTCATTGGTTAACGTGTGTGGAACAAATTTAGCACACACTTTTGTTTTGCCCAAATCTTCATGCAGGATGGTTCGAATCGTTTCTTTGTTGATGTTTAAAGACTCTTCCATCATTCTTAGTGACGCACATCGATTGTTTGCCACGAAATCACGCACTTTTTCAATAATCTCAGGTGTCCTAGATAAACTTGGTCTTCCGGTATGCTTATCATCTTCTAGCGTATCTCTTCCGTCCAAAAAACGTTTGTGCCACAGGAAAACATTTGATCTACTTAAACAAAACTCACCGTAAACTTGTTTCATCATTTGGTACGTTTCCAAGGCACTTTTACCAAGTTTCGCGTTAAATTTAATAACAGCCCTTTGTTCCATCTTAATAATTCAACATGAACAAAATTTTACTTCTCTAATGAACGGCCGTTTCGTTTGGGTTACTTTAACAACTGCGCAGTACTTTTGGCAGAAAGCAAGCAGATGGTCACGGTTTATAACGCATTCGCGATTACACTGGTGGCGCCACCGTTGGCTGAAATCTAGCGCCAGTCTTAAAATTTTTTTGACGCACTGTGTATTATGAACTGGAGCGAACAGCACGAAATTATTTTGTTTATAGTACATAATTAATATTTTTGGACACTGCTTTGCTGGAGTGACTTGGCAGAGTCTGACTCAAGACTTATCCTTCAAGCAATTCCCACAAAATTTCAGATCAGATCAGAAGTAGAGGATTTTAGTAATGGAATGTCTGACCCCAGGTCTTAAACAACCCTTAGAAATAAGAAGCTAGGATATTTTGGCCACAGCGCCCGTTAGGAAAGTGGCTCGAGGTGGAAAGGGGAGGAAGACGCCCTTATTTATTACCGGGGGCCAGTACCCAGGGTCCGACGTCTTAACGTGCCCATCCAACGTACGGCGGATATTTAACGGTTGGAGGGCTCGTGCCTGTCTGGGATCGAACCTGAGGCTTCACTGTGGCAGTTGCAAACGTTGACCACTAAGCCATCCGCGGCCTCCACAAAATTTCAAAAATGTTGCATATAACTACATATTTGTATATCTCAAACATCTCTATTTCTGAAAAAAAAAAAAAAAAAAAAAACCTCTTGTAATCCAATTTTGCAGCTCATATTGAAAATTGTCCATGTGTTTTCCTTCTTCCGTTGAGCGCATTACCGCATAAAAAAGGTTCGCTTACTATCAATATTTGCATTTGTGTCATCTCCGCATCTGTAAGACTGACATAAAGCGAATTTTTTCGAGTGCGTAGAATATAGGCAAAGGCATTTTTTATTTATTATTCTTCGTTTGGTAATAAAGGTTTTCAGAAACATACTTTCGTTTCGAAGAGATTCTTTTACGTCGAATAGTAACATATATAAATAGGATAGTTGCCCTGGTCAGAAACATTAAGAGAATGGACGATGTCATCGCTCTGTCCACGTTATTTTATAAACAACGCATAGCGACTGAAAAATTGTGTTCCGACACCGCTGGGATCGAACCCTAGATCTCTCGTTAACTAGTCGAGTGCGTTCGCATTTACGCTACGGCGTCAACAATTCTCAGCGCCACGCGTGGTTTATCAGTCAGCATTTGACTACACGAATCCGTATTGATGGTCTCAGCAACTGAGATGTCGTCATCTGGTGGCATTTAAAGGAACAGCTATTTAATTCTAGCTGATAAATTCAAAGGGCGATAGAAATGGTAAATATATATCAAATACGTGGAGATAATGAAAATGGACGATGTCATTGCTCTGTTCACGTTATTTTATAAACAACGCATAGCGACTGAAAAATCGTGTTCCGACACCGCTGGGATCGAACCCCAGATCTCTCGATAACTAGTCGAGTGCATTCGCATTTACGCTACGGCGTTAACAATTCTCAGCGCCACGCGTGGGTTATCAGTCAACATCTGGCTACACGAATCCGTATTGATGGTCTCAGCAACTGAGATGTCGTCATCTGGTGGCATTTAAAGGAACAGCTATTTAATTCTATCTGATAAATTCAAAGGGCGATAGAAATGGTAAATATATATCAAATACGTGGAGATAATTAAAATGGACGATGTCATCGCTCTGTCCACGTTATTTTATAAACAACGCATAGCAACTGAAAAGTTGTGTTCCGACACCGCTGGGATCGAACCCCAGATCTCTCGATAACTAGTCGAGTGCGTTCGGTCGTTAAATGCCACCAGATGACGACATCTCAGTTGCTGAGACCATCAATACGGATTCGTGTAGTCAGATGCTGACTGATAAACCACGCGTGGCGCTGAAAATTGTTGGCGCCGTAGCGTAAATGCGAACGCACTCGACTACTTATCGAGAGATCTGGGGTTCGATCCCAGCGGTGTCGGAACACAATTTTTCAGTCGCTATGCGTTGTTTATAAAATAACGTGGACAGAGCGAGTCCATTTTCATTAACTCCACGTATTTGATATATATTTAGCATTAAGAGAATTAGAAAGAAATCAGAGGTGAAGGAATGCATGGTTACTCGATAAGAAACTGAACGAGATTTCCGATTTAATAATCGTTTTTAATGTTTTTTCAGTATAAAATTTTTCCTTGAGCTGCGGTAATGCATAGTGCAATTAATTTTAGCAGTGGGGTTGTTTGTTGTGGTCACGACATCTGCAAGCAATGCCTTCGAATTTTTGAGAAAGATTCAGGTCTCAACTTGAAACTCTTCTCTCCCCTTTTTCCTACAAATTATGTGCCCATCTAACCCAAGACTACGATGCCATAATTCACGAAATCTCTTTAGTTCATAAAAAATACAAGGAGTGTTCAAATGAAAAGGTACGAAACGACACTGTGGGTATAAATGAAGACTTTATTCAAAGTACACACCATAGGCCGTAGCACAACGATCCCATTGATTAACGAGCCGAAGGATTCCTTGTTCCCAGAATTCCTTTGGCCGTGACGAGACCCAGTCCTGCACAGCGTCCTTGAGTTCGTCGTCCGAGTGGAAGCGCTTCCCTTTCAGATGTTTTTTCAGGGGACCAAAGGGGACCGAACACATGGAAATCGCAGGGCGACATGTCCGGGCTGTAGGGCGGATGGTCAAGCTGCTCCCACTGGAACTTGGCCAGTTCCGCGTGTGTGACCCTGGAGACGTGTGGACGCGCGTTATCATGGAGCAGAACCACACCCTCCGTGAGCAGCCCCGGTCTTTTGTTCTTGATGGACCTGCGTAGGCTTCGGAGTGTCTCACAGTACACATCGGAGTTAATGGTTCGTCTGTGCTGGAGGAATTCAACAAGTAGTGGACCTTGGACGTCGAAAAAGACGGTGAGCAACACCTTGCCTGCTGACGCCACGGCTTTGAACTTTTTAGGGGAGGTGACGACGCATGCTTCCACTGCATGCTGTCCCGCTTTGTCTCTGGCTCGTAGTGATGGCACCAGCTCTCATCACCTGTGACGATCCGCTCCAGGAAAGCGGGGTCTTCATGATACCGAAACAGATGTTGAAGTGCTAGCCCCATACGCAGTTCCTTTTGCTGATCGGTGAGCTGCTTCGGAACAAACTGCGCGCACACCTTCCGATAACGCAACCTGTCGTGAACAATTGTCCACACTGTTCCAACGCTGACATCCACCTCCACCGCCAACATTCGCAATGTGACACGCCGATCACCTCTCAGTAGGTCGTCCACCTTGTCGATGAGATCGGCCGTGATGACTGTGTTTGCCTGGCCTGGTCTCGGGTCATTAACCAAACTCTCACGGCCTGCACGAAAACGGGCACTCCATTTTCTCACTGACTTGTCGGACACACAGTCTTCCCCATATACGGTCACCATCCGGCGATGAATAGCGGCCGGTTTAACACCTTCCGCTGTCAGAATCTTCAATCGTCGAATTTTGCAATGTGAACGCCATCGTGTCCTGACACGCACCGCCGCGTCAATTGGACGGCGCTCTTTATAAGAGCCTCTGCTCTCTTCTGCGCATGCGGGCACCCGCGCATGTTCCGATCCACGCCGGCGACTCCAATCGCATCCCTAGATGTGTCGCTACGTTCTCCCATAGCGGCATAGGCAAATATGTTAACGGTTACGTTCTGATGACGTTTCGTACCTTTTCATTTGAACACCCTTAGTATCTAGAAGCCGAAATATGCTCAAGATTTTTGCTATGTTCTGCATTCTACGGTGTTTATCTCCCAAGGACGTGTCTAAAGCAAAAATAGTTAACTTACATTGTGATGATGTCTTCTCTGTTGTTCTAAACCAAGACGGTAACATTTCAAGCGCTACAGCCATCCAGGAAAGTATTTTCTGTTTTGCTGTCCCAAACCAAGAAGCTAATGTCTGCTTTACTGTTCCGAACACAACAGAGGTCCGTGTTACGAGGCCGTAATCTGAAAAAAAAATATTAAGATAAAGGAAAGAATAATGTTAAAAATGTTCTTTCGCGAAACAGTGCCGATCAGGACAACAAACAAGAAGTAAACCCAGGAGTCTGTAACACGTCTCTTAATTACTTCAGATATGCTGCTCAGAAAAGCTACCAACACTAAGAAATTTTATAAAAAAAAAAGAAACGAAGGTAAATAAATTGTTCAAAGGGGAAGCCATCCGAATCTTCGAATCTTTGAAGTCTAGAAATAAGCATATCATGACAAATGTGCATTGAGTCAGTGCACACTGAATTACTACCACTCCTATGCAAAGTCACCCAACAGTGGCGTAACGAGGAGGAGGCCATGGCCTGCTGGCTAAAGGAGTGTATGTAAGAGGTTAATGGCTCAGCAGAGAGCGAAGTTACGGACGTGATGGGTAAAACCAAGGATTTATGGGAATTTACAAATGGATAAATCCTGGGTGCATTAAGGGTTGGGCGTCCATTTCAGAAACAGCGACACTTGTATGCTATTCGAAAGCTGATACTGGCATAATGAGGAGGAAGCCATGATTTTTAGGCTAAAGAGGTGTATATAAGAGCTTGATGGTTTAGTTGGGAGCGAAGTTACGGACGTGATGGGTAAAACCAAGGATTTATCAGAGTTTATGAAAAGCTAAATTGTGGGTGCACTAAGGATTGAAGCGTCCATTTCAGAAACAGTGACACTTGCAGGTTAGATACTGGCGTAATGAGGAGGAGGCCGTGGTCTGTGGGCTAAAGGGGTATTTATAAAAGTTTGGTTGTTCAGTTGAGAGCAAAGTTACGGATGTGGTGGGTAAAACCAGTGATTTATCTGAGTTTACAGAAGGCCAAATTGTGGACGCACGAAGGGTTGGTGCGTCCACTGCGACACGTGTGGGTTGTTCGAGGACCTCTGTGGTTTAAGTGTTCCATGACGTACCAGGAGAGGTGCCAAAACAGCGAAACAACCAACCGGTGACACAGCTGTATAGGGTGGCGGAAGTTGGATTCCAGAGATGAACGACGGGTGCTTGGTCTTTTACAGGGCAATCAGGGCAGCACATTTTTCCAGTTGACACACTTTTCTAGTTGACGGCCTACTACAATAGCGGCCGTCCAAAAAACAGATATGTCGCACGACTAAGCGTCACAGGTTGGCACCGATGGGTTGCAAGAGCAGACGCCCTATAGCCCAATATCACTTAACAACAGTACATCGACGTAAACGACTCTCGTGTTCCCAAATTCAAGCGGATTGGTGGATAGAAGTTTGAAAGTAGGAGTCCGATGAAACACGATATGCAAACCATTCTGCCGGTGATCGAGCCCGTATATGGGACTAGGAGCATGAGAGTCAGTGTGTCACTCACACGTGGTATCTACTATTAAACCTGTGAGAGCGTTTGTATGATAAACGGCATGTTTAGCAGTCGGGAGCAAGGACCCTTGGTGCGTGTGGGCCAATGCATGGACGCCGGCAACTATCGTAGACTGCTTGCGAATCATGTACACCCATAATGTTGTATCTTCACCAATAGGAAAATGGGTTCTTCCAAAACAATAATGTTCCGTGTCATGGGGTCCACCTAGTGCAGGATTGGTTCGACGACCACAGTGCTGATATGGGGCATCTCGAATGGCCACAAACTCGCCTGATCTCAACCCAGGTGAACATCTGTGGGATGCTGGGGAATACGAAGTGAGGTAGTAGGGCGCACCACCCAGCTTCATTACAGATTTCTGATCCGCAATACAAAACAGCTTGATTGCAGAACTCGATACAACTGTACAGGCACCCCGTAGAGTCGATGCTACGCCGGGTGACGGATGTTCTCCGGACGAAAGGAGGGCTCACGGAATAGTGGTAGCCATTCAGTGATATTTTTCATAGAACGGGAATATTTTGCACTAGGAAAAGTCGTGAATATATATTTTTAATGCTGAGGGCATTTTTTATTGGAGGTTTGACGCCCACCGTGAGCAATTAAGTGGGCTAAAAACAGAATACCGTGCCTAATTTAGGGCCACTGGTTCCAGGGAAGGGAGAGATTCAGCGCCCTAAAACAAACACAACATTCATGCTTTCCCGGGATTCGAACCCGGACCCATCTCAGAGGAATGGTCAGAAGCCATCGCTTAGACCACCGGAGGGGGCTGAGTATTTTTGTCTCTGTGTAGTAGAAAACGAATTTTTACAATCGGCCTTGTAGATGCACAGCCATAACGTTATAAGCCCAAAATAATAGCGTGTTGTGCCGTCTCCCTCCATGATAACCGCTTGCACCAGGCGTGGTATCGACTCCATTAAACCGCGAAGGATGTTCTCTTTAGTATTCTGTACCAACTGAACGGAATGACGTCCGAAAGGAAAGCGCTGGCGTAGTCGAGAAAATTATACGTTCCGCTACAGCCCGCAAAGTTCGATGGGATCCAAATAGAGGTATTTGTCGGCCAGGAGAGCATACAAAATGCTTGGACATGATCCTGGAACCATTCTTGCTCAACGTGGGCCTTATAGTCTTTTAAAAAAGTCCAGCACCATTCGGATAAACGGTCATCCTTTGGAGTAACCTTTCGGCTGAAACCATGTTTAGGTACTAACTGGCGACGTGGAGATTCTTAATAAGGGTGAGAGGATGCAGTGACGTCCACAAGAGCAATTGGCAAACCATGATGCCACCACCGCTGGACGCTTTCCGTCCGCATTCGCCCGTACAGAGTAGAGTATGGGCTCGTCCATCGGCATGTTTGAACAAGAACATCGGCATGTTTGAACTCGTCCATCGGCATGTTTGAACAAGAACATCGGCATGTTTGAACTCGTCCATCGGCATGTTTGAACAAGAACATCGGCATGTTTGAACAAGAACATCAGCATGTTTGAACAAGAACATCGGCATGTTTGAACTCGTCCATCGGCATGTTTGAACTCGTCCATCGGCATGTTTGAACAAGAACATCGGCATGTTTGAACAAGAACATCGGCATGTTTGAACAAGAACATTGGCATGTTTGAACTCGTCCATCGGCATGTTTGAACAAGAACATCGGCATGTTTGAACTCGTCCATCGGCATGTTTGAACAAGAACATCGGCATGTTTGAACAAGAACATCGGCATGTTTGAACAAGAACATCAGCATGTTTGAACAAGAACATCGGCATGTTTGAACAAGAACATCGGCATGTTTGAACAAGAACATCGGCATGTTTGAACAAGAACATCGGCATGTTTGAACAAGAACATCAGCATGTTTGAACAAGAACATCGGCATGTTTGAACAAGAACATCGGCATGTTTGAACTCGTCCATCGGCATGTTTGAACTCGTCCATCGGCATGTTTGAACAAGAACATCGGCATGTTTGAACAAGAACATCGGCATGTTTGAACTCGTCCATCGGCATGTTTGAACAAGAACATCGGCATGTTTGAACTCGTCCATCGGCATGTTTGAACAAGAACATTGGCATATTTGAACACGTCCATCGGCATGTTTGAACTAGAACATGAACTTATCATACCAAAGCGATTCATTTCCCGTAGTCCAACATCTTATCACGACGATCTCATCCACACTGCAGGCAAAGATATCCATGACAGTCTGTTAAGATGGTCACATAAATGCTGGCCATATATTTGTACCCATCTGCAGCAGCGTCCGCTAAATTGTGTGCTCGAAATAATTTCTCTGCAAGCCCTAGTCGTAGTCTGCCTCTAACTGAGTGATTCTGAGTCGTGTGTTGCACTGAAAAGCACGTGCCAGCCGACGTTCACCTCGACTGTCAACTAGAGTTGCTCTACCCTTTTCGGAACGTTAATTGGATGTATGTCCCTCTTCGTAAAATTCCTGCCAAAGCTTAACTACAGCGGCCCTCTACCGACCAAAAATGTTTGCGGTTTCATGCGCAGTAATCTTTTCCCTTAAAAGTTCCGACAAGTCCCTCCCTTTCCTCATTGCAGGGGCTTCGTAACGACGAAGAGCCTTTCCCTTCCTGTGTAGTCTATCAGTCTACGAGGTGTGATCAAAAAGTACCCAGAGTGGTTGCGTAAGTTTGGAATCGCACGACACAGCGAGCAGCTGGCGAAGGTTGACCTTGAAACCCACCACACGTGTGCTGTGAGTCACGTGCTTCCTGCTCGCAGGATTTTTTGCAATAGTGGAATGTTCTTACGTGTATGAAGCTGTTCGTAACATTTGTCATGTCGGAAAAATTGATCAACGAATTTGCATCAGATTTTGTCAAAAACTTGCGAAATTTGCAAAGACATACTTAAATTAATAACGAGGAAGCATGCACAAACTATGTAGAAAATAGTAAAACTATACTAGTGATCCGATTTATTGGTGTAAGAATAAAACCAATATAATAAGCTACGTCTGTCTCTAATGCTCTGACGTCATTCAGTACTTGCAGCGCCATCTGCTTATATCCGAAATCGGAACAAAGCTGACCGTTTTAGATTTTTTATACGTAAAATCAAGGAGAAATACCAGAAAATAAAATAAAGTTAGTAAGACAAACTACTTCATCTGTGGCAACACGCACGTGCTCGAACAACTGTCTGCGACGTTTGTTCTGTTACGTATAGGTGCTATGTCATATCCCATTTTCTTCACATTGGAGAGTAATTTCATAAAAAGGAATACAATTGCAGAGTAATTTCATAAAAAGAAATCAGCGTTATTTTAATTCATAAAAAAATGACAAGTAAGATTGTAAGAAAGTAACGGCAGTCATTGTGATGGAAATTTAAAACATTATTGGTTCTGTGGAATTTTTTCTTTGAGATGGAAGAAGATAAAGCTGAAAGAAGAACGAAAATTTTGTTGTTGATGAGCTATCTTATAGACTGCCCATTAATAGTTCAACCGTTTACTATAGTCATGTATATGTACTGTATTTTACGATTCGTGTTGTAAAAATTTAAGCCACAGTTTTTTCACCAGTGCAAGGCACGGGCTATGAGCTAGTATATAAATAAGCGTTTCCAAGCTTTCGCACATCACGCAGATGGCTTTTTCAAGGAAGATAGACAGAAACTGCTAAAGCTTGGAAAAGCTTATTTATACATCACGAAAATTGAAATTTGCGCTCCAAGAAAGAAGCATCGGATTGAACTAAAATTTTATGGACGTAATGATACAGATGAATGATACACATAATGGCAAAAACAGACCTGCAGGACAATTACAGAGGGATCTGTGGCACGCAGCTCGGCCATCTTCAGTTGCGCGTTGCACCCCTCGTGTGGCGATATATGCTGCAATACGGTCGGGCATGGAGGCGAACATACGCCTGATGTTTTCCAGTGGCAGACTGGCCCACACGTGTTGGATGGTAGACAATATATTATTTATGCCAAACGTCATAAATAATATACTGTCGCTTCAACACTATATTTGTCATAATATTGTGCGGTCCATTTGCCCAGCATGTGACAACGAGTATATTTATTATCCCAGATGTGCCATCGAATAATGTACTTCCAGTTGATTCTATGAATAAATGAGTATGTATGGAGATACACGTATTCCAAATCGGGCGGCGGATGGCCTAGTGGTCAACGTTCGTGACTGCCACGGGGAAGACCTAGGTTTCGATCCCAGAAAGTACGAACGCTCGAACCAATAAATATAAGCCGTGCGTCGGATGGGCACGTTAAGCCGTCGCGCCCCGGGTACAGGCGCCCCCGGCAATAAATACGGGCGTCTTCTTCCTCCTTTCTACCTCGCTTCCGTGTCACTTTCCAATCGGGCACTCTATCCAAAATCTCCTGGCTTCCTATTTCTAAGGGTTGTTTAAGACCTGGGGTCAGATACTCTCTTCCTAAAATCTTCTACATATGATCTGATCTGATCTGAAATTTAAAATCGAGTCACTAGTGACTAGAGATTCAGACTGCTGATCGAGGGACCCCAGGTTCAAACCTGACGTGGTGGTGTGAATTTCTAAGAATCGTTGGATATCCGCCGTGTATCGGACGAGCGCGTTAAGTGACGGCCCCCGGGTAGGAATCCCACGGTTACATATAAAGGTGTTAATTCCTAAGCCCCCCCCTAATTTCTCTCTACTTTCTATGTTCAAAATCGTACGCTTGTATGGTGGCGCCATCTAGTGTGCTCTCTCTCTCTCTCTCTCTCACTCTCAAACTATCCTGTCAGAATCGCTAGATTCGCTTTAACTTCCTTCAGTTTCTGTGCCCTGGGGCAGGGCACAGAAACTGAATGAAGGCAGAACACATATATTTGAAATATATGGATATTTTTTTTGTACATATATTGAAATATATGTACTCAAAAAATGAGTACATATATTTCAAATTAGAAAAACGAGATATACTCACAATTGATTCCCTATATGTACTCAAAAATGAGTACGTGTCTTTTCCAAAATTGAGACACAACTGCTCGGAGCTATTATAAGTCCAGAATGTACTCAAAATCCCCGTCGGCCTCCTGTCAGTAATTTACAAGACCCTCAAGTGGCAATGAGCTGGACATATTGTTAGAAGAATTGATCAACGTCGGACAACTCAAATACCAGACTGGATACCAACGGCCAAGAAAAAGACCCAGAATAAGATAACGTGGGAAATGGGAAGATGAAATTACAAGAAAGATGACATTGAATTTTCGGGTGTAATAAGCACGTCTTTTGAATCCGTTCGGACACAAATTAAATTTATCAAAGCTATTCAAAGTCAATGGAACCGGTATGGAAAACAATAGTATCTGACGGAAGAAATAAGTTTTTCAATCGGGTTTTTAATCCCTCACATATTGCTGCAAATGGAATCGTGCGCTTACGCCCTCTGGTGTCAGACTTGTGCGTTAAGAAAAATATGAATTTATGTGAGAAACATTTTGCACAGGAAAGGCTATCCAACACAGAAAGAATTTTTCAAATCGGACTCTTAGAAACAGAGATATCGACAAAAATCAGATGTGACTTTACATCCCCTGGTGGGAAAACCACGCATTATTTTAAGAAGAAAGTATTCTTAAAAGGTTTCTCCATATGAGCGGTATCGGTCCAAGAACAAAAAATTTTGTCGAGTTTATTTTTTTTTTATTTTTTTTTTATTGAAGGTTTTACGACTACCGTGAGCAACTCAGTGGGCTATAAGCAGTCGCCCGTCCCTAATTTAGGGTCACTGGTTCTAGGGAAGGGAGAGAGCCAGTGCCGTAACACAAACACAACATCCATGCCTCACCGGGATTCAAACCCGGACCCCTTTCGGACGAATGATCGGAGGCCATCGCTTAGACCACTGCGCCACCGGGGCGGCTCGAGTTTTCAGGAGCCTAGATTTTGCTACAAATACATCAGAAGCAGAAGTTAACACTTATGCCTCTTGGTGGCCAAGCCATTCTTTACCAAACATTAGAAATTATGGGAAAAATATTTTCCATCAGGTCTTGTGTGCGATATAGGGAGATTTTTTCAAATCGGAGTTTTAGAAGCAGAAATAACGCAGAAAACGCAATTTACCATTTTGCGCCCTAGCGGAAAGTCTATGATTTACTTGAAAATTTTGAATTTATAGAAAAAACATTTCGCATCGGAAACACTATCCAACAAAGAAGGAATTTTTGAAATCGGACTTCCAGAAGTAGAGATATTGACAAAAATAAAATATACATCTATGCCCCCTGGCGTAGAAACCATGCATTATTTCAAGAAGAAAATGTTCCTAAAAGGTTTGTCGACATGAGTAGTATCGGTCAACAAATGACTTTTTTTTTAAATCGAGATTTTAGAAGCTCATATTTTGCTGCAAATACATCAGAAGCGGAAATTAAGACTTACGCCACCTGGTGGCCAAAACATTTTTTACAAAAATTAGAGATTATGTGCAAAGGATTTCCCATCAGAATCTGTATCAGGTGCAGAAAGAATTTTTCAAATCGGAGATTTAGAAGCAGAGGTATTGAGGAAAAGCAATTTACCTTTACGCCCACTAGCGGAAAGTCTATGAATGACTTGCAAATTTTGAAATTATATGAAACCCATGTCACACTGGAAACACTATCTAACAAAGAAAGAATTTTTCAGATCGGACTCCTAGAAGTAGAGATATTGACAGAAATAAGATATATATATATACGATCCCTGGCGGAGAAACTGTGCAATATTTTAAGAAGAAAATGTTTCGAAAAGGTTTATCGGTGTGAGTGGCATCAGTCAACGAACGAATTTTTCAACCGATATTTTAGAAGCTCAGATTTTATGGTAAATACATCAGAAGCAGAAATTAACATTTACGTCCCCTGGCGGCCAAAGTATTCTCTACCAAAACTTTGAAATTATATGCAAAAGATTTTCCAACAGGAGTTGTAACCGCTGAAGAAAAAACGTTTTCAAATCGGAATTTTGGAAGAAGAGCTATCGGGAAAAATGTAATTTACTTTTATGCCCCCTAGCGGAAAATCTATGCGTAATTTGAAAAAGTAACTATATCTAAAATACTCTTCGATATAAATGGAATCGAAGGATAAATAATTTTTTCAATCGGATGTTTAGAAGCAAATATGTGGAATAAAACGTATTTTTGAATTCGACATCATCTGCATTTACGCCCTCTAGCGGCGAAATTGTACATCGTAAAAAAACGAAATGAAGGATCATCATTCGCATATTTCAAGCTTCCCAATACAAAAAGAATTTTTCAAATCGGACTAATAGTTGCAGAGATATCGTCGGTACAGACGGACTAGCGGACAAGCATAAGCACGATCTTTTTTTACAAAAGACGTGCTGAAAAAACAAACCTAACGTGAAAGAGAATACCTCAAGACAGAAGGAGGTATGGAAGAGACTTGGGGAGAACTTCATCCAACAGTGGAATGACAATGGTTGATGATAATGATGACATATACGCCGTACAGCCAAAATATTATGACTAGCACATCTTTATACGAATCGAAGCAACTGCAGGTAAAATGCTTCGTGTGTGAAAGTCAACAAACGGTATAAATAGCACTTGGTACTGAGATCGATCAATCAGTGTTATTCTCGTTCTTCAGATGGGAAAGGATTTGACAAAAGCCAAATTGTAATGGCCAGACAACTGGGTCAGAGCATTTCCGAGACGGCAAGGCTTGTGGGGTGATCACGATCTGCTGTAGTTAGTACCTTGGAATGGAAAGGCAGTTGACTAAAGTTTGACAAAGGCCAAAGTGAAAGAGCCAGATGACTGGGTCAGAGCATTTCCGAGACGGCAAGGCTTGTCGGGTACCCACGATCAGCTGTAGTAGTACTTTGGAATAGAAAGGAAGCGGACTAAAGTTTGACAGAGGCCAAATTGTAATGGACAGGCGACTGGGTCAGAGCATTTCCGAGACGGCAAGGCTGGTGGGGTGAGCACGATCAGCTGTAGTTAGTACCTTGGAGTGGAAATGCAGCGGCATAAATTTGACAAAGGCCAAATTGTAATGGCCAGGCGACTGGGTCAGAGCATTTCCGAGACGGTAAGGTTTGTGGGGTGATCACGATCAGCTGTAGTTAGTACCTTGGAATGGAAATGCAGCGGACTAAAATTTGACAAAGGCCAAATTGTAATGGCCAGGCGACTGGGTCAGAGCATTTCCGAGACGGTAAGGCTTGTGGGGGGATCACGATCAGCTGTAGTTAGTACCTTGTAATGGAAAGGCAGCGGACTAAAGTTTGACAAAGGCCAAATTGTAATGGCTAGGCGACTGGGTCAGAGCATTTCCGAGACGGCAAGGCTTGTGGGGTGATCACGATCAGCTGTAGTTAGTACCTTGGAATGGAAATGCAACGGACTAAAGTTTGACAAAGGCCAAATTGTAATGGCCAGACAACTGGGTCAGAGCATTTCCGAGACGGCAAGGCTTGTGGGGTGCTCACGATCAGCTGTAGTTAGTACCTTGGAATGGAAATGCAGCGGACTAAAATTTGACAAAGGCCAAATTGTAATGACCAGGCGACTGGGTCAGAGCATTTCCGAGACGGTACGGCTTGTGGGGTGATCACGATCAGCTGTAGTTAGTACCTTGTAATGGAAAGGCAGCGGACTAAAGTTTGACAAAGGCCAAATTGTAATGGCTAGGCGACTGGGTCAGAGCATTTCCGAGACGGCAAGGCTTGTGGGGTGATCACGATCAGCTGTAGTTAGTACCTTCGAATGGAAATACGATCAGCTGTAGTTTGACAAAGACCAAATTGTAAAGTTTGACAAAGGCCAAATTGTGATGGCCAGGCGATTGGGTCAGAGATTTCCAAGACGGCAACGCTTGTGGGATGATCACGATCAACCATGGTTAGTAGCTTCAAAAAGAGGTCCGAGAAGAGAAAACAACTCACCGACAAGGTATGGGCTAACCACGCATCGGCTCATCGATGCTGAAGTTGAGCGAAAGTTACCCTGTATGGTACGAGCCAACCGAAGGGATGCTGTAGAGCATCTCACAGGTAATTTGAGTGCTGATGATGGAAGTAATGTGTCACAACACATTATATTAACCTTGTCGAAACTGGGGCTTCGTAGCAGCAAGCCGCTCCGAGTGCGTCTGCTAACCTCGATTTACCGTGGAAAGCGCCTACAATGGGCAAGCGAATATCAAGCTGGACCTTGAATGAACGGAAGAAGGTCGTCTGGTCTGATGAATCTTGTTTCCTGTTGTACCACATGGACGGCCGGGTGCATGTGGGTCACTTACCTGGGGATGTTTTGGCACGACGATGTTACGTGGGACGAACACAAGCCGGTGAAGAAAGAGTAATGCTTTGGGCAATGGCCTGCTGGGAAACCTTAGGGCCAGTCATTCATGTGCAGGAAACTACGACGTCTACTACTAACCTAAACATCATTGCAGACCAGGTACATTCTTTCATGGCAAGGGTCCGGTGAAGGAAGTGTAATGCTTTGGCAATGTTCTGCTGGGAAACCCTGTGTCCAGTCATTCATGTGCAGGAAACTACGACTTCTACCACCTACCTAAACATCACTACAGACCAGGTATATCCTTTCATGGCAAGCGTCCGGTGGAATAAGTGTAATGCTTTGGCAATGTTCTGCTGGGAAACCCTGTGTCCAGTCATTCGTGTGCTGGAAACTATGACGTCCACCACCCACTTAAACATAATTTCAGATCACGTACATCTCTCATGTCAACAATATTCATCACTAGCAGTGCCTTCTTTCAGTAGGATAATGCGTCATTACACACTTCCCGGAATGTTCGAGAATGGTTCGGGGAACATGAAAACTTTCAGGTACAGAGAAACCACCATTAACGGACCCTTCCGAACAACGGTAACCTACAAGCAACGGCAAGTTTTGATTGGTACAGAACATCTGCCGTAAGATTAACATTAACGATAACCTACAAATAGTGAAACATCTTTGCAACTGCTAATGAATACTCCAGTCACTCTCCAAAGAGATCTAACAGACGCCTTGTCGTTTAAGATTTTATGCAGTTCCTTCGTAACTTCGGGAAAATGTATAAGATATGAATAAAGAATGCTACTAAGAATTAAGAATACCACCGTGCATCGAGAGCGATGGGTTGGATTACTGTAAGTATTAGGTGTACAACTTGATTCTCGGCCCCTAACCTCAAGCGATCATGGAACGTCGGCAAATGCAAATGGCTGATTGCAGCGCCAACCAACAGCTTTCCAGGCAACCGTAAACGCTCACAGCTGTACTGACAGAAGGGACGAAAGTTGACGGTGAAAGCAATGTCGTTCGAGAAGCAACATTTGAGGCGCTGCCTCCTGTTCGCCGTTCTGCTAAAAATAAGTTCCGCGGAATCCCAGCAAATGATCTGTGCTGCTTTGGGTGAGGCTGCTGTGTCCTACAGTAAGTGTAAGAAGTGGTTCCAGCGATTTAAGCAGGGAAATTTTGATCTCCGTTATGCAGAACGTCCGGGACAGCCACAGAAAGTTGACGATGAGGAACTGGAACAACTGTTGGACGCGGATCCCTGCCGCTCACAGTCAGAGCTCGCCCAGGAACTCGGAGTAACAAGGCAAGCCATTGCAAAGTCCCTGCACAAGCTTGGACGAATTCACAAGGAGGGCCGTTGGGTGTCCCACCAACTCACAGCTGCGAACAAGTCTAGGCGTTACGATGTTGCTGTGTCCTTGCTCTCCAGATTCAAGAAGAAGGATTTCCTCGACAACATTTTGACCAGTGATGAGAAGTAGATCCTCTACGATAATCCTAAGCGGCGCAAATCGTGGATTTATCCAGGTCAGCCAACCACCAGTACCGCCAAACCGAATATCCATGCCAGGAAGTTGCTGCTGTGCATGTGATAGGATCAGCGCGGTGTCGTGCACTATGAGTTGCTCAAACCTGGTGAAACGGTCAATGCTGAGCGTTATTGTCAGCAACTCATTTGCGTGAGTGACGCACTGGAGGCGAAAAGGCCATACACCGGCAAGGGCAGAAGGTCGGTCCTGTTGCTTCAGGATAACGCGCGTCCTCACACCGCGAAAACGACTTTAAACACGTTCACCGACCTGGGATGGGAGATTTTGTCCCAACCGGCATATTCTCCAGACTTCGCCCCGTCGGATAATCACCTCTTTCGCTCCCTGCAATATCACCTGAGTGATACGCACTTCACTTCTGTTGAGGAGGTTCACACAAGTATTGATGACTTTATCAACTCGAACAGGTCTCTTCTTTTCCGCAGTGGTATTCGGCAGCTCCCTGACCGATGGCTCAAATGTATCCAACACGACGGGGATGATTTCCCTGATTAGGTACGTATTCGGTTTGCTATAATTTGCTGTCAACGTGTCGTGCATGTGGCCGAGAATTAAGTTGCACACCTAATACAATGGTGTGCTTAAGTGTAAATAAAAGAGTTAAAGTTTAGTTCTACGTGAGGCGTATTCCAGCTCCTGTGTATGTTCCAGTAGCAACTCGGAGAAGGGAGGTTGCTGGTGCTATAAAAGTTTTCTGTTGGCGGTGGTATGTCTTTGATTGGTTCCTGTCGTTCTATTCCTACTTTTCTAACAGTGGAATTCCATTTCACTGTCCAGTAGTTTTTTGTTTATTTGTTCGTTTTTTCTTCCGTTCCCTTAGCGTACTCTAAACTTAACTTCCTAGCTTGATATTTCTAAAAGGAAATTTAAGACAATGACACCACTTTCCTAAAATCCTCTACACCATGATTTTTTTAGTTTCATTCAGCATTCTGCATTGGTAGAAAGCTGTGAAACCGTTTTCTTTGTGCGTAAGCGCTGTATACAGTCGTTCTCCTTTTGTATCAACGCAAGGAAATGGCAATGCTAACCTAGGCCTAACCTCCGAACAACGTCCCCTCACAACAACGGTCACTTTTTCCCGATCCGAGCAGCGACCGTTATTCGCAAGTTTCAATGTATTTTCCTGGCCGCCAAATTCTACATGTATCTATCCAACCCAGCATCTACATTTTGTGTCGAAACAGCAAATTCGATCGGCAGTGGCTTAACGGACGTCAAAACCTCAGGAGAGTCGTTACAGCTAATCGAAGGACTACTGCACAAGACCTCAGTGTACAGGTGAGTAACAATGCTGGAACCTCGGTATGTACACGTACCATTCGAAGAGAATTAACATTAACGATAGCCTCCGAACACTGAAACTTCATTCCGTGGGTTACCGTTGTCGTGGCTGCTCATAAGCCTTTCATCTCCACTTGGTATGCTGCTCGTCGTTTAGCATGGTGTAAAGAACATTTATCGTGACCGTAGATCAATGGAAACGGGTCCTATGGACTGATAAATCCAGATACACGATCCATTAGTCTGGTGGCCGTGTGTGGGTATGGTGGCAGCCGGTGGAACGCTATTTACCACAGTGTACTGTTCCTACTGTCATGTTTCGAGCTGGCAATGTACTCGCAGGGGGTTGTTTTTCGTGGTATGGTCCCGGCCCATTGGTTATCGTGGACAAACCTGTTAACCAGCGCGTCTACTTCGATATTCTGGACAATTATGCCCTACAACTCTGTGGCAATACTATAGAACCGAGCTTTGTTGGTACCAGCAAGATAATGCACCGAGCCATAAAGCAAGGACTATTACGGGGTGGTTTGACGATAATTACGCATCGTGTGTGGATTGGCCAGCACAGAGCCCTGATCTTAATCCCATAGAGCACCTATGGGACAAATAAGAGCGCTGCATAAGAAGTTTGGAAGCAAGGCCTACTACTAAGCACCAGTTAGCGGCAGCATTATTTACTGAATGTAAGCGCATACCTATCACTGTGTTCCAAAACCTTGTCAAAAGCCTGTCTCGAAGGGTCAGTGCATGCATTTAGGCCAACGGTGGACCGAGACCGTACTAATGCATGTCAATAAATGCTATGTTGAGTTTCTCTTCTAGGTGTCAGGTGACTTTTGTCATTATAGTGTACATATATACACCGGTGAGCCAGTACTTTATGACCACCTATCTAATAAGTCATAGGACGCCCTTTACCCGCAAATCAGCACCCACTTGGCGAGGCAGTGATTCCATGAGGTGACGATAGGTTTTCTGGTGTATGTGGTACCATAATGTCAACAGCAGATCCTCCAGTTCCCGTACATTTTGGGGTGGTGGTAATTTAGTGTGAACCGGCTTTTCCAAGTCGAACCACAAATATTCGATTGGGTTCATGTCAGGTAAATTTGGAGGCCAAGGCATTAACAGAAAGTCGCCAGCCTGTTCTTCGAACCACTCCTTGACGATTCTAACAGCGGTGTGGCATGGCGCATTATCCTGTTTGTAATGGCCATCAACCAGCAGGGAACGCAGTTGCCATGAATGGGTAAACTTGGTACGCAACGGTGTTCAAATACCTGACAGCTGGCAGGAATTTTGGTACAGGGATAATGGTGCCGAAAGTGTCCCAAGAAAACATCGTCCACAGCATAACACCGCCGCCGGTGGCTTGTTTCCGCCCAACAAGTGCATCCAGGTGCTATAGCCTCCGTTGGAAATCAGCGTATCCGCGGCCGGCCGTCTACGTGATGCACCTGGAATCTTGATTCGTCAGACCTAGCCACTTTCTCCCAATCATCCACGGTCCAATCTCGACGATTTTGGTCCCATTTCATGCGTTGTTAGCGATGACATGCAATGAGCATGGTAACCCGACTGTGTTTTCGGCTACGCAGACCCATGCTCAGAAAAAAGGGTGCGATAAACTGTGTGCTGTGACACATTGCCCTGTCCACCTCTGTTGTAGCTGCGTGCGATTTGTCGCACTGTGGCCCTGCGGTTGCTGTGAACAATGCGTGACAGTCTCCGGTCCTCTCTGGCATCAATGAGCTGTGGACGACACACAGCTGGACGACGGTTCGTCGTTCGACCATCTGTGCACCACTTTTGATACGTACTCACTACAGCGGCAAGTGAACAACCCACAAGCCGCGCCGTTTCCGAGATCGTAGGTCCGAGGCGCTGTACCATCACAATTTGTCCTTCATCAAACTCCGAAAAATTGGTAGATTTTCTCATTCTGACGCCGAACACTCTGCTAATCGAAAGTAGGTACTCGGGTTCATACACTGGTGTGCAGAAATTAAGGACGAAGAGGAGAAATTAGCATAACAGCGGAACGAGCAGGCAGAACGGACCGAAAGACTACTCAGGATATAGACTAGGGTCCGGTACGGTAGGGAATGCGCATATATGCAGCATGACGTAGGGGGAGTGTCGGAAGGGTATAAAGCACACGGGCGGTGTACGCTCAGCAATTCGGTGAAAGCTATTGCACGTTGTACATCGGTTTGAACGACGTCGAGTTGCTGTTACCGTGTGATATGGCCAACCGGCAATCTAGTAGACGACATCTGGATTACTTTACCCGAGGTCGCGTCATTGGGAAGTTGGAAGAAGGTCGAAGTGTGACTAGTGTGGCCGAGGAGTTCGGGATCACTCACAGCATCGTTTCACGAGCTTATATAGCATTTCATACAACAGGAACAGCTGTCCAAGAGTTTAGCAGTGGTCGTCCACGAGCGACCATGGCAGCGGACGACCGGTATATTGTCCTACAGGCGAGAAGAGACAGACGGCAGACAGCGGGAGAAATCGCAAGGCACATACAACATACAACTGGACGTCCGTTATCGCGATTTACCGTGGCCAGGAGGCTGCTCAAAGGCGGTCTATTTGCACGACAACCAGTACGGTGTGTGCCATTAATGCCTGCTCATCGGAGACGGCGGTTTCTGTGGTGCCGGGAACACAAGAACTGGACACATCAGCAATGGGGTCGAGTTCTCTTTACGGATGACAGCCGATTTAGTCTGACGAGCGATTCTGGACGTATACACATCTGGAGAGAGCAGGGAACACGCAATCACACCTCCAACATCATAGAGAGGGACCGGTTTGGAGGTGGCGGAGTTCTCGTTTGGGGCGGTATCATGCTTGGTAGCCGTACTGACCTCCACATCTTCCAAGGAGGTCCAGTCACTGGTGTCCGCTATTGTACCGAGGTTCTCCTGCTTCACGTGCGTCTGTTTAGAGGTGCTGTGGGTCCTGAGTTCCTCTTCATGGACGACAACGCTACACCTCATCATACAGTGGCTGTCGCAGAGCTGTTGGAGAGTGAAGATATTCAACGCATGGATTGCCCCGCAAGGTCCCCGGACCTAAATCCAATCGAACACGTGTGGGACCTTCTCGGAAGACGCTTGGCAGCACGTCACCAGCCGCCAGCAACAATTCCACAGCTGCGATTGGCGCTACAAGAGGAATGGGCTCCGATGCCTCAACAGCTCCTTGACAACCTCGTCCTCAGCATGGACAGACGTTGTAAATCCTGCAACGCAGTCAGGGGTGATCATATCCCCTACTAAAGACTGGATTTTTCTTGGCAGCCGCCTGTCACATGGACGTTTCTGTCGTCTTTCCAGTTGTGCTCGGAGCTACCTTTTCAATAAAGTGCCTTTGTATCCTTTGGATTCCTTGTTTGGACGGTTTTGCTCACTTGTTCCATATTCTTACATCTTGGGGGTCTTGTGTATGATTTGAGTCGATGTGGAGCACTTCTGCACGACGTTACATTCGAAAAACCGTCTCGTCCTTAATTTTTGCACGCCAGTGTATATATACTGCTCTGTGAACTTCACCTACGCCACCGTTCGGTTTCCAGGTGCACGTCATTTTGGTATATTATTTTTGCCAAAATGTGTACAATCCTAGCTTTAGCTTTATGTACCGATGGTTTCGTATCGATTATTAGTGAGACACGGAAGCTATCAGTTTGTGGTTGTTTGAACCACTAAATCTTTCTTTTCGATTTTAACTAAATTTAGTCTTTAAATTTTACGTTCTTATATATTGATAACTAAGTTTCAAAATATGAATTTTCTTTTACTCTAATGTATTCCTAATAAAATAAAAAGTCATTTTTTCGAGCAGCGACTAAATGGTATACGAAAATTTCACTGACCCTCATGGTTGTTGACCGTTTCCAGAGGCTTCTCCTTTGCATCTGAAAAGAAACAAAAATACGTATACCACATGAAACGCTACATGCAAATAATATTGCAATTACTGTATGTAGTATAAATGTACGACTTCCGTTGACGTTTGAAGACTAGGGAGTTATACACTGAGTGGCCACATTATTATGACCACCTGACAGTTTTAAGCAAATTAGCTATGGCTGCACGCTGTTGCCGCCAGAGGGCGAGGCTAATATAAAAAGAGAAAGCTTAGTGCTTGCGATAGTAGTAGAAGTGATTTTGGGGTGACGAGATGGGTAAAAAAATGCGATTTGACGGACTTTCAACGTGGGATGACTATAAGACCTCGGAGCCATGGAGCGAGTATCACCGAAACCGCCGCATTCGTGAAATGTTCTAGAGCAGCTGTTGTTAAAGTGTTTAAAGACTGGACTGACAGCCAAAAAAACTGGGTCTCTACGAGCACCGTGTGGTCGTCATCGACTAGTGACTGCTCGGACGGTACGGAGAGTGTCTAGACTGGTAAAAAAACAGCAGAAGGGCAACAATGCAGCAAATTACAGACCATCATAATCAAGGATCCCCTCAAATGATCTCTGCATGCACTGTTGGCCGTACTTTGCATCGGATGGAATATGGAAGCCGAAGACCTCTTCGAATACCTTTGCTGTCTGCAGTTAACAAGAGAAAACGTCTCCAGTTCGCACAGGAGCACAAGGATTGGACAGTCGATAATTGGAAACAAATTATGTGGTCAGATGAATCACGTTCTCAGTTGCACCATTTCAATGGCCGAGTGAGAATTTGGCGGAAACAGTACGAAAGCATGGACCCCATTGCTACAAACCTTCAAGCTGGTGGAGGCAACGTTATGGTTTGGAGAATGTTTTCTTGGCATGCTTTGGGCCCTTTAATTCGTGTTGATCAACGTCTGACTGGCACATCATATCTAAACATCGTTGCGAACCAAGTGCATCCTGTCATGTGGATGGTTTATCCCAATGGTGAGGGCTACTTTCAACAAGATAATGCGTCCTGCCATAGTGCCCGTATTGTACAAGATTGGTTTCAGGAACATGCCGGTGAGTTTACTTTGCTTAGGTGGCCCCCACAATCTCCAGATCTCAACCCCATTGAGAATTTGTGGGATGAAGTTGAACGAGCCATCAGACTGCTGGATCCACAACCCTGCAATCTCACACTCCTGGAAAGTGCTATTCATCAAGCATGGTCTCAGATTCCACAAACCACCTATATCAACATCTCGTGGAGTCCATGCCACGAAGAATCGACGCAGTATTGAAGGCAAAAGGTGGCCCAACGAAGTACTGAGGGGGTGGTCATAATAAAGTGGCCACTCAGTGTACATTGGTGTTCCTAAAAGTTATTAAATTCTTCTGGCCAGATAGCGCTGTTTAGAATAGGAGTTTGAATAAACAACCATGGTGGGAGAACTGATTCAAGTGAAAATGGCGACCCACCAGGGAATATGGTCTCACTCCGAGCTTTGCGCTATGATTATGTTTCTTGGGCACAGAAAACGTCGGCAGCGGAGATCCGTTGCAAACGGCAAATGTTTCCTTTGGTACCGCGTGTACCTCCGAGTAAACCATATTTCCAGGAGGGTCACCATTTCACTTGAATATGTTCTTCAGCACGTTGCCTTTTTTTTTTTTTTTTTTTTTTTTGGTCAAACTCTTGTGCCAAACAATGCCCAGTAGTCAGAAGAGTGTAATAATGTTGAAGGACACCGATTTGTATATACTTAATCCGCCGCCAAAGGTAATTGGAAGTTACTATTGATCAGCTTTCATAATTTTGTTTACTTATAGCATTTAATCAAACTCTGCTGCCAAACAACGCCCAGTAGTCAGAAGAGTGTAAATAACTTTGTGGAGCATCGATTTGCATATACCTATTCCGCCGCTAAAGCTACTTGAAAGTATGATCAGCCTTCGTAATTTTGTTTACTTATTACCAGAGGCTCTATTTGCGTCGTTTCTCCTCTACTTTCTGAAGTAGTACAGAAACAGTTTCACTTAACATCGAAATAGTGATATGAGCAGAGAAGTTTGTGACTTCGGATTCTATCAGTCTCTGTTACATTTTTCAAGGCACTGATGGAAATAATATACATAATTAGCTGAACCTGGCGCAATGTACATACGCCAATCTAGCAGTGTTGAAAATTCTTAGTTAAATATTGTTTTTTTGTTGCTGTAGTTGTTATTTTTTCTTATATTTAATCATTAGCGTTAGGTCCACTTACAAGTGAGATTTATTAATCAAAGATTTCTGTGAATGGAATGTTGTTAACCGTGTTCATTTTTTTTTTGGTATCTTTAATCGTTAGCACGCCTTTTTAAAACAAGTTAGTAAAATCATGCAATGCATTGATTATGATACGCTTTCCAACATACCAGAAATTATTACTCAATTTATGTGGATAATGGCTGTGGAATAAATCTCGCTCCTGTGTCCTGGCCTTTGACCCCATTTCGATGATATTCAACAGAACCGGTTCACTATACCTCCGGAACCACATGATAAAGTTTTGTCGCAATCCAAGCATTTTAGGTAAGTTATGATCCACAAAGGCAATGGAATGGATCCCAGTCCAGTGTCCTGACCTCTGACCCCATTTCTCTCATTTTCAATAGGGTTCGTCCCCATGTGGTTCCTTACCACATACTAAAATTCCATCGAAATCGAACTATTTTTACGCAAGTTATGACGCATAAGGGCAATGGAATAAATTCCGTTCTTATGCCCTGCCTGACCTTTGACCCCATTTCGCCCATTTTCAATAGGTTTCGTGCCCAGGTGGTTCCCTACCACATACTAAAATTCCATCAAAATCGAACTATTTTTACGCAAGTTATGACGCATAAGGGCAATGGAATAAATTCCGTTCTTATGCCCTGCCTGACCTTTGACCCCATTTCGCCCATTTTCAATAGGTTTCGTGCCCAGGTGGTTTCTTACCACATACTAAAATTCCATCGAAATCGAACTATTTTTACGCAAGTTATGACGCATAAGGGCAATGGAATAAATTCCGTTCTTATGCCCTGCCTGACCTTTGACCCCATTTCGCCCATTTTCAATAGGTTTCGTGCCCAGGTGGTTTCTTACCACATACTAAAATTCCATCGAAATCGAACTATTTTTACGCAAGTTATGACGCATAAGGGCAATGGAATAAATTCCGTTCTTATGCCCTGCATGACCTCTGACCCCATTTCTCTCATTTTCAATAGGGTTCGTCCCCATGTGGTTCCTTACCACATACTAAAATTCCATCGAAATCGAACTATTTTTACGCAAGTTATGACGCATAAGGGCAATGGAATAAATTCCGTTCTTATGCCCTGCATGACCTCTGACCCCATTTCTCTCATTTTCAATAGGGTTCGTCCCCATGTGGTTCCTTACCACATACTAAAATTCCATCGAAATCGAACTATTTTTACGCAAGTTATGACGCATAAGCGCAATGGAATAAATTTCGTTCTTATGCCCTGCCTGACCTTTGACCCCATTTCGCCCATTTTCAATAGGTTTCGTGCCCAGGTGGTTCCCTACCACGTACTAAAATTTCATCAAAATCGAACCATATTTACGCATGTTATGACGCATAAAAACAATGAAATGGATCCCGCTTTTATGTCCTGACCTTTAACCCTTTTCCGCCCATTTTCAATAGGGCTCGTGCCCAGGTGGTTCCCTGCCACATACTAAAATTTCATCGAAATCGAACCATTTTTACGCAAGTTATGACGCATAAAGGCAATGGAATGGATCCAGTTCCTATGTCCTGACCTTTAACCCAATTTCACCCATTTTCAATAGGGATCGTCCCCAGGCGGTTTCCTACCACATACGAAAATTTAATTGAAATCGAACAATTTTTACGCAAGTTATGACGCATAAGAGTGATGGAATGGATCCTGCTCCTATGTCCTGACCTTTGACCATGCTTCGCCCATTTTCAATAGGGTTCGTCCCCAGGTGGTCCCTTACCACATATTAAAATTTCGTCGAAATCGAACCATTTTCACGTGAGTTATCATGCGGACGGACGGACAAAGCTGGAGCATATACGCTTCTTCAACCTACGGTTGGAAAGCGTAAATAAAAAAGGGCTTGTTTATGTTATCATTATGCCCGCCTACGGAAACTATATCTCTGCACCTATTAGTCTGATAAAAAAATTCTTCCACTGGGAAGCTTGATGTATGAGAATGATGATCCTTGCCTTTACATGTTTCCTGATGCATGATTTCGCAGCTACAAGGCGTAAATGCAGATGATATCGAATTCAAAAAAATATTTTGTTTCGCATCAGTGCTTCTATAAATCAGATTGAGCTGCTCCGTTGGCGCAGTGGTCTAAGCGATGGCTGTAGAAGGTACTCAAAATCGAGTACATTTTGCTTAGTAAGTACATTTTTAACCGTTTTGTGTTTGTTTTACGGCACTGGCACTCTCTTTTCCCTGAAACCAGCGGCCCTAAATTAGGGACGGGCGACTGCTTATAACCCACTGAGTTTCTCACGGTGGTCGTTAAACCTCCAATCAAAATAAATAAATAAATCAGATTGAAAGAATTCTTCATTAGGTCGATACTTTATAGAACGAAGGCCACTTTACAAATTCTTCTTCAAATACTGTACAGTTTTCACGCTAGGAGGCGTAAATGAAAATTACATTTTTCTCAATATTTCTGCTTCTAGGAGTTCGATTTAAAAATTCTTTTAGCTTCAGATGGAATTCGAGGTAAGGAATGTTTCACACGTGATTTCAAACTTTTCGTAGTGGATATTCTGGTTGACATCATACAGTATTTGCAGCCATTTCTGTGCATCTAAAAACCCGATAGGAGAAATTCCTTCCACTGCAAAAACATTCTGGGCGCATTTCCTTTCCAGGATAACACACATTGTATCCGCTTAGGTTCACAAATGTAAAATGTGTTTTTTGCGATACCTCTGCTTCTAAAAAACCTATTTGAAAAATTCCTTTTACGTCTGCTGCCATTCGCCTCATGCCATGTTTTGCATATGCTCTTGGATTTTTTCATGTTGCACAGTTCTGGCGCTAGGCAGCGTTTATGTGTATTAACATTTAAAAAATTCTGTTGACAAAATTCTTCTTTTACTGTATGCCGATCGCTACGAGAAAGATTACTAACATTGTCCGTTTTAATTAGCGCAGAATGTGCCCGCTAGGGGGCGTATACGTAGAAACACTTTTCATACTATCTCTGCATTTAGGAGTCGTATATTTTCCTTCACACAGCTTTTGAAAACAGAGAAATATTTACACATTCTCTCTACTTTTTCATAATTTATAATTCTGCCGCCAGGGGACATCGGTATGTGATTCGATTTGAAATAGTGCCTCCGATTTTAAAAATCACTTTAAAAAATCTTTTTTTGTTATGATACCTAAGGAATATTATGTGCTCATTTTTTTCTTCAAATAACGCATAGCTTTCCCGTTAAGAGGCGTAAAATTTAATCACGTGTTCCCCATGTCTCCTCTTCTAACTGTTTGATTTGAAAAATTCTTTCAGCTTCGGGTATCTTCTACTATGAGAAACATTTTTTTTATTGCACAATTTGGGATTTTTTGTCAAAACATTTCTGAAGCTAGTGTACGTAAGTAGCTATTTCTATGGATGTTTTACCAATTGTGGTACTACGGCTGTTTGTTATTTATTTATTTGTTCTTGAACTGAGGCTGTTCAGTATGATCACTGCTACCATTTCTTAGTTAAAATAATGTGCAGGTTTTACGAGGCGCAAAAGTATTACCTTTTCCTGAAAGGCTACTTGGAAATATTATTTTCCTGTAGAAAGGATTCCATGGTTATGTTGGTGAATTCACCACGATTATCGCAGAAAGCTAATGAGAAAAATCTCAGTTCATTTGTAAAAACCTATTTTATTCTACAGAATGAAATTCAGAACATGTCATGAATTACAAAATAAGACATACGAACACAACGGTTGCCTAGATGCTGTGTTGTGTTTCCTCAAGTCCTTCTTAGTACTTACCTCTGACCCGTGCTTCAAGTTACGCCATACAGGCGACTGTTGCGGTTTCTTGATAGTGGTGCACACAGAGGAAAAGATAGTTGGGTCTCTCGCTTTTTTAACAGCTTCCCAGTGACCGGATATGAAACTACGTTAGTGTGTGTTATGTGTCACCCTACCAGTGGCTAAAAAAAGGAGGCTTCTCACTGTTACGGTTACGACTCTTTAGTTTTATGTCCGTCCACTGGAGCGCTGTTCCACTGTGGTCTTCGGGGCCAACCTTGGGTCAAATCTTTGCCATGAGCCTCTATGGAAGATTTACTTCTGGGCCTCCTACTCTGTGGTGGTGCACACAAAATAGTGATGTCACACGCATACACCACGATTCAAAAGACGTGCTTATGCACCCGAGAATTCAGTCTTCTTTCTCGTTTTCGCTTTAGTTTTTAGCGTGTGTTTTGAAAAGAAAAACATGCTTGTGAATTGTGACGTACGAATATGACATCATCATTTGTGTGCACCACCACAGAGTAGGAAACCCAAAGGTAAATCTTCCATAGAGCCTCATGGCAACGATTTGACCAAAGGTTGGCCCCGAAGATCTCAATAGAACAGCTCTCCACTGGACGAACATGGAACTAAAGAGTCGTAACCATAACCGTGAAAACCTACCTTTTTTTAGCCACTGGGACCAAATCACATTACAGACGCTAAAGTATAGTTTCATGTTCGACCACTGGAAAGCTGTTAACAAGTTAGTAAAATCATGCAATGCATTGATTATGATACGCTTTCCAACATACCAGAAATCATAAAATGGCTGTGGAATAAATCTCACTCCTACGCCCTAACCTTTGATCACATTTCGATGATATTAAACAGAACTGGTTCAGTATACCTCCGAAATAACATGATGAAGTTTTGTCGCAATCGAAGCAATTTTACGTAAGTTATGATGCATAAGGGCTATGGAATAGACCCCGCTTCTGTGTCCTAACCTTTGACCCATTTCGCCCATTTTCAATAGGATTCATCCCCAGGTGCAGGCCCCTACAGCATACCAACATTTCATCCAAATCGAAACATTTTTACATAAGTTATGATGCATAATGGCGATGGAAGTGATTCCGCTCCTATGTCCTGACCTTTGACCCTCATTTCGCCAATTTTCAATAGGGTTTGTCCCCAGGTGATCCCCTACCACATACTAATATTTAATCGAAATCGAACCTTTTTTACGTTAGTTATGACGCATAAGAACAGTGCAATGGATCCCGATCCTATGTCCTCACCTTTGACACTATTTTGTTCACTTTCAATAGGGTTCCTTCCCAGGTGATTCTCTTCCACATACTAAAATTTCATCGAAATCGAACGATTTTTAAGCGACTTATCGTGCAGACGAAAATACGCACACAACGCGTGACGTAATGAAACAGATGGGAATCGCGGCCATCTGCTAGTAAAAGTGTGACGTCATAAAACTTTAATAGGATCCGCACATTTGTTTGACTGCTGACGTCATGAAAATACAGGTCACGCCATCTTTTTTCTTCCCAATTAATGCGTTCCCAAGGATGAAAATTTGAACATCGATTAAAATAGCTTCATTTTATAACTTGGAACACCTAATATTTTCTAAAACATAACCATAATTATGCAAATCCAACATTTGTTTGTCTACTGACGTCATCAAAGTACAGGTCGCGCCATTCTTTTTCTGGTTTCAACACCACCGAAGGAAAAGTTATTGATTTTTAATATAATTATGGTTATGTTTTAGAAGATATTAAGTATTCCAAGTTATTTTAAGAAGTTATTTTAATCGATGTTCAAATTTTCATCCTTGGGGACACATTAATTGTGAAGGAAATGTGTACAAAAGTTTTTCCATTGGAAGTATAGGATGCAAAATTACTTGACGTCCACCTTAATAATATGGGATAAGGGCGATGGAATGGATCGCAATCCTATGTCTTGACCTTTAACCTCATTTCGTCCATTTTCAATAGGGTTCGTCTCCAGGTGATCCCCTACCACATACTGAAATTTCATCGAAATCGAACCATTTTTACGCACGTTATGGCGCATAAAGGCAATGGAATGCATCCCGCTCTTATGTCATGACCTTCGACCCCAATTCACCCATTTTGAATAGGGTTTGTCTCTAGGTGGTCCCATACCACATTGTAAAATTTTATTGAAATCGAACCATATTTACGCAAGTTATGACGTATAAGTGCAATGGAATGGATCCCGCTCTTACGTCGTGACCTTTGACCCCATTTTTTCCCATTTTCAATAGGGTTCGTCCCCAGGTGGTCCCCTACCACATACTAAAATTTCATCGAAATCGAACCATTTTTACGCCAGTTATCGTGCGGACGGACAAAGTTGGAGCATATACGCTTCTTCAACCTACGGTTGGAAAGCGTAAAAAGCAAGAGCTGAACCCATGTATCTTCTTCTCTGTGTGCACCACTATCGAGAAACCGCAACTGTCGCTTGTAGGGCATGACTTTCCATTTTGTACGTTCGTCTGCAATTCGATGCCCGCAGACGAACGTACATTTTTTTTTTTCTTTTGCTTGGGAAAGCTTGATCAGATCAGATCATATGTAGAGGATTTTCAGGTAGGGAGTGTCTGACCCCAGGTCTTAAACAACCCTTAGAAATAGGAAGCTAGGAGATTTGGACAATAGTGCGCGATAGGAAAGTGACATGGAAGCGAGGTAGAAAGGGGAAGAAGACGCCCTTATTTATTACCGGGGTGCCAGTACCCGGGGTCCAACGGCTTAACGTGCACATCCGACACACGGCGGATATTTAGTAGTTCGAGCGCTCGTACCTGCCTGGGATTGAACCTGAGGTTTCTACGTGGCAGTCACGAACGTTGACAACTAGGCCATCCGCAGCCCTAGAAAGCTTGAGCTCGGAAGACAATGATTTATACCCGGAGGCGTAACTAGGAGTTTCTGCGACCGGAGCAAACCTCATAATACTGAGCCTTTTGTCTTTTTATCTCACACACACACACACACACACACACACACACACACACACATATATATATATATATATATCATCATCATCATCATTGTCAACCATTATCAATCCACTGCTGGACGAAGGTCTCCCCAAGTTTCCTCCACAACGGTCTGTCTTGTGCCAGTCTCCTCCATGTCACTCCCGCATACTTTCGAATTTCATCCACCCATCTTCCATGTGGTCTTTTTCTGGGTCTTTTCCTGTCCCTTGGAATCCAATCTAAAATTTCGGCTGTCCATCGATGGTCTGTTCTTCTGGCAGTATGTCCAGCCCATTGCCATTTCAGAGATTTAACTCTGATCATGATGTCTTCCACTCTTGTCATTTTTCGGATCCACGTGTTCCTCTTCTTATCTCTCCTGGTTACACCAAGCATGCACCTCTCCATGCTACTTTGAGTTGTTTGCAGCCTTTGTATGTCTCTTTTAGCTAAGGTCCACGTCTCTGCACCATACGTAAGCACTGGAAGGATGCATTGATCAAACACTTTTCTTTTAAGACATAATGGCATATTGCTCTTGAAAATTATGCTGTTTCTTCCAAAAGCTCTCCAGGCAAGTTTTGTACGCCAATTAATTTCTTCACCAATGTGACCCTCACTTGATATCTGCTGTCCAAGATAAACGTACGTGTCTGTTATCTCCAGCTTTTCTCCATCAATCGATAAATCTTCATTTCTTGTAAAAGCATTGTACATCACTTTTGTCTTCTGAAAGTTCATTTTTAATCCCACTTCTTTACTCTTGTCAGCAAGTTCCTGGATCATACTCTGTAGCTCTGATGGGGTAGTTGCAAAAATGACTATGTCATCAGCAAAACGAAGGTGGGTTAGATAATCTCCATTAATCTTTATCCCTTTGTTTTCCCAGTTCAGTGATTGAAAGACATTTTCCAATGTGGCATTAAAGAGCTTCGAGATATGGTGTCACCTTGTCTCACTCCTTTTCCAATTTTTATGTGTGTTGTATTTTCAAACAGCCGAATCTTTGCACTTGCATTTTCATAGATGTTATTAATAATATTAATGTATGCATCTTCAATACCGCAGGATTTCAGAGCCATTGCAACTGCTGATGGTTTCACCGAATCAAAGGCTTTTTCATAATCGATAAAAGCCATGCACAATGGAAGTTCATATTCCCTCGCTCTTTCAATTAGTTCTCTCAGTACGTGGATATGATCTATTGTGCTGTAGCCACTCCTGAATCCAGCTTGTTCTCTCGGTTGAGCCATGTCCAGTGTCACCTTCAAGCGGTGTGAAAGAACTTTAGTGAAGATTTTATAAACCACTGATAGGAGGCTGATAGGTCTGTAGTTCCTGAGATCCTCAATGTCACCTTTTTTATGTAGCAAGATCATTGTAGCGTTGTTCCAATCCTCAGGAATTTTCCCTTCGTTAAGGCATCGAGTGAAAATTTGGGCGAGTACTGTTTCGATTTCTCCACTTGCTTCTTGTATGATGTCTACAGTAATTCCATCTTCTCCTGGAGCTTTTCCTCGCTTCATGTTCTTGATTGCATGTGCAACTTCTGCTGGAAGGACTGGAAGAACTCTGGTACTGGTACCTTTCATGATGTCTGGAGTACATGTATCATCCCTTTCATATAATTTGGAGTAGAAATCTTTCACTCTTGTCAAAATTTCGCCTCTATTTCTTGTTACAGAACCATCTTCTTTTCTCAGTGCCATAATCTGTTTTTTCCCCTTACTGAGATGTCCCTTTGCTATCTTTAGGTTTTGGTTGTTTTCAATTGCTTTCCTTACTAGTTCACAGTTGAATTTCCTTACGTCTTCAGTGATACTTTTTCGTACTGTCTTGCATAGCTCTATATATTCCACTTTGGAAGTCACATCTTCTTTAGTTGTCCTCATCACTCTTCTTTTTTTGCATCAACATTTTGGTTTTTCCTGATAATTTGTTCACATGCAACTTGTTCTTAGACCCAGCTAATTTTGTTGCTGTTTCCATAAGAGCTTTGGTTACTTTTCTGTTAACTTCAGAAATATCCACTTCTTCCGATGTTAGGCCTTCTAAAGCAGAGAATCTGTTCTTCAGTTCCAATTTGAAGGTATTATGGTGTTTTTTAAGGTTGGTTATGTCAATACATTTTGTTTGTCTTATGAGTTTGCTACGTTCGAGTTTAGTGTTGAGGTGCATCTTACATATATATATATATATATATCACTAATTTAATAGTGTGTAAACACACACGCGCACACACACACACACACACACACACACACACACACACCGATCGACAAAATTAACGTCACATCCCTATGTTATCTCTATGGAAGAAGCACAATCAATCTGTGACTTGACAGTATTTTTCCCAGTTACTTCAGACTTTGGACCTTCTGTACTACATCAAACGAAACGCGTAATGCAACAGGAAATCATGGCTTGTAGTGGCAGTAATGATGAAATAGCCGCCAGAGAATCTTCAACAATGTGAACGCTGCCTTAATCTTGCAACGTACGTACAAATGTGTCTTCATTTCTGAATGTGAGCAATTAACATTCACTGAAATTTTTGAGAAAGAAATGCTAATTTTACGCAGCCAAGGCTACCGAAACTAGCGAAACATATAGTATAAGCAAATTCTGTTAATGAACAAATATCAAAGTATGGTGCGAAAAGACTACAGGTTTCAATTAGAATTTTAATCAGATTTTAAGCAGTGACTTTTGCAACCTCTCTTGAAATGCGCCCAGGGCAGCCACCCCGCCTGCCCCGTTCTGGTTACGACTCCGTTCATACCTTTCGGTCTTTTTCCGATTCATTATCTTGAATTCTAGGACGCACAAATAAATACAAATGCTATCGAACTCGAAGCGTATTTTGTTCCATATTCTCGCTTCTAAAATTCCGACTAAAAAATTCTTCTTTCCTTCCTGATACCTTTTGCCTTGAAGAAACTTTCTGCATACTTTTTACTTTAAACAACGAACGATTTTCCCGTTACGGGGATGTAAAAGAATATTATATTTTTCTTGCTGCATTGCTTCTATTAATAAATATCTGATTTAATTTCTTTTTTTCTCTATTATAGCTCCTTCTACTGTGATAATTAATTTGCACATACTTTTAGAATTTTCATAACGTACAATTTTGCAACTAAAGTACGAAAGTGCATATTTCTATTTGTAGTGGTATCTCATTACAAAAAAAAAAAACATTTTGCACATATCTTCTGCTCAAAATAATGCATAGTTCCTCCCCAGGTATACGTAAAAGCATATTACACTGAAGAGCAATTGAATTAGAGACAGCTGGCGTTATGCAAATGTAGCGCTGTGGGCGGCCCTGTAAACGGAAACGACATGACGTATGCAGCGATCCCATAATATAAGGAGTGATGCGACGGGAATCAGTAACAGTCGGTAACAGCATGGGTAAAACGAAGGATCTAAGCGCATTTCATCGTGGGCAAATTGTCGTGGCCCGACGAATGGGTCACTCTATCTCGGAAGTCGTGCAGGCACTGGGATTTTCACGAGCCACTGTGTCACGGGTGCACCGTGAGTACGTCGAATCCGGTAAAACCATCCCTGCAAGGGCCAACTGCCGTGGACAACAGCGTATGGATGAGCGGGGTTATCGTCGGCTAGATCGCATTGTGACAGCGGATAAACGGGCCACAGTGCAAGAAATCACTCGGCAATTTTACGCTGGTGCACAAAAACGTGTAATCAGCCACACCATCCAGAACCATCTCCTCGCTATGGGGTACAGAACATATCGTCCCACGTGGGTACCGCTGCTGACCCATCACAAGGTGCAAAGATTAGCATAGGCGCGGGAACATCGCCACTGGACCCTAGACATGTGGAAAAATGTTGTCTGCACTGATGTGTCGAGCTTTACGTCGGTACATGCGGATGGCAGGATACGAGTACGGCGCAAACCATATGAAGCGATGGATCCTTTTTGCCAGCAGGGTGCTCTTCAAGTTGGTGGGGGTGGCATTTTCGTCTGGGGACAGTTTACGTGGACTAAAATGAGACCCCTGGTACGTGTGACATCGTTCCTCACAGGTCAACGTTACCGGGATATCCTGGACGACCATTTGCTCCTTTTTGTGTGTCTTCAACATCCTACTGGGGACCTCATCATGCAACCAGAAAATGCACGGTGCCATCGCTCCCGAATTGTATCCAAATGGTTGGACGAACACTCCACCGATGGGACCTCGCTTCCTTGACCAGCTAGGTCACCTGACCTCAATCCCATCGAGCACATCTGGGATGCCATCGAGAAAGATGTTAGAGGCTCTGACCCCCCTCCATCAAATCTTTGTGATACTGTGGGAGCTTGTTCAGGCGTCGTGGATCCGTACGGCTTCCCAACGCGTCCGGTGTCTTGGCGAGTCCATGCCGAAACAAATCGCCGCCGTCATCAGGGCGAAAGGTGGTTCTATACGTTACTAGACAGGTATCTTTAATTCAATTGGTCTTCAGCGTATATCTTAAGCTCAGATGATTTTCAGTCACTGAACTGAGAAAGCAAGGGAATAATGATCAATGGAGATAGTTTAAATGTCACCTTCATTTTGCTGACGACATAGCCACTTTTGCAAGTATACTGTACCTTTGGAGATGCGGAGTATGATCTACGAACTTGCTGACAAGAACAAATAAATGGGATTAAAGATGAGCTTACAGAAAACAAAATTGATAAACACTGAAGTGCCAGAAAAACTGATACACCAGTCTAATACTTGGTAGGTCCTCTGCGGAAGCACAGGACTGCAGAAATACGACGGGTCATGGATTCCACTTGTTTCTGGAAATATGCTGTAGGCAATGTACACCATACTTACTGCAGAGCGTTCCACCATTCGGGGGTATTCCGAGGTCTCGGATTCCTGTGTTCGATAGCGCATTGCATGGCATCCCAAATGTGTTCTATCACGTTCAGATCTGGGGACTTGGATGGGAATGGCAGCACCCCAAACTCAGATGAATGCTCCTCTTATCATAATGTGACGTCCCGACACTTATGTGGAGGTGCATTGTCTTGTTGGAACAGGCCCAACCTATCAGCATGAATGCAGGACATGAACGGGTGCACCAGTTGAGAAAGGATGCGCACATAGCGTTGGCCGGTCGCAGACGTTTGTAGTCGTACCAGGGGTCCCAGTGAAGTCCAGATAAACACACCCCATACCATTACAGACCACCCCCAACCGGTACAGTTCCCTGTTGACAGGCGGGATCCATGGCTTCATGGGGTTTGCGCCACACACGAATCCTTCCATCTGCCCGATACAGTTGGAAACGCAAATCGTCAGACCAGGCTACTTTTTTCCAGTCATCAAGTGTCCAGTGGCGGTGTTGCAGTGCCCAAGCGAGGCGTATAGCTCTGTGTCGTGCACCCATCAAGGGGACACGATTTGGGCGTCGGCTCCCAAAGCCCATATCGTGCAGAATACGTTCCACAGTCCGGACGCTTATGCTTGTTGAGGCTCCAGCATTGAATTCCGATGATACCTGAGAGAGTGTTGCACGCCTATCACGTGAAACGATTCTTGACAGTCGACGATGGTCACGTTCACCCAATGCCTTTGTATGGATACATTGGTATCATAGGTTGTAGGTTTTGCCGGAATTTTTGTAGTTACGGTACACCCTTGCAATGATCGTCCGTGAAAATCCGAACTTCGTTTCTACCTCCGAAATACTATGGCCCATCGCACGAACGCCAACTATATGACACCGCGTTGAAAATCGCTTAAATCGTTATTACTTGTCATTCTCATGCCGAAAACAGCTCTGACAGCTGGCAAGGATGTCTATCGCTTTATATACGCACTAGCAGACGTAACCGAGTACGCGCATAGGTGACGTTGCCATGTATTTTGTATAAGCTTGTTTTACCAGTTTTTTTTGTTTTTTTTTTGGCACTTCAGTGTACCATGCTTTTATAAGAACTGAAGATTTTAGCAGTTGATGGGGCAAATTTAGTGATAACTGATATCGACATCTACCTTGGATGACAGTCATCAAGCAAAGGTCATATCAAAAAAGGAAACAATATGCCTAAAATACTATTTTTTCGTTTGATTGGAGGGTTTAACTACCACCGTGGACAACTCGAAGGACTATTAGCAGTCGCCCGCCCCAAATCTAGGGCCACTGGTTCCAGGAAAGGGAGACAGCCAGTATCGTAAGGCAAACGCAATATCCATGCCTCACCGGGATTCAAACCCTGATCCATCTCAGACGAATAGTCAGAAGCCAGTGCTTAGACCACTGTACCACAGGAGCGTCCCAGCAAGACTTCGCAGGAGTACAGTTGGAAGAAACAGTAGAATTTTCAGGAGAAATTTACTGTTATGTCTTAAAAGAAAAGTGTTTAATTAATGCATACTACCAGTTCTTACATGTGGACTTAAAAAGGGCATGCAAAAAACTGCAGGCAACTCACAGAAGCTTGGGCCATGTATGCTCTACGCCATCAAAGAAGTTTGGAAAAGGACGTCATGAATTCGGAAAATCACAAGAGTTAATGACATCATGATGAAAGTAAAGACTTTTAAATTACAATGAGCTGAACGTACTTCTAGAATTGACTACTGCTAGGTAACTGAAATACTGGACTGGCTTCCAAGCAATAAGAAATTCTGGCTATTTACCCAGAACACCACATGGATGAATGCAATTCGAAAGCATGATGGAGTGACATGGAGGAGATTGGCTCAAGACAGAGAGTTGTGGAAGAGACTTGGAGTGACTTTCATCGAGCAGGGGATTCAGAATGTTTGATGATGAGACATCCTGTTTGCTTGGCATCTCTCCTTATAAAAGTTGTGTTTGATGATGAGACATCCTGTTTGCTTGGCATCTCTCCTTATAAAAGTTGTGTTTGATGATGAGACATCCTGTTTGCTTGGCATCTCTCCTTATAAAAGTTGTGTTTGATGATGAGACATCCTGTTTGCTTGGCATCTCTCCTTATAAAAGTTGTGTTTGATGATGAGACATCCTGTTTGCTTGGCATTTCTCCTTATAAAAGTTGTGTTTGATGATGAGACATCCTGTTTGCTTGGCATCTCTCCTTATAAAAGTTGTGTTTGATGATGAGACATCCTGTTTGCTTGGCATCTCTCCTTATAAAAGTTGTGTTTGATGATGAGACATCCTGTTTGCTTGGCATCTCTCCTTATAAAAGTTGTGTTTGATGATGAGACATCCTGTTTGCTTGGCATCTCTCCTTATAAAAGTTGTGTTTGATGATGAGACATCCTGTTTGCTTGGCATCTCTCCTTATAAAAGTTGTGTTTGAAAATTTTCTTTTCTGATGAATGTTGCCCTGACTACGAAGAATATTTTACGTACAGTCTTTACTGTTTCATAATGCATAGTTCTACTGCTATCTGCAAAAGTATCTCCGCTTCGGAAAGGCAGACTGAAAATTTATTTATTTGTCTCATAACTTTGACTGTAAAGAAATTTTACCAACATTTTGTTCAAATAACTCAAAGTTTTTACGCTGGGGTGTGCAAAGTTTTATGATGGTTTTCATGATATCTCTGCTTCTGAGAATTCCATTTGAAAAATCGATGGTGCTTATGATATCTTCCACTAAGAAGAACATTCCGCTTATATTTTTTGATATTTTTTTTTTAGCGAAACATTCCGCCACTATTAGGCGTAAATGTTCGAGCAGAACTGATGAGATACAGAAACCATTCGAAATCTAACTGTCCTTTATTATACTGACTAGATAGCAAATCTAAGAACTGTTTTTAGGGGAGGTAGGGGCTAACGTCCACAGCGAACCACTCAGTGAGCAATAAGCAGTTGCCCGTCCCTAATTTGGTGCTACTGGTTCCAGGGACGGGACAGGGTCCGACAAACACACCATCCGTGCCTCACGAGGATTCGAAACCGCACTCAACTTGGACGAGTAATTAGTAGCGAACGTCATGAACCACTCGGCCACCAGGGCTGCCGGCAGAACTCATCTTCCTCTGTTAAGTATCATATGGGACAGTGGCGCACCCAAGATTTCTTTATGGGGGTGGCCCAAACTATTGAAGATAGTTCAAAATACAAATAAAAATACCAGGAGAAAACATCTGCTATAATATTAGGAGGCGATAAAACTATCTCCGCTGTATTCAAAGTCGTTTCTGATTATTGTAAAATACATCGTTAAAAACATGTACAAATACACTGAAGTGCCAGAAAAACTGGTACACCAGTCTAATACTTGGTACGTCTCCCACGGGAGCGTAGAACTGCAGAAACACGACGAGGCATGGACTCCACTCGCTTCTGGAAATATGCTGTAGGCAATGCACACCATACTTCCTGCAGAGCGTTCCACAATTCGGATGTATTCCGAGGTCTCGGATTCCTGTGTTCGATAGCGCGTTGCATGGCATCCCAAATGTGTTCTATCATGTTCAGATCTGGGGACTTGGGTGGGAATGGCAGCACCCCAAACTCAGATGAATGCTCCTCTAACCATGATGTGGCCTCCCGACACTTATGTGGAGGTGCATTGTCCTGTTGGAACAGGCCCAACCCATCAGCATGAATGCAGGACATTAACGGGTACACCTCGTCAGAAAGGATGCGCACATAGCGTTGGCCAGTCACAGACGTTTGTAGACGTACCAGAGGTCCCAGTGAAGTCCAGCTAAGCACACCCCATACCATTACGGATCCCCCACCAGCCGGTACAGTTCCCTGTTGACAGGCGGAATCCATGGCTTCATGGGGTTTGCGCCACACATGAATCCTTTTGGGTCTGACGAGTCACGTTTCCAACTGTATCTGCCCGATACAGTTGGAAACGTGACTCGTCAGACCAGGCTACTTGTTTCCTCTCATCAAGCGTCCAGTGGCAGTGTTGCCGTGCCCAAGCGAGGCGCATAGCTCTGTGTCGTGCACCCATCAAGGGGACTCGAGTTGGGCGTCGGCTCCCAAAGCCTATATCGTGCAGGGTACGTTGCACAGTCCAGACGCTGATGCTTGTTGAGGCTCCAGCATTGAATTCCAATGATACCTGCGAGAGACACGCCTATCGCGTGAAACGATTCTTGACAACCGACGATGGTCACGTTCACCCAATGTATTTTTACGGCCACACTGGTATCGTAGGTTGGAGGTTTTGCCGGAATTCTTGTAGTTACAGTACACCCTTGCAATGGTCGTCCGTGAAAATCCGAACTTCGTTTCTACCTCCGAAATACTATGGCCCATCTCGCGAGCGCCAACTATGACACCGCATTGAAAACCGCTTAAATCGGTATTACTTGTCATTCTCATGCCGAAAACAGCTCTGACAGCTGGCAAGGATGTCTATCGCTTTATATACGCACTGGCGGACGCAACCGAGTACGCGCATAGGTGACGTTGTTATGTATTTTGCATAAGCTCGTCTGTACCAGTTTTTCTGGCACTTCAGTGCATATTTTTAATAAGCAGCCAATAACAAAGAACCAGGTGTTACTTCATTGGGAGGTGTTCCGGCCCCTGGGCCACTCCCACTGAGTGCACCACTGTTATGGGAAAACATTAGCTCTCTTCAAGTTATATGTCGAGGTTTTCTGGATGTATTAAATCCGATAAATTTTGTATGTTTGTCGAATAATCTTATTTTCGGTCTGTTCAGTGCTTCTTGGGAGGAGGGAGTTAACGACCACCGTGAGCAATTCTAAAAGCTATATATAAACATTCACTCGTCTCTAATTCAGGGCCACTGTTTCTAGGGAAGGAAGAAAGACAGTGTAATTAGACGGACACAACATCCATGCCTCACCGGGATTGCAACTCGGACCCATCTCGGACGAATGGTTAGAAGCCACCTCTTAGCCACTGCGCCACCGGGGCAGCACAGTGTTAGTGTTCGTGCATCGTTCTACTTTTCATTCTCTCGATATTTCCCTCTTGCTTTCAGCTTTCCTTCAATTCTTACGCTTTTCATTTTTTAATCTCTTATGGATCTTTCCGTTTTATAGTGTGTTTGCTAAAACAACACACTCCATAACAGCTTGCAGACTTCGAGATTTTCATTCATGCTGAAATTCAACAATGTGCCAAGAATGAAAGAATGCACGATGTTGCTACAATAGCAAGAAAAAGGCGATTTCACACGTGAACAGTGGTAGCACTACGGAAAGAAACATTAATGGTTTTATGACAGTGCATGTAGAGCACTTTGTGCAGTTTTGTGCACTCTTCATGCACTGCTCAGAACATTAAATAAATTATTTTGCACAATCTGCTTTAAAAAAAGGGGGGGGGGATTTGCCCCTCAATAGTACTAGAACTCACTCCCATGAAACATCTTAGTTAATTCTGAAGATTTTCTAACAGGCTAAAAGGATTATATGAAATCCAAAGTGAGCTGAGAAGAAAATATGCCGCTTACCATTGCAGGTCGTGCACGCTGCTCTGCTAAGCAGCAGAAATAAAACCACGTTCATCATTTTTAACGGGCGTAACTTTTTTTCAAACTCACTTTCCTGGCACCCAGATTTATTTTTTCGTACGTGTTAGTAAATGATGAAAACGTACATGTCAGTAAAGCTTTGTTGAAACAAACAAAAAGATCCTTTGTATTGTTAAATATCCTACATTGGTTGCTAGAAAGTCGTTTGAACACCTGCAAGTATTTCATTTTAAGCAATGTTTTCTTGGATGAAACAGAAATGGTGATTGTTTCAAATGTTTCTGTTCTGCGGAGCCTCGTACTTCGTAACGTAGAAGCGTCTCATATGAGGAAGTTTCTTCTTTGGAGGGTGGGGGTGACGGATTCAATATGGCTCAATGCAATAGGTCTAGAGTTTACGAATTGTAAATCTAATCTTCTCCGCTGATTTTGAGGTCCAATGGGAATTTAGTCCCTATCCTCCCTATTCCTTCTACAGACTATGACGTATCTTCTCTCTATCTTGTCAGCCCATGGCGGGTTAAGTTGATACCACCGGATCAAGCTTGAGCCTCGCAAAGACGACTATGCTCCCTTGAGGGTTACTGGCAAATTAACGCAGCCAGCTTGCTATTCCTCTGTGGCGTACAGGTAAGGAACAAAGTGCTTCCGGGGACGACTTCACAAGGAAACATCTACGCAACCGCGTTCCCAAACACAAGGAGTCTGCAGAAAACTCCGGAAAACTGTAGACGCCGGCAGGACCGGGATTTGAACACCCATCAAAAACGTCCTCCTCCCACACAGCGCATAGCGACTTAACCAACACTCTAATATAACTTTCTTTTTTTTAGTTCCTGTTATTTACGTAAATTTCAGTTCGTTCTTCTCAAGCATTTTCCAAAATTCAGGCCAATTTTCCATCTGGACAAAATATTTTTTGTGGTAACCTGAAATGAGGTCAGGACTACTCCTGAAGGAGTTATGAGTTCAACAGAGACAAAATAGATAGTTACGATATATCACGGCTCTCTGCTTTTGTTAGATTTTTCGGGTTCTTGTTAGAATTCAGCTAGAGCTTGTTTGTAATTGATTTGAAAAAATATTTGTTATGCGAGCATTTACTAACTTGATATTTAGAATTTGATGCTATTGTTTAGTTCTTTGAGTTTGATTATACCGCTCGTTTGATCACCTAAGACTAAAGTTATTTTCAAGCTAAAAATTATATACAGGGTGTATAGTAAAGTCCTCAAACAGTGAAATAACTTTTGAACGCAAAATGCTAGAGTTGTGGAAGTAGTGTGTACATATAGTAAAGTGACAATGTTCTATTAGATGAGACCGATTGCAGCACCCCTAGCGGCGAATTTCGGAAGTTAGCTATCCTTTCGCGAGAACCAAGATAGATAGCGAAAAAAGTCAATAGCAGACGTGTAGAGCGTCGCCGATTTAGTATGAAATGATGCCCTGCATGCACCAAAAACTCCAATAGAAGTCCGGAAATCCAGATCTCTCGGTATCCGATCACCGGCATAAATACGTCACGAATGACATCGCAAAGCGTAAAATCTGTAAACGAATTTTGCCTGCAAAACAGCGTAGGATAGATGAAAGTATGTAAATTGTAACGTTACGTCATACCTCATCGGGAAGCATAAATTGGCGATCATGGTAGTTTGTCAGACAGTGCGTGGACTGGATCTTCGAGTCTACACATGGCTAGTTTTTCCAACGAGGAGTACTGCGAGATAGTTATGTTGTACGGGAAATGCGGTCGTCGGGCAAGAGAGGCAGCACGCCAATATGCATTACGTTTCCTTAATCGTTCTCATCCTACTGCGGCTACTATCATCAGTGTCGTTCTCCGGCTGAGAGAAACCGGGAGCGTTACAAGTCGTTCCCGTTCAGGTAGACCGACACTTGCAGTTGGGCACGTGCAGCCAGTGGACACCCTGGTCTATGCGCTAGCCAACCCACACTGCAGTACGAGAGACATCAGTGTGACATGCTTGGACAATCCCGTATTATCCAAGCATGCAGTAACGTAACACTTGAAATGCTGCAGAACGTCCAACAAGAAGTTCTAGCTCGAATACAGATGTGTATTGCTGCCGATGGTGGACACATCGCGAATGCTTAAGTATTAGAACTGATATTTTGTATTTCTAAAACATTATTTTGTGTTTTTCTTCTTCATAATGTCCTACTGCTGTATGAATTTCCTACTACTTTACTGTACAGTACATAATAAATTGTACCTTGCTGACACGTACATGTATTAGTTTTATTAGTAAATTTGCATCACCTTATAATGTCACACTTCTGCGCGCGATGAGTGACGTATTTCTGCCGTTGATCAGATACCGAGATATCTGCATTTGCGGACTGCTATTGAAGTTTTTTGGTGAGTGTAGGACGTCACTTCATACTAAATCGGTGACGCTCTACACGTTTGCTATTGACTTTTTTTCGCTATTTCTCTTGGTTCTCGCGATAGGATCGCTAACTTCTAAAATTCGCAGCTAGGGGGCTGCAATCGGTCTCATCTGATAGAACATAGTCACTTTACTACATATACACACTACTTCCACAACTCTAGCATTTTGCGTTCAAAAGTTATTTCCCTGTTTAAGGACTTTCCTAGGCACTGTATATATCAATTTATTGATATGACCAGCATGATGTTATTCAGCTGTTGAAATGTTTAGATATTGAAGTGTTTTCAATGTGGTGCTAACGTACAGGCCTTATTCTGCGGTATTAAATCCCAATCTTGTACAAGAGCGCATCAAAACTCCGGGAGAATTTTGCGGAAATGCTGATTTGCTGAAATCTGTCACTCCAGTGCACCCCACCCATGCTCTATTGGGTTGAGGTCCGACAATTGCGTACGCTAGATGTTTTCATTTTCAAGAAATCATTCACTAAAGCAGCCTTACATAGACGCGCATTGTCGCCCATAAACGGGAATTGTGGGTCTAAAGCACCCTGAAAAATCCTTACGTAAGGTTCGAAAATTGTGTCTGTACATTTAAGGTCAATCAATATTCTTCCACAAAAAAACATGGAGCGGTGTGGTGCAGTGTGACGTAATGACATCCCAAATCAGTAAACTACGACTTGTGATGATGAATTTCTCTGATATTTGAGAGGTGTTCGGATTCTTCCCGAATGACAACATGGCGGCTTACTTACTTCAATGTCACTTCGGATCGATTCCGATCCATTATCGCCCCCATCTGAGTAAATTTCGAGAGAGGTATCATATTCAGGGAATTTCTAGTTATGGGAAGTGGTGGGGCCTAGACCAAAGCTGGAGAGAATCAGAGGCAAAGGACGTCCGAGACCAACTATACATCCACACATTCACGTTGTCACGCCCAGGGAGTCTACGGAAAATGCGGAAAGATCCGCAGACTGTATGGCCGATCCCCAGCCAGAAACGTCCACTACCCGCTCAGCACATAGCGCGCCTTGGCGTACCTCGCTACGCAAGTGGTACATAACGACCATCACTCTGTAAACTGAACTTATATTCGTTAGAGAAGAGAACATTTGCCCCTTGGTTTGGGGTCCACTTCCGGCGTTGGTTGTACCACACTTTTTTTCCTGGCGGAATAAATTTGGTGAAAAATATAAGTTCTCCTGCATAAAGTCCTTGTTGCTGAAGCCTTCTGTACATAGTTTGCCTCGAAACTGTTCGTCCACGAGTCGCAAACAGCTTTACAGCGAACTCCCTCGCTGACATGTGTCGAATGCATTTCGCTGTTAGTGCCATATATGCGGTTATCGCAGCCTCTCAGCGATAAAAGAATAAAAAACGCTGATCGACAGATGGGATTTTTACGGCGCTTCAAATGAATTGCCACATACCGGCGCAGCTGTTGTTCACCGAACTACACGTACCTTGAAATGCCAGATGTCGGCATCTCTCTCTCTCTCTCTCTCTCTCTCTCTTCTCTCTCTCTTCTCTCTTGATCTGTGACGCAAGCGAGGTTGAGAGGAGAACTCTTTTTCTTGTGTGCTGTCGCCTTTGCTTGTGCGCGTTTGTATGTTAAGGAAACTCTGCGTGTGTGTTTTACCAAATAGAATTGCTGTTTTAATAAAGGAAGCAAACTGTATTACGTAAGATGTTCCTAATCAGTAGACTCTGGTACGCTTCATGATTTTTAGAATGCGTTCTTGGTGTTATGAACGTATTTTTTGTCCACTTGCAAAGTGATTGTATGTGCGGGACTGGAGTGAACTGCTTCAGCAAACACGGCGTCAGTTGGCGTCTGTAAGAAACGCCCTTTGTTATCGTGGTGGAGCATCTACGTGTTGACGTATTACATCTAAATGGATATCTTCGTATCATCATTTATGTTATAATTAAATACCTTTTTTTGCATATAACTCAGATCTGAATATGAATTTATTATTGCTAGCGTGAAGTGCTCTGTTCTATTTTTTATTGTTAAGCTCACATTCTTCTGCCACGAATGAAGACTATCTAATACTGCGTGCCGAATAATTCGGGTGTTGATGTCATCTTTTTAACTACGCATCCAATCTTAGGGAACGTAATATTTTCACCCCTCCAAAACAACAGTATAGTGGATATCCTGAGCTATTGCAATTCGTCTTCGGCACCGCACGCGTGGGCGATTAACGTCCTGTGTTTCTCAGTACTTTCTCCCGCAGCCTTGGCACCACAGATTGCTGCACCTGTTGCCATGGAAACATCACTCTGTTTTAAGGCTGATTTGAACATCCCGATAGCCCGACCACGTGTAAAGACATCCGTATGCTATCTGTGTGACATATCTGATAACACTGAAGAAATTAACGTTTAGCCACAATTGATTATAATTTTCTTGTTGTTCACCATTTCGTTGCGCTTTGGCCCAGCTTCGTCAGAAAGAAGAATGGAACGTAAACAGTAGAACCTCTATTTAACGAACCTCTGTTTAACGAATTTCCTTTTTTTTTTTTTTTTTTACTTCGAAAATTTGGCGTAACGTATTTATGAGGAAACCTTGAAGACTACGCCAAAATGAACTCAAAAATCCCACCATTTAGCAAATTGGTTTTCTCTTTAACGAAGTCCTTTATAAAGAACTTCCTTTTATTTTGCTTCTATTTTTTGTACTCAAAATTGATAAGGATGTCGTTCTCTTGCTGATCATCTTATTAACGAAGGTATTCTACAGAGTTGTGAGATTATTGATAATTCTGAAGATGAAGGGTGCGAATATAAATGAAAACCAATTAAAGACGATACGATCAGTGATGTGCCAGAACATGCTTTCCGCTGTCCTAAAAAATGAACAATTTACTATGAAAAACACATTAAAATTCAAGAAAAAAAAATTTTTTTTTAAGGAGGATCCATAAAATGCTGACCATAAATTGTGTCGTTTTCTTCTCCTTTCTCAAATTAGCCCTGCAGTGTATGTAATTACTTCCTGTTTTTCTGTATCACGTCATCCCAGAAGTAATGTCGTTTTGCGCAAGCCCAAGAGCAGTGATCCCCCCCCCTGGTGCCCAGACTATGACGTCGACCACGGTGAGTATAAGATGAATCATGCGAGCAGACCTTCAAGTCACTTGAGACCACAAACGGGAGTTCTATGTGTAGTAGTTGTGTGCTTAAACCGCATAGGAATTGGCAGCGTCAGAAGACCACATTAGGCACATTATGCTGTATGAGTTCCATCATTGACATTCCGCGACGGTAGCAACACGAAACACCAATGCCGTATATGGACCGGGTACCCTGGAGGTTAGGAAATATCAACGCTAGTTACAGAAATTTCGAAGGGCGGCACCAGCCTCAAGGATATGCAGAGTCCCGGACGGCGTGTTGAGCTGGATAACAAAGTGCTGAAAGCTGATGTTGAGGGAAATCCACAGGCAACAGTCGAGGCATTGGCCACACTTGTTCATTCAACCCATTCCACTGTTCACCGGCATCTGCAGGACCTCAATTATGTGTCGAAACTAGATAAGTGGGTACCCAGTGATCTTACTCCACAACAGCTGCAACAGCGTGTAGACATTTGCACTTCTTTGCTCTCCCGTGAAAAAAGGGAGCCGTTTGTGCACAGAACTGTCACGGACGATGAAAAATGGATTGTTTATACCAACATTAAGCGCAAACGGCAGTGGCTTCCCAATGAGAATGAGCCTGCAGCAGTGGCGAAACCAGGATGTTTCCCACAAAAGGTTCTGATCTCTGTGTGGTGGGATATGCAACTCATAATCCATTACGAGCTGCTTCCCCCCAACAAAACCATTACAGGGGAAGTCTACTGTCAGCACCTGCAGAGTCTACGCACTGTTTCGCAGGATACACGTCCAGCACTCGTGAATCGTAAAGGCGTGCTGCTGCAGTAGGACAACGCAAAACCACACAGAGAAAATGAGCAGTACCACGTTGCAGGACTTCGGATGGGGAAAACTTTCGCATCCAGCATATTCCCCTGACATCTCCATATCCGGCTACCATCTCTTTCGCAGCCTGCAAAACCATCTTGCTGGGATTACACTTCGAAACGTGGAGGAGGAACGGCGAACACTTTCTGCCTTTTTTGCATCGAAACTCATGGAATTCTACAAGTCTGGGATTCAAAAACTTGCCGATAGATGGGAGAATGTTGCGACTACCGGGGGCACTTATTATACGGATTAAAACATCTGTTGCAGGTATGTTTTTCTTTCTTTTCTTCACACGTTGGAAAAAACGACACTATTTTTGGGATTACCTCATATTTTCCCGCCTCTAAAATTAGTGACTCCAGACAATGGCTGAAGTCACTAATTTTAGAGATATCATCATCATCAACAACAACTATTATCAATCCACTGCTGGATGATGGTCTCCCCAAATTTTTTCCACAATTGTCTGTCTTGGGCCTGTCACCTCCATGCCACTCCAGCATACTTTCGAATTTCATCCTTCCATCTCCCATGGGGTCTTCTTCTGGGTCTTTTCCTGTCGCTCGGAATCCAGACTGAAATTTCGGTTGTCCATCGGTTGTCCGTTCTTCTGGCAACATGTCCACCCCATTGCCATTTCAGGGATTTTTTCTCCCATCATGATGTCTTCCACTCTTGTCATTTACCTTATATATGAGTCCCTCTTCTTATCTCTCCTGGTTACACCAAGCATGCATTTCTCCAGGCATCTTTGAGTTGTCTGCAGCCTTTGTATGACTTTTTTAGTTAAAGTCTCTGCTCCATACGTAAGAACTGGAAGGATACATTGATTAAACACTTTTCTTTTAAGACATAATGGCATATTGCTCTTGAAAATTATACTGTTTTTTCCAAACGCTCTCCAGGAAAGTTTTATACGCCGATTAATTTCTTCATCAATGTGACCCTCACTTGATATTTTCTGTCCAAGATAAATGTAGGTATTGGTTATCTCTAGCTATTCCCCATCAATTGATAAATCTTCATTTCTTGTAAAAGCATTGTACATCACTTTTGTCTTCTGAAAGTTCATTTTTAATCCCACTTCTTTACTCTTGTCAGCAAGTTCCTGGTCATATCCTGCAGCTCTGAAGGTGTAGTTACAAAAATGACTACGTCATCAGCAAAACAAAGGTAAGTTAAATAATCTCCGTTAATCTTTATCCCCTTGTTTTCCCAGTTCAACGATTGAAAGACATTTTCTAATGGGGCATTGAAGAGTTTGGGAGAAATGGTGTCACCTTGCCTCACTCCCTTTCCAATTTGTATTGGTGCTGTATACTGAAATATCAGAACTTTTGCACTTCCATTTTCACAGATGTTATTAAAAATGCTAATGTAGGCGTCTTCAATACCGCAGGATTTCAACTCCATTGTAACTGTTAATGGTTTCACGGAATCAGCGGCCTTTTTCGTAATCGATAAAAGCCATGCACAGTGGAAGTTCATATTCCCTCGCTCTTTCAATTAGTTCTCTCAGTGCGTGGATATGATTTATAGTGCTGTAGCCACTCCTGAATCCAGCTTGTTCTCTCAGTTGAGCCATGTCCAGTGTTACCTTCAAGCGGTGTGAAAAAACTTTAGTGACGATTTTATAAATCACTGAAAGGAGGCTGATAGTCCTGTAGTTTCTGAGATCCTCAATGTCATCTTTTTTATGTAGCAGGATCATTGTAGTATTGTTCCAATCCTCTGGAATCTTTCCTTCATTGAGATATCTAGTGAAATCTTGGGTGAGTGCAATTTCTATTTCTCCGCTTGCTTCCTGTATAATGTCCACGGTAATTCCATCTTCTCCTGGAGTTCTTCCTCGTTTCATCTTCTTAATTGCATGTGCAACTTCTGCCGGGAGGACAGGAGGAACTTTGGTACTGGTACTTTTCTTAATGACTGGAATAGGTGCATCATCTTCTTCATATAATTTTGTGTAGAAATCTTTCATTCTTGTCAAAATTTCACCTCTATTTCTTGTTACAGAGCTATCTTCTTTGCTCAGTACCATAATCTGTTTTCTTCCCTTACTGAGATGTCCTTTACTTTCTTCAGGCTTTGATTATTTTAAATTGCTTTTCTCACTAGTTCGCAATTAAATTTCCGTATGTCTTCAGAGATATTTTTCCGAATTGTCATGCATAACTTTGTATATTCAACTCTGGAAGTTAAAGGATTTTACTCCCATCAATTTCCACGTTGATTTCTGTTCCCGTAACCGAATTTACCAACCGAAGTTTCATTCTGTTGCTGTTGCCCTACTTTTGCATTGAAATCACCCATAATGATCTTCAGGTGCTTTTTGCCTTTGTTATTTAGATTCCGAATTTTCTCACAAAATTCTTCAATTTCTTCTTCAGGGTGACTTGCGGTGGGTGCATAAGCTTGAATAAACTGGGCCTGGTATCTTCTCGAGAGTTGGATAACGAGTCGCGCAGCTTTACCCGAGGAACTTTCAACTTCTACAACTTTATCCTTGAGTTTCTTGTTTATTATAAATCCAACACCACTAGTTCTGCCAGTATCTGTCCCACGATAGTAGAAGAGATGTCCACTTTTCAGTTCAATGAGATCTTCTCATTTTCTCCTTACCTCACTTAGGCCGACGATGTCCCACTTGATCCTTTGTAGTTCCTCTTCCAATTCAAGAAGACTTGAATTAGAAGATAGGGAGCGTCCGTTGTAAGTAGCCAAGGTCAGCATCAAATGTCAGCCGAGTCCGGTCCGCCGGTGATTCTCTGGAGACCATTCCTCAGCTGGTTCCAGATTGATGGCCTAAGAGTTTCCTTTACCACATGAACTATTACGAATACTCTATCCTTTTATTGACACTTACATCGTTATTTAACCTGTTTAATTTCCCCTTTTATCTTACCCTCAGGAAGTGTATATAGTTTTATTTCTTTGCCCTCTTGTTCTGGCTGACGCTCATTTGTACATAATCATTTCATGAATCACATTCTCATTCTGTACTCCGAGTGATGCATATTTAAACCTTAAACATTAGCACCCTCTGCCTTCATGTCGCACTGGCCGCTGTCTTAGCCAGGTACAATACCCTATACCCCATGATCTGGCTATATCCCAGATCACATTTCATGTATCAGGTATTGTGGATCGTCACAACTGTAGGATATGGGGCAGTGAACCGCCTCATGCTGCTATTGAACTGGAATGTGATTCTCCAAAAGTTAATGTGTGGTGCGCCCTATCAAAAACAGAAGTGATTGGTCCTTTCTCCTTTCTTCAATCATAAATGGTGACATTTACTTGGATATGATAAAAAATTTCGCTATACCCTAGATCAAAAGATATGCCAACGTTGTTTTCTAACAAGACTGCGCACCTCCGCATTGGTCAACGTGTGTACGTAAGTGCCTAGATGAGCTTTTCCCCAACAGATGGATAGGGTGTGGTGGTCACATTCCATGGTCTCCTCGCTCTCCATGATCTAACTCCATTGGATTATTTCATGTGGGGTTATGTGAAGGATCGTGTGTATCAGACGCCTTGTACATATTTGCAGGAATTGAAGCAGTGTATCACAGCTGCTATTAGTTCCATAACTCCTCAGATGCTTGCCAATACATGACATGAAACCGAGTATCGCTTGGACGCACTACGAGCAACCAAGGGATCTCACATCGAAATTTATTAACTTGCGTAGTTACATTGTAAGTTAGTACAGTCAGTTTCTATCTATCTGTTTGATGTTTTGTTTTATATAATTTTGTAATGTGTCCAATAATTCTCGGACACCCTGTATATATGGTAGCTAATTGATAAATAATTACCTGTAATTTGGAGCTCATCCCGAGACGACACTACATGTCGCATGTCGCAACGTCGGCTCCCATAAGAATAATAAAAAGGTGCATTTAAAATCTAAAATAGAGCTTTTAAGTTTACCTTGAAGTTTAAAAAGACCTTTTGCAAGGGAATACTTTCTGCTACAAAATAGCTCCCAAGCCGATTATTCTAATAAAAATACAATTAACGGAAAGCCATGTGAGTTTTGAAAACATTCGCACTATTTACAGGAAATTCTGAAGTCTCGGGAAAAGACGACTATCACCTTTCATTATTTCTTAATTATGTTTGGTGGTGAAAGTGGACGGGAACGGTGGGGAACGGTGTTCCCTTAAGAAATCGGTAAGAGTGAATTAAAACACACAATTTTTGAAAAAAAAAAGAAAAAAGTGCTGCAGACAATACCGAGAAATTTCTGTCTCTCGGCTCATTTCTATCCATGGATTCTATTCGTAATTTGTGTAATATTTTTACGTTTGAAAATTTTGTCTCTGATTTGCGATTTTCAGAGCTTTTGACCCGAGACATTAAATGTTGTTCTTCGGACTCTTAGCTAAAAGCCCGTAGCCAAAGATAATGCTCGCATTCCACTGTTTTGCTTTCCTGTCATTCGATGCTGAAGGCTAGATTTAGAACAAGGTTAATAACTTAATAGAGTCTACTAATCATGGCTTTAGAATACCAAACTGAAATTCATTCACAGTAACAATTGGGTACATAGCAGCTGACAAAGACCGTACTGGCTTCAGGAAGAGACGGCATCCTCTAATTGTTTAAAGTGGTGTCTAACAAACTCAAATTCGTTCACAGTAACAATTCGGTACATAGCAGCTGACCAAGACCGTACTGGCTTCGGGAAAAGATGGTACCCTCTAATTGTTTAAAGTGGTGTCTGACAGTAGCTATTTCTTTTTCATTGGCAACTTAAATTTAGAAATGAAAGGTGTTCCTCTCAAGTTTAAATTGCCGGAGTGTGTAGTGCAGTTTTTGTCCTTTTGATACTGCATAACGTCGAGGAACTAAATATGATCATTTATTACGATAATTGCTATGTACAATTAGGTAGGGAAATAATTAGTGAATCTCAAACGTTTTCACTATTTTTCAGCTGCGCAGTTAAGAAAAACAAAGCTCCTTCAGTTAACATGTAACCTGCTCTTTGTGATATAGAAACTTTTAGCTAAATGATAAATTTATTAGGGTTGAATTTTTACTCATTGTAATATTTTGTTTTTATTTATGCGCATATGAAAGAACACAGACGCATAAAATTTGTGGGAAGCTAGAGGGAGAGCGAGAATCCGACCAGATTTAAAATACAAAACATTGCATTACCCCAAAATAAACAGTCTACTTGCACCACTGATTATCATTCATTCCCTTTTCAGTTTTCCTTATTGTTACATGTCATATTTCCTTTCTTTGAATAATAATAGTTAAGTTCCTGACTTAGTTTAAAATGAGTCTAGTGAAAAATTCCGAAATTCATTAGGTTGAAAATGAATAGATTTGAATAGTTGGAATTAAAATTCTAAGGGGTTTTGTTCGCGGGAAAAAATTCTAAGTATTTTATTTTATCTGGAAAATTTGGTACTTCAAAGCACATGTAGCCGTCAAACGTTTTCTTGAATAATTTTCACTTTAAGCAATTTTTTTGGTTAACCAAGAAAAGACATGATTGATGTGCTGCCATGTAGGAAGCAAATACGGTAGTACAAAGGTTGTTTTCTTAGAAATTACCTCACCAACTACCATCGTAGGAAATTTATTTCATACACTGCCGGACAATTGCTAAGGACGGATGACAATAGCAACGATAGCAACCATTAAATGGAAGGCAGGAAAATGTGGAAATTACCATAAGTGCGGGATACAGTAAGACGTGTTGTGCGTATGCAAATTTTGGATTGCCGAACTTGTTCGTGACGTCATAGCGCTGATAAGAGATATAAAGGATTTGACGCGTATTGACCGTTGTTGTTCAAACGCAAAGTTGAAAGGGAAAGAATCAATTGACGAACTTGCAATTTTCAGTATGTCTTCCCGACATCACCTAGATGATTTTACGCGTGGCCGTATTATTGGCAAGATTGAAGAAGGGCGAAAAATAACAGATGTTGCCAGGGAGTTCGACGTCAGCCACAGTGTTGTTTCAAGGCTTTGGAAATCATTTCAAAAAATGGAGAGTGTAACAATCGTCACGGGGGAGGTCGTGTTCGCAGTACGACACCTGCAGAAGATCGGTACATAGTGCTATCAACAAAAAGACACCGGCGCAGCACAGCTAGTGAGGTGGCAAATCAGTTTATGGCTGCTACTGGCAAGCGGATCTCCCGAAAAACTGTCGCCAGACGTTTGCATGAAGGAGGACTATACGCCTGCCGTCCTGTTGTGTGCATCCTATTGTCCAGACGTCACCGTACCACCCGTTTGCAATGGTGCCATCAACATCGCAATTGGACTGATAACGACTGGTCTGCTGTCTTCTTCTCAGATGAGAGTAGATACAGTCTATCGTCTGATTGTCGACGACAACTGATCTGGCGTGATAGTGGTACTGCATATTGTCCAGCAAACATACAGGAAAGGGGCCGATATCCGACATGTAGTGTCATGGTATGGGTTGGCATCATGATCAATGGCCGTACGTCCCTCTATTTGCTTCCAACTGGGACTATGACTGGCCAACGATGCATTAATGATGTTCTGCTACCTCATGTTCGCATGTTCCGTGGTGCTGTCGGTGATAGATTCATTTTCATGGACGACAACGCAACATGTCATCGAACAGTCGCTGTCCAGGAGTGTCTTGAGAGCGAGGATATTTAATGCCTCATATGGCCAGCACGTTCTCCAGATCTGAATCCCATTGAAAATGTGTGGGATGCTTTGGGGAGGAGTCTTGCTGGTCACCAATGCCCTCCAATAAACAAGGACACCCTCATCCGTGCACTGACAGAGGAATGGGATAAATGACCCCAACAGCTGCTTGATAATGTTGTGCAAAGCATGACACGACGTGTGGAATCTTGCATCGCCCGCCATGGTGGCCATATCCCGTATTGACATCTTACGCCGGAAAGCCTGCGGACGGTAATTGCATTTTTTTCACGTTTACGTATTCTGCACAAAATGGCCTGTTTGTCCCTTGAACATGTTCCAAAGCCTTCTGGATTTCAGAGCACAATAAATTGTCTTTCTTGTAATGTCCTGGCATTCTGACATTATTTTATTTCACTTGGCATCCAACCACACTTATTTTTTATGCGCTATATAGCCGTTTGTGATCCGTCCTTAGCAATTGTCCAGCAGTGTAGAATGTGATTGGCTGATTGCATAGTGTAGGTTTTCTCCCTTTTTAATTTTTTTCATCACAATATGAGCATTGGGATAAATATCCTATTCTATAGCAAGCTGAAAAATAAATAAATTGAAAGGGAGACAGACATATATCTAAAAAATTAAAAGGGAGACATATATTTCTTATATGTCTCCCTTTGTAATATTTTATCACAATATGAGCATCAGGATAAATATCCTATTTTATAGCAAGCTGACGGGCTATTTTTGTTTTAATAACGACAATTTTTAATGAAATTATTACCCAAGAGACTACACTAAGCAGTGGTGACTCCAGGATTCAAAGTGGGACTGGGAAGTAGCGCAGGGGGGGGGGGTCTTGCGGCGGTGTGACAATCTTGTACCGTTTGATAGAAATTTCATCAAAAATATATTTTTTTTATGCAGATTCAACACGATATGTGCCCAAAAATCTGGGAAAAGTCCAATGGATGCAAATATCCATAACCTTTAATGTATTTTTTTCGGGAAACTTAAGCTTGTCTACCGAGGGCGCCCATGGGGAGAGGGGGGGGGGCAAGAAAACGTAAGAGCCTTACTGGAACGCGTGAGTGATCAATGGGTCGCAACTATATGTCTCAGACAAGAGAGAATGAAGAGTATTGGCAACGCGAATCTCATTCCAACAACATTTACAAACACAGTTGTGGCTGAAGATGAGAGTAAAAGAGTGCGCTATCCAGATGGATTTTTGCACACGATCGACACGAGTGGACTTCCGCCTCACATTCGACGACTGAAAATAGTGCAGTCGTGATGCTTATCACCAACCTGGCCGCCCCGGTGGCGCAGTGGTCTAAGCTCTGGCTTATGATGATTCGTTCATGATGGGTCCGGGTTCGAATCTCAGTGAGGCATGGATGTTGTGTTTGTCTTACGGCACTGGCTCTCTCCCTTCTCAAAAACCAGTGTCCCTAAACTAGGAACGAGCGACTGCTAATAGCCCATTGAGTTAGAGATCTGCAGGGGCCTTATTTAGTGGGCCCTGCCCTGTCTAAGCCTGTGCGTTTAAGGCCAAGCCCTCCCCGTCTTGGCCCAAACCCTTCAGTTGCAGCTCTTACTTAGGCCCGACTCATGATGCGCCATTTGGTATCATTTTGTTTTTCTATTGTATTTTATTAAATTGTGAAAATTAAATAATGGAATGAGATATCATTGAAAATATTTAGTTGAATGTAAGCCTAAAAATATTAATTAAACTTAAATATAACCTTTAAAAAGGGGGAAAAAAGGAAGACTGAGCGCGTTCATAATCTCACTTTCTCTGAATTAGTAAGAGGTAACACTACAAAAGATAAAAAATCCCTATTCAGATTAGGGGTACAAGAAACAATCGATTTAGTCCCACACATACTCTCTCTCTCTCTCTCTCTCTCACTCCACTGCAGACGCCCTCTGTCCCCCACACCACACAACACGCACACACTCGCTCGGGGTCAAATCTTTTTGTTGTCAACAAGCTCCAAAATGGTTCTACCAACTTAATACCTACATATGATAAAAACACTGAGTGCCTCTCCTCGCCTCTGTGATGACGTCCTGGGCCATGTCATGAAAGTAAGTAAAGCCAGCAAAACAGTTGAACAGACTAGGAAATCGGAAAACATGACTTTTTTTCTTTCTTCAACATTGCGGTAAAAAGAATGGGTGGATTTCTATAAACTAAAAAACCCGGCCCGGCCCTTGCAGACTTCTACACTGAGTTGTTCACGGTAATCGTTATACCTCCAAACAAAACGAAAACAACAACAGCTTTTGAGTCACTATTTATACGTTAAAAGTCCGTTTCATTATAAAACTGCGCAAACATAAGATGATGTACGTAGAAAACTGCGAAAAATCATGTGATCGTCTACTGTCTACTGTTTAGATTTTCACAAATTTAGTCACTTTATAGATTTTACTGAGCACAGTCCAGTAAGGAAAAACGTTTGTAAGACACGCAAGACCATTAAGAAAATCTTATGAACGGTACATATACCTCTATTCCCCAGTCATAAGAATTTTTCCTCTTCCCTAGAAACAGTAATATCCTGACAAACACTAGTGTCTTGCAGCGAAAAATATTCTGTAACAGGAAAATTCATGGTGGAATCTTGTGATTTAAACCCTGTCAGACAGACACACACAATTTTTTTTTCAAGTTCAGCTTATAGAAACCAAGATATCGCATCCAGAAACGTACAAAGAAATCGTCAACATAAGCCCGTCATTTTGTGTCAAATGACGCACTAAAAGTTCCAACAATGGAAGGAAAACTCCATTTCCACAAAAGATATAACTGAAGTTGTGTGCGGAACTCTCAGCGCATGTTCACGCGTCATATGAAAATAAATCATCTACCGAAAATTAATCTGTGAGGATATGTTTTTCAGTGGAAAGAATTTCTCAAAGAAAATGGTTCAGCAGTTTCTTTCAGGAGCCCGAAGTTTTATTTAAGCACGAAATCCAGAGACACAACTGTTCAACGCAATCAAAAGCAAACACCCAGCAATTTCTCGTAGAGTTTACACTCACAGGGAATATTTAGACGGAGCTCCCTACATCCAATAAGACTTTAGTATCAGAAACTGGGTTTCTTACATTACATTGAACCTATATTCGAGGCAAACGTAACCTGGCTATAAAGTGGAAGCTGGAAGATCTTTTTCACGGAAAAGGTATCTAATGATTTTTTTGTATTTCTACGCACTAATGGGGGTGGGGGCGGATGTGTCTAAGACAATCACAAACATCCTGAGGGTGTGCCACCGTAACGCAAGGCTATACAAAAGGAAACTTCCCGCTCATTCTTCTAACAATGATTTCTCCCCTTCTGGAAGAAAAGGGCAACTCTTACTGCCTCCCAAATCACTTAACTGTCAGCTTACCCTTCCACCAGTATTAAATATCCTCCAGGTATAGCTTGTATTGCTTCTCTAGAACTAACAACGACATTGCCAAAGCACGAATTTCTGTATTATTTAGACACAACCCGGAACTACGGTATTCATTTTTTAAATGTGCGTACAGGGTGTCCCAAAATACACTGAAGTGCCGAAAGTCATGGAATACGTACCTGTACTCGGGACAAAGTTACCCTGGTAAGGAGCCAAACCTACGGTTCCTTGTCACTTCCAGTTCCCAGTATTACTCCGTACTAATGGTGGGTAATTAATCTTCACTCGGAAATTTTACGAGCGAACTTCTCCCGCAAGCCCTCAGGGCTGTCTGTCACCGTGATCGGATACTGACCCCTCTATTTTAACACCATGTCCCCAGTACCCCCCTCCCCCTGCGCGCATGTTGCAAAGACCGGTAGACAAGCAATTTATTTCTCTCTCTCTCTCTCTCTCTCTCTCTCTCTCTCTCTTTCTTTTAATGTTACAGGACGTGTAACTTTTCTTTCTTTTAAAATGAAATTATCTGTCTTTGCTAAACACGGGAAGAAGTCTTAAGTGGCCTAATTTTGTTTTCACACATTTTTCTATTTTTTTTTATATATATTTCATTTATGTACTTACTGCTTGAATATTACCAACTGTGGGATTTAATTAAAAGTATTTTTACCATGTCATCAGTTATGCGTAAAATTTCGTTCTTCCCAAAATTTTGCATTGATTAGATTTTTTTTTAATAACAGGTACCCGTTAAATGTGTATGCAATTTTAACTACCCGGTGTTGCCATAAGTACTGGACAAGAACCGGTCTCTGTGGTTAATGATATTTTAGGGTTCACTGTAAACTGCCACACATCTTTCAGCAACTTGGAAAATTGCCGCACAGGAAAACTGCCACATGCTTTTCATTGATGAACCGGGCACAAATTGCTGCTCCTCCGAGGAACACTTTGAATGTGTGGCAGTTTTCCAAGTTTCCGAATTATGTGTGGCTGTTTTCCAAGGTGCCTAACGACGAGAAGGAACTCTTTCGTTTGCCTGAATTTTCATGCCGGTTCATACGCGTTTAGGGCAACTGCGCACAAAAGTTCAAAGGGAAGGGACTATAAAGATAGTCGTTTCTTGGTCTATAATGAGAACTAATTTCGAGAAAACGTTTTATGTAAGCCAAGCTAGAAATGTATTTTAATTTGAAGAAATAAATTGCCGAGGGATCCGAGGTACTTGGGCAGGGCGAGCTCTACTCCCAACTTCCGTAATTTTATATTCTGGACCGCTGGAGTCTGTCAGTGTATCCAGGATTTTCCCCTTGAAGCTTCCACGATGTCCGTAAGCTATGAGATAGGGCTTACCCACAAAATGTAACAAGAAAGATGACACCGAATTTTCGGGTATAATAAGTACGTCTTTTGAATACGTTCTGACGCAAATTAAATTTATCAAAGCTACTCAAAGTCAATGGAACCGGTATTGAAAACAATAGTATCTGACGGAAGAAAGAAGTTTTTCAATCCGATTTTTAATCCCTCAGGATATTGCTGTAAACGGAATCGTGAGCTTACGCCCTCTGGTTGCAGACTTTTGCGTTAAGAAAAAATATGAATTTGTGTGAGAAACATTTCGCACAGGAAACACTCTCCAACACAGAAAGAATTTTTCAAATCGGACTCTTAAAAGCAGAGATATCGACAAAAATATGATGTGACTTTACGTCCCCTGGTGGGAAAACCATGCATTATTTTAGGAAGAAAGTATTCTCAAAAAGGTTTTTCAATATGAGCGGTATCGCTCCAAGAAAAAAAAATTCAGTCGAGTTTTCAGGAGCCCAGATTTTGCTACAAACACATCAGAAGCAGAAATTAACACTTATGCCCCCTAGTGGCTAAACCATTCTTTACCAAACATTAGAAATTATATGAAAAATAGTTTCCATCAGGTGTTGTATGCGATACAAGAAGAATTTTTCAAATCGGATCTTTAGAAGCAGAAATAGCGCAGAAAACGCAATTTACCTTTATGCCCCCTAGTGGAAAGTCTATGGATTTACTTGAAATTTTTGAATTTATAGGGAAAACATTTCGCACCGGAAACACTATCCAACAAAGAAAGAATTTTTCAAATCGGATTCCTAGAAAACAGAAATAAAATATACATCTACGCCCCCTGGCGTAGAAACCATGCATTATTTTAAGAAGAAAATATTCCTAAAAGGTTTATCGACATGAGTAGTATCGGTCTACAAACGACTTTTTTCAATCGACATTTTTTTGCTGCAAATACATCAGAAGCGGAAATTAAGACTTACGCCACCTGGTGGCCAAACCATTTTTTACAAAAATAAAAAATTATGTGCAAAGGATTTCCCATAAGGAGCTGTATCCGGTGCAGAAAGAATTTTTCAAATCGGAGATTTAGAAGCAGAGATAATGGGGTAAAATCAATTTACCTTTACGCCCCCTAGCGGAAAGTCTATGAATTACTTGAACATTTTGAAATTATATGAAAAAACATGTCACACGGAAAACACTATCCAACAAAGAAGGAATTTTTCTAATCGGACACCTAGAAGTAGAGATATTGACAAAAATAAGATATATGTCTACGCCCCCTGGCGGAGAAACCATGGAATATTTTAAGAAGAAAATATTCCGAAAATTTTTATCGAATTATTTTAAGAAGAAAATATTCCGAAAATTTTTATCAAGGTGTTCAATGTAGACTACTTGTGCATGAGTCCACGAAACATTTTTTTCAATCGAGATTTTAGTAGCTCAGATTTTATGGCAAATACATCAGAAGCAAAAACTAACACTTACGTTCCCTGGTGGCCAAAGTATTCTGTACCAAAAATTAGAAATTATATGCAAAAGATTTTTAATCAGGAGCTGTATCCGCTGAAGAAAAAATTTATCGAATCGGAGTTTTAGAAGAAGGGTTATCGGGGAAAATGTAATTTACTTTTACGCCCCCTAGCGGAAAATCTATGGGCAATTTGAAAAAGTAACTATATCTAAAATACTCTTCGACATAAATGGAATCGAAAGATAAAATATTTATTTTTTTCAATCGGATGTTTAGAAGCAAATATGTGGAATAAAACGTATTTTTGAATTCGACATCATCTGCATTTACGCCCTCTAGCGGCGAAATTATACATCGTAAAAAAAAACGAAATAAAGGATCATCATTTGCATATTTGAAGCTTCCCAATGCAAAAGGAATTTTTCAAATCGGACTATTAGTTGCAGAGATATCGTGTCTACAGACGGACAAACCGTTAACATAAGCAAGATCTTTTTTACAAAAGACGTGCTAAAAATGGACGTAGAGCTGTAAACATTGGTACCACGCTTTATATAATGATTCTGTACACGACCACGAACTTTCAGAAGGGTTCGGCGAACTCTACCTCCCCCCCCCCCCCATCTTTCCCCCATCATCTCCTTTCTAAGAGCGAACACAAGGTGTTCAATGTAAGTTATTTGCTCGCAGTTTCCATTCTTCATGTTCTGTGGAGTGATAGACTCTACTTATGGGTACGCTCTTCCTCTAGAAATTTGGTGAAGTCTGTAAAAGAGATCCGAGGTGTTTGGGTTGGGAGGCTCTACCCCCAACTTCTGTAATTTTATATTCTGGACCGCTAGAGTCTGCCAGTGTATCCGCGATGTTCACCTTCGCGTTGGAAAGGATTCAAAAGACGTGCTCATTACAGCCGAAAATTCGGTGTCATCTTTCTTGTTTTTCTTTTCGCCACAAACATTCAAAACCGGCAGTTTATGAATTTGCTATCACAGATATATCTCCTAAACATTCATAATGTCGGTGTTGGTAAATTGGGGCCATTGCTGCGGGTGGTCTCTGAACCCATAGGTAAATCCGCTATAGCCTAAGGGAAGGATAGATGACAGAAGCTTAGGATTAAACTCCAAATCCACAGGTAAATTGCGGCTAAAGCTTACGGGAAGGGAAGACGACAAAAAACATAATAACCTATATCTTTATCAGTGCCGTCTTAACACTTTTGAAGTTCCTGGGCAGTCACATTTTTCGGCGGCCCTGATCTTATTTATATACACTGCTGGCCACCCAAAATGCAACACCAAGAAGGAAGCATCCGATTGGCTTGAAATTCGCAGCATGCGTCACCCGCGAGAGGACGTGCAAACGATTAGCATTGCAGGGCATATGCAAAACACGTGCTCCCGGCGCGCCACCGAGAAGCACTATAAGAAGGGTGCACAGAAGGCGGGGTGTGGCTGCGGTGGAATTATGCTATGGGGGTGTTGCTGCTGGTATGGCACGGGACCCTTGGTCGCAATTCCTGATAGACTCAACGCCGAGACCTACTGCACCATTTTGGATGACCATGCGCTTCCTACGTTGTGGCAGTTTTACGGGGTGGACCCGTGTCACTTTCAGGATGGCAATGCCACCTGTCATGTTGCAAGGTCCACCATGGCTTGGTATGGTGACAGTGGGGTTAATCGAATGGACTGGCCTGCGCAGATCCCGGATCTTAACCCTATCGAGCACCTCTGGGACGAGTTGGAGCGCCGACTTAAGGGGTGCCCCTACCGTCCGAAATCGGTGAAGGAACTGGCCTGTCTTCTCCAAGCCGAGTGGAAGAAAATACCGCTAGCCGTCGTACAACGCCTGGTTGATAGTATGCCCCGGAGGGTAGCAGGTGTAATCGCCGCTCGTGGAGGCTCCATCAACTATTAAAGGTGAAAAAACTTCGTTTTCCTTTGCTATCACAGGTGTCCAATTACTTTTTGGTAGATAGTGTAGAACGTCTAAGGATTAAAGGAGATTATTCAGCCGCAATTAACCTACACCACATAATGTATGTAAACGCAGAAAACAATGATATAAATAAATTCATAAAAATATCTATTTGCAGTTTGGTTTTTATTGCTACAACTGAATGAGTTCCTATGATCAGCGTTCCCTTTTTTACGCTTTCCAAACGTAGGTTGAAGAAGCGTATATGCTCCAGCTTTGTCCGTCTGTCCACACGATAACTCGCGTAAAAATGGTTCGATTTCGATGAAATTTTAGTATGTGGTAGGGGACCACTTGGGGACGAACCCTGTTGAAAATGGGATTAATGGGGTAAAAGGTCACGACACAGGAGCGGGATCCATTCCATTGCCCTTATGCGTCATAACTTAACGTAAAAATTGTTCGATTTCCATGAAATTTTAGTATGTCGTAGGAAACCACCTGGGGACAAACCCTATTGAAATGGGTGAAGTGGGGTTAAAGGTCAGGGCATAGGAGCGGGATGCATTCCATTATTGCCCTTATGCGTCATAGCTTGCGTAAAAATGGTTCGATTTCGATGAAATTATAGTATGTGGTAGAGGACCACCTGGGGACGAACCCTATTGAAAATGGACGAAATGGGGTGAAAGGTCAGGACATAGGATCGGGTTCTATTCCATCGCCCTTATGCGTTATAACTTAGTAAAAATGCTTCGATCGGGACAAAACTGTATCATGTTGTTCCGGAGGTATACTTTACCGGTTCTGTTGAATATCATCGAAATGGGGTTAAAGGTCAGGTCATAGGAGCGAGATTTATTCTACAGCCATTATCCTCACAACTTGAGTAACAATTGGAGTAATGATTTCTGGTATGTTGGAAAGCGTATCAAAATCAATGCATTGCATGATTTTACTAACTTGTTATACTTAGAATAATTTTGTGTCAGTGAAACTTAAAAGCTAAAACGTGCACCATCGCTCGAACAGGGACTCGAATCCTGGACCGTTAGGTTAAAGTCCTCTCCTTCGTCACGAGAGCGTCGGACGGATCTCGTCGCACTACTCCATGACCTTGTTGCTGATTTCTCCTTCACCGATGCTTATAGGCGCCTTCATCCACAAGAGACCTCACACACGTGGCGCTCGTCTGGGAGTCAGCTTCCATCAACTGCACGCTTGGATCGGGTTTACGTTTCCACACCGCTTCTTGCGTCTATTACCGAGTTGCAACATCAACCTACTGCTTCCTCAGACCACTGCACGGTCACCCTCACAGTGTTTGTTGCGGCGTCACTCCCTCGGACTGTTCGTCCGTGGACATTTGACTCCAATCTCCTCACTGATCCTGAATTTTGTGCCTCTGTCCGTTCTTTTCTCGCTGCTCGTCGCGCAGGGTTGCATTCCGCACCCTGTACCTTGACGTATTGGCTTCGTGTCAAGCATCAGCTCCTCTTACATATCAAGCAACTTTCCTTCACCATGAAGACTTCTAGTCAGATGCGCCTCGATCACGCCAGGCAGATGCTCACACTGATTGGGTTATCAGATCCGCTTTTTCCAGCATATCAGGCGGAGCTCCAGGCTTTGCTGAAACCTCTTGCGCAGCAAGCACTTTTACGTCTGCGCATTAAACATCTCAATCCGGAGGAATGCACCTATGATTTTCTAACATCAATGGAATCTGCACGTAAGTCTTCTACCTCGCTTCGTCATCTTCGCCTCCCCTCTGGCGAAATCACATCCGATTCGGCAGCGATTTGCTCTCACGTTCGTCAGTTCTATACCACCAAGTTCAGTGAAACTCCTCCCCTTCTCCCTCTGCTCTCCCCCATCTTCTCAATAACCTACCACAAGTTCCGTCTCATCTTGCTCACACCCTGTCTCTTGCACCCACATCCACGGAGGTGTCAGACACCTTCTCTTCCCTTAACCCCCATGCCGCTCCGGGTCCGGACGGCCTCTCTTTCCTTTTTACCGTGCGTTCTTGCCTCTTTTGTTGCCTTTTCTCCTCTCCGCTTTTTCTGCTGCATTTAACTGCTCCCCCTCCCGAGGAGTTTCACGGACGCACATGTGGTCCTATTTCCCAAGAAGGGTGACCCTCTTGACTTGGGAAATTGGCGCCCCATTTCTCTTCTCAATCAAGATTATAAACTCTATACTAAGCTTCTTTCCCGTCGACTAAACTCTATCCTCCCTCACATCCTTGCTGACTCTCAAACCTATACTGTTCCTGGCCGTTCTCTTTCCTCCAATGTTCAACTTCTTCGCGATCTCATTCATCTTGCCAAGACTCATTCTGAACCTCTTGCTCTCCTTTCCTTAGACCTCCGTTCCGCTTTCGATAATATCTCACACGCCTATTTAACACAAACCCTGCTACACTTTGGCTTTCCTCCACAATTTGTCTCCGTTCTTCTCTCCCTCTACCGGGACGCCGTTTTCCATGTCAAGACGGCATCTTTTCTCACAGCACATGTTCCCTTCAAGCGGGGAGTTCGTCAGGGCTGCCCGCTTTCTGGTCAACTGTTTGCGATTGCCGTCGAGCCTTTTCTACGCTCTCTGCAAACATCTCTTCTAGCACAACTTCCACCACCAGTTGCCAGCTCACGGCATCACTCAGTCATTTACTCTGCTTATGCAGATGACATCACCGTCTGCATTCGTAGCGACTCACAGTTCCAACTGCTTCGTCGTTTGTTCTCCGCATATGCTTCATGTTCTGCAGCTGAACTGAATACTCTAAGAGCACTGGATTGTGGTGCGGGTCGTGGTCCAATCGCTTGGATGCTCCATGGGGGGCCACATGGTCATCCACTACCCAACGCTTCCTGGGTGTGCACTAGGCGCACCACAAGCTACATCCAGTGCAACTCGCTCGGAACTCCATCCTCGCCTCCTCCGCACAGCTGCATTCTGGTGTCGTGCGCAGTTCTGTACGTCCTACTACCAGCGTGCAAATCTCACCAGGACATACCTTCTGTCCATCTGCAAGCATTCTTGGATTGCATCTACGACCCCGCTTTTCTGTCTCCAGGAGGTTACACGCTGCCTTACTCGAGTAATGTGGGCGGGTCATCACTGGATTAACGTCCACAAGCTCTGTGCTCCTCCCTCCTATGGTGATGCTGGCCTACCTGATGTCCCGCTGTGCTACAAAGCAAGCCGAGTGATCAACTTCATTCACCTTTTCACGGCTCCAGTGGCTTCCGCAGTTCAGGTACGTGACGTTCTTGCCTCCTTGCGTAACCCACATTTTTCTTTTCTTTCTTTAGTTCTCATGGATTGCTGTCCTTTCCCCCTCCAAACTCCCACCTGCATATTCTGAAGCCCTCACTCACCTTCGCTCTCTCCCTCATTCGCTCCCCTCCCTCTTCAACTCTAGAGCTTCTTTCTGAACCCCTCTTCTTCAACTCCCTTGTTCATCCCCCCCATCTCCCCTGTTTTTCATTCCCCTCTTGGCTCCGAGCAGGTGTAGTAACTGTACAAGACCTCACTAACTCGGATCTATCCTGGCGCCCTCTCTCTGGCCTCCCCCCTGCTATTCTCTCGTCCCCATCCGCCCATTTGGTCTATGACTCTCTGCTAACTGCACTTCTTTCGCTTTTCCCTGATCTTGTCTCCCCCACCGGTCTCGTCTCTGTCTTTTCTGCCCCTCTTCCGCTGCCGTTTTTCCTCCGACTCACAAACTCGGTTCTTCCTCTCTCCTCTCTCTCCTCTAAATCTCTTTATCGTTTTCTAGTGCACCTTGCCACCCCTTCACCGCTTTCTATTCTGGAGGTTCCCCCTGCTTCTCTTCCTCTTGTCTGGGCCGCTGCCCGCTCACCCTTATCTGCCCCTCTTGAAATTAATACCCACTGGCTCTTTTTGCATAATCGCCTCCCTGTTCCGTATTTTCTCTTTCGCATGTCTCTTCTCTCCTCCCCTCTCTGCTCCTTCTGCGCACAGGAGGCAGACGTTTCTCACGTCTACCTTTACTGTCCCATCCTGATGCCTCTCCTCCACCAGGCTTTCCGGATTGCCAGTCGCTCTTGTTCTCAAGATCTTCCGTTCACTGCCTACAGACATCTTCTTCTGCGGGCTCATCCACCTACAACTCTTCCTTCAGTATGTGCCTATCTTTTCGTGCTGGTTAAACACGTTATTTACGTATACCTTCAACAACTCCGCAGCATTTCCTCGCCGGTCTCTTTACACCAGGCCAGCGCAGCACTTTTGTGCCATTTTCAAGATCGATTGCTTTCTCGACTCCGCCTGGAGTACCAGTCGGCTTCTTCCAGTCGTCGAGAAGCCACCTTCTATGCTACCTGGGCGCCGGCCGCTCCATGGTTTGCGATTGATTCTGGACTGCTACACCTATCAGAACCCTAGGACATTCTACACCTCCTTTGCTGAGTTCCGTGGCACCCTGGTGGCCCTCCTCCACTCTACGACTCGTGCAATCCACACTACCGTTGAATTGTGAATGCTAATGCCATCTCAGTGTATTTTCATGCTTACTCGTGTACATTACTTACTTTCACCCCGCCTGTATTATGTTGCTTTGGTGCCCTCGTTAAATAACTTGCACAATTGTGCACGCTGTGTTTTTATCTCATGTATGTAATGTTTTACCTTCACGGCGGTGTTTGTGCTGTTCTTTTTCTAATTGTGTACTATTGTTTCGCCTGTGTTATCCTGTAAATCATGCCCAGGCAATGTCATGTGACACGATGTGTTTCTCTTTGTAACTTCTGCAATTTTTTTATTCAATAAGCTTTGCTTGCAGCATTTTGTTATTTATCCCCATTGTCATTGCAGTGTATATACCATCATGTTTTTAACAGTTTTGTATTATTTCCCAGTGAGATGCCCAATACTGTACGTCTCCCTCTTATGTTTTCTTATGATAAATTAGAATAAAGCGATTTTGAAACCTAACGCTCTACCGACTGAGCTACCCAGGCTCTGGCTTGCCTATCTAGTCAACTATGATCGCGATTACTGTAAATTTTTGCAGGGATTCTACCATTCTCTGTTACTACATCATTCTCCTACACAAAGATGGACGTTGTGTAGCTTGGAATCTCAAATAAAGGGAAATAGAAAGAGTAAAGCTTGCTTATTTCGCTTTGAAATAAACAAAATTCGGCTGTCGGAAGCCTAAATATATAAATATATTTATTTTTCAGCATACCCCTTCTGTGTTTCAAAAAAATGCTTAATCAGCGGTGACAAGTAACTCTCTGTCGAGTCTGTTACTGACAAAAGAGAAGAATTTTCTTTGTCTGGTGGTTCAAGAAACAAAACAAAAAGTCCAGTTTCTCTGGAAACAGTGGCAAGCATAGTACTGGGGGGGGCGTGAAAAAGTACACCCGTCATCCTTAAATTGAAGTGGAAGTGGATGTTGCGGAAAAATTTTCATCGCCCCATGCCAAGATTTTACTGCAGAAAAATTGTACTGCAATTCTTCTGTTGTGGATAATCAGTTAGAAATTTCAAGATATTTAAATATCGTGGCAAACTCACGTAATCCACGTAGAAAAAGCGAATAACCAGGTTTAAATCACTAGTTTAGTTAGTTATGTATGTAATTGCGCTAAAGAAACTTCTAATTTTGGACACATTCAATAGTTATATTTGTTTAAAATTTTCTCTTAAGAACGCTGAAGAAAGAACATCAGAGATTTTAAAAAAATTGTTTATATAGCCTTTTCATGTTTGACAGATCGTAAAATAATCTAGATTTTCATACCTTTGAGCTTTCAGTTCTTAAATTTTCAACGAAGTGGGCTGAAATTCGAGCAAATATTTGAGAGAGAAAGAGAGAGAACTGCTACTACCAAAATTATGTTGGAGTTGTACCAAAAATTCTTTCGCATAAGACATGATTTTTTAAATTTAAATAAATGAAAAAAAAATACAGAACTTTTACACTGTTAATTGTGGACAACCACAGTAAGAAATTTAAAGATTTTTAAATATCGTGGCGAACAGATTCTTCATTTAGTGATCATATATTCGTATGTGTTTCAATTGCAAAACGTGCTTTTATGCTGCGGTTATGTATTGTAAAGGCATCTTTCTAAATAACGTAAACAAAACATTTTGGAACTTCATGTTGAAATTATATTTCCGTAAATGCCTTCTTCTGCAGAATTTGTCAGTTATCACAAGGAAGGTAGGTAGAACATTTCGGGGTAAGGGGATCCTATATCAACACCCCCGCAAATAATCTTAGTTATTTCAAAATAAGTTCTTGATATTATTAGCTTTCACTGTAAATTCTGTGTTGTCATATAGTAGATAGTACATCCCATAACGACCATTATCTATAGCATTGTTCTGCAACTTTATCAAACATGGGCGAGTATTTTCACTACTTTAACCAAAGTAGTGAACATTTTTTAGCCCTGTTCAGCCCCCACCTCAATGCTGTTAACATACGTAGATTGTTGTGCCTGCCGATTTTTCCTGATGCCGGACCCCTCGAAACATTTCAGGATGAAATGAATGGCCAAAGAAACTATAGAAATAGATAGACATCCCTTCTCCACTCCGCAGTTGAGAAAGACATGGGTTAATTGCACGGGGAGGAAGGAGTGGAAGTTTAGAAGAGGATATTTTTTTTAATGCCTAAACAGATTAATCAGGCCCGTTTAGGTCCGGGCTCTATCTTGCAATATAAAATTCGGGCTCCGGGGCAGGCTAGGGTTGGCATACTTCGGGCTCCGACGGGATCGGGCTCTTAAAATTGAGCCCGAACTCAACTCTAATGCCTCCTACAACCAACTAGAGTAAAATCAACTAACCCCCCTTCCCTCCTTGGGGAATATATAGAACATCTTGTACACACACACCCTCCCGCAAAATACGGTACATACATTTTCGTTCCTCAGCTACTAAGAGAACCTGGAGAGAACCCGGAAGTTCGCAAACACACATGGCCCGTCTATTGTGGTTCGAATACTAGCAGTTGCCTAGTGAGAGAATTTTTTTCCCTAATTCAAAATAGAAGTTGTTTTTTGTTTTTTTCCCGCTTGTTATAATTACATTATGTGTATTTCGTTTATAAAAAAAAAGTGTTGTAGTTCAGTTGTGTGTTTAAAACAAATGAACTGAAAACATTTTTAAGAAAGTAAGAGACAAAATATACGGAAGAGGCCCAACGAGAAACGTCCCGGTGTTCCGGTGGGCCAATCACTCCCTGTAATCAGTCACCTGTCCCTAATTTAGGGCCGCTGTCTCCCGGGTAGGAGAGAGCAAGTACTTTAAGGCAAGCGCACCATCGATGCCTGATGGGATTCGAACTCGTCTCTGACAAATGGTCAGAAGCCGAGTCTTAGACCACTGCGCCACAGGTGCGGCCAAGCGAAGAATGGCGTAGTTGATAGGCATCGCTATATCAGGAATGTTTTAAACCCAGTTTGTTGTGTTACCCAAGGGCAGTTGCATGTAGGGACAAGAGTGCATGGTCACGTGCTCCCTTATAAAGGGACAAAATTTTTAAAAAAGAAAAAAAGTTTTGAATTTTAAAAATGCACATCTACTTTTTAGCACGTCTTTTGTAAAAAAAGATCGTGCTTCTGTTATCGGTGTGTCCGTCCGTCCGTCCGTCTGTACCCACGATATCTCTGCAACTATTAGTCCGATTTGAAGAATTCTTTTTGCATTCGGAAGCTTGAAATATGCAAATAATGATCCTTTATTTCGTTTTTTTTTTTTTTTTTACGATGTACAATTTCGCCGGTAGAGGGCGTAAATACAGATGATGTCGAATTCAAAAATACGTTTTATTCCACACATTTGCTTCTAAACATCCGATTAAAAAAAAATATTTTATCTTTCGATTCCATTTATGTCAAAGAGTATTTTAGATATAGTTACTTTTTCAAATTACGCATAGATTTCCCGCTAGGGACCGTAAAAGTAAATTACATTTTTTCCGATAACTCTTCTTCTAAAACTCCGATTTGAAAAAAAAATTTCTTCAGCGGATGCATCTCCTGATGGAAAATCTTTTGCATATAATTTCAAATTTTTGGTAAAGAATACTTTCGCCACCAGGGGGCGTAAGTGTTAATTTTTGCTTCTGATGTATTTGGCATAAAATCGGAGCTTTTAAAATATCGATTGAAAAAATTCTTTCGTGGACTGATGCCACTCACATTGATAAACCTTTTCGGAATATTTTCTTCTTAAAATATTGCACAGTTTCTCCGCCAGGGGCTGTAGATGTACATCCTATTTTTGTCAATATCTCTACTTCTAGGAGTCCGATTTGAAAAATTCCTTTTTTGTTGGATAGTGTTCCGTGTGACATGTTTTTCATATAATTTCAAAATTTTCAAGTAATTCATAGACTTTCCACTAGGGGGCGTAGCAGTAAATTGCGTTTCCCCCTATATCTCTGCTTCTAAATCTCTGATTTGAAAAATTCTTTCTGCACCGGATACAGCTCCTGATGGGAAATATCGTTTGCACATAATTTCTAATTTTTGTAAAAAAAAAGTTTGGCCACCAGGGGGCGTAAATCTTAATTTCCGCTTCGGTTGTATTTGTAGCAAAATATGAGCTTCTAAATTCTCGATTGAAAAAAACGTCGTTTGTTGACCGATACTAGTCATGTCGACAAATCTTTCAGAAACATTTTCTTCTTGAAATAGCGCATGGTTTCTACGCCAGGGGCGTAGATGTATATCTTATTTTTGTAAATATCTCTACTTTTAGGAGTCCGATTTGAAAAATTCCTTCTTTGTTGGTTAGTGTTTTAGTGTGACATGTGGTTCACATATTTTCAAAATTTTCAAGTAATTCATAGACTTTCCGCTTGGGGGCGTAAATGTAAATTGCGTTTCCCCCTATATCTCTGCTTCTAAATCTCTGATTTGAAAAATCCTTTCTGCGCACCATACAGCTCCTGATGGAAAATCGTTTGCACATAATTTCTAATTTTTGTAAGAAATGGTTTGGCATCCAGGTGACGTAAGTCTTAATTTCCGCTTCTGTTGTATTTGCAGCAAAATATGAGCTTCTAAAATCTCGATTGAAAAAAGTCGTTTTTTGACCGATACTACTCATATCGACAAACCTTTTAGGAAAATTTACTTCTTGATATAATGCATGGTTTCTACGCCAGGGGGCGTAGATTTATATCTTTTTTTTTTTTGTCAATATCTCTACTTCTAAGAGTACGATTTGAAAAATTCCTTCTTTGTTGGATAGTGTTTCCAATGCGAAATGTTTTTCCTTTAAATTCAAAATTTTCAAGTAAATCATAGACTTTCCGCTATGGGGCACAAAGGTAAATTGCGTTTTCTGCGTTATTTCTGCTCCTAAACTCTGATTTCAAACATTCTTCCTGTATCGCATACAAGACCTGATGGAAAATATTTTTCATATAATTTCTAATGTTTGGTAAAGAATATTTTAGCCACCAGAGGTTATAAGTGTTTATTTCTGCTTCTGAAGTATTTGTTGCAAAATCTGGGCTCCTGAAAACTCGACTAATATTTTTTTTTCTTGGACCGATACCGCTTATATGGATAAACCTTTTAAGAATACTTTCTTCCCAAAATAATGCATGGTTTTCCCACCAGGGGAAGTAAAGTCACATCTTATTTTGTCGATATCTCTGTTTCTAAGAGTTCGTAAGCTCACGATTCCGTTTGCAGCAATATGTGAGGGATTAAAAACCCGATTGAAAATCTTCTTTCTTTCGTCAGATCTATTGTTTTCCATACCGGTTCTATTGACTTTGAATAGCTTTGATAAATTTAGTTTGCGTCAGAACGGATTCAAAAGATGTGCTTATTATACCCGAAAATTCGGTGTCATCTGTCTTGTTTTTTTTTTTTTACCGTTAAACTTGTAAAGAAATCCATGTAACTTTTGACAGCACTTTTCTTTTGGGGGGGGGTGAATTGTTAGTAGAAATGTTTTTGAAGAAGTGTGGCCTCTGTAAGACTCAGCAGTTAAGCTAATATCATTTTGTCAAATCGTAAAGGAAACCACCATATGAGTAGGGTAATTAGTTCCGACCTTTCCGTTTGGTAAACTTCGATATTTAACCGGACACACACACACACACACACACACACACACACACACACACACACACACACACACACACACACACACACACACACAAAAACCAATCGTTTCACTTCTGCCAGATGCAATAATCACAGAATAGTCAGCCCTTAATTTTCGGCAGCTGACACACTTAGCTAATGGTATTTATTTATTTATTTTTTTATGTTGAGTGGGTGTGGCGGTGGATGTTATCACGCCCATTCCGCAAAACTTCTTTGAGGAGAACCCATCCAACATGCTTTCGAGGCACACTTAGGAAGATAAGGTGGGCGATTCGGTGTGTGCGTTGCAATTGAGTATTTTGAAAGGCGGTTCAACAGAGTATTCTTCAATGAGAAAGTACAGGCGAATGGCGGTTAACGAGGGGGCAGTTCAAAGGGGAAAGTTTCCATTTAGATTTGTAACCTGTGAGTAGTGGGTGGAAGACAGGGGTGACGGTAGTGGCTTAAAGGAGGCGGTTTATCGAACGTCGACTGTACATATTTTAACGTACCGAGCTTAGCAGCAATTTCAACAGCTCATCACGAATTGGTTACGACCACCTTATCGTTCACCGCGGCCGCACATTTGATACGATGCCCCTGGGGCGTTTTCATAAAACATAAATTAATTTCTTCATGAATTTCTATGTCACCTCTAACCGCGAAGAGCTGTATATTGAGTACGACTAAACTTAGTTTTGCATAATTAGCCTAAGCAGCATCCAGTAATAATGACCCATGATAATTTCTGGCTCATAAAATACACTTTTAATTTACACAATTATTTTACATAACTGTTGATGGTAATGATGTCAAATAATAGATGACTATGACCAAAATTATCATTTCTAACGCAAAACTGTCCAGTCTTAAGTGCTAAGACAGTTAATCAAATATCTTGTAAGAGGCAAGTCAATTAGCAGCTTCGGTCTTGGTAGACCATAGTTCCCAGCAATAAACAACGAATAACTAGGAGGCAAAGTTTACTTACGGGCATGTCCTGGTTATGCGAATAATGTGATGCAAATAATGTGTTACCTTATGTCACAATCTAGTACACTCACACTCAAGGAGGTTATACAGTATTACTGGAGACACCACTCCTATCCACGCAGCATTGGCAGAATGACGTCATGAGCAGGCACGACGCAGCCGCAGAAAAGAAGCTGCCTTGAAACCAATGGAACAAAAGCTTCTAAACAGATAAAATGAGTAATTCAATAATATTTATCAATGATACACAAGCTTACTGTTTTATCAACGGTATGATTTAGTTCGTTTTTGCTTGCTTGTGACGTCACACCACAGATTAGCTGTGACCTATGGCGGCAGAGCAGTGGTGTCTCCAGTAATATAACCTCCTTGCTCACACTCCTTTCAGCTAATCTCACCGATCCTCCACGGGCTTCAGGAGAACAACGGCTCAAATGTAGGCACCCTTTCCGTGGTCAGACTGCAGCTGCGGGGGACAGCATCTATGACTCTGGACAGTGGCGGATTTAGAGTTACCGGGGCCCTGTGCGCAGCATCGGTTTGGGGGCCTCCTCACTTTGTCGGGCATCCTTAAAATATGACCCGAGTATTTTTACTTTCTCCCACTAATGTACAGAAAAGGTATTGTAATCGCAAAAACAAACTGACTTCCAGATTTCTACTGAAATGTCCATTTTGTGCTCTCCCGAACATGACTTGACTATTTTCATGGTGGTGATGATGGTGGTGGTGGTGTGTGTGTGTGTGTGTGTGGGTTTGTTGTCGCCATAACCCCAAAACTACACTGCCGGACAATTGCTAAGGACGGATGACAATAGCAACGATAGCAACCATAAAATGGAAGGTAGGAAATGTTGAAATTAGCATAAGTGCGGGATACAGTAAGACGTGTTCTACGTATGCAAATTTTGGATTGCCGAACTTGTTCGTGACGTCATAGCGCTGATAAGACATATAAACGATTTGACGCGTAGTGACCGTAGTTGTTCAAACAGAATGTTAAAAGGGGAAGAATCAATTGACGAACGTGCAATTTTCAGTATGTCTTCCCGACATCACCTAGATGATTTTACGCTTGGTTGTATTATTGGCAAGATTGAAGAAGGGCGAAAAATAACAGATGTTGCCAGGGAGTTCGACGTCAGCCACAGTGTTGTTTCAAGGCTTTGGAAATCATTTCAAACAAATGGAGAGTGTAGCAAACGTCACGGGGGAGGTCGTGTTCGCAGTACGACACCTGCAGAAGATCGGTACATAGTGCTATAAACAAAAAGACACCGGCGCAGCACAGCCAGTGAGGTAGCAAATCAGTTTATGGCTGCTACTGGCAAGCGGATCTCCCGAAGAACTGTCGCCAGACGTTTGTATGAAGGATGAGTATACGCCCGCCGTCTTGTTGTGTGCATCCCATTGTCCAGACGTCACTGTACCGCCCGTTTGCAATGGTGCCATCAACATCGCAATTGGACTGATAACGACTGGTCTGCTGTCCTCTTCTCAGATGAGAGTAGATACAGTCTATCGTCTGATTGTCGACGACAACTGATCTGGCGTGATAGTAGTACTGCATATTGTCCAGGAAACATACAGGAAAGGGACCGATATCCGACATGTAGTGTCATGGTATTGGCTGGCATCATGATCAATGACCGTACGTCCCTCTATGTGCTTCCAACTAGGACTATGACTGGCCAACGATACATTAATGATGTTCTGCTTCCTCATGTTCGCATGTTTCGTGGTGCTGTCGGTGATAGATTCATTTTCATGGACGACAACGCAACATGTCATCGAACAGTCGCTGTCCAGGAGTGTCTTGAGAGCGAGGATATTCAAAGCCTCGTATGGTCAGCACATTCTACAGATCTGAATCCCATTGAAAATGTGTGGGATGATTTGGGGAGGAGTCTTGCTGTTCGCCAATGCCCTCCAATAAACAAGGACACCATCATCCGTGCACTGACAGAGGAATGGGATAACTTACCCCAACAGCTGCTTGATAATGTTGTGCAAAGCATGACGCGACGTGTGGAATCTTGCATCGCCCTCCATGGTGGCCATATCCTGTATTGACATCTTACGCCGGAACGCCTGCGGACGTTAATTGCATTTTTTTCACGTTTACGTATTCTGCACAAAATGGCCTGTTTGTCCCTTGAACACGTTCCAAAGCCTTCTGATTTCAGAGCACAATAAATTGTCCTTCTTGTAATGTCCTGGCATTCTGACATTATTTTATTGCACTTGGTATCCAACCACACTTACTTTTTTATGCGCTATATAGCCGTTTATGATCCGTCCTTAGCAATTGTTCAGCAGTGTATTATAGATGTCACGACGAAATTTAGTACTAAAGGCTTTTGTGATACCCTGATGGGGAGAAAATGTTTGAAATTAAAAGTGGAAACGCTTTTGTTAAGGAAGAAAAGTCGGAATTTTTATAAAGATGACCACTGAATCACAGTACTTTAAAATGCTACATAAGATGGTACTGCTTTAATTGGCATTTATGTTACATGTGGTGTGTAATCTGCTGTCGAATACCGTGAGATTCCACTTCACTGACTGTTAGTTCCCTTACAGACAGTCTGAATATGGATGAAATCTATTCCTGTGCCTCGTAAAACACGTTTCCCAATGCTATTTTACTCGTACGATAACAGTCTTGTGATTATCTCTTAAACTAAACTTAATGGGGAGAAACGAATTTTAAGGGAAAAGTAGGAAGGCATATAAACACACCGAACTAAAGAGTTAAATCTTCATTACATTCTAAGAAAATTGCCCAGAAATAACACCCCAATTTCTAAGTTCAGTTGTAGTGTAGCATAAAGTAATACTCCTTTCAAAATGCTATTTAGTGAGCCCGCATTTAAGCTGGTAAATTCGTACTTGTAGATTACGTACTTCGATTTAGAGAGGAATTATGCCCCCATATCTTCCCAAAACCAAGAACAGCAAATTTATCCCTCGCTCTGTGACTTTATTTTTCTACAGAAGCAAAATTAAAATATATATATATATATATAAATCACTATTTCTGAGGCCCTCCAGCATCGTAGGGCCCAGAGCCAGGGCTTCCCTGTAAATCAGTCCCTACTCCTGGAAAGATGCTCTTTTCCGAACAATGAACAGTTGGTCAACGGAGGCGCTACTCGAGCTGGCGCTTGTCACTAAATTTTCTCCACGGAAGGTAGAGAACTCAAACTAAAAGATTTCTGCTTGCTTCTTTGACCTTTGGAACTTTCGAATGCAACGGGGAGTGATCTCAACCCCTGGGCTCTTGACGCTCAGTTAGATCATTGATGCTGGTAAACAGACTGTACTTGCGAACTCAGAACTTTTTGCGATGTCAGACCAAGCTTGCCATCCGCCACTTTTCCCTGCGTTGTTGAATCAAACGGACTTCTTCGTCTTCGCATAGTTTTCGCAGCCCGGCATGCAGCTACTTCTGTCGTGTATCGGGAAACAGCTGACTTTCTTCGTCCTTCGATTTCGCTCTTCGGTAGCCCCTCACTTCGCTGTCCCCCTTCCCTACTTAGGGCACACAAGATCAATGGGTGCATTTTCAACTTTCCTGCCTTAAAAGAGTGACACGAATTTACGAGAATGTTTTGACGAAATTACGTTCGTTTCCCACAAATCTGCCCTTCAAACAGAGTCCCAGACTCTTTGTTTAGTCCAAGAGCCTGACAACATAAGCTGAATTACGACTGTTTTTGTCGCCTGTGGACCCCACATGGAACGATAAAGTTTTTTTGGATAGTTCCTGCTTCACTTTGAGACTTCTCTTTCTTTTGTGCAAAAGCCCCATCAGAGATCACGAAATACTTAATCAAATAATTAATAGGCTTTATTAGCCAGGCCCATTATATTCAAAATAATGAGGAAAAATTCATAACAATATATATCTATCATCATTATCAACTATTATAAGTCCACTACCGGATGAAGGTCTCCCCGTCTCCCCACGTTTCTTTGACAACAATCTGTTTTGAGCCAGTCTCCTATGCTTTTCGAATTTCATCCATCCATCTCCTACAAAGTCTTTTTACACACACACACACACACACACACACACACGCATATATATATATATATATATATATATATATATATATATATATATATATATCATCATCATCATCATCATTGTCAACCATTATCAATCCACTGCTGGACGAAGGTCTCCCCAAGTTTCCTCCACAACGGTCTGTCTTGTGCCAGTCTCCTCCATGTCACTCCCGCATACTTTCGAATTTCATCCACCCATCTTCCATGTGGTCTTCTTCTGGGTCTTTTCCTGTCCCTTGGAATCCAATCTAAAATTTCGGCTGTCCATCGATGGTCTGTTCTTCTGGCAGTATGTCCAGCCCATTGCCATTTCAGGGATTTAACTCTGATCATGATGTCTTCCACTCTTGTCATTTTTCGGATCCACGTGTTCCTCTTCTTATCTCTCCTGGTTACACCAAGCATGCACCTCTCCATGCTACTTTGAGTTGTCTGCAGCCTTTGTATGTCTCTTTTAGCTAAGGTCCACGTCTCTGCACCATACGTAAGCACTGGAAGGATGCATTGATCAAACACTTTTCTTTTAAGACATAATGGCATATTGCTCTTGAAAATTATACTGTTTCTTCCAAAAGCTCTCCTGGCAAGTTTTGTACGCCGATTAATTTCTTCACCAATGTGACCCTCACTTGATATCTGCTGTCCAAGATAAACGTACGTGTCTGTTATCTCCAGCTTTTCTCCATCAATCGATAAATCTTCATTTCTTGTAAAAGCATTGTACATCACTTTTGTCTTCTGAAAGTTCATTTTTAATCCCACTTCTTTACTCTTGTCAGCAAGTTCTTGGATCATAATCTGTAGCTCTGATGGGGTAGTTGCAAAAATGACTATGTCATCAGCAAAACGAAGGTGGGTTAGATAATCTCCATTAATCTTTATCCCTTTGTTTTCCCAGTTCAGTGATTGAAAGACATTTTCCAATGTGGCATTAAAGAGCTTCGGAGATATGGTGTCACCTTATCTCACTCCTTTTCCAATTTTTATGTGTGTTGTATTTTCAAACAGCAGAATCTTTGCACTTGCATTTTCATAGATGTTATTAATAATATTAATGTATGCATCTTCAATACCGCAGGATTTCAGAGCCATTGCAACTGCTGATGGTTTCACCGAATCAAAGGCTTTTTCATAATCGATAAAAGCCATGCACAATGGAAGTTCATATTCCCTCGCTCTTTCAATTAGTTCTCTCAGTACGTAGATATGATCTATTGTGCTGTAGCCACTCCTGAATCCAGCTTGTTCTCTCGGTTGAGCCATGTCCAGTGTCACCTTCAAGCGGTGTGAAAGAACTTTAGTGAAGATTTTATAAACGACTGATAGGAGGCTGATAGGTCTGTAGTTCCTGAGATCCTCAAAGTCACCTTTTTTATGTAGCAAGATCATTATAGCGCTGTTCCAATCCTCAGGAATTTTCCACTCGCCCAAATATATATATGTATAGGCTGCCATCTGATGCTGACCTTGGCAACGTACAATGGACGCTCCCTATCTTCTGATTCAAGGCTTCTTGAATTGGAAGAGGAATTACAAAGGATCAAGTGGGACATCGTGGGGCTAAGTGAGGTAAGGAGAAAAGGAGAAGATCTCATGGAACTGAAAAGTGGACATCTCTTCTACTATCGTGGGACAGATACTGGCAGAACTAGTGGTGTTGGATTTATAATAAACAAGAAACTGAAGGATAAAGTTGTAGAAGTTGAAAGTTCCTCTGACAGAGCTGCACGACTTGTTATCCAACTCTCGAAAAGATACCAGGCTCAGATTATTCAAACTTATGCACCCACCACAAGTCATCCTGAAGAAGAAATTGAAGAATTTTATGAGGAAATTTGTCATCTAAATAATAAAGGTAAGCAGCACTTGAAAATAATTATGGGAGATTTCAATGCAAAAATAGGGCAACGGCAACAGAATGAAACTTCAGTAGGTAAATTCGGTCACGGCAACAGAAACCAGCGTGGAAATACTCTCGTTGAGTTTGCAGAGGCAGAAGGGTTTTTCATCTTGAACTCCTTCTTCAAGAAAAAGCCACACAGGAAATGGACATGGAGACATCCAAATGGGACGACAAATGAAATTGATTTTATTATGTGTAACAAAAAATTCGTCATAGAAGACTGCAGTGTGCTAAACAAGTTCAACACAGGTAGTGACCATAGATTGGTGAGATGTAAGATGCACCTCAACGCTAAACTTGAACGTGGCAAGCTCATAAGACAAACAAAGTCTATTGACATAACCAACCTCAAAAAACACCATAATACCTTCAAGTTAGAACTGAAGAACAGGTTCTCTGCTTTAGAAGGCCTAACATCGGAAGAGGTGGACATCTCTGAAGTTAACAGAAAAGTAACCAAAGCTCTTATGGAAACAGCAACAAAATTAGCTGGGTCTAAGAACAAGTTGCATGTGAACAAATTATCAGGAAAAACCAAAATGTTGATGCAAAAAAGAAGAGAGATGAGGACAACTAAAGAAGATGTGACTTCCAAAGTGGAATATATAGAGCTATGCAAGACAGTAAGAAAAAGTATCACTGAAGACGTAAGGAAATTCAACTGTGAACTAGTGAGGAAAGCAATTGAAAACAACCAAAGCCTAAAGATAGCAAAGGGACATCTCAGTAAGGAAGAAAACAGATTATGGCACTGAGAAAAGAAGATGGTTCTGTAACAAGAAATAGAGGCGAAATTTTGACAAGAGTGAAAGATTTCTACTCCAAATTATATGAAAGGGATGATATATGCACTCCAGACATCATGAAAGATACCAGTACCAGAGTTCCTCCAGTCCTTCCAGCAGAAGTTGCACATGCAATCAAGAACATGAAGCGAGGAAAAGCTCCAGGAGAAGATGGAATTACTGTAGACATCATACAAGAAGCAAGTGGAGAAATCGAAACAGTACTCGCCCAAATTTTCACTCGATGCCTTAATGAAGGAAAGATTCCTGAGGATTGGAACACCGCTACAATGATCCTGCTACATAAGAAAGGTGACATTGAGGATCTCGGAAACTACAGACCTATCAGCCTCCTATCAGTAGTTTATAAAATCTTCACTAAAGTTCTTTCACACCGCTTGAAGGTAACACTGGACATGGCTCAACCGAGAGAACAAGCTGTATTCAGGAGTGGCTACAGCACAATAGATCATATCCACGTGCTGAGAGAACTAATTGAAAGAGCGAGGGAATATGAACTTCCATTGTGCATGGCTTTTATCGATTATGAAAAAGCCTTTGATTCGGTGAAACCATCAGCAGTTACAATGGCTCTGAAAACCTGCGGTATTGAAGATGCATACATTAATATTATTAATAACATCTATGAAAATGCAAGTGCAAAGATTAGGCTGTTTGAAAATACAACACACGTAAAAATTGGAAAGGGAGTGAGACAAGGTGACAACATATCTCCGAAGCTCTTTAATGCCACATTGGAGGGTGTTTTTCAGTCGCTGAGCTGGGAAAACAAGGGGATAAAGATTAATGGAGATTATCTAACCCACCTTCGTTTTGCTGATGACGTAGTCATTTTTGCAACTACCCCATCAGAGCTGCAGAGTATGATCCAGGAACTTGCTGACAAGAGTAAAGAAGTGGGATTAAAAATGAACTTTCAGAAGACAAAAGTGATGTTCAATGCTTTTACAAGAAATGAAGATTTATCGATTGATGGAGAAAAGCTGGAGATAACAGACACGTACGTTTATCTTGGACAGCAGATATCAAGTGAGGGTCACATTGATGAAGAAATTAATCGGCGTACAAAACTTGCCTGGAGAGCTTTTGGAAGAAACAGCATAATTTTCAAGAGCAATATGCCATTATGTCTTAAAAGAAAAGTGTTTGATCAATGCATCCTTCCAGTGCTTACGTATGGTGCAGAGACGTGGACCTTAACTAAAAGAGACATACAAAGGCTGCAGACAACTCAAAGTAGCATGGAGAGGTGCATACTTGGTGTAACCAGGAGAGATAAGAAGAGGAACTCGTGGATCCGAAAAATGACAAGAGTGGAAGACATCATGATCAGAGTTAAATCCCTGAAATGGCAATGGGCTGGACATACTGCCAGAAGGACAGATCATCGATGGACAGCCGAAATTTTAGATTGGATTCCAAGGGACAGGAAAAGACCCAGAAGAAGACCACATGGGAGATGGGTGGATGAAATTCGAAAGTATGCAGGGGTGACATGGAGGAGACTGGCACAAGACAGACCGTTGTGGAGGAAACTTGGGGAGACCTTCGTCCAGCAGTGGATTGATAATGGTTGACAATGATGATGATGATGATAACTATACCATCGGGATTAGAGGAAATGCTATCCCACACTCACCAACCCGCATAGCCAGCGTGGTGAGTTATGGCCAAACCCCTCCAAAATGACTTCACAACTTAAATCTTGGCCCTCAGTCTCCGGCAGCTGGAATGTACCTGGCCAAGGCAGCGGCCAGTGCGACATGAAGGCAGAGGGTGCTAAGAATCCCCGGAGGACCGGACTAGGCTGCCATCTGAAGCTGACCTTGGCTACGTAAAACGGACGCTCCCTATCTTCTGATTCAAGGCTTCTTGAATTGGAAGAGGAACTACAAAGGATCAAGTGGGACATCGTCGGGCTAAGTGAGGTAAGGAGAAAAGGAGAAGATCTCATTGAACTGAAAAGTGGACATCTCTTCTACTATCGTGGGACAGATACTGGCAGAACTAGCGGTGTGGGATTTATAATAAACAAGAAACTGAAGGATAAAGTTGTAGAAGTTGAAAGTTCCTCTGACAGAGCTGTACGACTCGTTATCCAACTCTCGAGAAGATACCAGGCTCAGATTATTCAAACTTATGCACCCAACACAAGTCATCCTGAAGAAGAAATTGAAGAATTTTATGAGGAAATTCGTCATCTAAATAATAAAGGTAAGCAGCACTTGAAGATAATTATGGAAGATTTCAATGCAAAAATAGGACAACGGCAACAAAATGAAACTTCAGTAGGTAAATTCGGTCACGGCAACAGAAACCAGCGTGGAAATACTCTCGTAGAGTTTGCAGAGGCAGAAGGGTTTTTCATCTTGAACTCCTTTTTCAAGAAAAAGCCACACAGGAAATGGACATGGAGACATCCAAATGGGACGACAAGTGAAATTGAATTTATTATGTGTAACAAAAAATTTGTCATAGAAGACTGCAGTGTGCTAAACAAGTTCAACACAGGCAGTGACCATAGATTGGTGAGATGTAAGATGCAACTCAACACTAAACTCGAACGTAGCAAGCTCATAACACAAACAAAATGTATTGACATAACCAACCTTAAAAAACACCGTAATACCTTCAAGTTGGAACTGAAGAACAGATTCTCTGCTTTAGAAGGCCTAACATCGGAAGAAGTGAATATTGAAGAATTTTATGAGGAAATTCGTCATCTTAATAATAAAGGTAAGCAGCACTTGAAGATAATTATGGGAGATTTCAATGCAAAAATAGGACAACGGCAACAAAATGAAACTTCAGTAGGTAAATTCGGTCACGGCAATAGAAACCAGCGTGGAAATACTCTCGTAGAGTTTGCAGAGGCAGAAGGGTTTTTCATCTTGAACTCCTTTTTCAAGAAAAAGCCACACAGGAAATGGACATGGAGACATCCAAATGGGACGACAAGTGAAATTGATTTTATTATGTGTAACAAAAAATTTGTCATAGAAGACTGCAGTGTGCTAAACAAGTTCAGCACATGTAGTGACCATAGATTGGTGAGATGTAAGATGCACCTCAACACTAAACTCGAACGTAGCAAGCTCATAACACAAACAACATGTATTGACATAACCAACCTTAAAAAACACCGTAATACCTTCAAGTTGGAACTGAAAAACAGATTCTCTGCTTTAGAAGGCCTAACATCGGAAGAAGTGGATATTTCTGAAGTTAACAGAAAAGTAACCAAAGCGCTTATGGAAACAGCAACAAAATTAGCTGGGTCTAAGAACAAGTTGCATGTGAACAAATTATCAGGAAAAACCAAAATGTTGATGCAAAAGAGAAGAGACACGAGGACAACTAAAGAAGATGGGACTTCCAAAGTGGAATATATAGAGCTATGCAAGACAGTACGAAAAAGTATCACTGAAGACGTAAGAAAATTCAACTGTGAACTAGTAAGGAAAGCAATTGAAAACAACCAAAGGTTGAAGAGAGCAAAGGGACATCTCAGTAAGGGAGGAAAACAGATTATGACACTGAGAAAAGAAGATGGTTCTGTAACAAGAAATAGAGGCGAAATTTTGACAAGAGGGAAAGATTTCTACTCCAAATTATATGAAAGGGGTAATACATGTACTCCAGACATCATGAAAGGTACCAGAGTTCCTCCAGTCCTCCCAGCAGAAGTTGCACATGCAATCAAGAACATAAAGCGGGGAAAAGCTCCAGAAGAAGATGGAATTACTGTAGACATCATACAAGAAGCAAGTTGAAAAATCGAAACAGTACTCGCCCAAATTTTCACTCGATGCCTTAATGAAGGGAAGATTCCTGAGGATTGGAACAACGCTACAATTATCTTGCTACATAAAAAAGGTGACATTGAGGATCTCAGGAACTACAGACCTATCAGCCTCCTATCAGTGGTTAATAAAATCTTCACTAACGTTCTTTCACACCGCTTAAAGATGACACTGGACATGGCTCAACCGAGAGAACAAGCTGGATTCAGGAGTGGCTACAGCACAATAGATCATATCCACATACTGAGAGAACTAATTGAAAGAGCGAGGGAATATGAACTTACATTGTGCATGACTTTTATCGATTGTAAAAAAGCCTTTGATTCGGTGAAACCATCAGCAGTTACAATGGCCCTGAAATCCTGCGGTATTGAAGATGCGTACATTAATATTATTAATAACATCTATGAAAATGCAAGTGCAAAGATTCGGCTGTTTGAAAATACAACACACATAAAAATTAGAAAAGGAGTGAGACAAGGTAACACCATATCTCCGAAGCTCTTTAATGCTACATTGGAAAATGTCTTTCAATCACTGAACTGGGAAAACAAAGGGATAAAGATTAACGGAGATTATCTAACCCACCTTCGTTTTGCTGATGACGTAGTCATTTTTGCAACTACCCCATCAGAGCTGCATAGTATGATCCAGGAACTTGCTGACAAGAGTAAAGAAGTTGGATTAAAAATGAACTTTCAGAAGACAAAAGTGATGTTCAATGCTTTTACAAGAAATGAAGATTTATCGATTGATGGAGAAAAGATGGAGATAACAGACACGTATGTTTATCTTGGACAGCAGATATCAAGTGAGGGTCACATTGGTGAAGAAATTAATCAGTGTACAAAACTTGCGTGGAGAGCTTTCGGAAGAAACTGCATAATTTTCAAGAGCAATATGCCATTATGTCTTAAAAGAAAAGTGTTTGATCAATGCATCCTTCCAGTGCTTACGTATGGTGCAGAGACGTGGACCTTAACTAAAAGAGACATACAAAGGCTGCAGACAACTCAAAGTAGCATGGAGAGGTGCATGCTTGGTGTAACCAGGAGAGATAAAAAGAAGAACTCGTGGATCCGAAAAATGACAAGAGTGGAAGACATCATGATCAGAGTTAAATCCCTGAAATGGCAATGGGCTGGACATACTGCCAAAAGGACAGACCATCGATGGACAGCCGAAATTTTAGATTGGATTCCAAGGGACAGGAAAAAACCCAGAAGAAGGCCACATGGGAGATGGGTGGATGAAATTCGAAAGTATGCGGGAGTGACATGGAGGAGACTGGCACAAGACAGACTGTTGTGGAAGAAACTTGGGGAGACCTTCGTCCAGCAGTGGATTAATAATGGTTGACAATGATGATGACATATATATATATATACATACACACACGTTACGAAAGTTACCAGTACCAGAGTTCTTCCAGTCCTCCCAGCAAAAGTTGCACATGCAATCAACAACATGAAACGGGGAAAAGCTATAGGAGAAGATGGAATTACTGTAGACATCATACAAGAAGCAAGTGTAGAAATTGAAACGGTACTCGCCCAAGTTTTCACTCGATGCCTTAATGAAGGGAAGATTCCTGAGGATTGGAACAACGCTACAATTATCTTGCTACATAAAAAAGGTGACATTGAGGATCTCAGGAACTACAGACCTATCAGCCTCCTATCAGTGGTTTATAAAAATCTTCACTAAAGTTATTTCACACCGCTTAAAGGTGACACTGGACATGGCTCAACCGAGAGAACAAGCTGGATTCCGGAGTGGCTACAGCACTATAGATCATATCCACGTACTGAGAGAACTAATTGAAAGAGCGAGGGAATATGAACTTCCGTTATGCATGGCTTTTATCAATTATGAAAAGACCTTTGATTCGGTGAAACCAACAGCAGTTACAATGGCTTTGAAATCTTGCGGTATTGAAGATACATACATTAATATTATTCATAACATCTATGAAAATGCAAGTGCAAAGATTCGGCTATTTAAAGATACAGCATCCATAAACATTGGAAAGGGATTGAGGCAAGGTGACACTATATCTCCCAAACTCTTTATTGCTACATTGGAAAATGTCTTTCAATCACTGAACTGGGAAAACAAAAGGATAAAGATTAACGGAGATTATGTAACTCCCCTTCGTTTTGCTGATGGCGTAGTCATTTTTGCAACTACCCCATCAGAGCTGCAGAGTATGATCCAAGAACTTGCTGACAAGAGTAAAGAAGTGGGATTAAAAATGAACTTTCAGAAGATAAAAGTGATGTAAATACTTTTACAAGAAATGAAGATTTATCGATTGATGGAGAAAAGCTGGCGATAACCAATACCTATATTTTATCTTGGACAGCAGATGTCAAGTGAGGGTCACATTGATGAAGAAATTAATCGGCGCATAAAACTTGCCTGGAGAGCTTTTGGAAGAAACAGTATAATTTTCAAGAGCAATATGATATTATGTCTTAAAAGAAAACTGTTTGATCATTGCATCCTTGCAATACTTACGTATGGTGCAGAGACGTGGACCTTAACTAAAAGAGACATACAAGGACAGCAGACAACTCAAAGAAACATGGAGGGGTGCATGCTTGGTGTAACCAGGAGAGATAAGAAGAGGAACTCGTTGATCAGAAAAACGACAAGAGTGGAAGATATCATGATCAGAGTAAAATCCCTGAAATTTCAATGGGCTGGGCATATTGCCAGAAGGACAGACCATCGATGGGCAGGCGAAATGTTAGATTGGATTCCAAGGGACAGGTAAAGACCCAGATGACGACTACATGGGATATGGGTTGATGAAATTCGAAAGTATGCGGGAGTAATATGGAAGAGACTGGCGCAAGACAGACCACATTGGAAGAAACTTGGGGATACCTTCGTTCAGCAGTGGATTGATAATGGTTGACAATGATGCTGATGATGATGATATAGTGCTCACAAAAAGTTTGGGATATTGTGGTTTCAAACGGGAAACATGGTGATATACATATTTAGTGACTACAGGAGATAGGTTATCAGCGTAAATTAGCATCATGACGACACAGCATGTGGTGTGTGTGTGTGTGTGTGTGTGTGTGTGTGAACGAGCTCCGATAAAAGTAGCTTCCGAGAAGTGGAAAACAGGTCGTCTCACCGCTTGGACTACAAGTTTGCTGAATGCATTTCCTTCAGAGTAGGATCAACTTGAAAAGATGTCCAAATGGCGTTTAAGCATTGACAACAGAAATAGGGCTGTTGACGTGTTACATGCAGGTGTACGGCAGATTGATGCAGTTGCTGATGTAGGAGTTTTGCAGAGTATAGCAAGTCAGCTACGCACAAAGTTTCTACCGAATTGAAATGCTGCAGATCGAGCAGGGTTTTTACACCCCCCCCCTCTCCAAACAGGTGAAAGGTTTCACCTTAAAAAAACAAAAATAATAATAATTACAACACCCACTATAATCGGTGGTGTGTGTTTTTTTTTTTTTTTTTTTTCTAAAATTTCAAAGCAACACACGATTTCTTTTCTGGGTAATGCTTTTGTATGGTATGTTTCTACTCCGATCAATTCCCAAATACATCTTATGACTACAATACTTGTGATGTTGAGCAGTTGAGATAGAATAAATAAGCAGTGCTTATTCACAATTTAATTATTTTTTTTTAGATCTACTGTAGTTTTGCTAAGCATTTGGCTTGGCTTCATCAGTACGAATGGAGTGCAAACGTTCAAATCATCGTGACATCATCAGCATTCTGACAATCACCGCTATTGACGAGTTGTTTCCACGTGCTTGAAAGAAATGGAGTAGATGTCATGTCGTTGACAAGCCATGAGCAGTTGTCCTATATGTGGAAAGCTTCTAATATATTAAGCTTGATAGTTAACTCAGGTTTTATCAATAAGCATAGCATTTGAAAAAAAAATCTGGTTATTTTCATGACAATGTTGGGCTATAGACGACTTCTTCATTTCAATACGTAAGTCGTGTGTTCCTTCACATGAAAACTTAAATGCCCTATGGGTTTGACCTACATATGAAAATCTACATTCACAAGTGATCTGATAAATTCTGCAGAAATTTATGTCTTCAACACAGTCTTTATATCCATAAAAATTTGCCTTGTTCATAGATTCGAAAATAACGATATAGTCCTTTCGTTTTGGACAGCTGTGTCTACAACGAAAGGACTATATCCTTTGTGTGCTGCAATTTCTTTAAAAAAATTGAGCTTTTTTTTTTTATTATTATTTGTTGAGAGGTATACCCGACCATGGTGAACAACTCAACGGGCTATAAGCTGTCGCCCGTCCCTAATTTATGGCCACTGGTTCCTGGGAAAGGAGAGAGCCAATGCTGTAAGAAAAATACACAATCCATGCCCCATCGGGATTTGAACCCAAACCCACTTGGATGAACGGTAATAAGCCAACGCTTAAAATCAACCTTTTTTCTGCAAGGAATCCTCTGTTCAGTATACACATGTGTATATGTATTGCACGATATACATGTGTAGAAAGCACCGATTTCTTGTTTCCATGACTTTTCTTTATGACTTGTCAACGACATGACATCTACTCCATTTCTTTCAATTGCATGGAAACAATTCACCAAAATCCATGATCGTCAGATTGCTGATCATGTCACAATTATTTGAATGTTTACGCTCCTTTTGTCCTGATGAAACCGAGCTCAATGCTCAGCAAAACTACAGTAGATCTTAAAATAAAATATTTAATTGGGAATAAATGTTGCTTATTTATTCTATAATTTTACACATGGTTTAATCTTTTAATTCCATCAATATTATATTTACCAACTTGGTGAAGTCACCAAGTTGGATGACTTTCACAGGGTGATCCAGTTGCACCCAACAGAGAGATCTACTGGGAGGGAAGATACTGAACTGAGTGATATAAGCTCAAGTTTTATAGCTACAGGAGGTTGTACTTAATTCCTACTCACCTGTGTTCTGCATAACATCCCTAACTTTCCTAATTAGAGCCATGAATAAACAAACTTGAGTAAAATTTAATCCCTCCAACCCCCACCACCACCACCAAAAAAAAAAAAAAAAAAAAAATTATGCAAATGTTTGAGATGATTCAACTGTTTTGAATGCCCAATTATTTGTTAATGTAAATTCACGCACAAAAGTTTGCCGTAATTAGTGCTGGAAACTTTCTAAATTATGCTTGTAAAATTATATTAAGATATATCACCAAATTTTCATTTATCTTTATATATATTAAGAATCAAGCAAGAAGAAACAAAAAGGGAAGTGAACGCGGAAAACCAAGTTACTAGTAAAGTGAAAAGCCGAAATGTGCACAAGCTGCAGTTACGAACAATGAACTGGAAAGAAAATTAAAAAAAAAAAAAAAGAGCTAAACCACTGATGAAACCTATTGAAAGTGTATGTCTACATGGCATTCAACTTTTTTTGTGTTATTTTTTTTTTGACAGTCAGAAAGACACAGATACCCAACAGAGAGATACATATACATACACACCATGAGTGCTATCACATGTAACAGCAGCATAAGTACGGAGGGGGATTTATTCTTGGCATAGAGCCACTCATACTGGTGCTTATTTTATGTTCTCCAAAACACAACTCAAATCTCTAATAATCTGCTAGGGCCCTCCTCCTCCTCCGTGTCACTTTTTAAGTCGTCATAGCGACAACTGAGAAACAAATGTTTGTGACGTCAAGCTTAGCTTTTCATGTAGGTGACGTCATCACCTTTACGTGCAGAGTCCACGTGTATATCACTTTGTTTTGTTGTCATAGCAACAAAGAACGTAGCTGCTGGTGTGACGTAAATTATTTTCACGACGATCTACTTTAAATCATTCTCACGACGTCAGAATGCGTTACGTCACATGGTCAACTCTACACTCAGTGGGCTATAAGCAGTCGCCCGTCCCTAATTTAGGGTCACTGATTCCAGGGGGAAGGGAGAGAGCCAGTGCCGTAATACTAACACAACATCTATGCATCACTGGGATTCGAACCGGGATCCCTTTCGGACGAATGATCAGAGGCCATCGCTTAGACCACTGCGCCAAGAAAAACTTTACATCAGGAATTTTGGTTCTCTACCTGAGCTGGTGTTTAGCCATCTGTAGGTGGCAACGTCAAGAGTACGACGATCTGACGTCAAGATAAAAATACTTCATGGAAAAGAACAGGGTAAATTGGTACAGGGTTCACAGTCAGTGTATACGAAAAATTTTGTGTACAAGGAAGTGTTGACGAAATAGGGACTAAAGGTTTTACAAAACACATAACAAACAGACACCTCGTCGTATCAAATTTCATAACCGACTGCTCGGGAAATTTTCAGAAAACTGTGAACCAACGTCGCCATCTACTGACGTGGAACTCAAAAACTCAATAAATAAATGTTGTCCTGTCGAGAATTTTCATGTTCGTAAATCTTGGGGAAATTGATCACTTCGCTGAGATTTACGAAAAATAAAAATAATAGAAAATAAATAAATAAAATACATAGAATGAAAATACTCGACAGTCCCACGTTTCAGAACTGTGTTTGGAAGGAGGAGAGAGATGAGGGAATAAATGGCCATGTTCGCTCATTTCTCAGCCCTGACCAAGCAAACAAAATTTCTTAAAAGAAAGGGGAATAATAGGCAATGAACTTTCTTTTTCTTTTGGCTTGATTCATTTTTTTCTTTAGTAAATTATATAAAAGAGGGAAAAAAGGCGAGCAAAAAGAAGTCACCATCAACCCTTTTAAAAACAAAATTATTTGTATTAATCACGGAACGAAGAGAGAGCGTTTCTGGAAATTTGTGAAAAAAACAAAAGTAGGCAAACTCTTTCTTTTAGATCGGCCATTTTGGGGAATCTTTAAGTGTCGCAGTAGGTTCTCTGAGCAAGAAGAAAATCTATTTTTAGAACGGCAGCATGTGAAAGGCTACGAAGTTTTCCCCTTTTCTGTGAAGGTCAGAGTGTCACCCCTGGCTTGCGTGGGAGAGAAATTCCGTTGGGAGGGCCATTGGTTACTAGGCAGAAGTTTCGACCAATGAGGGATCAACGAATTTTCGGGCACCCAGTTTTGAAGAGAGAGAAGCGTCACTCAGACTCAGGCACTAGACTCGCTCTCTGGTCTTTGCTCTTGCTGGCTGGCGAATTTTCTCCTCGCCTTTTGTCGGTGAGGGGACAGTCAGAATGAAAATTCGGATTTGAATCTCAAAGCTCAGTTAAAATGAGTATTTTCAAGGATCTCATTGCCGGAGATAAAAATGACCACTGATGTATCAAGTAGCGGACGATCACCGTGTAAGATTTGAATGCCAGTAGGTGCGCTTCAAAATGGCGGAGAAGGATCAGGCCCGATTTCCGACTTCCAAGCCCAACGTGCCTATTGAGGACTGAAAGTCCACCTCTTGTGGTTGCTGCCTCCATATTTTAAAGCTAGGCTGCGCCCAGGCTTCGGGGAGAAGGCCATGGCTATCATGGACGGCCTTGTGAATGACATCGCTTTCAACTGCTGAATCGTCGAGCTGGGCCCACTACTGATTACAACAAGGGGTCCACCAGCAGTGTTCCAAAATGCCCGTTTCCTGTTTCGTGGCCAAGCTCGCTGTGGCAGAAAAAAAGGGAAAGTGAAAAAAAACCCTTGGAGGTGAAGTAAAAATCAACCGGGACAGTGATGTTCTCTCAGGGAGAGGCTTTTTTTTTATTTATGTTATCTATTATTAGGCTGTGAATTTTTTTTTTCATCGGCAGTTAGTGTGTTTGTCAAGATGTTGTTGCTGCCCAGTCCTAAAGGTAAATTTTTCCTTGCCATTTTTTTTTAAAGTATTATGTTATGGTTTCTTTAAAATTATGTAACAAGTGGGCTTTGAAAAGGGGGCTGTCAGAGAAATATATATAGCAAGGAAAGAAAAAAAGGGGGTATTGCAAATGCTTTCATTCATGTTTTTTTTTTTTTTTTTTTTTTGTGTGTGTGTTTTAGTGTTCTGGTGTGCTTAAGGAATGAAACCATATGGTTTAGTGTTAGGCTGTTTAAATAAATTCCATGTTATTTTTCTGTGGGTAGGTAATAGAAAAAAAAATCAACGAAACAAAGAAAGGAAGTGTATAATTTTCGGGGTCATGTAGTGATAGATGATATCATAAGTGTATTAAGTTATTTTAGAATGAACAACCTTTCGGACCAGTATTTCTCTTAAGTAAAATTTAACATTTAACTCTTTTTGTGCTCAGTGATTTTTTCGTATTTGTTAAGTAGAATTTGTATTTATGAGCTTGGTGTAGTGCCATGTAGTTAGGAATTTTTCTAGTAGGCTGGTTATTATTATGGTTTGGCGTTTTGGAAAACTTAAGTGCAAAATTACTCTTTAAAATTTTTGTAGTAGTGAGGGCTATTTTCTAGTTTCAGCCCTTGGATTAAAAAAACGATTTTTATGGGGAAAGAATATAGAAATGGACATACAGGCAGAATAAAGGGGCATATGTATAGTGTGACTGAGAAAACCCGAATAGCTGTTGTGTTTCTTCAAGAAGTGATGATTTTTCAAGAAATAGGTGATTTTGAAATATAGTGATTTATAGAGTTTTCTGGAAATAAAGTAAGGTTTGGTATAGTGTGTCAAGTATGGTGTTATTGAGCTTTCTGGGAAATGAGTAGTACAGTGTGTTCCTAGGAAATAAAGATGTGAAGTGATTTTCTGGGAAATAAAGATATGAAGTGCTTTTCTGGAAATATATGAAGTGATTTTCTGGGAAAAAAGGTGATGTATTGAATTTTCTGGAAATAAGGATGTTGAGTTAGCTTTCTGGAAATAATGATGTTGAGATATTTTAGGGGCAAGTGAACTCTTGTGGGACACTTTACCCTATGTGGACATGCCTCGGGTCTGAAAGGGTGCATGAAACAAATTAGGGGAATTGTTTTCTGCCCGAGTAAGCTCGTTGGCTCATAGGAGGTAGTTCCCACAAAGAGTGGTGTGAGAGTTGTCCCAAAATCAGAGTGAAGAAACAGTACAGGGTGGCCACGCTTTGCTCCACTACACTGTATAGGCTGGGAATGGATTCACGACCCATTCTCGCCTTCAGACTCAAACTTTGTTGTTCTCCCAGGAAAATCGCGTTTTTTCTAGAGAAGTGGAACTCATTGGTTGAGATGTTTGTTTGGTTTTTATGCCCGAGTTGGTTACTACATGGGTGCCTGTAGATTGGAAAACTCATAGTATGGAATTTTGAAAAGTTGGTTTTTCATGATGATAGTGTGAATTGAGATTCTCTTGTCAGTGTAGCAATTTAATGATAACTTTTGAGTGAATTGAGTAAGGTATCTAGTGTATTAGGTTTTGCATGATGTCGAGAATTGGTTCAGTATCAGGTAGTGCTAGATTGTTATGTTATGTTGATTTTAAGACAAATTTTTCCTGGAAGTGTAGAATCTTGTTGTAAAGTAACTTTCCATTATACGTAAAATTTTGGTTCAGTTGTTATGATAGTTTAAAATTAAAAGTGGATTCAGAAGACAGGTCTGAGAAGGTTGGTTCGAGGGATTTAGTTAGAGCAACATAGTGTACACATATGCTTATAATTTTTTCTTTTTCGAGAGAGAGTGAGGGAGATTTTCACTTCATCCACTTAATTTATACACCATGTTAAATCGGGTGTTTGTGTTGTGAAATTCCTTGAAATTCTGGTGTTTATTATTTTTATAAGTACTGTGACGGGTGCTAAATTTTAATAGAGAACAACTAAGCTGTCAGCTGTTTATTTTTATTGGGCCCAGTGGCCAGGTATAAAATTTGTGAACAAAATTTAACTTGTTGAGTTTTACCAAAATAAATATAGGCCAAGTGGCCTTTCAAAAACCGAAACCTTAGTGCAGTGAAATAATAAGTATCGTAGTTTGAATTTTCATCACATGGTTCAAATGTATCCCCCTCAGCAGTGACTGAGGTGAGGAACAAAATCTGGGTTACTTAATTGTGTTTTAAAAATCAATGTTTTTGTCCTAACTATTAGATTTGACTTCACCGCCTCCAAAAGTTATTTACACGTGTACATTGTATACCATTAAATTTTAGTGTTTGCAAATTTGGTACACATGTAAACAATAGTTACCTTTTCTTCCACTTTCAGGTGTATCTACTCATCTAACGCAAACAATACAATAGTAACTTTTGGGAGTTTCCAAATTCAGTGTTGCATTTTATTTTCCGATTTATGTTTCATGGCCTTAATCAAAATTTCAGTTTTGTTTCAAAATGCATCCACCCATCTCCCAAATTTTAATTTTCTGTAATTTCCATATTAATTGCAACATCAGCATAAGTCATCTTTTTTTTTAACACCCCAAATCTTCTATATAACAATGTCAATAACTTCTGTATCATAAATTTTATTTTTCACCGTCATTATTGACGGGCTTTTATCTAGCTTGTATATATCCATGATTATTTCAGGATTTCATATATGTAACACATGTAACTTTTCTATCAATGTTGAATTATTGAAGAACCATGTTAAATTAAAAAAAAAAGTTAGCAGATAATTTTACTATGTAAGAAAATTTACAAATCCATAAGCTAATTTTGGCATCCTTTCCTTTTGGGGCTGCCTACCTTGCCAACCTCACGGACCGGCCCTGACTGGAAAACGACAAGATTGAACAGTTAGTTACAGCTACCTCCGAGGTCTCTTGGCCTTAATCTTATTAAGAACATTTGGAACTCTGTACAACAATGTTTGAATAACCGCATTCCATACCCCAGTACACTGGCAGACGTCTGTAATGTGTTGCCTGTAATATGAGATGAGCTGCGCCAGACACTCTTCAATAATGTCACTGCAAGTATGCCTCGTACATGTCAAGAAGTTTTTCAACACATAAGTGATGTGTTAATGGATGCTGAAATCCAGAGGTATAGACATTTGCCGAATATAGACGTTTGTCTATATTGTAGTACTACTTGTTGTGTGCAGAAATTGTACATTACATTGGTTTTGAAAACACACACTGTCATTTGTGTTCTGCAGATTCATTGATGTTATTTCAATGCGTGTTATTTGAGTGTAATGCGTGTTATGAGTCAGATACATCCTTCACTTCACACAATATCCCTAATTTTTTGTGACCAATGTGTAGTTGACCGTGCTCCTTCCATTTCTTCACGACATCACTTTCAGCCGATTTTGGTATGTTTAGTTTAGCTGCAAGACCCCTTTTGGAAACGTTTTTCAAATGACATCCTATGGCCAGTTCACGCTGGAACTCGGAAAGTTCACGTCCACGCGGCATATACGCTTCAAAGTTACTGATAACAAGACAAAACATCTCAGCTTTATATATTTACCTCCCCTTTCATAGTGCACCTTTCTGCGCAATCGTTCTTTTCACATATGGAAATATTTATATTACAGGTCCGGGTCATCACTAATTTTTAATGCAAGGTGCCGTTAATCCCGACTCTCCTTAGATGCTGTTTGGCAGGCATCTATACGGAAAACCCGTCCTGTGTAGAGGCGCTTCGCTTTCCTGCTATTTCCATTCGCTTGACCGTAAGTGGAATGAATGCCAACTCATTCGGCGTTGATAGATTGAGTCTGCATGCTCTTAGTAGTAAATCTAATCGACAATATGTGACTTTTTTTTTTTTTTTGATTGGAGGTTTAACGACCACCGTGAGCAACTCAATAGGCTATAAGCAGTCGCCCGTCCCTAATTTAGGGTCACTGGTTCCAGGGAAGGGAGAGAGCCAGTGCCGTAAGACAAACACAACATCCATGCCTGACCGGGATTCGAACCCGAACCCCTTACGGACGAATGATCAGAGGCCAACGCCTTAGACCACTGCGCCACCGGGGCGGCGACAATATGTGACGTACTACAGAGATGAAGCAGATGTCAAGCCAGCAAATTTCAGCGATAAGTTTCGTCGGTGTAAGTTGATTGATGAAGAATTAGTGTTTGATCCCCGTCACGGGCAAATTTGTGTCTCCATTGGTGCCCGATCGTGGAACATGGATTTACTGGCTGTTTGATTCTTTGAAAAATATGTGATGTTCTTTCCACACGGGATCTGGAATTAATGAAAAAGTTCGTTTTTCATTTCAAAAAGGAAATTAAGAGGAAGATGATGTGTCGTACTACAGAGGTGAAGCAGGTATCAAGTCGGCAAAGTTGCAGCGAAAAATTCTGTCGGTGAAAACCGCTATCCATTCACAACAACCTCGCTATCCATTCACAAAAACCTCGCTATCCATTCACAAAAACCTCGCTATCCATTCACAAAAACCTCGCTATTCATTCACTTGAACATTCCGTAGTCTAATACGATTGCTTAGCGGAAGACTGACGCTTAGCAGTCCAAGCAGTTCTATCACACACTGGAGGTGCGCGATTGTGTGACACATTTACAATCATGCCCAACACCGATTGACGGTTAAATTATATTCATTTTTATAGCCCCGTACCTACAGCGCAGTCTTCTGTACATCGGGAATGCATTTAGCAGCACGCCACTTTTTGTGCTCAGACAATGTGCTAATATATCTCTCGAGGATAGAGTTTCCAGGGCTTATGTTTATATGACTATTTTTCATCAGCATCAGCGGTAGAACAAGTTGCCAAAGTTCGGCCATCATTTTAGAAACATCCTGTATAAGTACAAGTAATTTCATATTGAAGATTTCCCATTGAAACATAAAACAATTACAGGGAGGGCAGTCAGCTAGGTGGACACTGGACGACATAGTTGTGTTATTGTATTGTAATTATATCTGTAAACAAAGGTAAACAAAGTAGTTTGATGAATTTTTTCACCCAAGAATATTTACTTTAAAACGTTATTCTCAACCTTGATAATGCTTGATAATGCGTCTAAAGCGCCTAAACTCGATCTAGAATTAGGTTGCAGTGGAGTCAGTGAATGTGTTGTAGACGTGAAGGTTTCTTCGAGCGGGACAGTCCACCTAGTGATAGAGTGTGTCTGTATTAACGATGACCCAATGCAACCAAGTAAATCATCTTATAAACAAAGTAATATAAATAACAAGAAAAAAGCTTCAGTAGTATAGCTAGTACAAATAATATAATATATAATATTCTGAGGAAAAAGATGTTGTGATTGGTTTTTCCTGTCGCCATTTTAAACCTACACTGGTGTCCAAAAGTTAAGCATATTTGGTAAAACATACAAAGCAAAGAGGGTTAAAACCGATAGAATAACAGACATTGGTATGTATTGGGTGTGTGCAAAAGTTCTACCCGTTTTTGAAATAGATGCAAATTGCGATCGGAGTAGTTACCTCACAGATGACGCTGCGATGCGGAATTTTCGGCCAATAAAGCGTGGAGCAGTAGAGCTTATAGAGGCACTAGGTTTGTCCGAGTAAGTCATTCGTAACGAAAATCACGGAAGGTGTGTAACATGGCATGTGAAAAGGAGCACATTAGACCTTCTTTACTGTGCGAGTTGGATAAAGGCAGTACTGCAGACGCAGCTTGCCGCAACATCTGTCATGTGTATGGGGAGGATGTAGTTGACGATAGCTCGTGTCGCCGTTGGTTTTGGAAATTCCGGGACAGAGACAGAAGCTGTAAAGATTAACCACGTCCCGGACGTCCATGCGTGGTTTCTGACGGGAATGTCGACCCACATCCAACTGTTCAGGAATTAACGGAAACGTTGTCGGTACACAGAACAACTGTCAAAAGACGGATGCATGCGCTTGGGTTCATCAAGTTCGATAACTGGGTTCTGCACCAGCTTTCCGCAAAGCACCGAGAGGAGAGAATCCGTACATGTTTCTTCGCTTTCTCGTCACAGAAACGAACCATTTTTGGGACGAATTGTAACGGGTGATGAGAAATGAGTAATGTACCGTAATGTGAAGCGTCGATGGACTGTGTGCCAAGGTGCGGAGCCTGCTCCATCGACCTTAAAAGGAAGACTACATCCCAAAAAGGTTTTATTGAGTGTTTGGTGTGATGTCCAGGGAGTAATCCACTGGGAGGTGTTGGCACCTAACCGAATGATAAATGCTGACCTCTACTGCCAACTGTTGGACACATTTCGTGAACAACTGACATCGAAGCGGCCAGCACTCTTCAATAGCAAAGGCCTGATCTTTCATCATGATAGCGCCAGACCTCATGCTGCTTTAATCACTCGGCCAAAATTACTGGACTTTGGTTGGGAACTGTTATATCACCCGGCGTATTCCCCTGACCTGGCACCTATGGTCTATCACCTTTTTTCGATCGTTACAGAACGCCTTCGCTCTCCAAACCTTCGATGATGTGGACGAGGTGAAAACAGCATTACCTGACTTTTTTTACTGTAAAACATAAGAGTCCTTCCGGCGTGGGATTTACCTACTCATTGACAGTTGGCAAGAGGTCATACAGAATGATGGCTATTATGTGAAATCCTATAGGTACGTTACTTCTTGTGTTCTCCTCCTTTCTTTGTAGCCTACAAAAACGGGTAGAACTTATGCACACACCCAATAGATTAGTCACACACCTAAACGAATAGCAGTGCACGGTCAAAAAACGTCCGCTGACGTTCGATTTGCAAATATCTCAGAATTCCACTAAAACAGCTTACCCTATCCTGAGTGTCTTATTCCTTTTTCTTGCAATTGCCGTGAGAAGAGTTGTTGTCATCGGTGATCAGCAACGTAGTATGGAACAAAGACGCCAGGTTGACCATTTCTTGTACGGTAGAACAATCGTAAAATCGAATCGGACAGTCACAGACTGTGGTGTCCAGAACACTAAATATGCCGCAAAGTGTCATTTCCAGGCTTTGGAGAATGTTACAAGATCAGAAGAAGTTAGACACCAACCTGTACAAGGTTGTCCAAGGGTTGAAGCACCTCACGAGGACCGGCATCTTGCATTAACTGCATGACGTCATAGAACGATGTCTGCCAGGCGATTCTCTGCAGAGCGTGCGGCCGCTTCAGTATCAAAAGTTTCAAGAAAAACTGTTTACGGGAGGATCAGGCAAACTGGTCTCTATACCAGACCTCTTGCAGTTTGTGAACCTCTCACCACTGAGAACAGTAGCGCCCGATTAAAATGGATTCGGGAACTTCGAAACTGGACGTTAAATCAGTGGAGCGATGTGCTGTTCACCGATGAATCCAGATTCAGTTTACAAACTGTTTCTCGTCGACAATCGCTGGAGAGAACAGGGAACACATTACAATCCCAAAAAAATCAGGGAAAGGGACTTATTTGGTGGCAGTGGAGTCATGGCATGGGCAGACAGTATTTTGAATAGGCGCACAAAGCTCCATGTCATCTTCGACAGAGGTACCGTTAATGCTGTGAGGTACAGAGACGAGATACTAGAACCTCGTGTGAGACTTAGATGTGCCTTGGGTCCAGAACTGGTATTCGTGGATGATCATGAACGCTTCAACAGAGCTCAGCTGGTGGATGCCTTTCTCCAAAGTGAAGATATCCAGCACATGAGGTGGCCAGCAATGTCTCTGGATCTAAATCCGATACATAACGCATGGGATGTACCGAGGAAGAGAATTACTTCTTGTCAGCCACCACCAAAGACCATTCTGGAGTTTCGAACTTCTTTTCGTCAGGAGTGGGACTTGTTGCGGACAGATCTCTGGGACAACATGATAAGCAGAATGAAAAGTCAATTCGAGGCTTGCGTGGCTGCAAGGGGTCTGGAACGTATATTCTAAATTAACTTTCCTTTTTAGTTTCTTTCCCTATGTTAATCTTGAGTTTGTTCTCAGTTATACTTCACGCTTAACGTGATATCTTTTCTCTCAAACGAATACTGTTGGCAACACAATTGAGGTAGAATAAACGTGACGTATGCCTGTTATGAGATAAGAACGAGAGATATAAACTACGATACAACAGTTGCTTGTGTGGTGAGTGGTGGAAAGTGAAATGTGGAGCGTGGAGTGTTGATTTGTGTTATGTGATTTCTATACTATCGTAAAGTGCTATAAACTGTGCTGGAGAAATAAAGCCAATTTCCGTAAGTTTGACTTCTGTTTTAAATGTTTCGTCTGGCCGTTAAGGTTTAATTTAGGAACTATTTCATCGTATGGTTATGTTTTTAAAATAACGTATCAGTACGAAAAGAGATTTACGTTATATTGGCGCCCGAACTATAGCCGAACAGACTGATAGTAGAAGTCACGGAAAATGGCAAATCATATCGGTCTCTTCTATGACTGTTATAGACATGATCATCAGGCTTATAATTCTACAACAGACAATCTACGCACTCAGCGTTATAGAGTACCAAATAATTCCCCTAGTGCTCTGTACGAGGCCTGCAGTTCAGACCTACCAGACAGTGAATACGAGAGGAACGAAACTTATGTACCGCGTACTTCAACTGCAGTACCTCAACAGCAATTTACCCCAATACCCCCGTGAGAAGGAGCAAAATCCTTGCTCATTACGTACCCCATGCAGGTTCCATTGCATTCAGGAGAAACAGCGGATGGCTGCCTGCAACGATTCATGGTCACGGCTGACCCGTGGACCATGCCCCCGGCCCTCTTTCGGGGGGAGGGGGGAGAGATGGGACGTGCCTGCCCCGCAGGACGCACACGACATAAAGGCAGATAGCAACGAGAACGAACGTCTGCGAAGCTCAGTTGGTAGAGCGACTTGTTCCGGAATAAGTGGACTCGGGTTCAATCCCCGACGTGCACAAAAATGACGGAGAAATTTACTTCGTTACAGGTCACCACATAATTTATTAATCATGGTGCACCAGCCTGTTGTTCTCAAGTTTATGTACTCAACACGAAAATCACTGTGTTGTTGAATTTTGTACGTTTGAATAAGTAATGCAATAAACTTTTTTTTATAACTTATTTTGTCTGCTGTTGTACTTGTAATGTGTTATTACATAAGCATACCCAATTTCGTGCCTTTCTGACGATTGGTTCTCGAAATATTTACAGGTATTTTTTGTTTGTTTGTTTGTTTGTTTATTGGAGGTTTAACGACCACCGTGAGTAACTGAATGGGCTATAAGCAGTCGCCCGTCCCTAATTTAGTGCCACTAGTTCCAGGGAAGGGAGAAAGCGAGTGCCGTAAGACAAACACAACATCCTTGCCACACCGGGATTCGAACCCGGACCCCTTTCGTACCAATGATCCGAAGCCATCGCTTAGACCCCTGCGCCACCCTTGCGGCAGGTATATTGTTATGCTTAACTTTTGGATATGGGTATAATTCTGGCTATACTGACGCTACTTTTGTAAAGAATGGTTATAGCAACTGGAGGGGAAAATGGCGAAAAACTTACGGAGCATGTTGAGTATGAATGCCATAAGTTATGCACTGCAAAAAGGAATGGTTTTTATCAACTGAACAGTGTGGTATTTTACTTTTCCATGCCAAGAGATCAGCACAAAAAGCGGGGAAATGCAATCGATCGGCATATCTTGTCTTGCTGTGGTATGTGCAATACAAGATATTACTGTTGCACGACATCGTGAAACTGCCGATGAAAATGAATCAGTGAAATACAATGCAACCATTTGGAGATTTTGAATCTCGTGACGTTAGAAACAGAATCCTCTAGCTATTGTGTAAATAATTTGCCTATAGGAATGCGACATACTCATCAAAGCAGTCACAAAATGAGCTCCTTGATGTAGGAATCAGTATAGTATCGCGTAGTAGAGAAGGCTAGTGAATTTAACAGCGGATGTTTTCCATTAATTTTAGATGAAGGAGGGAGGTAAACAAAGTGGAACAAATGTCCGTTTGCATTATTAGGTATGTATACCGATGCGCCATTACATTATGACCACCTACCTTATAAACTGTCGGACTCCATTTAGCCCCCAAAACAGCGGCCACTCGACGAAGCATCGATTCGATGAGGTGGCGATAGGTATACTGGGGTATCTGTGGTACCATAATGTCAACATCAGGTCCTCCAGTTGCATTACATTTTGGAGTGGTAGTGATTTAGCATGACCCCGTTTTTAGCACGTCTTTTGTAAAAAAAGATCGTGCTTATGTTCCGGGCTTGTCCGTCCGTCCGTCCGTCTGTACCCACGATATCTCTACAACTTAGTCTGATTTGAAAAATTCTTTTTGCATTGGGAAGCTTGAAATATGCGAATGATGATCCTTTATTTCGTTTATTTTTAAGATGTACAATTTCGCCGCTAGAGGGCGTAAATGGAGATAATGTCGAATTCAAAAATACGTTTTATTCCACATATTTGCTTCTGAACATCCGATTGAAAAAATTATTTTATCTTTCGATTTCATTTATGTCGAAGAGTATTTTAGATATAGTTACTTTTTTCAAATAACGCATAGATTTTCCGCTAGGGGGCGTAAAAGTAAATTACATTTTTCCCGATAACTCTTCTTCTAAAACTCCGATTTGAAAATTTTTTCTTCAGCGAATACACCTCCTGATTAAAAATATTTTGCATATAATTTCAAATTTTTGGTAAAGAATACTTTAGCCACCAGCGGGCGTAAGTGTTAATTTTTGCTTCTGATGTATTTGCCATAAAATCTGAGCTTCTAAAATATCGATTGAAAAAATTCTTTCGTGGACTGGTGTCGATTAACCTTTTCGGAATATTTTCTTCGTAAAATATTCCACAGTTTCTCCGCCAAGGGGCGTAGATGTATATTACATTTTTGGCCATATCTCTACTTCTAGAAGTCCGATTTGAAAAATTCCGTCTTTGTTGGCTAGTGTTTTCTGTGTGACACGTTTCACGTATAATTTCAAAATTTTCAAGTAATTCTTAGACTTTCCGCTAGGGGCGTAGGGGTAAATTGCGTTTCCCCCTATATCTCTGCAAATTGCGTTTCCCCCTATGTAACATTTCGTTCTTGAAATAATGCATGGTTTCTACGCCAGGGGGCGTATATATATCTCTTATTTTTTTGTCAATATCTCTACTTCTAGGAGTCCGATTTGAAAATTTCCTTCTTTGTTGAATAGTGTGCCCGATGCGAAAGGTTTTTCCTATAAATTCAAAATTTTCAAGTAAATTATAGACTTTCCGCTAGGGAGCACAAAGGTAAATTTCGTTTTCTGCGTTATTTCTGCTTCTAAAACTCCGATTTGAAACATTCTTGCTGTATCGCATACAAGACCGGATGGAAACTATTCTTCACATAATTTCTAATGTTTGGTAAAGAATGGTTTGGCCACCAGAGGGCATAAGTGTTAATTTCGGCTTCTGATGTATTTGTAGCAAAATCTGGTCTCCGATACCGCTCATATGGAAAAATCTTTTGAGAATACCTTCTTCCTAAAATAATGCATGGTTTCCCCCCAGGGGTTGTAAAGTCACATCTTATTTTTTGTCGATATCTCTGTTTCTAAAAGTCCGATTTGAAAAGTTATGTCTGTGTTGGAGAGCGTTTCCGGTGCGAAATGTTTCTCATATAAATTCATGTTTTTCTTAATGCACAAGTCTGCAACCAGAGGGCGTAAGCTCACGATTCCGTTTACAGCAATATCTGAGGGATTAAAAACCCGATTGAAAATCTTCTTTCTTTCGTCAGATCTATTGTTTTCCATACCGGTTCCATTGACTTTGAATAGCTTTGATAAATTTAATTTGCGTCAGAACGGATTCAAAAGACGTGCTTATTACACCCGAAAATTCGGTGTCATCTTTCTTGTTCCAAGTCGAATCACAAATGTTCCATTGGGTTCATGTAAGGTGAATTTGGAGGCCAGTGCATTAACAGAAAGTCACCAGCATGTTCCTTGACTCAATCCTTGAGGATTCTGGCAGTGTGGCATAGCGCATTATCCTGTTGGTAATGGCCATCATCAGCAGGGAACATAGGTCCATGAATGGGTGAACTTGATCCGCAACGATGTTCAGGGATTGTACTATTGGGATAATGGGACCTAAGTGTCCCAAGAAAACATCGACCACAGCATAACACCGCCGCCGGTGGCCTGTTTCCGCCCAACAGTGCATCCGGGTGCCATATCCTCCTTTGGTAATCTCCGCATTCGCACTAGGCCGTCTACGTGATGTCCGAGGAATCTTGATTCGTCAGACCAATGATCCACGGTCCAATCTCGATGATCTTGGACCTATTTCATGCGTTGTTGGCGATGACGTGCGGTGAGTATGGGGACCCGGCTGGGTCTTTGGCTACGCTGCCCCTTGTACAGAAGCCTACAATGAACTGTGTGCTGTTACACATTGCCCTGATCACCACTGTTGTAGCTGCGGGTGATTTGTCGCACTGTGGCAGTGCGGTCGATGTGAACAATGCATGGCAGTCTCCGCTTCCCTCCGGCATCAATGAGCTGCGAACGTCACATGGCCGGACGACGCTTCGTCATTTGGCCATCTGTGCACCACTTTTGATACGTATTCATTACAGCGGCACGTGAACAACCCACAATCGATAAATTTGTGCATCGTAAAAAAAAAAAAAAAAACAGAATGTAAGGACCATCATTCGCACATTTCAAGCTTCCCAATGCAAAAAGAATTTTTGAAATCGGACTAATAGTAGAGGAGTCCACAGACGGAACGACGGACAAACCGGTAACATAATCACGATCTTTTTTACAAAAGACGTGCCAAAAGTAGAAGAGTTGCAACCAGTTTGTATTAGCTGCGAATGTTTTTAGCTCGTATTTTGTAAAAAAAGATCGTGTTTATATTACCAGTTTGTCCGTCCGTCTGTGACAGCCCATCTCTGTAACTATTAGTCCGATTTGAAAAATTATTTTTTTCATTGGGAACTTTGAAACGTGCGAATGATGATCCTTCGTTTTGTTTTTTTCTTTCTTTTTTTACGATGCAAAATTTCACCGCTAGAGGGCGTAAATGCAGATGATATCGAATTAAAAATACATTTTATTCCATATATTTGCTTCTAAACATCCGATTGAATTTTCTTTTTCTTTTATTATTTTACCTTTCGATTTCATTTATGTCAAAGACTATTTTAGGTACGGTCACTTTTTCAAGTTACGCATAAACGTTCCGCTAGGAGCGTAAAAATATATTGCATTTTCCCTGAGATCTCCACTTCTAAAACTTCGATTTGAAAAATTCTTTCTACAGCGGATGTAGATCCTGATGGGAAATCTTTTGCATATAATTTCTAATTGTTGGTAAAAAGTGGTTTGGCCATCAGGTGTGTAAATATGAATTTCCGCTTCTGATGCATTAGGTGTGCAACTTAATTCTCGGTCCCCTAACCGCAAGCGATCATAGAACGTCGGCAAATGTAAATAGCTATGTGCGATAATGGCTGATTGCAGCGCCATCCAACAGCTTTCCAGGCAACCGTAACCGCTCACAGCTGTAGTGACAGAAGGGACGAAAGTTGACGGTGAAAGCAATGTCGTTCGAGAAGCAACATTTGAGGCACTGCCTCCTGTTCGCGTTTCACCTGAAAAAAAGTGCAGCGGAAGCCCAGCAAATGATCTGTGCCGCTTTGGGTGAGGCTGCTGTGTCCTACAGTACGTGTAAGAAGTGGTTCCAGCGGTTTAAGAAGGGAAATTTCGATCTCCGTGATGCAGAACGTCCGGGACAGTCACAGAAAGTTGACGATGAGGAACTGGAACAACTGTTGGACGCGGATCCCTGTTGCACACAGTCAGAGTTCGCCCAGGAGCTCGGAGTAACACGGCAAGCCATTGCAAATCGCCTGCACAAGCTTGAACGGATTCACAACGAGGGCCGTTGGGTGCTCCACCAACACACAGTGGCGAACAAGTCTAGGCGCTACGATGTTGCTGTGTCCTTGCTCTCCAGATTCAAGAAGAAGGATTTCCTCCACAAGATTTTGACCTGTGATCAGAAGTGGATCCTCTATGATAATCCTAAGTTGCGCAAGTCGTGGGTTTATCCAGGTCAGCCTACCACCAGTACCGCCAAACCGAATATCCATGCGAGGAAGTTGTTGCTGTGCATATGGTGGGATCAGAGCGGTGTCGTACACTATGAGTTGCTCAAACCTGGTGAAACGGTCAATGCTGAACGTTATTGTCAGGAAATCATTCGTGTGAGTGACGCACTGGAGGCGAAAAGGCCATACACCGGCAAGGGCAGAAGGTCGTTCCTGTTGCTTCAGGATAACCCGCGTCCTCACACCGAGAAAACGACTTTAAACACGATCACCGACCTGGGATTGGAGATTTTGTCCCAACCGGCGTATTTTCCAGACTTCGCCCCGTCGGATAATCACCTATTTCGCTCCCTGCAACATTATCTGAGTGATACGCACTCACTTCTGTGAAGGAGGTACACACAAGTATTGATGACTTTATCAACTCGAAACAGCCCTCTTTTTTCCGCAGTGGCATTCGGCAGCTCCCTGACCGATGACTCAAATGTATCCAACACGACGGGGATTATTTCCCTGATTAGATACGTATTCGATTTGCTATAATTTGCTGTCAGCGTGTCACACCTAATATTTGCAGCAAAATCTGAGCTAAAATCTCGATTGAAAAATTCGTTCGTGGACCGTTACTACTAATATCGATAAACTTTTTCCGAATATTTTCTTCTTAAAATATTGCATGGTTTCCCCACCAGGGGGCGTAGATGTATATCTTATTTTTGCCAATATCTCTGCTTCTAATGGTCCGATTTGAAAAACTCCTTTGTTGGATAGAGTTTCCGGTGCTACATGTTTTTCATATAATTTCAAAAATTTCAAGTAATATATGGACTTTCCGCTAATGGGCGTTAAGGTAAATTGCGTTTCCCGATATCTCTACTTCTAAAACTACGATTTGAAAAATTCTTTCTGTATCGCATACAGCTCCTAATGGAAAATGTTTTGCATACAATTTCTAATATTTGGTAAACAATGGTTTGGCCACCAGGGGTCATAAGTGATCACTTTTGTTTCTGATGTATTTGTAGCAAAATCTTAGCTCCTGAAAACTCGATTGAAAAAATTATTTCGTGGGCGGGTACCACTCACATCGAAAAACCTTTTGAGAACACTTTCTTCTTAAAATAATGCCTGGTTTTCCCGCCAGGGAGCTTAGGTGCATATCTCATATTTGTCGATATCTCTGCTTCTAAGGGTCTGATTTGAAAAATTCTTTCTTTGTTGCAGAGCGTTTCCGCTGCGAAATGTTCCTCATATAATTTCAAAATTCTCTTAACGCACACGTCTGTCACCAGAGAACGTAAGTTCACGTTTCCGTTTACAGCAATATCTGAGGGATTAAAAACCCGATTGAAAAACTTCTTTCTTCCGTCAGATACTGTTGTTTTGAAAATCGGTTCCATTGACTTTAAATAGCTTTGATAAATTTAATTCGCGTCAGAACGGATTCAAAAGACGTGCTCATTACAACGGTAAAATTAGGTGTCATCTTTCTTGTTCTTCTTCTTTTCGGTGTTTTATCTTCTTATCTCAAGTAGCATACTGAACGTACTCTCACTTATCCGAAGATAATTTCGAAAATCGCCCATTTTCTTTTAATTTGTTCAGTAAACGCGTATGTCCTAACTTCTGCTTTTCCAAGTGCCATTTTTTTTATGCGTATCGTTCTTTTCTTTTTTTGTCCTACTTAAGTTTTCTTTTATCAAATAGTTATAAAGTTCGTTTGTTTTTTTATTGGAGGTTTAACGACCAACGTGAGCAACTCAATGGGCTATAAGCAGTCGCCCGTCCCTAATTTAAGGCCACTGATTCCAAGGAAGGGAAAGAGCCAGTGCCGTAAGGCAAAAACAACATCCATGCCTCACCGGGATTCGATCCCGTACCCCTTTCGGACGAATGATCAGAACTTCAAGATATCTTTATTGTCATAAAACCATATAACAATATTTAAAGTAAGTTCACCGGGAAGAGTTGTTGCCATTTTGGCATATTTTACATACAGGGCAAAAAGACTCTTTTAAACATTTTCAACAAACATACAATATTGCGAAATTTCAATGACAGAAAACAAACAAGAAAGATAACACCGAATTTTCGGGTGTAATAAACACGTCTTTTGAATCCGTTCTGACGCAAATTAAATTTATCAAAGCTATTCAAAGCCAATAGAACCGGTATGGAAAACAATAGTATCTGACGGAAGAAAGAAGTTTTTCAATCGGGTTTTTAATCCCTCAGATATTGCTGTAAACGGAATCGTGAGCTTACGAACTCTTAGAAACAGAATTATCGACAAAAATAAGATGTGACTTTACGTCCCTTGGTGGGAAAAAATGCATTATTTTAGGAAGAAAGTATTCACAAAAGGTTTATCCATATGAGCGGTATCGGTCCAAGAAAAAAAATTTTAGTCGAGTTTTCAGGAGTCCAGATTTTGCTACAAATACATCAGAAGTAGAATTTAACACTTATGACCCCTGGTGGCTAAACCATTCTTTACCAAACATTAGAAATTACGTGAAAAATATTTTCCGTCAGGTCTTGTATGCGATACAGGAAGAATTTTCCAAATCGGAGTTTTAGGAGCAGAAAACGCAATTTACCATTGTGCGCCCTAGCGGAAAGTCTATGATTTACTTGAAAATTTTGAATTTATAGGAAAAACATTTCGCATCGGAAACACTATCCAACAAAGAAGGAATTTTTCAAATCGAACTTTTAGAAGAAGAGATATTGACGAAAATAAGATATACATCTACGCCCCTGGCGTAGAAACCATGCATTATTTCAAGAAGAAAATGTTCCTAAAATGTTTGTCGACATGAGTATTATCGGTCCACAAAAGACTTTTTTTCAATCGAGATTTTAGAAGCTCATATTTTGCTGCAAATACATCAGAAACGGAAATTAAGACTTACGCCAACTGGTGGCCAAACAATTTTTTACAAAAATTTGTAATTACGTGCAAACGATTTCCCATCAGGAGCTGTATCCGGTGCAGAAAGAATTTTTCAGATCGGAGATTTAGAAGCAGAGATATAGGGGAAAACGCAATTTACCATTACGCCCCCTAGCGGAAAGTCTATGAATTACTTGAAAATTTTGAATTTATAGGAAAAACACGTCACACTAGAAACACTATCCAACAAAGAAGGATTTTTTTTTAAATCGGACTTTTAGAAGTCGAGATATTGACAAAAATAAGATATACATCTACGCCCTCTGGCGTAGAAACCGTGCACTATCTTAAGAAGAAAATGTTTCTAAAAGGTTTGTCGACATGAGTAGTATCGGTCAACAAACGACGTTATTTTCAATCGAGAATTTAGAAGCTCATATTTTGCTGCAAATACATCAGAAGCGGAAATTAAGGTTTACGCCCCTGGTGGCCAAACCAGTTTTTTACAAAAATTAAAAAATATGTGCGAAGGATTTTGCATCAGGAGTTGTATCCGGTGCGGAAAGAATTTTTCAGATCGGAGATTTAGAAGCAAAGATACAGAGGGAAACGCAATTTACCTTCACGCCCCCTAGCGGAAAGTCTATGAATTACTAGAAAATTTTGAAATTATATGAAAAACATGCGACACGGAAAACACTATCCAACAAAGAAGGAATTTTTCAAATCGGACTCCTAGAAGTCGAGATATTGACAAAAATAAGATATACATCTACACCCCCTGGCGTAGAAACCGTGCGCTATTATAAGAAGAAAATGTTTCTAAAAAGTTTGTCGACATGAGTAGTATCGGTCTAAAAACGATGTTATTTTCAATCGAGAATTTAGAAGCTCATATTTTGCTGTAAATACATCAGAAGTGGAAATTAAGGTTTACGCTCCCTGGTGACCAAACCATTTTTTTACAAAAATTAGGAATTATATGCAAACGATTTCCCATCAGCAGCTGTATCCGGTGCAGAAAGAATTTTTCAGATCGGAGATTTAGAAGCAGAGATATAGGGGAAAACGCAATTTACCTTTACGCCCCCTAGCGGAAAGTCTATGAATTACTTGAAAATTTTGAAATTATATGAAAAACATGTCACACAGAAAACACTATCCTTCAAAGAAGGAATTTTTCAAATCGGACTCCTAGAAGTAGAGATATTGACAAAAATAAGATATACATCTACGCCCCCTGGCGGAGAAACTGTGGAATATTTTAGAAAGAAAATATTCCGAAAGGGTTTATCGATGTGAGTGGCATCAGTCCACGAAAGAATTTTTTCAATCGATATTTTAGAAGCTCATATTTTATGGCAAATACATCAGAAGCGAAAATTAACACTTACGTTTCCTGGTGTCCAAAGTATTCTTTACCAAAAATTCGAAATTATATGCAAAAGATTGTGCATCAGGAGATGTATCCGCTGAAAAAAAATTTCAAATCGGAGTTTTAGAAGAAGAGTTATCGGGAAAAATGCAATTTACTTTTACGCCCCTAGCGGAAAATCTATGCGTAATTTGAAAAAGAAACCATATCCAAAATACTCTTCGACATAAATGGAATCGAAAGATAAAAGATGTTTTTCAATCGGATGTTTAGAAGCAAATATGTGGAATAAAACGTATTTTTGAATTCGACATCATCTGCATTTACGCCCTCTAGCGGCGAAATTGCACATCGTAAAAAAAAAACGAAATGAAGGATCATCCGCATATTTTAAGCTTTCGAATGCAAAAAGAATTTTTCAAATCGGACTAATAGTTGCAGAGATACCGTGGGTACAGACGGACGGACAAACCGATAACATAAGCACGATCTTTTTTTACAAAAGAAGTGCTAAAAACGAGATCAATTTAACATTCTCCGTATACCACAAAAAGGCAAAAAGAAAAATAAGAAAGCATCAGGTAATTCACAATAATGAACATTCGAATTAGAACAAAACACAAAATCTGTACAACTGAATATTGTCAAAGGCCGCACAACGTTAAAAATATCTCAGCATGTCATTCATCCGGCAAGCAAAACAAATCAATAATTATTTCTGAAACATAATATTAAATTGATTTTTCTGTCTGTCTGCATGGGTCACTACAAAAGACTTTGCAATTCAACAACGATCATAAACAAAAACAAACAAAAAAAAAATAGTTCAGCAACATACAAGCTAGGGAAAAAAAAAAAACTCGCTCCTAACATGTACGCTACCACTAACATAATAAATTGATTTTTTTTTTCTGCCTGTCTGTAAAACTATTTTTCGACAGACGTGCTTGTAATAATTCATGAAGAATCATGAAACAAAATAAGCGTAAATCCTAACCCTCAAAGAATAACCTGCTTAACGCGGGTACGCTGCTTCTAATGCAAAAATTGGTTCTTCTGTCTGTCTGTAAGAACCACAATTTTTCATAAATAGAAAAAGATCTCTAAGTAAAACACTATGAGCAACATAATTCTAAAAAAAAAAAACGTTATACATACGAATCAATTTCACTTCAAAACATAAATCATCTACTTCTCAATCTATAAACACAAACAGACGTTTTTCATGGACAAGTTGCGGAAAAATTAGATGAGTAAAAATCTCGTAACATTAGATGCAACAAACAAAAAAAAGGACTTTCATTCAAATGTGATAAATACAAAAAATCAATATACAGTACACATTGCAAATGTTGCTAAGTTCAAAGAGAAGAATCGTAAATTAGAAGTACAGAAAACTGCGTGATTTTACAAAAGATGAGGATTACATTATCTTAAAGAAACCTTCATTTTCATACAGAGAAAGTACTTATTGTTAGACAAAAACTAAATAGCTAAATTAGTCTCTCTCTAACAATAGGCTTGCAAAGACAAATACTGCAACTGAAACTACTTCAGACGTAGTAAAATTCTTTTTAACCACTATGGGTTCGATAATGCAGAGAAAAAAAAAGACCATTATGTTACTACTAGACAGTGCAAGCAATTTCAAGCTTTCAATTTTCCACAACAATAAATACAAAATTCACTTATAAACGCGAATGATGGGGAAAAGCCTTAACACCACATGACGGTGCAACGTAATAACATAAGATACTCTCACGTGACACTTAATGAAGCAGAACAATTCATGAAACACTAACTTTTTTTAATTGAACAGAGATACTTAACTAGGTACTCAAGTAAAACGACATATTCCCCATCAGTAATTTATAGGGAAAGAGGTTATGCCGAACACTTCGTCGGGCAACTAACTTGCATAAATACACAAAAACACTCACAACATAGTGCAAAAAAAGCAAATGCTCCAGTACAATACAGAGACAGAGATCTGACAACAACAAAATGTCGTGGACGTTACACGGTTAGTGTTACAATATCATTATTCGTATTAAACCAGATATGTCTTGGGGACCACTTAGCATGAAAACTGTCAAGACTGCTACTCGTCTTTGCAGTATCATACTTGATCTGCAATATCGCAGTCACAGATTGACGGTATCTGCGACATAGGAAACGTCTTGCTACGTTATAACGTCTAAGGGTAGGACAATCGACACTCATATGACAGTACTGATAAATTGTATATTTTGCTTGCAATATGAGAAAAATGCATACATAATTGTGTGAAGAAGCAGACGGGTGATGTGAGCGAAGAACATTATAATGAAACATGGTGTGTAAAGAAGCACAAACATTCTGAAGCAAAAGAAACATCAATGAAAACAACGGCTGTAAAAACAAGCACATCGAGTAAGAGTGAAATACATCTCCCTCTATATTGCAAAAATAACACATTGACGATGTAAGATGCCGAAAAACGATTAAGGGTGCGTGGGGTTAATAAGCGACTATGTTGATGTAACCAATGGATATCCCTTGCTTTTGGAGTAGCCAGAGCTGTTAGTGGTTCACTCCATGTTGCTGGTACTTCTGCCTCTGGTACGGAGGGAATCGGCACTGGATCGGTAAAATATGTAATGAAATGCCTATAGATGAGTTTAGCAGATACTTGATGTGGAAGAAACGGCTGGTCGTGTAGATAAATAATGAACGGAAGACTGTGTGAATTGATGAGTTCTGAATAAGACCATTCTGATTGGCAAGTTGTGGGTAGAGTCTCTGAATGCAAATCTGGATATGCCGAAGTTGAGCACGATGAAGAAGGGTATCTGCAAACAAGGGATAAATGCGAGAAAGAGGTTTCCAACGGAGATCAATGTCCACGAGTTGAGAGATCTTCATAACTCCACTGGCGAACCATGAGGAGTAGTGAAGGTACGAAGAGGTAGAAGAGTGGATAGCAGAGGAAAAGAAGAGGAGTTCTACAAGAAGGCCATTAGTAGTGGAAGGGGGAGTCGGACGGGATTCAGGGAACGCCAAAGGGTAAGTGCAGACTTATAAGTTTCAGGAAAATGATTGGGAATGAATGGGAACAGGTCCATTCGCAGAAAAATTTGAACTGTAAGGTGGGAACTCCGGGGGAAGAACAGAGTATCAATAATGGTTTGCGTTGAAGATAGAGGCTTTGAAAAACTCTTAAGTTATGAAGATGAAAGGCTTCAAATTTTCGAGAGATATCAGCAAGGAGAGACCACCATAGGAAATCGGAAGAGAAAGCGTGGAGCGATGTACCCAATGAATAATATTCCAAATGAAGTCCACAAAGGTTCTCTGCAGATGATTCAGCAAGAAAGGTGGCGGCAGGTGAGCAATCCAGCTGTGAAACAATTTCGGTTGCACAAACACGTTTAGTAGCATTGCCCTACTAAAAAATGAAAGAAAGGGTTTGAGCTGAAGGAGAGGGCGCAAGTCTTCGATTAATTTGATGAACGGATGGGGGGGGGGGTCCATGTTGCAGCAGCGACCGCCTCCGGTTTACCGAAGTGCACACCAAGAAACTTGACTACGTTTGAAGAACATCGGGCCTCCCAAGGACGGTCGCCACGGGTCGCTCACGCTGCAGTCCATAAATCTGAGCATTTTTCAGTGTTTAAGGCTGATCCTGAAATTATGACATATTCGTTATATGTTAATAATAGGATTCCAAATGAAGATTCTGTTCGTAAAAATAACGCCAAGTCATCGGCATATGCCGTCAAGACAGTGTGATGGTGGTGCCGGGTGCACACAACTCCACGGGAGACAGAAAAAGAAGTCGAAAACGGAGACAGATTAGAAGGGGTTCAAAACAGAGTGCAAAAAGTTGACCCGACAGGGGACAGCCCTGCCGGATACCGTTAGAGAAAGGGGATAGCAGAAGTGATAAAAGTCGAAGTGCGAACCCGGAAAAAAGAATTTGAATACAGATTAGAAAGAGCCTGGCAGAAGAAGGGAGGGTATCCAAAGCGTTGAAGGACAGTAAAGAGATCAGTATGGCAGGGGCGGTTCGTCATTAGGGGCCAGAGGGGCCGGACCCCACCTGAAAATTTCTATTTCTAGAATTTTTTTTTTTTTTTTTCCCTGATTCTTATGCTCTCTCTTAACAACATGGTGATAAACCTTTCCCTCCAAAAACCATTATCTAAGGAAAAAGTTTCCTTCAAAAACGAAAAACTATTCCCTGAGGACAGAGGTCATGTTCAGAGTGTGAGGTTATTGGGACTAGCTCCAACAGGCCCCAGTAACATCACTAGGAAAGAGGAGACGATTTCCTCCCTGTCTCATTCAGTATGAAGACCTACATACAACACTGTCTTAACCGCGTGTGCAAAAAAAGTTGTGGGGGCCAGATCGCGCTAATTTGATTGGCCTGGAGAGTATCCATTTCCTTAACGCCGTGGGTTAATAGAGAAGCTTACCCCGACCAAGCTCAGTGGTGGCGGAAGGGTTTCAAATGTAGCAAAGCTCAGTTAGTTGTTTTTTCTGGGTGTCTCTCTCTCGGTGATGTGTTGTTCCTTTGTGTCGTGACTTTTTTACTTGTCGAGTACAATGAATGGAGTGGATATTTTGTTAAAATCTCCGTTTTTTGCTTTAAATCTGGAAGAAAAGCTTCATTTAAAAAAATTCAGTGCTTATTACCCCAAGAATTTTTAGTTTGAGCTTCACTTAAAAAAACACAGTGCTCATCAGCCCAAGAATTTGAGTTTCCAAGAATATGAAGTTTACAAAGCGCTTTGCAGAACTAATTTCAGTTTTAACTAAGATGATTTTCTATGATAAAAATGAATAAATAAATGAGAAAACCTGTAAGTATAATTTGCACATGAGTACATATATGTTTTTAGGTTTCACAAACTCTTTAAAAAAAAGGATTAACCCTTTCAAATAATGCAAATGGTAGTATGGGACGAAATTCATGAAACATTCCCTCCCTGCATATATTTGGAGTTATTATTTTTTCACTACATTCTTTTATCCTGTGAATCCTGTGATTATTCCTCAGTTGAGAAATCTGAAGAAACACAAAGCACAACTAACATAAATTAATGCTCATATGTTTTAAGGTAAAACTTTTATTTAAGGAGTTTTAACATTTTTCTGTTAATAGTTATGCATTCTATTCTGAGGAAATTTTTTTCGTGTGCAATACAATAGTTGAGTGGTTTCACATTCCTAACTGATTTGGGCATTATTGAGAGTCAAGGGGGTAAACATAGGCAGAGTAAAAGGAATCTTGGGGGGGGGGGGGTCTGAATAGTTGGCCTAATAATGACAGTTTTCTTTTATTTCATTGTTTGACTTCGGCTACTGGCCCCACCTGTTTCAGTTGCCACGAGCCGCCACTGAAGTATGGTTAATTGAATCAAAAGCCTGTCGTTGATCAATATTAAAGATAGCAAGGTGTTCTGCGAGCTGGGACGCGAGATTGTTAAGATCACGGATCGTGGTAATATTAGAGGCGATAGAGCGGGTGGGAACAATGTAAGTTTGGTCAGAATGAATTAAATAGGATAGGACAGGATTCAGACGGAGTGCGAGTAGTTTAGCAAATATTTTATAGTCAGTATTAAGTATAGAGATGGGTCGCCAGTTAGATAAAAGACCAAGATAGCCAGATTTAATTATAAGGCGAAGCAGAGCTAAGCTGAAATCATTGGAAAGAAGAAATTTAAGACGAAAAAAAGGAAATTATAGCAACTGAGGAGAAGTGGCACGGGATAAGGAAGGAATGTTTTGTAGAATTTTAAGGGAAGCCCATCCTCTCCAGGTGAGGAACGATCATTTAAACTGTAAATTGAATTGCGGATTTCTTGAGGGGTGATCTGAGCATTTAGAGAGGACACATAGCATTCAGGAACTTGCGGAAGGTCTTGCAAAAGTGGTGCAGAAAAGGCTGGCTGCGTTACTGTAGGTTGAAAACGTTGACTATAATACACATGAGTTTGATTACATATAACATATGGGTAAGTAGTTACTGAGCCATTAGAAAGGGTGAGTTGTATAATGGCGTTTTTTTTTTTTTTTTTTTTTTTTTTCGTTCCTCGAGGGAATGGAGACTGCGAAAAGGATCTTCTTCGAATCTGAGAAATGAGTATTTCAGACGGGTCAGTACATTTGAAACAGAGGCTTGAAGACATTCTCGTAATTTCGTTTCAAGGAAATGATAATTCGATTAGCTGAAGCGCACGCCGGAGACTGTCCGCAGTCATATTACGCCGGGTTCTGATAGTAAAGGAATATTTCTTCGCATTAGCTACTATAGATTGTTTTGTCGAGATCCACAGAGCCGCTGGGTCGGAAACAAAAGACAATTGAGTAACAGCTTCTTTCTTTCTTTCTTTGATTGGAGGTTTAACGACCACCGTGAGCAACTCAATGGGCTATAAGCAGTCGCCCGTCCCTAATTTAGGGTCACTGGTTCCAGGGAAGGAGAGAACCAGTGCCGTAAGACAAACACAACATCCATGCCTCACCGGGATTCGAACCCGGGCTCCTTACAGACGAATGATCAGAGGCCATCGCTTTGACCACTGCGCCACCGGGGCGGCTGAGTAACAGCTTGAGTGATAATATGAACTTCAGTAGTAAAATCAGGATCTTGAAGACACGAATCATCTAAAGACCAAACACTCGGGCGTGCAATACCAATAGACTGAAAACAGAGGGAAAGAATAACTGGCTTATGGTCTGAAGAAACAGAGGGTGCGTGATTGACTGAAATAATAGACGGGCGAAAAAAACGGGAGACATAAAATCGATCAAGTCTGGCTGCAGCACAATTTAAATGAATAGGGGGATCCAAGAAAACTCTCGTTCAGTTGGGTGTAGGTATCTGAAGGCATCTTGGAGGTCAAAGTTGAAGACAATCTGAGAGAGCTGAGAAACTAAAGAATGACGGCTTTCATGTGAGTTATCTCTGCAAAAGTAAGGTTTAAGTGTACAATTAAAATCACCAGCAAAAATAATAAGGTCTGAGGAGGGAATATTCGCAAGAACGGCAGCATAACATGAACCAATAGATCAGTAGCTTTATTATTATTTTGAGATGCATGAATATTTAATAGATTAATTCGACTGGACTGAAGGCAAAACGAAATATATTGAAAAACTCGGCGGCTCTGGGACTCTACAATTTCCTGTAACATAGAGTGAAATCGGGAATGAAATGCTATTGCAGTTTCGGAACCAACATGTGTCCGGTAATTATGATAAAAAACATGAGGCCACCGGCGCCAGCGAGCAGAATCGATTCCTGCAGAACAATTGTTCTCTTGCAACATTAGAACATCCGCTTTTATTGTCGGACATCTTCAAAAACCAATGCATTTGCTGCTGACGCCGCTAAACATCGGTAGTTAAAAGAAACATATATTACCTTAGAGTTCATTTTGGTGGCTGTAAAACCCCCTCAACCTGTTTGACAAGCATTGCTAATAGATAACGAATACGTCGACAAAATAAGTTCACTTTTGATGTGGTGGTTGAGGGCTTGTGGAACAGTTCATGTAAAAAGATAGCTGTGCAACCAATTCCGGCACTCTAGACAGATTTTTCTGAATGCAAGGAATTTTCATGATCATCTTAGGAACCGCATACAGAGAAACCAGTTCGAAATACGATAATGGCGCAACTGGCACTTCTATATCTTTAAGATATCTATCAAAGTCTTCCTCACACTCTGGAAATGGTTCAGTATCAGAATGTGTCGACGTTGTGTCACTCAGATTATCAGGTATTTCCATCTCAAACTCCTGACCTGACAGCTCACACTGGTTTCAGTCTGTTTTAGGGTGGAAGTGGAAGAGCTGCTTCGTTCAAGACTCGGCGACTGAGAGGGTCCAGAACGTGCCCCTCTCGAGTTCGACCTGGTTTGTGGTCGACCTCTCTTTTTCTTAGGAGAGGTCGGGGTCAAAGGACTCTTACTCGTTGTTGTAGAAACTCGTGTTCCCCCAGACTGTGGCAAGGTAGGGTAATCTTCTAATTGATAACCACTATCAGATACTTTCACAGAGGGAGATTGCTGAGCTGCAAAATTATTTATTATAGGACTCTGAAATGTGCTGTTCGTACTCAACATAGCATCGTTTACTGATGCCAGGTTGTGTGTCTCGGCAACCGACGGCTCATAGCAGAATGATAACTCAACGGCTCCAGGATTTGAAGTAGAATAATTCTGCACATTTCTGTGAGGACACGAGGTCACCCGATGTCCTTCCCCTTTACAATAAAAGCCTTGCATTCCTGCAAATAAGTCAAAATAATATTTTCTTGAGTCTGTAATAACCTCAACGGAGGTAGGCCTGTCCTTCAGAGCCTGTCCCGTAGGGAAATCACCCTATACTGACGACGTCCTCCTTGCACATAGGCATAGGGGGTGTTTACGCCTGCAGCAGCGAGAAATTGTGTTGTACCTACAACTCTGCCGATGGAACTAAGCGCATCCACTAATAGTTCATCAGGAAGTACCGATGGAACAGGTGTCAGAGTGACGGTAACAGGGCGCTGAGTAGACGGCGTCGGTTGCAGATGCACAGTACCAATGTCTATACCACATAGAAGAATTTTTTCAGCAGCAGATTTTAGGGTAAAGCGCACTTCGATTCCCCTACCAAAACGGATGGCTGATTTGATGAATTCCCTGGAAACAACAGTAGAAATTGCATCCAGGTACTGAGATGTCCTTTAGGGCAGGAACATAAACAGTGAAAGATAAATTTTCTGAAAAACGCTTACCCAGAACAGAGTCATCCGGAACTTTCAGTTGTAAAACTTTATCCACACGTGTAATCGTGTATTGAGAGTCTGTTGAAGCTGCAGAAGGTATTATACATTCACAGGACGGACAGCAGTCGCATAGGTGATGAGAGGGGGTGGGGCTGGGCCCACGGCTCCGACCCCTTCATTCACATTTTGTTTCACAACACTTAACACTCTTTCCGAAGAATGACTAATCACAGTGGAGGTATCCATTGCTGATATATCCTTTGAAGCAGACACAATCGACGTTGATGCAGAAGATTCGAGTAGAATAGGCACAGAAGTTTCAAACGTCGACTTAGACTCTGAGGTCGTAGTCATCTTGACTACTAACACAGAACTTAAACTAAAACCTAGTGTTGCGGCATGCAACACTAAAAAAACAAAGCAACCCACCTTCAACAGTATGCTTAAAGGCATAGGTACTCTCCTTGAGTAACTTTGTAACACAGAAGTGAGTAACCGACCTAGCGCCCACGTCGTTGTAAAAAACACCAAAAAAGGCAAAAAAAAATAATTGCTGTCCCGACGAGTTTGCTGGTTCAACTGAAGCATACAACATTCAAATAACATAAAATAACTAACAGGAACTTCCAGAAACAACTAATATCACTCAAAGTGCAGGAGCACAAGCAAACGTGACCGTCCGATCAGAAGCCAGCGCTTAAACCACTGCGCCAAGGGGGCGGCAGATTAAATTTTACGTTTTTTGTTGCATTTTTTTTAAAGAGAAGGACAGAATTTTCATAATCTTAATGGGAAACCCTCAAGGAAAAATCTATCCTATTTCTACAATCAAATCTTCTGGTCTTCAAAATTTTGAGCGCAAAATAAAGTCCTTAGCTACAGTGGCGGCCCTAGGCCAGGGCCGCCCCCGCCTCCCAAATATAACCGGATTTTTTTTTATTTGGAATTACATATTAATTTTAATTAATTATGCAGGCCCTCGTGCCCCCACCCCGAATTTTTTTGTCTAGAACCGAAAATTTTTTGTTTAGCTAATTTTTTTCCTAGTTTTTATTTCAAAAATTCTGTCATGGTTTTTATTAAAATTCAATTTATCTGATCGGAAAGTATTCCAGTTTGGCACTAGATGGCGTGAGTAGTTTGGCTTGGCAGCAGTCATTGAAGATTTTCAAAAAAGTTATTTCAAAAATTCTGTCACGATTTCTCTTAAAATTCAATTTACCCGATTGGCAAATATTCCAGTTTGGCACTAGATGGCAGGAGTAGCCAGGTTTGGCTACGGATTTGAAGACTTAATGAAACGAAATCTCTCATTTCTTTCTGATTTTTTCTAATTCTGTAGGCCAGATAGATGTCAATAAATGGTTGTGGAAATGAATTTGGAATCTTATCTAGAATTAATCAACTTGATTCTCATTGTACGTTCATTTTTGGGATTGAAAATGTGTATAGCAGAGAACCCTAGAACTGAGCTATGAAACCAAGTTAGCTCCGCTCACCGACTGGCATGAAAGAACGTGATTGGTTGACCAGTGGCAGCATTGCTGTGGAAGCGCGCACTTTGTCTTTTCGTTCTCAACGTGTTTTCCGAATTCAGTGCGACCAGAAAACAATCAAACTACATGACCAGGTGTGGTATTAAGTTGTTTCTACCTGAAAAATTGCTATTGGAACTCCCTGCTGGACAAACAAATTCATTATTATGCTTCAAAATAAGAGAAGAAGAGCAAGGCATCCTGCCCACAACAAGGCGTCTAGAGCTCAGCGACTACGACGTGCTCGAGAGAAACAAAATGTCCTGGCCCTTAAGCAGCAGGAAGCTGAAAGGTAAGTTATCGCTATTTATGTATCAGTATCCTTATAGGTATATATTGTCGCAGTATGTGTTGTTCTTTTTTGTGTAACCTATGTCATAGCAGCATGTAAGATTATTGCCAGCCAACGTTATATAAATAACAAGAAAATGCCCCCACAAACAAAGGCCGGTAAGGTTGCAAACAGCGCTAATACTGTATGACGCATTGTTGTGAAGGTTGCGAGGGGCCAGAAATGCATGATCAACAAATATTTTTTCAATACACCTGTTTTAGGATATCTGCTGCAAGTATGCTATACAGGACAAATTATAGCTGCCTATGAATAATTACGTCATTTCAAACCCCATGACTCGTTGTTGTCTCGCTATTCCCAGGATCTGATTTGCGAGAGGGCATTCGGGGCACGTGCCTATGGCCCCGCCCTTTGAGGGCCCCCAAGAATATGGTTATATATTACTTGCCTTACATCAAACTGATTCCTGATGTTCATCCACTCAAAAAATTAAAAATGGTAATTTCAGAACTGTTTTTTTTTTTTTTGATTGGAGGTTTAACGACCACCGTGAGCAACTCAATGGGCTATAAGCAGTCGCCCGTCCCTAATTTAGGGTCACTGGTTCCAGGGAAGGGAGAAAACCAGTGCCGTAAGACAAACACAACATCCATGCCTCACCGGGATTCGAACCCGGACCCCGTTCGGACGAATGATCAGAGGCCATCGCTTAGACCACTGCGCCACCGGGGCGGCTTTCAGAACTGTATGTTGAATGTTGAAATATAAAGAAACTACAATTATAATTTCCACAAATTAATAGAACACCATATTATTGGCAAATTAATGTCTTAATCTTCCAATAATAACTATGTAACCAGTCCCAGAATAAACACGTAGGGTGCAACCAATCAGTGGGGCACCCACGAGGGAGGGGATGGGGCCCGCACCCTCCGGCTGACAAAGCGGAAAATTATTACATTTTTTTTAAACAAAAATTCATGATATGTGATCCACATATATACTTTTTTTTTTTTTTTTTTGATTGGAGGTTTAACGACCACCGTGAGCAACTCAATGGGCTATAAGTAGTCGCCCGTCCCTAATTTAGGGTCACTGGTTCCAGGGAAGGGAGAAAACCAGTGCCGTAAGACAAACACAACATCCATGCCTCACCGGGATTCGAACCCGGACCCCGTTCGGACGAATGATCAGAGGCCATCGCTTAGACCACTGCGCCACCGGGGCGGCTTTCAGAACTGTATGTTGAATGTTGAAATATAAAGAAACTACAATTATAATTTCCACAAATTAATAGAACACCATATTATTGGCAAATTAATGTCTTAATCTTCCAATAATAACTATGTAACCAGTCCCAGAATAAACACGTAGGGTGCAACCAATCAGTGGGGCACCCACGAGGGAGGGGGATGGGGCCCGCACCCTCCGGCTGACAAAGCGGAAAATTATTACATTTTTTTTAAACAAAAATTCATGATATGTGATCCACATATATACTTTTTTTTTTTTTTTTTTTGATTGGAGGTTTAACGACCACCGTGAGCAACTCAATGGGCTATAAGTAGTCGCCCGTCCCTAATTTAGCGTCACTGGTTCATGGGAAGGGAGAGAGCCAGTGCCGTAAGACAAACACAACATCCATGCCTGACCGGGATTCGAACCCGGACCCCTTATGGACGAATGATCAGAGGCCATCGCTTAGACCACTGCGCCACCGGGGCGGCCATATATACTTCATAATCATGTACCGCATAACTATAACATACACTGCTGGCCACCCAAAATGCAACACCAAGAAGGAAGCATCCGATCGGCCTAAAATTCGTAGCATGCGTCACCCGCAAGAGGACATGCAAACGATTAGCATTGCAGGGCATATGCAAATCATGTGCGCCCGGCACGTCACCGAGAAGCACTATAAGAAGGGTGCACAGAAGGCGGGGTGTAAGTAGTCGAAGTGTGTTGTGCTGCCGGACCTGTGTGTGGGAAGCTTCCTGATGCCTCGTCGTAGAATACGTCAGTCATTCCAGCACGTTTCGGAGTTCGACATAGAACGAATACTGGCTTTCGCGACAGCGGTTTATCGTACCGAAACATCGGCGCCAGTGTGAGGCGAGTATGGATCCGGTGGGTGCATGAGAGACGGACGGACCGACGTGAGTGATTGGCGCAGCCGCGGCAAACCACCGAGCGAGAGGACCGACATGTTGTGCGGCGGACATTGACGGCTCGCACCGCCACATCATGAACGTTAGCGCAAGAATTAGAGTGCGTTGCGCAACAACCTGTGTCAGCACGTACCGTTCGATGTCGTCTGCAGGAGCGGGGACTTGTCGCACGCCGCCCATTGCTCCGATTACCATTGACGTTACACTGGGCCGTTGAATGTCTCACCTGGACTACGGAATGGCACGACATTGTCTTCTCCGACGAATCTCGCTTCTGCCTGCAACACCAAGATGGTCGGATCCGCGTGTGGTGGCACCGCGGCGACAGACTGTATGACGCCCTCATTATGCATCGCCATACCGGTCTGTCGCCTGGCGTTATTGTTTGGGGCGCAATTGGGTATGACACCCGCACCCCTCTGGTACGCATCGCCGGTACACTCAACAGCCACCGCTACATCTCCGACGTTTTGGATCCTGTAGTCGTTCCTTACCTGCAGGACCTGCCAGCGGCCACGTTTTAACAGGACAATGCGCGCCCGTACGTGGCACGCATCGTGCAACAATTCTTCACGGCCCACCAGGTGTCACTGCTGCCGTGGCCCGCCTGTTTTCCCGATATGTCGCCCATCGAACACGTCTGGTCACTGATCGGCAACCGAGTGACCCGGCAAGCACCACCTGCGGCTACGCCTGATGAACTGTGACAAAGTGTGGAAGCAGCCTGGACCGACATACCCCAAGCCCACATCCAAAGCTCTTTCGTTCGATGCCGCGGCGTGTAGCGGCCGTTATTGCCAGCCATGGGAGCCACACGAACTATTGATGTTTGCGTGTTCCGCAAGTCGCACAAGTCTGTAAGCTCGATCTGTTGTTATGTGTTCAGTAAATCTGGCTATGCTATCTCGTGTCCTTCTTGGTGTTGCATTTTGGGTGGCCAGCAGTGTATATGGAAATTACAATTATAATTTCCACAAATTAATAGAACACCATAATATTGGCAAATTAATGTCTTAATCTGCCAATAATAATTATGTAACCAGTCCCAGAATGAGCACGTAGGGTGCAACCAATCAGTGGGGAACCCACGGGGGAGGGCGATGTGGCCCGCACTCTTGGGCTCATAATGCGGAAAATTATTACATCGAAGTTTGAAACAAAAAATCACGATACGTGGTCCACATATACTGAAGTGCCAGAAAAACTGGCACACCAGTCTAATACTTGGTAGGTCCCTCACAGGAGCGCAGGACTGTAGAAAGACGACGGGGCATGGACTCCACTAGCTTCCGGAAATATGCTGTAGACAATGCACACCATACCTCCTGCAGAGCGTTTCACAATTCGGGTGCATTCCTTGGTCTCGAATTCCTGTGTTTGATAGCGCGTTGCATGGCATCCCAAATGTGTTCTATCACGTTCAGATCTGGAGACTTGGGTGGGAATGGCAACACCCCAAACTCAGATGAATGCTCCTCTAACCATAATATGGCGTCCCGACACTTGTGTGAAGGTGCATTGTCCTGTCGGAACAGGCCCAACCCAGCAGCATTAATGCAGGGCATGAACGGGTGTACCTCGTCAGAAAGGATGCGCACATAGCGTTGGCCGGTCACAGACGTTTGTAGACGTGAGAGGGGTCCCAGTGAAGTCCAGCTAAACACATTCCATACCATTACGGACACCCCACCAGCCGGTACAGTTCCCTGTTGGCAAGCGGAACTCATGGGGTTTGCGCCACACACGAATCCTTCCATCTGCTCGATACAGTTGGAAACGCGACTTGTCAGACCAGGCAAATTGTTTCCAGTAATCAAGTGTCCAGTGGCGGTGTTGCCGTGCCCAAGCAAGGCGCATAGATCTGTGTCTTGCACCCATGAAGGTGTCTCGACTTGGGCGTCGTCTCCCAAAGCCCATATCGTGCAGGGTACGTTGCACAGTCCGGACGCTGATGCTTGTTGAGGCTCCAGCATTGAATTCCGATTATACCTGCGAGAGTGTTGCACGCCTAACGAGTGAAACAATTCTTGACAGCCGACGATGGTCACGTTCACCCAATGTCTTTTTACGGCCGCACTGATATCGTAGGTTGGAGGTTTTACCGGAATTCTTGTAGCCACGGTACACCCTTGCAATGGTCGTCCGTGAAAATCCGAACTTCGTTTCTACCTCCGAAATACTATGGCCCATCTCACGAGCGCAAACTATGACACAGTGTTGAAAATCGCTTAAATCGGTATTACTTGTCATTCTCATGCCGAAAACAGTTCTGAACGCTGGCAAGGATGTCTATCGCTTTATATACGCACTGGCAGACGCAACTGTGTACGCGCATAGGTGACGTTGCTATGTATTTTGCATAAGCTCGTCTGTACCAGTTTTGCTGGCAGTTCAGTGTATATACTTCATAATCATGTACCGCATAACTATAACATTCAGTAATTATATGGGAGTAGTTCTGTTAAATAAATTTAGAAAAATCTAACCAGAAAAAGAATTTGGTATACTGATTCTATAATCATTTATTAGATGTGAAAATAACATCTAATAAATGATTATAGAATTAGTAGACCAAATTCTTTTTAGCAGCCCCGGTGGCTCAGTGGTCTAAGGCGTTGGCCTCTGATCATTCGTCCGTAAGGGGTCCGGGTTCGAATCCCGGTGAGGCATGGATGTTGTGTTTGTCTTACGGCACTGGCTCTCTCCCTTCCCTGGAACCAGTGACCCTAAATTAGGGACGGGCGACTGCTTATAGCCCATTGAGTTGCTCACGGTGGTCGTTAAACCTCCAATAAAAAAAAATATATATTTTTAACATACACCGCTAATTTACATATCCAACATTCTCCCGCGTTGTTGTTATGTGACCGAAACTGGTCCAAAGCATAAAATGTGATACAGAAGTTTGCCCAACAGTCAAACGCACTTGCATATCGGTAGGTGAAAGATGGCAAGCTGTACTGAATTTATTCGACTCTGCATTCGTTACGAATTTCATCAAGGAAAAAGTGCTGCAAAATTCTCCCCCAGGACTAATTATCAAGGAAAAACCGAATGTCATCAAGGAAAAAGTCCTGCAAAAGTATGTCTTGATAATTAGTTCTGGGGAAGAATTTTGCAGCACTTTTTCCTTGATGATTAGTTCTGGGGGATTTTTTCCTTAATGATTGGTTCTGGGGGATTTTTTTTTAATGATTGGTTCTGGGTATTTTTTTTTTTTTTTTATGATTGGTTCTGGAGGAGAATACTGTATCGAAAAGCACGTGTGAGTTTTGGTTTAGACGGTTTAAAGCAGGTGATTTTGATATTAGCGATCGAGAACGTAGCGGCGCCCCGCAGAAGGTTGTACATGAGGGTCTGCAAGCATTGCTGTACGAAGATTCGTCTCAAATACAAAAAGAACTAGCTGAACAAATAGGGGTATCTCAACAAACCATTTCTGATCGTTTACGCGCAATGGGAATTATTCAGAAGGAAGGAAAATGGGTGCCACATGACCTGAGCCAGAGGAACAAGGAAGAGCGTGTCATGAAGTGTTTGAGTTTGTTGAATAAACAACACAAAGTACTTCCTGTGGAAAATCCTTACTGGTGATGAAAAGTGGATATGGTACGACAATCCCAAACACAAAAAAACACTGGGTACACCCCGATGAAGCAACGACTTCGACACCGAAACACAATATTCCCTCCAAGAGAGTTCTGCTGTGCATCTGGTGGGATATGAAGAATGTGCTCTGTTATGAACTATTGAAACAGGGTCAAACTGTTATTGCTGATTGCTACAAGCAACAATTTCTGCAATTGAACCAGAATTTCTGCCGGAAACGTCCATTCACGGGCAAATGATCGCGTCCCGTGAAATTACTGCATGACAACGCTAGGCCACATGTCGCGAAATCGGTATGGACGCTTGTCTGGAAAGTTTTTGAATACCCGGCGTATAGTCCCGACATAGCCCCTTTAGACTATCATTTGTTTCGATCGATCCAACATGGTTTGTCTGCTGTATGGTTTTGGGCTTGTGACGAAGAGCAAAAAATGGGTGGACGACTTCATCGCGTCACACGACGAAGTATTCCTCATGGCTGAAATCCGTCAGCTGCCCGACCGATGGCGGAAGGCGATAGATAATGACGGCGCATATTTTGTTCGCAAAGGTATTGTTGTTTTCTCTCAAATTACATGTTGCGTTGTCTTAAAACGCTTTAAAACTTATTTGTACACCTAATAACTTTCTTGTTCTGTAACACTACTAGTAATCGGATTATTTTTCCAGGTAAATTTAGGGGGTGGGTACCATCACCTTGGGAAAATTCTGTGAGCCACGCTCCCCCTTGGATATTTCTAGGTGCGCTACTGCAACCAATCACTGCCTTTTTTGCAATGAAAGGGCGCGTGGCCTAACCTGTTTTGCATGCACATGACAGGAGTTTCCGCGGGGAAGGGGCGGGGCTTCAGTGCCCCAAACTGCCTAAGTCGGTCCGTGGCTGTTCCTATAGGTAATTTCTTTTTTTTTTTTTTTTTTTTTGATTGGAGGTTTAACGACCACCGTGAGCAACTCAATGGGCTATAAGCAGTCGCCCGTCCCTAATGTAGGGTCACTGGTTCCAGGGAAGGGAGAGAGCCAGTGCCGTAAGACAAACACAACATCCATGCCTCACGGGATTCGAACCCGGACCCCGTTCGGACGAATGATCAGAGGCCATCGCTTAGACCACTGCGCCACCGGGGCGGCTTATAGGTAAATTGGAGAAGTTTCTGAAGAGAATTTGTATTTCTGGTATAATATCGTTTAAGGTATATATTCTCGCAGTATGTGTTGTTCTTTTTTTGTGTAACCTATGTCACAGCAACATGTAAGATTATTGCCAGCCAACGTTATATCAATAACAAGAAAATGGCCTCACAACAAAGGCCGTTTAAGGTATGTTTGACGTTGAGCCGGTGGCGCCCCCAGGATTTCTTCATCTGGGTGGCCCAAAATATTGAAGATGCAAATAAAAATTCTCCGGGAAAAACATCTCCCAAAATACTAGGAAGCAATAAAAATGTATCCTGCATATAAAATGCGTTTCCAATGACTCGAAAAACATATATTTAAAAATATATACAAATACATTTAAAAATAAGCAGGCAATAACAAAGCACCAAGTGACACCTCAAGAGCACGGGTGCCATACTTGCCAACTACTACGGAACGTCCGTAGTTTCTACGGGTTTTGTTGTCTGACTACAAAATTCACTGTCGAAACTACGGATTCTGCGAATTTTCATTTTGTTTTAATTTTTTTTTATTTGCTATTATTTTATGATATACATGAGATTCTTAAGGATTCGCGGACTTCCGCTCCCCCCACCCCCGTCATCACTGATAATTGTCAAGATCGATGCAAAACTGAAGAGAATTTCGGGGGGGGGGGCGTTTTCCGTCTGTGAGATGATATTTCGTGTTTCAAAACTTTCGAAAATGGTTGTTAAACGGAGAGTAGAAAAATTTGCCGTAATCGTAATTTTGTTCTCTCGATGTAGCCTTTGTGTCCAGTATTCTTGTTAAATATTATTTTATTGTATAAATGTTTGTATTTCAGCTTGAAACTGTATATAGGCAACAATTTGCGAAAACGGAAGTTAGACGCCGCGAAAATTTCCTCATGATCTTCAGGCATAAGATTCTTCCGCGAATTCAAGGAATTTTCGTTATTATTCTGATCATTTACGAGACTGATGCACAATTGAACAGAAATGAGGGAGGGGTGTTCGCCGTCAGAGGACGGAATTCAATCTTCACGAAACTTTCTAAAACGGAAAGTCGGCGGAATTTAGATTTTTTCCGTAATGGTAATATCGTTTTCTGGCAGTGTTGCCTCTGTCCAGTATTACCGTTAAATAACCATTTTCTGTGTAAATACTTTTATTCCAGCTTGAAAGTAGGGGAGAAATTTCCATAACCGGAAGTCGAACGGAGCAAAGTTTTCTCCCGTGCCCCCCCCCCCCCGTTCCTACTCTCCTGCGTTGTTTAATACTCCCGTCCCATAAGTCTTTGCATTTCAGCTTGATATGGGTGGGGAAATTCCCAAAAACGGAAGTAACGAAGTTGGAAAGTTTGTAAAAATTGATGCATTTTTTACAAATTTTGGATTTTCTGTCTATCAGGCATTTTCCTTCCTCTGGAGATCTGTGATCATGCCCTTTCTATTTTGGAAGGTACTACAAGATTCTCGCTGTAACACTAATTTTTGATTTCTGTTTTGTCTTTAGGACTTCTTGATACGCGTGTGTGTGCAGTAAAAATGGGAAAAACGTTAGAAATTCCCAGTAGAAAACGCAAAAAATTTACCGATGTAAGCAAAAATGAAAATTTCCATTGTATGTTGAAGAACAGTGTACATACGTACAGAATGAAAAAATGTGAAAGTTGAACAAATGAAAAACATATCATCCTCTGCAGCAGCTATCACTGCTGGACAAGATTCCTGGAAATGTTTCCCAAAAAATTGTTGGGAGGGTACTTTTACCTTCTTGAGGACCAATTAAGTAATATCGGTCTTTCAGGACTGATGTGACACAAGTGCGCAAAAGGATCAAAAGAACGACAAAGAAATTTCTTTATTGTCCTAACATGTTGCCTAATTTTATTTATCCATTACTAGCGTATAGCTCGTCTTAGGACGGTTGTTTTTAAGCTTTAAACAAATATTAATATATAGGGAATGTTGCGCTCCTATGACGGAGTGAAATTTTTAATTGCAGCAAATTGAAAACAAATCAAATAGATTTCTTTAAGGAAATATAGTAAAAACTTAAATAGTAAGAAATCATTCATGTTAGAACTGAAAATTATATGCTATTTTTTTCAGTTTTGAAAAAAAACTTCGCGATAAATAACATTCTGTGTAAAATATTTGTTGTTTAACAATTGTAGGTTAGAGGGTTTAGATAAATCGATATTTTGCAAAATGTGTAATATTATCAGCATTAATCTCGGAAAGATATTTTCGTGTAAACTTACCTTAAAAACTTTTACTTTGATTTTTCGCTTTAATTACTTTTTCTCCGGCATACTTGTTATTTATTCCCTTTACGGTTTGTTTTAGACTGTCCTATTCGACGGTTAGTTTGAAACTTCATTCCGAAGCTTTTTCTACAAAACAATGCGCCATCTGGTATTACAAATCGGAACAATATAAATTAACGACAATGTGCTATTGGAGCGACATCTGTTTTTAGATGAAATTTTGCTCATTTAATTTGGCATCTCAAGATTTCTGTTTCTATTGTAGGTTAGAGTGTTTAGATAGATTGATATTTTGCAAAATGTATAATATAATCAACACTAAACTCGGAAAGTTAGTTAAATTAAAAAAGTTAAGAATATCTAAAGTGTACAAATTAATATTTTAATTGTGCTAAATTAAATTAATATACAAACGCAACTTGCCGTGATATTAAGAATGTAATTAATCTTTTGTAGATCGGATAAATAGAACTCGAGTCACATTGATAATCCAATGTTTTTAAATTAGGACAAGATCACCTTGACATCTCAATGTGATCGCGTGCAAACTCAACTTGCTGTGATATTAAGGATTTAATTCGAATTTTGTAGATCGGAAAAATAGAACTCGTGTCATTGATAATTCAATGCTTTTAAATTAGCACGCGATCACCTTGACATCTAAAAGTTATCGCGTTCTGTTTTATAGCAGCCAATCACTTTGACATCTCGGAGCACACACGAATGGATCGATACGTGATGGCGCAACAATGCAGACGCTGCTGTAACGACAAGCATTCCAGACAGAGAAAGAGAGAGAGAGAGAGAGAGAGAGAGAGAGAGAGAGAGAGAGAGAGATATGGGTGTTTATATGTATAATTTTATGCAGTTTTTAGATTCGTGGTGTCCAACATGTGAGTAATATCTTGTCGCTTGTTGGGCTGCCAATCCAGCGCTGTGGAAGATTTTCATGGAAGTAATTTCTAACTTTCCGATGCCAGTAGGATGGTGCTCCATCCTGTTGGAAAATGAAGTTGTCACTGTATTCTTGCAGTTAAGACATCAACTAAATAATTAGCACATCGAGATAAGAAATTCCAGTTTTTTCTTGGAAAAAGAAGGGGCCATTCAATTTTTTGATAGAATACAGCACAGAACACATTAACCTTTAGGGAATCCCGTACGTGTTTCACTATTGCTCTAAGATTTTCAGTCCTCTACATGTGAATGTTGTGTTTGTGGACTTCCGCATTTATATGGAATGTCGATTCGTCGCTGAAAATTAGACGCTCATCAAAACCATCTTTTTCAAAATGCTCCTGCATTTCTATACAGAAATCCTGACGTGCGGTTCTGTCATTGTCATTTAGACTTTGTAATAACTACAATTTGTAGGGAGTCATTTTCAGCCACTTCCTCAAAATTTTCCAAGCAGTCAGTTGGGGAATTCGTAACTCCCGACCCGACATCTTTGTGGATTTCCTTGGGCTGCATTGGTAAATGCCATGAATATGTTCCACTTATTCAGGATTATGCGTCGTATCTCCCTGGAATTTGCCTCTACACAAGCATCCTGTTGTTTCAGATTTCTTGTGCTAGTCATAGATGCATTGTGTATTCGGCGGTGATTTCTTGGAACGTGTTGTAAAACGCTTTTTGTCCGCTCCCCTCACTCCAGAGTAAGTTGCTCTCCCAACTAAGCTACACGGACGGAATGTATCGCTGCAGATTTGTCATCCTGGCGCGTGCTTTACCTCTGTAGTACGTCACATCATCTCCCTCTTGTTTGTTTTTTTGTTGAAGCGAAGAACGAATTTTCACTAATTCTAGACGATGTGTGGAACAAACATTACACATTTTTCAAAGAACCCATGGGCCAGGGCATCCATTTTCCCGTTCGGACCGCAATGTGAAAACACAAGTTTGTCCGTGACGGGGATCGAACCTGCACTCCGAAGCAAGTTGCTCTCCCAACTAAGCTATACGGACGGATTGCATCGCTGCAGGATTGTCGTCTTGACACGTGCTTCACCTCTGTAGTACGTCACACGCCTTCTCCACAGTATTGGCGGCCAACTTGCCTGACTGGTCATGTGACTGAAAAACGTACAATCTTTTAATGACGCCACCTATGGTTACGTGGCTGTGAAAACTTGCAATCTTTTAATAACGCCATCTATATAATAAGATCGTCACTATTGGTGATGGAACGGTGCATCGTGACAATATCTTACATAGTTTTGCTTTTATGAAATGTTGTCTGTTTCATTTGTAATAACCCTGTATATTACACGCCGACCTGCATTTTCCAACATAAAACATGCTTGATGTAATGCCACTTGCACGGTTTCTACCTTTTAGGACCACGATTCAGTTGTAGGGAACCTTAATGTTAGAGATACTTATTCGCTCATAAAGTGTCGTAACATTAAGAAGTTTCCTTAAACCGAACTCACAGGATGATGATATTTTAAATGCAATTGTTAAATTTGATTATTCTATGGAAATAATTGGGTTGAAATCTAAAACACAACTGAAACTATAGTCATGATTTTTAAAAGAAACTAAGGTTTATTAAATGATTTTTTGTAATGCTATTAATTTTCACTTGATAAAGTTTTAGTAACGCAACATGACTTTTTGTCAGTGTCCTTGTAATTGAAATGTTAACTTTGTCTTCCTACAATGCTAAGTAAATTTCCGCATTTAGTTCATAACAGAAGCTTCCGAGGTGGAAACGAAAACTTCGAACTACAGTGTGCAATACGTACATAAAATATAATTGCACAGTTTTCAAATTTACATGTTTTTAACTTAATGTTAATTATTATTTTCGATGAAACATAATTAACAAATTTAGATTACTTAGAAATTTGACATAGCGCCACCCTGGTTGACCCTGGCGTGACGTACTACAGAGGTGAAAACATGTGTCAAGAAGATAAATCTGCAGCGAGACATTCTGTCTGCGTAGCTCAGTTGGGAGAGCGACTTACTCCGGAGTGAGGGGACACGGCTTCGATGCCGTCGCGGAAAAACTTGTGCTTTCACAATGGTTGACTGTAATAGGTAAAACGGTATATGTAAAAGTTGTGCCCGTTTATCTGTCCGTCCGTCTCGAGTCTGGTATCACAGCACCCAAACTACTCAACTAATTATGATAAAAGTTGGTATGAAGGGTAATTGCATCAAACAAAAATTTTAATGTTGCTTTCGGACAACGCTTTGCAACCATGCATTGGCCCCAATTTCAATTGACCAATGCTGGTTGGCCGCTGAACTACTACACCGATTTTCAGAAAAAAAAAAAAAAAAAAAAAGTGTGTGGGACTTTCGGTCTACTAAAAACTGAGAAATTATATCTCTGAACGACTTCATGGACAACCAGCACTGGCCCGAATTCAAAATTATCCAATCATTTTTTCTGCGCAGAACTGGTGCGCCGATTTTGATAAATCACGCGTATGTCTAACGTTTAGACCTCTAAAAACTCAACGCAATAGTTTTTCATAGGTAAAGCTCCACAGTGTTTTGAAATTGAATTTCTTCGCATTTTCGGCATGGCTTATAAAGGTTGCCGTTATATTTTTTTCGTTCGGCGTATAGAAATTTCTTTATCATATGAGAATAATGTAACAGCACGTACTCCTTTTTTTCTTTTGCATACATACATACATATCACTAAGCTGTTCTCTGAGATTCAGAGGTTAGCTCCAAAAAGAAATACGAAATACCAGATACTTTTACTTACTGTTGTCGTATCAAACTTACAGCGATCTTGACATACAACTCGGGCTTCACTGATATCCATTACACGCCGTATACAAGATCTTTTATACTTCATACTTATAATCTTTTTCTCATGCAGACATTCCTGAATCTGATCCACCCATGTCTTCCTTGGCCTTCCTCTGCCTTTCCTTCCTACCACTTGGGCTAAAAAAATTTCTTAGTAAGCGTCTATCACTCATTCTTTCAACATGGCCAAACAACCGAAGCATATTGGTCTCCACCTTGTTAACAACATTTTGCTTCACACCACACAACTGCAACACATCTTCATTCCTCACACAATCAGACCGTGTCTTACCACAAACCCGTAAGTAACGCATTTCTCCAGCACACAAACGACTCCTATGTTTCTTCTGCAGTACCCAGGTTTCACTGCCATACATCAGAGTAGGAACAACTACACTTTCATACACAGCCATGCGGGACTCTCTAGAGAACCCATCATTCCTGTGAAAACCTCCCAGAGCATCTATGACTTTCAATGAAGAATTCACTCGCCTACTAATTTGACCATCCAATTTGTTCTCTCTGTCAAACATGCTTGCTAAAGACACAAAATCACTTACCTGGTCAATCACAGGGCCGTTTATACTTACATTACATTCAGTGCTACCAGTTCCTCTCTCAAACACCATAACTTTGGTTTTTCCCTTATTTACACTCAGTTTGAATTTCATGCAAACTTCGTGCATCCGAGACAACATACTCTACAAATCGCTTTTGCTCTCTGCCAACAGGACAGTGTCATCAGCATACAGCAATCTGCACACACGGCTATCTCCAAGACATAAACCACTATAATCTATTTTGGCATCACGCATGCACGCGTCCATAAATATATTAAACAGCCAGGGTGACATTACACAACCTTGTCTAACTCCTGCACCAATAGAAAACCATTTTGATAAAACACCATTCACTCGTACACAAGCTCTACTACCAGCATACATGGCTTTTGCACTATTAAGTAGATTCCCAGTAACACCATATTCATCCAATACCTTCCACAAAAGTGTCGTATTTACTCGGTCGTAAACTTTATTTAAATCTATGAAGGCAGCAAAAACTTTCTTACCAACAGCCAGATACTTTTCAATCGTCATGCGTAATGCAAAAAATTGATTACTGCAGCCTTTACCAGGCATAAAACCACTCTGAACATCCCACACTTTCTCTGATGTAAGACCTCGTACTTTTTCAATAACAACCTTACCAAACACTTTCTCTGATGTAAGACCCCGTACTTTTTCAATAACAACCTTACCAAACACTTTCTCTGATGTAAGACCCCGTACTTTTTCAATAACAACCTTACCAAACACTTTCCCTGGCACACCTAGTAGGCTAATACCACGATAGTTCTTGCATTCAGTCTGATCACCTTTTCCCTTATACAGGGGAACAATAATAGCATCCTTCCAATCCCGAGGGACCATTCCTAACTCCCCGCACAACTGGCAAATTTCAGTTAACCAGTCAATTACAGTCACCACCATATTTCAACATCTAGGCAGTTATGCCATCAACTCCCGGAGCCTTACTATTCTGAAGAGATTTTAGAGCTTTACACACTTCTTTTCTTGAGATCTCTCCTGTGCTTCCATCCCCCACTGTGACATCATCTGCGTTTGTCTCAGAATCATCTTTGCTTTCCTGATCTAATAACTCACAGAAATATTCACCCCATCTTTCACTTAACTCATTGGGCTCCTATATCATTTCCCCGATCTCATTCTTCACACAACTTACAACTTTGTTTCCCCTACTTTACCTGTCTCATGTACTTCCAGAAAGACTTCCTATCTTTCCAAAATGCCATTTCATGTCTTTCCACCTTCTCCTTCCTATCTTTTGCCTTACTCTGGCGAACCAGCTTAGCAGCTTCACGCTTCTTACAGCGATATTAATTCACAGAAACGCTGCTTTGCAACATCCCCAAATAGGCTTCCTTCTTTCTCTTTACTACCTCTTCAATCTCACTATTCCACCAAGCATCACCTCTATTGTTACCCATTATTGTGGTGCCACAGACTTCTTTAGCGGCAGCGAACACTGTAACGTACCAGGAGATGTGACGTACCTGCCAGAAGGACGCACACGACATAAAGGCAGATAGGAATCAGAATAAAATGTCCGCGTAGCTTAATTGGTAGAGCAACTTATTCCGGAATGAGTGGACCCGGGTTCGAACCCCGGCGCGGAGAAAAATGACGGAGAAATTTACTTCGTTATAATGGCGCCCGAACTATCCGGATGACCCGACCGTTCAAAATCTCGCATTGGTGTGATGTTATTTCCACACCGCGAGATAGGAAAAATAAGAGAATCCTTTCTCCAGCACTTCGAAAAAAAAAAAAAAAAATAAGGGGGAGATGATGTAACGTACCAGGAGATGTGACGTACCTGCCAGAAGGACGCACACGACATAAAGGCAGATAGGAATCAGAATAAAATGTCCACGTAGCTTAATTGGTAGAGCAACTTATTCCGGAATGAGTGGACCCGGGTTCGAACCCCGGTTCGAACCCCGGATAAAAATGACGGAGAAATTTACTTCGTTATAACACATAGTTCTTAAAACATTCCCACTTTTCTAAATCCCTCTCACCAGACTTCAGCTCCTTCAGTCGTTCTCTGATTAAGTCATAATAACGCTGATGATCTTCAAGGAGCCTATAAACCTTTATTCTTTCTATCCTGGGTCTCTTCCTATTCCTTTTCCTCCAACCAACATTAAGTTTCACTCGTGACACTACCAAGTAATGATCAGAACCAACATCCGCACCTCTCATCACACGGGTATCAACAACTAAGTGTTTCAGACGCTGATCGTAGACAACAAAATCTATCACATTCTTTTGACCAAGAGTGCGATTTTCCCAAGTATATGTGTGGATAAACTTGTGGTTGAAAAATGTATTAGATACACACAAACCATTCTCAATGCAGAGTTCAATTAATCTTTCACCATTATCATTCACACAAGGATAATTAAACTTACCCAGAACATTGTCAGAAATTGCATTCTGCACAAGTACTCGGACATTGAAGTCCCCTGCTATTATAACTTTTTCTTTAGCACCAAACTTCCTCAAAACAGCTTTTAGCTCATTCCAGAAATCTTCCTTCTTATCAGAAGGTTCAGAGTCACAAGAAGCATACACTACATCAATTATGATTCTCTGATGTTTCACTTTCAAACGAATCCAGGGAATTCTCTCACTTACGCAACTATAGTGAATCAAGTAGTTCTTCATCTTTTCACTTAAAATCACACCTACACCAGCCTGTCCTTTCACATTATCCAATACTCCAGACCACACACTCACTGTGCCATTCACTTCTTCTACCCCAATTTCCTTCTTTTTGGTTTCACTTGCACACAGCACATCCAGTCTATAATTATTCATCTCCTCAATCACCTTATTCATCTTGCCATTTATACCTCTAGTATTCCATACACCAATCTTACATTCACTCAGCCGAGGTCTCTTTCTCATACGTCGTTTATAAAGTGCAGGTCGATTCCGTGGTGGACCGTCCTTCTCAAGTGTGGTAGGCCCACCATATCTCACACTTGAGTCCGGATATTGATTTCGTTTTGTCTTTTTCATCAGGTAAGTACATCAGTGTGGGGGATTAGCCCACAACTGAGGGTTCCAGTTGGTCATTCAACCTAAGGATTCTGGAACAAAACTTAGTGAGTTGGGGTCTTTTCGCCAATGTCACACAGAACTAGCTGGCACCTCTCCATAAAACAAAAAGAAAAAAACTAAGTTAACTTTCGAAAGTATGATCCGTTTCCCTGCCCTTTGCCTTAAAAATACGACCGGTGGGTATTTTTGAAATCTTGACCTACTTTTATTAAATTGCTCACAAAGCTATTAATTTCTTCTGTATATAATGTAAATGTGCTTCTACATAAACTTTGACAGCAGTTTTAAAATTTAATGCTCTATTTGTGTTAAGAATTGTGGAAAAAACTTTCTCTTATGTAGATTCAGCTTAGAACAACAATTCACCTGTTAGGTCAATGACATCATTGAGTGACGTCACCGACTTTTTTTTTCATTGAAGGTTTTACGACCACCGTAAGCAACTTAATTGCTATAAGCAGTCGCACGTCCCTAATTTAGGGTCACTGGTTCCAGGGAAGGCAGAGAGCCAGTGCCGCAAGACAAACACAACACCCATGCCTCACCGGGATTCAAACTCGGACCCATTTCGGACGAATGATCAGAAGCCATCGCTTAGACCACTGCGCCACCTTGACGTTAATGCTTCTCGAAGAGATATCTTCACCAGGAATTTCGCCACCATTCTAGCGGACTGTGGGTGGTCCCCCCTTTCTTGGTTTAAGAATCTTGGGTGAACTTCTCACGAACCCTTATCTCTCCCTTGTTCTACTTTTTGCAAATGCCTTTTAAATGCCCTCCCTAATTAAACATAATAATCTCTTAATTAGGTACGTCATTGTTCAAATCATCAACACAATTATTAAAATAATTTTATTATACCCTTTAGGCCCATCCCCCCAATTAATTAATGATTCCAGACGCCCAATCTCGAATCAATATATAGACGATCGCAAATTCATCAATTTTCAATTATGGTATGTGCATGCTGTTAAAAGAGTCATAGGTTTTAGCTATATAGAGTAAAATGCAATAACCGTTTTGAATATCTTGCAAGTTAACATAATTTCTCATTTTCTGAAATGCTTCAGGGAATGTTGGAGATGGTATCGTTTCTTTCACCACTTTTCGCCCAACAGCATAAGGAAGGGATTCATGGTGTTTTTTGACTTCGTTGCTCTGAGAGGAAGTGAATGGGCAATGATCTTTTCGTAAGGAGAGTATCCAGCATATAGTTTTTCTAACATCTCCAGGTTTCAATGAGGTAGTTTTCACGGCACTGAATCGATGAGAAATTGATAGGCCAGGGGTCACAGAAGGAGTCAAGCGAAAGGATCTCAGACAGCAGGCGATAAAATTAACTTTCATTCTTTCTGGAAGGAAGGACAAAACACAGGGGTCTGGATTTACCTTCTAGAGGGAGGAAGACTAGAAAGAAGAGACATCTGAAGCCGAGAGGGACTTTCGATCGGCCTCATGGTGGCAGAGTTTTGAAGATTTCTCCTTGCTGGTAGAATAAAAGTGGGAAAAAATGTCAGATATCAGAAAGCGAGATTGAATGAAAAACAGAATCGGGAAAGAGAAACTTAGCAGCTAAGTATATTAAGAGGGAAGCCTAATTGAATAGTAAGCAGAAACAGATCAAAGTGTTATTACTTTATACAGAGAAACGTAAAGAAATCAAGACAAAGCTCCCCGAAGGTGACTTCTTCCCACATACTTCACGGAATAAACCTTGTCTTCAGTACAGAAGATCGAGTTCTCACTTTAGCCGGTATTTTATTTGTTTCGTCATCGTGGCAAAATATAATTAAAATCCGGAATTCCTAAATTCTGTGCAAACAAAGATCTAATAATCCATGGCGATAGGGCACTTAAAAAACTCAGTAAACAGCCCTGTAACAATAGACTGACAAAGCTGAATGAACAGTCCTGTGATATATTACAAAGAGATTATCGAGATGTAGGAAATACTGTATTACTTTGCATAACACGTGGCGAAGGAAAGAGAGAATAGATTATAATATCCAATGGAAGGTAATGAAAGCCTAAAGACAGAGGTTAATGAAAGCCTGCCGCATTGCCTCTCAGGAACTAAAGCAAACCGCCTAGCGCAAGTGTGCACGAAACTCCTAGAAAACACACGCGATGTACGTTTCATCAAGAGAATTGTTACGTGCGATGAAAAGTGGGTCTATTTCAGTAATTCTAACACACAACGGCAGTAGTTGAGCCTGGACCAGCTTCCTGAACCTGTTGCCAAACGTGGGCGCTTCGAGCACAAGGTGATACTCGGCGTCTGGTGGATTTTCGAAGGGATAATCCATTACGAATTTGTTTCAGATGGTCGGACCATCAACGCTAACCTCTACTCTGAAAAGCTGGATCAGATGTATGACGTTTTTGAGGAGAAGTAACCGGAACTGGTGACACAACGCGAGCTATCCTACAGTAAGACAACGCTCGGCCTCATACCGCGCGAACGATCCGGGCAAAACTCCAGAAACTTGAAAGCATCGAACTGATGCCACACCTAGCATATAGTCCGGATCTTGCCCCGTCGGATTATTACATGTTCCGTTCCGTGGCTGACTTCCTTCGCGGATGGCACTTCAACAACCAGCATGATGTGGCAGTTGGGGTAAAGGACTTTGTGACGTATATTCTAAATTAGGGATGTAAGGTCAGGTGATGCGTAACATCACAGCCTCTCCTTGACAAATGTCAACCCCGCCTTCTCGTGGTGCATCCTGTTCCCACTAAAGGGGCTCTGACGACCGCCAATAGCGGTATAACTATACCATCGGGATCAGAGGAAATTCTATCCCACACTCACCAACCCGCTTGGCCAGCGTGGTGAGTTATGGCCAAACCCCTCCAAAATGACTCCACAACTTAAATCTTGGCCCTCAGTCTCCGGCAGCTGGAATGTACCTGGCCAAGGCAGCGGCCAGTGCGACATGAAGGCAGAGGGTGCTAAGAATCCCCGGAGGACCGGACTAGGCTGCCATCTGATGCTGACCTTGGCAACGTACAATGGACGCTCCCTATCTTCTGATTCAAGGCTTCTTGAATTGGAAGAGGAACTACAAAGGATCAAGTGGGACATCGTGGGGCTAAGTGAGGTAAGGAGAAAAGGAGAAGATCTCGTCGAACTGAAAAGTGGACATCTCTTCTACTATCGTGGGACAGATACTGGCAGAACTAGTGGTGTTGGATTTATAATAAACAAGAAACTGAAGGATAAAGTGGTAGAAGTTGAAAGTTCCTCTGACAGAGCTGCACGACTCGTTATCCAACTCTCGAGAAGATACCAGGCTCAGATTATTCAAACTTATGCACCCACCACAAGTCATGCTGAAGAAGAAATTGAAGAATTTTATGAGGAAATTTGTCATCTAAATAATAAAGGTAAGCAGCACTTGAAAATAATTATGGGAGATTTCAATGCAAAAATAGGGCAACGGCAACAGAATGAAACTTCAGTAGGTAAATTCGGTCACGGCAACAGAAACCAGCGTGGAAATACTCTCGTTGAGTTTGCAGAGGCAGAAGGGTTTTTCATCTTGAACTCCTTCTTCAAGAAAAAGCCACACAGGAAATGGACATGGAGACATCCAAATGGGACGACAAGTGAAATTGATTTTATTATGTGTAACAAAAAATTCGTCATAGAAGACTGCAGTGTGCTAAACAAGTTCAACACAGGTAGTGACCATAGATTGGTGAGATGTAAGATGCACCTCAACACTAAACTTGAACGTGGCAAGCTCATAAGACAAACAAAATGTATTGACATAACCAACCTTAAAAAACACCATAATACCTTCAAGTTGGAACTGAAGAACAGGTTCTCTGCTTTAGAAGGCCTAACATTGGAAGAAGTGGACATCTCTGAAGTTAACAGAAAAGTAACCAAAGCTCTTATGGAAACAGCAACAAAATTAGCTGGGTCTAAGAACAAGTTGCATGTAAATAAATTATCAGGAAAAACGAAAATGTTGATGCAAAAAAGAAGAGAGATGAGGACAACTAAAGAAGATGTGACTTCCAAAGTGGAATATATAGAGCTATGCAAGACAGTACGAAAAAGTATCACTGAAGACGTAAGAAAATTCAACTGTGAACTAGTGAGGAAAGCAATTGAAAACAACCAAAGCCTAAAGATAGCAAAGGGACATCTCAGTAAGGGAAGAAAACAGATTATGGCACTGAGAAAAGAAGATGGTTCTGTAACAAGAAATAGAGGCGAAATTTTGACAAGAGTGAAAGATTTCTACTCCAAATTATATGAAAGGGATGATACATGCACTCCAGACATCATGAAAGATACCAATACCAGAGTTCCTCCAGTCCTTCCAGCAGAAGTTGCACATACAATCAAGAACATGAAGCGGGGAAAAGCTCCAGGAGAAGATGGAATTACTGTAGACATCATACAAGAAGCAAGTGGAGAAATCGAAACAGTACTCGCCCAAATTTTCACTCGATGCCTTAATGAAGGAAAGATTCCTGAGGATTGGAACACCGCTACAATGATCCTGCTACATAAGAAAGGTGACATTGAGGATCTTGGAAACTACAGACCTATCAGCCTCCTATCAGTAGTTTATAAAATCTTCACTAAAGTTCTTTCACACCGCTTGAAGGTAACACTGGACATGGCTCAACCGAGAGAACAAGCTGGATTCAGGAGTGGCTACAGCACAATAGATCATATCCATGTGCTGAGAGAACTAATTGAAAGAGCGAGGGAATATGAACTTCCATTGTGCATGGCTTATATCGATTATGAAAAAGCCTTTGATTCGGTGAAACCATCAGCAGTTACAATGGCTCTGAAAACCTGCGGTATTGAAGATGCATACATTAATATTATTAATAACATCTATGAAAATGCAAGTGCAAAGATTAGGCTGTTTGAAAATACAACACACATAAAAATTGGAAAGGAGTGAGACAAGGTGACACCATATCTCCGAAGCTCTTTAATGCCACATTGGAGGGTGTTTTTCAGTCACTGAGCTGGGAAAACAAGGGGATAAAGATTAATGGAGATTATCTAACCCACCTTCGTTTTGCTGATGACGTAGTCATTTTTGCAACTAGCCCATCAGAGCTGCAGAGTATGATCCAGGAACTTGCTGACAAGAGTAAAGAAGTGGGATTAAAAATGAACTTTCAGAAGACAAAAGTGATGTTCAATGCTTTTACAAGAAATGAAGATTTATCGATTGATGGAGAAAAGCTGGAGATAACAGATACGTACGTTTATCTTGGACAGCAGATATCAAGTGAGGGTCACATTGATGAAGAAATTAATCGGCGTACAAAACTTGCCTGGAGAGCTTTTGGAAGAAACAGCATAATTTTCAAGAGCAATATGCCATTATGTCTTAAAAGAAAAGTGTTTGATCAATGCATCCTTCCAGTGCTTACGTATGGTGCAGAGACGTGGACCTTAACTAAAAGAAACATACAAAGGCTGCAGACAACTCAAAGAAGCATGGAGAGGTGCATGCTTGGTGTAACCAGGAGAGATAAGAAGAGGAACTCGTGGATCCGAAAAATGACAAGAGTGGAAGACATCATGATCAGAGTTAAATCCCTGAAATGGCAATGGGCTGGACATACTGCCAGAAGGACAGATCATCGATGGACAGCCGAAATTTTAGATTGGATTCCAAGGGACAGGAAAAGACCCAGAAGAAGACCACATGGGAGATGGGTGGATGAAATTCGAAAGTATGCAGGGGTGACATGGAGGAGACTGGCACAAGACAGACCGTTGTGGAGGAAACTTGGGGAGACCTTCGTCCAGCAGTGGATTGATAATGGTTGACAATGATGATGATGATGATTCTAAATTAACTTTCTTTTTTAGATCAAACAGAGATCTTCGCTCTTTCCACGTTTTATAAGTGAGTCACGGAAAAATTCTCATTGGCCGCCACCGGGAGTCGAACCCAGGGTCTTCCAGTTACGCGCCGGATATGCTTCCGCTACACCGCAGCGGCCTCGAATTCCTCCAGACTCACACACGCTAACTGCCAAGCCAAGTTGGCAGGTTGCTTCTTGGAGCCCCGCAAAATGCTGGGGATTCACCAAAGATGGTAAGCAGCAACTGAAGAAATAATTAGAAAGCGAATGAATAATTAATACAGACATTTAACGTGGACCAGGAACATCAAACAAAGATCTTTGCTCTTTCCACGTTTATAAGTGAGTCACGGAAAAATTATCATTGGCCGCCACTGGGAGTCGAACCCAGGGGCTTCCAGTTACGCGCCGGATATGCTTCTGCTACACCATAGCGGCCTCGAATTCCTCCAAACTCACACACGCTAACTGACAAGCCAAGTTGGCAGGTTGCTTCTTGGAGCCCCGCAAAATGCTGGGGATTCACCAAAGATGGTAAGCAGCAACTGAAGAAATAATTAGAAAGCGAATGAATAATTAATACAGACATTTGACGTGGACCAGGAACATCAAATAAAGATCTTAGCTCTTTGAGTCTGGAGGAATTCGAGGACGCTGTGGTGTAGCGGAAGCATATCCGGCGCGTAACTGGAAGACCCTGGGTTCGACTCCCGGTGGCGGCCAATGATAATTTTTCCGTGACTCACTTATAAACGTGGATAGAGCGAAGATCTTTGTTTGATGTTCCTGGTCCACGTTAAATGTCTGTATTAACTTTCCTTTTTAGTTTCTTTCACTATGTAAATTTTGAGTTTGTTCTCAGGTATAATTCACACTTAACGTGATATCTTCTCTCTCAAACGAATACTGTTGGCAACAATTGAGGTCAGAATAAACGTGACGTATGCCTGTTATGAGATAAGAACCAGAGATATAAACTATGACACAACAGTTGCTCGAGTGGGATACTGATTTGTTAAGTAAAATGTGAAGTGCTATGTTGTATTGATGAAATCATCTGGAATAAAAGCCAATTTCCGTAAGTTTGACTTCTGTTTTAAATGTTTCGTATGGCCGTTAAGGTTTAATTTAGGAACTCTTTCATCGTATGGTTATGTTTTAAAATAACGTAAGAAGAGCGATGAAAGTTCAGTTCGAAAAGACATTACGTTATAAGTTCTTCGCCTCAAAGGATAAGAACTGGTACCGCCGCGGAGTCGAAGAACTGGCAGACAGATGGATAAAGACGGTGCAGCACGACGGCCTATACTTTGAATGCTAGTCAGCTTTCGTCGTAAAGGTATGTATGAAGACATAAAGTGATCCAAATATTGCAAAACTTTCGACTCACCCTCTGTAGAATCGAAGAACTGGCAGACAGATGGCTAAAGACGGTGCAACCCAATGGCCTATACTTTGAATGCTAGTCAGCTTTCGTCGTATAGGTACGTATGAAGACATAAAGTGATCCAAATATTGCAAAACTTTCGACAGGCTCCGTAGAATCGAAGAACTGGCAGACAGATGGCTAAAGACGGTGCAACACGATGGCCTATACTTTGAATGCTAGTCAGCTTTCGTCGTAAAGGTATGTATGAAGACATAAAGTGATCCAAATATTGCAAAACTTTCGACAGGCTCCGTAGAATCGAAGAACTGGCAGACAGATGGCTAAAGACGGTGCAACACGACGGCCTATACTTTGAATGCTAGTCAGCTTTCGTCGTAAAGGTATGTATGAAGACATAAAGTGATCCAAATATTGCAAAACTTTCGACTCACCCTCTGTAGAATCGAAGAACTGGCAGACAGATGGCTAAAGACGGTGCAACCCAATGGCCTATACTTTGAATGCTAGTCAGCTTTCGTCGTATAGGTACGTATGAAGACATAAAGTGATCCAAATATTGCAAAACTTTCGACAGGCTCCGTAGAATCGAAGAACTGGCAGACAGATGGCTAAAGACGGTGCAACACGACGGCCTATACTTTGAATGCTAGTCAGCTTTCGTCGTAAAGGTATGTATGAAGACATAAAGTGATCCAAATATTGCAAAACTTTCGACTCACCCTCTGTAGAATCGAAGAACTGGCAGACAGATGGCTAAAGACGGTGCAACCCAATGGCCTATACTTTGAATGCTAGTCAGCTTTCGTCGTATAGGTACGTATGAAGACATAAAGTGATCCAAATATTGCAAAACTTTCGACAGGCTCCGTAGAATCGAAGAACTGGCAGACAGATGGCTAAAGACGGTGCAACACGATGGCCTATACTTTGAATGCTAGTCAGCTTTCGTCGTAAAGGTATGTATGAAGACATAAAGTGATCCAAATATTGCAAAACTTTCGACTCACCCTCTGTAGAATCGAAGAACTGGCAGACAGATGGCTAAAGACGGTGCAACCCAATGGCCTATACTTTGAATGCTAGTCAGCTTTCGTCGTATAGGTACGTATGAAGACATAAAGTGATCCAAATATTGCAAAACTTTCGACAGGCTCCGTAGAATCGAAGAACTGGCAGACAGATGGCTAAAGACGGTGCAACACGATGGCCTATACTTTGAATGCTAGTCAGCTTTCGTCGTATAGGTACGTATGAAGACATAAAGTGATCCAAATATTGCAAAACTTTCAACTCATCCTCTGTAGAATCGAAGAACTGGCAGACAGATGGCTAAAGATGGTGCAACACGATGGCCTATACTTTGAATGCTAGTCAGCTTTCGTCGTAAAGGTACGTATGAAGACATAAAGTGATCCAAATATTGCAAAACTTTCGACTCACCCTCTGTAGAATCGAAGAACTGGCAGACAAATGGCTAAAGACGGTGCAACACGATGGCCTATACTTTGAATGCTAGTCAGCTTTCGTCGTAAAGGTACGTATGAAGACATAAAGTGATCCAAATATTGCAAAACTTTCGACAGGCTCTGTAGAATCGAAGAACTGGCAGACAGATGGCTAAAGACGGTGCAACACGATGGCCTATACTTTAAATGCTAGTCAGCTTTCGTCGTAAAGGTACGTATGAAGACATAAAGTGGTTCAAATATTGCAAAACTTTCGACTCACCCTCTGTAGAATCGAAGAACTGGCAAACAGATGGCTAAAGACGGTGCAACACGATGACCTATACTTTGAATGCTGGTCAGCTTTCGTCGTATAGGTACGTATGAAGATATAAAGTGATCCAAATATTGCAAAACTTTCAACTCATCCTCTGTAGAATCGAAGAACTGGCAGACAGATGGCTAAAGATGGTGCAACACGATGGCCTATACTTTGAATGCTAGTCAGCTTTCGTCGTAAAGGTACGTATGAAGACATAAAGTGATCCAAATATTGCAAAACTTTCGACAGGCTCCGTAGAATCGAAGAACTGGCAGACAGATGGCTAAAGACGGTGCAACACGATGGCCTATACTTTGAATGCTAGTCAGCTTTCGTCGTATAGGTACGTATGAAGACATAAAGTGATCCAAATATTGCAAAACTTTCAACTCATCCTCTGTAGAATCGAAGAACTGGCAGACAGATGGCTAAATATGGTGCAACACGATGGCCTATACTTTGAATGCTAGTCAGCTTTCGTCATAAAGGTACGTATGAAGACATAAAGTGATCCAAATATTGCAAAACTTTCGACTCACCCTCTGTAGAATCGAAGAACTGGCAGACAAATGGCTAAAGACGGTGCAACACGATGGCCTATACTTTGAATGCTAGTCAGCTTTCGTCGCAAAGGTACGTATGAAGACATAAAGTGATCCAAATATTGCAAAACTTTCGACTCACCCTCTGTAGAATCGAAGAACTGGCAGACAAATGGCTAAAGACGGTGCAACACGATGGGCTATACTTTAAATGCTAGTCAGCTTTCGTCGTATAGGTACGTATGAAGACATAAAGTGATCCAAATATTGCAAAACTTTCGACAGGCTCTGTAGAATCGAAGAACTGGCAGACAGATGGCTAAAGACGGTGCAACACGATGGCCTATACTTTAAATGCTAGTCAGCTTTCGTCGTAAAGGTACGTATGAAGACATAAAGTGATTCAAATATTGCAAAACTTTCGACTCACCCTCTGTAGAATCGAAGAACTGGCAAACAGATGGCTAAAGACGGTGCAACACGATGACCTATACTTTGAATGCTGGTCAGCTTTCGTCGTATAAGGTACGTATGAAGATATAAAGTGATCCAAATATTGCAAAACTTTCAACTCATCCTCTGTAGAATCGAAGAACTGGCAGACAGATGGCTAAAGACGGTGCAACACGATGGCCTGTACTTTGAATGCTAGTCAGCTTTCGTCGTAAAGGTACGAATGAGGATATAAAGTGATCCAAATGTAGCAAAACTTTCGACTCACCCTCTGTAGAATCGAAGAACTGGCAGACAGATGGCTAAAGACGGTACAACACGATAACCTATACTTTGAATGCTAGTCAACTTTCGTTGTAAAGGTTCGTATGAAGACATAAAGTGATCCAAATATTGCAAAACTTTCGACTTACCCTCTGTAATTTGACCAAAGTGCTCCAACTTCGATGTGTCCCAATTAACGGAAATCAACTGTATACACAATCATTTCACATACCTTAGTTTCTTTTACAAAAACGTCTATTTTCGTTTGCGATTTTGATTTCAACCCAATTATTTCCAGAGCACGACCTAGTTTAACAAGTGTTTGAAATATCACCACCCAGCGAGCTTGCTTAAAAGAATCTCCTTAATGTTAAAAGACACTGATCTCCTAAATGTTAAAACGTACATCAGTGTCTTTAACATTAAAGTTCGCCACAACTGAATCATGATCCGAAAAATATAACGGGAAATGAATTCTCCCACAACCCGTAAGTGGCGGTACATAAAGTATGTTTTGTTCTGGGAAAGGCAGTTTCATGAAGTAATATACACTACACTGTTAAAAATTTGGGGGCAGGTTGCACCAAAAAGTGGTGCTACACCAGCTGCACCACTTTCTGGAAAAATATACAACATTGTGTTTTGCAAACAAAACCAAATAACATGGTGAAAGCTTGCACCATAATGTGGTACGCCTTAAAACAACGTGATGCAAATTGCACCAATTGTTGGGTTTTGTTTGCACCACACCATGGTGTATCTTCTCCAGCAAGTGGTGCAGCACCACTTTTGTTAACAGTGTAAATTCCGGTTGATTGGGCCGTCGGCTAATCGAAGCAGCCGTTTATTTGTGACAATTCTTGAAGAACATCCCAAATGAGCTCTTTGGGATAAAGCTTCCCATAATTGGGGAAGTCACTTAATAAAGGAAAAAAGGTACTAACCCTGATGTGTCCCATTTAACCGGAATCTACTGTATTGGCGGTTGGCAGATGCCAAGGGTGTCGCGGTATATCAAGGAATGATTTATTTCGAGCACATCTGTTCAGTCCAAAGGGAGGGCGATAAATCGAGATGCGGTACATCGGGGGTTGACTGTATGTGGTAGATATTGAAATTCGATAAACCTAAATTAAACATTTAAATTTACTGTCACTTATTCAATAGTGTCCAAAATATGAAAAATTAAAAATTTGAGAGCTACCGTCCTTTTACCTAGTACGTAGATATCACTTTGATTGAAACGGGAAAGAAACATCACACGTATTTTCTAAACGAATTTGTCTGATGTTCTCAGCCTGATATTAATACGATTTTCCCTTATTTTTGAATAATTTTCGAATTTGGTTAAACTTAAAAGAAACAGAACAATAAACATCTGAACATCTTTAATTAATGCTTCTCATCCTACTGCATAATAGCTTTTCTTTCTCCCTTCATTTTATTAATTAATTTGTCCTTAAGAGGAAAGGGGACGTGGGCGTATATAGCATTGTTTTTCGGGGGGAAGGGCGAAAATGGGAGTTTTTGAAATCCATCAGGACAAAGTGAAAGTTAATGAAAAATAGAAGAAAAAATTAAAGCATTATTTTCTAATGTAAGCTGATGTATATTTATTAAATTAAAGCATTTTTTTTAATGTAAGTCGCATTTTAACAAAGAACTGAAACACTTTCAAGTGGATGCCGAAAATTCTGACAGCATAACTTTTTTTTTTTTTAGAGGAACAGTATGGACATTTATTATTACTGAACGAATACCTCGGAGAGAGAAAGAGAGAGAGAGAGAGAGAGAGAGTGAGTGATCTGCTGCTCTAAACCACATAATAATTTCAATTTGCTTCCCCATTCCCCAAAAATTTGGTTAAAGGAAGGGGAACAACAATTTTTAATGGATTTCGCCGTTACTGGCTTGAAAGCGTAATTCCTTACTTTCTGTTCACATTTTTTTAAAAATCTACAAGAAATGCTGTCTGTTGGGGCAATGAAATCCACATATTTGAAATTCCGCTGAAGTACCAATAACTCTGTTCCCGACGTTTAATCAGCGTGCTTCGGGCAAATTCTGTGAAATAGTCCTGTCGATCGTAATTCAACAAACGCGCGCGTACTGGAGTGTTGCTTTATTTATTTATTACGCTGTTTCCCCATCCAGACGTTGTTTCAGAATTGAGGACTAAACTTTCTAGTATTTGTCGTTTACTTTCTGCATCGCCATTTGATCAATCGCTTCATTCTCGAGGACAGGGAAGATCACATAATTTATTCCATTGACAGCATCAGTGATGTATTCAGGCATCTTCTCAAGGGCGCTCGCCCCCCCCCCCCCCCGAGGTTCTTGGGTGATCTCCCCTTATACCTAGTCTAATTGATTTTGTTTATAGCTAAATATTTAGAGAAATTAATTGAAAAAAACTTAAGAAAATGAAGGAAAATATTGTATTAATTTAAAAAAAAACAAAAAACCTCTACATGGACTTCAATCTGAAATGTCTATCATCCTTCAATAAAGCATTAAACAGTCCTCGCTGAAGGGGCAATTTTTCAAGCACTGACAACTTGGGTTACTTCCGCAATATAAAACTAATTAAACAGAGTACAGATGTTTGCACTGCAATACATCATCATATTTTGGAAGCTGGCATTCAGCTTTATTTCAGTCTTCTGGATATCAACTTTCCACTTACACGGTTAAGCCTCAGTGCAGCTAACGTGACGTTAGTGCTTCCAATGTAACAAAATATTTGCTACCTAGTTTTTTAACAATAGCAAATTATTAGAAATTGTTTCCTTAAATAGTTGGGGTTTTTTTCCCCTGGAAGTGGGTAGTTTACACTCTGTGACAAAAAATATAAATATTTAAAAAGATGCGCCTCAAATTTGCATCCAAACGGTTAGTTAATTTATTTATTTTTTACTATTGAGTGCTAATCTAAATAATCTAAAGAGGCTGAAACCAAATGGCAGGGGAATGATTTACACCATACGTTTTCAGGTAACACTAATGATTCCTTTATAATCGGAAACACGCTTGTAGTAAGAAGACATTTTTACAAATCCTAATGTTTTTTTGGGGGAGGGGGTTCTCCAGCACAGCGTTATCTTACTAGCATCCTCAATATTTTACACCATCCCATGGTGAAATCCATGGTGTATTACTGAATTAAAGCAAAGTATTTAATTCAGTAATGCACCATACATTTTATCAACATTTTTTCATACATTTTTTCATACAGGTATTTAATTCGTAATGCACGTTTTACATTTTCAATTGCTTGTATGAAATTAAAAATATACAAATAAATGTAAATTCCAAGAACTCTGTAGATTTCTTGGAATTTACAGCATAAGAAAATTTTTTGTACTCTATTTAAAATTGTTATATGCATTGTAATATATAAATAGAATTCTGATAAGCATATAATCAGTCACCAAGTTTCAGCCCCCTCAAATTTGTGCCCCCCTTTCCCCCTTCCTCAGAAAAAAAAACTCTCTGAATGCAACGTTGGACAGTATAGCATTGTGTCCACTGTATTGGGAATTAGGAGGAAAATAATAACCCTAAGATAAGTACAAAGAGAAACGAATATTTTGTCTTGTGTTAGCAGAGAAGAAAGTGAACCTCTTGTCATGAGCAAGGCACAGAGAGCAATGTGATTGGCTGCAAAGTGACTAATCATTGCGATGTCTTCTGAAGGCGAGGCGAGAAAGCAACCAAGTAGATACACAGTGTCCAATGGTAAGGAGTTCTGCGCGTTTTCTCAGGCATGTGACGTCAGAAGCCAGAGGTCCTTACGTAAGATGCGTGGTTCGTGCTAACGATAATCACCTTTGCATTCAGGCACCATGTGGGCATTTCCGAGCCGCAGGCAAGAATTCCGAGAAAATACAGTGCCATGGCATAACAGGCAAGAGAGCTCTTAACCCATCTGTACCCTCACAATTAAAAAACGCGTAGTTTTTCGATGTATCCGGAGGCCGAACTTTTCCTGTTAATCAACAATACATACATCAGGTGTTTTTGATTGTACTATTTTGTGCTTTTAATGGTAAAAAGCATGAGTTCCTTTTCAGCGACCACATTTCGACCACAGATCCTTAGAACTTAGTTTATGAATATAAGAAAATATCCATTTCAATTAAAAATGATGCTAAAAATTAAGAAGGCTATTTAAAAAACTTCTAAGACTGGAAGTGAATAACATAAAGGTTTTTTGGTTATACAAAGGACTGATTTCGTTCCCTCAAAGTGGGTCAACTGAACACGCAGGATGTGTTTGTACACAGGCACAGGTTTTTTTATTGTCGTGGGGGAGGGGGTAAAGAAGTGTTACAAAAGATTAATTTTTGGAACAAAGCATAGGTTTTTCATTCTCCCTGTTTCAGTCTTTCTCGCTTAAATGCCTCCATGTCCTTCTATGCGATTATGCCGGTAATTGCAAAGCTACTTTTTAAAGGTAGCCAGCTACTGCTACGAGCAGTGGCGTAACTACCCCCACCCCACCCCCACCCCACCCCCAGCTGCGGGAAGGCGTAAGTCACCAAGGGGCGTACCGCAGCTTCCAGTTATAGTTTTTTGAAAAAATTCGAACATGCACAAAGACAAACAAACAAGTAATTAATCAAAAGGTTTATCATGAAATAAATAAGGGATTACACCATATACTACAAATTTTGAAATTTTGAAGATGACAATCCGATTTTTGGTGTAAATGTGACAAGGATGGTAAATTAAATAATATCCGAAAACTTGAACATTTCATCGTCCTGGCGGGGGACCCGAACCCGCGTCTCCCAGATAGCGCCTGGGTATGCAAACCACTACACCACCCAGAACGACCAAGTTTCAAGTTTCCGATTCATTTGAATATAACCATCAAACTTAGTCGTTCTGGGTGGTGTACTGGTTAGCATACCCGGGAGCTATCAGGGATACGCGGGTTCGGGTCCCGCTCTAGGACGATGAAATGTTCAAGTTTTCGGATATTATCTAATTTACCATCCTTGTCACATTTAGACCAAAAATCGGATTGTCATCTTCAAAATTTACACTAAAGGTTCAGATTTTCATTTAAGGTACATTTAACTTTGCCTAAATAAATGTCAAGTTTCACTTTTAAAGAACTGGATGTCCTACAGATTGAAGCTATTCTGCCCTTTTGGCTCTGAGTTGTAATACGATCGCACTCCGATCGCCCTCTCTCTGCGCTGCTCAGGAAAAGCGCGAGGCCACATAGGGATTCCTAATGGAGGATGTAGAGAAACAGTCAGTCAGTCACCTAGGATTGCGCACATGACAGACGTTAACGTTTATTCACAGCAGCCGCAGATTTGCCATGTACAAGATGGTAATTTCTTCAAGTGATTTATTTTAGTTTTGTACAAAACAATTACATGTATTGTTAAATCTATTACTTAAAACGTTAAAACTACAGAGCTCTAGGTACCTGCATTACTTTTCCAGATCCTCTCCCTGACTTCCTGAAACCCCTCCCATCCACCCCACACACACCGCAAAAATCGCATCCTCCCTCGTGCTTGAAATCCTGGGGAAATTACTGCGCTTAGGGGCGCTGAAGTAAATCTTGAGGGGGCGCTCATTGTTCTAGTTACGCCACTGGCTACGAGGCGTGTTAAGTCAGTAATAATGCCTACGCGCAAGTGTCTCGCGCATGTCTTGTTGCCTAGCGACCAGTCAGAGACAAACAATCTTTTGTACCATTAGCTTCATTTTACTGCGTAATAGAATTCCGTACATCTATCTATTTGTTCGTATTTAATTGTGTTCAAAATGGATGACTCTCTTTCAAGGGTGTCGACGAGTGTCAAACAACGATCAATTATAGAGTTTTTAATTCATGAGAATATATTTCCCAAAGAAATTCACGCTAGATTATGATTCTGGAGCTTTGGACATAAACACTCTTCGTCGTCGGATAAGAAAATAAAAGGGCAGTGGAGGAATGTTGGCCGTAAGGGATCAGCCGCGGAGTGGGAGGCACGTAATCGCGACTTGCGATTTGTACACGCAAAACATCGATGAGCTCATCAGGGGAAATCGAAGGATAACTCAGAGAACGATAGCAGGCAGGACCGTAGCAAGCTTTTCTTATCTGAGAGGACGAGACTTGAAATTATGCCCCTTTTGAGTTCCACTCAAATAATACGTGGTTTTTACTTTCTCACACACGCCGCCGTTATAGGAAAGTTCGAATTATGATCATTCAAAAGTCGCACCTTAGGTTTTTGACGTAATTTTATTAAAAATGTAAAAACTAGGTAAATATCCAAGAACCACAGGTTGTAAATACCAAGTAAAGGGTAAACATTATGAGAACGCCAACAACACAACATTCCACAGAAATGCAGGACGAAAAACAAACCAGCGAAAAACGAATAAGTATCGGGTAGTGAACGTAACAATTAGAAAAGCTTTAGGGACAGGGTTGGGAAAAATCCCTTTCAAATTTAAACGCTCATAGAACTTTGGGCGCGGAGCAGAAAATTAACTCTTCATTCCAACGACATGTTGTAAAGCCCCCCCCCCCGAGCTTACAGGGCAGAAAATTATTAGGTCAAATTTTGAAACAAAAATCGCGATACGCGATTTACATATTCTTGTTAATCATGTACCGAATAATTATAACTTACAATAATTATAAGGGAGTACTTCTGTTTAATAAATATAGAAAAATCTAACCAGAAAAAGAATTTAATTTACTGCTTCTTCTAATCATTTAACTTTCTTGTACTGTAACATTACTAGTAACTGGATAAGAATAAATGTACGAAAGTCAACCTCCTTCTTAATTGTTATAGCACCTGACTAATTTTCCTGGTAAATTTAGGAGGTCGCCCCTACCTTCGGGAAATTTTGTGCGCCACGGGCTACGCTAGAGGGCACGGGCCCGGCCCGGGCCTTTGCTCATTTCTAAGTTGAGAAAACGGGCCGGGCCTTCAATATTTAATGTAAAACAGACACGGGCCGAGCAGGGTTTTTCCTTTTTTTTTTTTTTTTTTTTTTTTTTTTTTTTATGAGCAAAACAATCGCTGTACGAAGCCTTTCTCGTTTGGAAAACTCGCAACATACAGCAGCAGGATAAGATTGAATAATTTCCGCTGATGGAAAAAATAGAAGTTTTACGACATCCTCCCCTCCTACAAAACAATTGGAGTGGTTCAGTTCCCTTAGTTTTTCAATGTGAATGTGGTCCCTTCTCTCTCTCTAACTATCACCCTCTCTCATGCTTCAGGGCAGGCTATTAACTGCAGCATTTATAAACCGAGCCACCCGCTCGCAGACGATCTTTTTATTGTTCTGGTCGACGGCACTTTGTTCTCTACATGTGTGAAAAGCTGTCTTGAATGGCACTGGAGAAATGGGCTGGGAGAAACTTACTTCTGTGTATAAATCTGTGCCGTATTTTCCGCATTTGTACTATCAGGCAGCCGTTTTCAAAACTTCTGTGACCCTGATTAGCTAGACAGTCTGTCGTTGTTTTCCCTTATCATATGCTCAGTTCAGTGTTCCTGAAAAATAGTCTTCCGTACTTATTATGGAGTTTAAGAAAGCGAAAGATTTTCGCGAAATAATCGCTTCCGGAGAATATGTGCTTGTAGACAATGTAAAGGGGAAAAGCGATTATAATGAATAAAGCTTTTAACTAAGCTAGTAATGTTTTATAATGCTTCTGCTACTGAATTATATGCTTGTACTAAGCTAATGCTTCTTCTAATGGTTGTTGTTTGTTAATTAAATCATGAATAAACTTTCCTGCTAGTAATGTAGTAACAATAATGAACAAGCGTTTAACTGCTAGTAATGTTGTGGTAGTAATTAAGATGAATAAAGTCTTAACGCTGGTTGCTAATAATAATCAACTAATGACATAAACCTAACAGCCAGACAGAGATCTGAGAAAAACTATGAACTGAGAAAGACGTACTTACGAAAAAGCTCTTTTATTAGATAACTTTTGAATCATCCAACGCACACACACTACTCGTATCACAATAATGAAGAATAAACCTAATCACATAGAACGAAGCTCTCCCTATCCAACAACAAACGCTCTGGCTATACAACAACAAACGCTCTCCTTCACATAAACCAACGCTCTCCTTACGTATCGTTGAACGCGCCTATTTATACTGGCTACCACCACGTCATGACTTACACTCATTGCCAGATCTCATTCAGCGGGTGAAATAACATATCGTTCAGTAAGAAGATAATTTACATAGTAAAATAAAATAACCAGAGATAGTAAAAATCAAAAAATCAAAAGGAAAGTGAATATAGAGTATACGTTACATCATCTCCCCCTTAATTTTTTTTTTTTTTTTTGTTCGAAAAACCTATCAATTTTGGAGTGTAAGTCTTACACTTCGTTGATTGACGTTTATCGACCTCTTTTTTGTTGTTGTTTTGGTGGCAGCAGTATGTACAATATCAAACTTGGCATGACAAAATCTAGAAATCTGTATTCGTCTGTGAAACACTTTGTATACTTGAACAAAACAAACCTGCATCGGCATACCTTCCTTTTATTCTGCCTAGCAGGAATCACTTTTTTAATTTCAAATTACGTTCTCATTATTCGTTGAATACACACCAACTGTATCAGCAGCGAAGATTGCCTGGAGCTGCCTAACAGTAACAATTTTATTATTTTACCCCTAAGCACATAGATATATATAAAAAAATTTGGATTAGTAGATGGACATAGAAGAAATATATAAAAAAAAACACATATATACACAAAAAAGAATGCATAGGCCCACACGAAAAAAGAAATTCTGACACGCCAACTGGTCGTGCAGGAAAAACAACAAACGGAGAAAAGAACCTGTCCACGAGAACTTACTTATCTCGAGGACGCATAAAAAACTCTAGTACGATAACGTTTCCCAGGCCTAATCGGACTGGTAAATTCAGGTGGCGTAGTGCGTTTCAACGATTTGAATGGATCTGGAACATCTGTATTCTGTCTGTCAAGAAATCCCGGCGGCTGACAGGAACGGCTGAAATCCGTCGGTCAGGAACGGCTGAAGTCTGGCGGTCCGGAAATCCCTGCGGCTGATAGGAACGGTCAGGAACGGCTGACGTCCGTCGGTCAGGAACGGCTGAAGTCTGGCGGTTCGGAAATCCCTGCGGCTGACAGGAACGGTCAGGAACGGCTGAAGTCCGTCGATCAGGAACGGCTGAAGTCCGTCGATCAGGAGCAGCCGAAGTCTGGCGGTCCGGAAATCCTTGCGGCTGATAGGAACGGGCTCCCCCAGGCTTTTGATATGGAGTCCCTTTGTGCTGGGGCCCGTGGTGTCCTTCCAGTATTCTTTTGGACGGGACGTGGCTCCGGCCATATCGTTTGCTTTCGCTTTCGCCCTCGTGGCATGAGAGTAGCAGCAGGCATCGGCCCTGTTTGCCCTGAGCGTAGGTTCCAGGGGCGAAACCCGGGCGGATGCAAGGATCTCTGCCTTCGTCGCTGTTGCGGCGAAGCAGATTGGGGAGACAAGTTACGTTTTTGACCAGCTTTTGGTGTTACTGGACGGTTTGTAATAGTCAAATTATTGTCCATAACTGATAAATCAGAAATATCCGAAGCCTCTGAGTCGCTGCTGTAATTTAGTGGTCGTGAAGGGCGATGTTTATTTCTGCCTATAGGAATACTCTCTGACGAGGTATTCAAGGAAGTAGGAGCTTGTGTTGGTGCAGAGTTATCAGGAAACGGCGCAGCAATAGTCTTGGCAATGGTTGGAGGGAAAGGAACGATACTAGTATTCGAAGAACTTGATTCGAGCCTTGGTCTCATGGGAGAATCAGGTTGCGTGTTTGGAAACCCGTCTTGAGGAGGGGAGGGTGAAGAAAAAATCACTGGAGATTCTTCAAAAATGTTTGTTGGTTCGTCCAAAATTTCTGGCGGTTGATCGTGAGATATAGACTCTTGAGTCTGTGGAACAGAAGGTTGAGTAGGGTTGATTATAAAATCGATATTTCGTTCATGATACTTGCGACACTGAGCAACGTGTACGCATTGAAATTGATTGTCAGGTTTTTCAAGAACAATGTTATTTTCAAACACATTTGCCACCCGATATGGACCTTCGTAACTGGGTGCAAATTTCTTCACTAAAGTATGAGAAACAGAAGAATGGAAGAGCGTTTCCACGAGAGTGAGATCTCCAACGACAAGATCTGGTTCCCTACGCCTAGTATTATAATATCTTGCTTGAGCCGCTTGTGCTCCTAGCATTGCAACACGAGCTTTTTCTGCCATGATTCGTACTGATTGCGGAGTTGGTCGCTGGTTTAGTTCGTCGATAATCCCCGTTAAATTTTCAAAAGGGTTTTAATTTTGCGACCCAGAAAAAGTTCTGCTGGAGTAATTTTAGTAGATTCGTGGACAGACCAGCGGAGGGCGAACGAAAAAAGCTCCAAATGGTCATCCCATCGTTCATGATGATCCATGACAAATGTAGCAATCATTTTCACTAGCGTGCGGTTTACGCGTTCCGCAGGATTACTCTGGGGATGATATGGGGAAATGAATTTATGCTTAATGTGTAGTCTCGCACACATTCTTTCAAAAATGTCAGAAATAAATTGAGGACCATTATCCGAAACTACTTTATTAGGTGCACCATATCTAGAGAATACTTCATTAACTAATACATTACAAATAACTTCTGCCGTAGCGGCTTTAATGGGAAAAACTTCAACCCATTGAGAAAAATGATCAGTTAGTACTAAAACGTAACGAGCTTTGTTTTTAACAGATAAAGGATAAGGTCCCAATAAATCTATTGAAATAATGTCAAAAACATGAGAACTTGAACTAGATTTCAAGTGACTGGCCGGTCTTACATTACGGTAATTATTAATCTGACACAAGTGACATGATTGAACGTATGCGAGCACACTTTGGTACATGCCAGGCCAATAGACAACATCCCGCAATTTACAACGGGTCTTGCGAATACCTAAATGGCCTGCAAGAGGTTTGTCATGAAATTCGTTTAAAAGGGCCATTCTAAGGGTTCGCGGAATACATGGGCGAAACTCTGCCCTAGTAGTCCTAGATTTTGTATAGTAAAGAAGACCCTCTATTACTTCAAAATGCTGTGACCTCCCAGCCAAAGAAGGATCACTTTGTAGGGGCGAACCCGCAAGCAAAAAATTATAGATATCCCCAAAATCTGGATCATTTATAAATTCTGCCATTATCTGCTCTCTGGATGTTATATCAGCTATTAGAAGTAAAGGCTGACATCCAGGAGTAGTTTCTGTGGGGACCCCAATAATCGGAACGCGAGACAATACGTCCGGTAATTGATTCTTATGACCTGACTGATACGAAATTTTGATATTGCTCTCTTGTAACTTCAGAGCCCACTTCATAAGTCTTTGAGATAGGTGCTTAGCAGAATTCAAATACTGAAGGGCAGAATGATCCGTAATTATGTTAACTGTCAATTCGTTAAGATAACATTGAAATTTATTAAGAGCATACACAACAGCAAGACATTCACGTTCCGTAGCTGAATAATTGCGTTCAGCTTTGGCTAAAGTACGAGACGCAAAAGCTATTGGATGCCCAGCTTGTGACAAAACGCAACCAAGACCAACTCCGGATGCGTCAGTATAAATATCAAATTCCTTAGTATGATCCGGGAAAGCCAACACAGGAGGCTGAGTCAACGCAGACTTCAGTGTTTCAAAAGCAGCGTTAGCCTCAGGTGTCCAAACAAACTTCTTGTATTTACGTTTCAAAGCATACAATGGCTCACAGATTGTAGCATAAGCGGGGACGAACTGCTGATACCATCCGGTCATTCCCAGAAAGCGTGATAGTTCTTTTGCTGTTTTAGGCCGAGGAAAGTCAACAATAGGCCTAATTTTTTCATTATCCGTAAATAAGCCGTGGGGAGTGATTTTCAACCCCAGATATACAATCTCGTCCCTCGCTATCTGGCATTTACTAGGTTTTAACGTCAAGCCAGCATTGTATATGAGTTGGAACACCTGTTTGAGCAGAGAGAGGTGCTCGTCAAAAGTCTCGGATGTAATAATAATGTCATCCAAATATACATGCACATGGGGACCCAGAACAGGTCTGAGAACCGTATCCATAAGCTTTTGGAAAGTAGCAGGTGCAGAAGCTAGTCCAAAGGGCATACGCAGGTATTCATAAGCCCCAAAAGGAGTCACAAAGCCTGTTTTATCGACAGAGTCCGGATGTACTGCCACCTGCCAATATCCACTCGCCAAATCCAAGGTTGACATCCATTTGGTTGACGACAGGTCATTTAAAATATGCGACATGACAGGTAGTGGATAATTGATCGTTTTTGTGACTTGGTTGAGTTTGCGGAAATCTGTCACGAAACGAAATTCATTGGGTTGTTTCTTTGGAACCAAAAAGGCAGGAGCAGCCCAGGCGCTTGTTGATTCCCTTATTATGCCCTGTTTAATCATTTCAGAAATTTGACGTTGCATTTCCTGTTTCTTATGGGGAGCACAAGGGTAAGGTTTCGTCGCTATCGGTTTCGAACCATCAGTGTCAATGACATGATAAACCACCTGTGTGAAACCAGGTTGATCAGAAAATAAACCAGGGCTTTCCTGTAAAAGGAGAGAAAGCTGGTTTCATTGCCTCTCATTAATTGGTTACTCAATAACAAACTCGTTATATCCATAGGGACCGTAGGAATCATTTCGACAGGTTCCGGAAAGGAAATCACATGTTGCACGAAATTCAAAGTTATTCGAAACGTATGAATAAAGTCCATGCCCATTAGACATTTCACAGGTAGTTCGTCTATAAGCAGGAAAGAATGCGTAAAATAAGCCTTTCCCAGCCCTAGAGATAATGTGACAGTTCCTGTGATACCGAAGATTTCGTTATTTGCACCTCGCAAGTACTGCGTCGCAGGCTGAACGAGTATTTCAGGAAAATTGTCAGTGCAAAACTTCGTATTTAGGGCTTATATTTCAGAACCAGTGTCGAACTTTGTCTCGACAATAATATCTTCAATTGTCAAGAATACATCAGGCAACTGAGGAGTTCGGACAGTCACTAATACTGTTTTAGGGTCAGAATGCTTGGTATCAGGAAGCAGGACCGACTCCTTGGTCTACTTCCTTTGGAAGTTTAAAGGATTCCTGGTTGGATTATCATGCGGTCTGAAACCTCGACCCTGCCGGGTATCGGAAAAATTTTCACGATGAGGAAAACTGCGTGAAACCTGCTTCGGGAACTCCGCGTGTCTGTTGACATTTTCATATCTATTACTTCTTCCCTCAGCACGGGCAGAAAAATCATCATTGCCCTGAGCATGAAAACGTTCCGAATGCTGCGGATTGGAACGGGGTCGAGCATACTGTGCATTTGTACGATATCCCGAAGATTGTTCAGAAACTCGCTGTTGGTTTGCCACTCTTCTGTGTGGTGGAACGTATGAAGCTTGGGTGTGCACTTGTGTATGCTCGCGCTGAAAGTTATTATGCCTATTATGCCTCTGAGGGTTTTCGTAATAAGCCTCGCGGGGTGCCCGAGCATAGTGAGTGGAACCATGCTTGCCATGTCTCTCTTCATACGTTCGTATGAGGCGAAGGCATTCATGAATTGTGGCAGGGTGTCGAACCTCAAGAAAATCTTGTAAAAACGGGGCGAGCTGCTGCAAGAGGGTATCCAACATATCGACATGACTGGCATGTGGATCCCATAAGTTATATAAGCTTGTTGTTTCCAACGCAAATGCAACAGGGCTATCGTTGGGTCCTTGCTGACGAGAAAAAGTTGTTGTGCAAGGCTAGCTCGACTGAGGCCGAAAGGAAAGACCTCCAAAAATTCTGCACGGAAATTCTCATAATGAGAATCCGGGTTCGACACTCTCCACTGCCGATACCAGGTCTTAGCGGTATCCTTCAAGCAAGTGCCTGCTATTTGTACTTTGCAGTCTTCAGGAATATTGTATAGATCAAAATGATCTTCCAGATCTTCGAGGAACTTTAAGGATCCCTCCAACCCATTGAAATGAATTGTTCCTGCATGCGGCACGAAATGGGCAAGCATTCTGCTTCGCTGAGAGGATTGAACTCCCTCAGGTACGACCCGCGACTCAGAGTAATAGGAAGCTGGTGCATTACGAAATTGTGAAGAATGCCTGGGTACGTGTAGATCACTTATATCAAAGTGAGCCCCACAGGCTTCTTGCAGATGGTCGAAATTAATCCCATCACCACCGAAACTTGTCTTAGGGTGAAACATTGAAGTTGTCTCAGGTAGTGAAGACATGGGTAATAATTGTCAAGATCTCGTGTTCGAGAAAAGTTCGGGCGTCAATTATAAACAATAAAGCTTTTAACTAAGCTAGTAATGTTTTATAATGCTTCTGCTACTGAATTATATGCTTGTACTAAGCTAATGCTACTTCTAATGGTTGTTGTTTGTTAATTAAATCATGAATAAACTTTCCTGCTAGTAATGTAGTAACAATAATGAACAAGCTTTTAAGTGCTAGTAATGTTGTGGTAGTAATCAAGATGAATAAAGTCTTAACGCTGGTTGTTAATAATAATCAACTAATGACATAAACCTAACAGCCAGACAGAGATCTGACAAAAACTATGAACTGAGAAAGACGTACTTACGAAAAAGCTCTTTTATTAGATAACTCTTGAATCATCCAACGCACACACACTACTCGTATCACAATAATGAAGAATCAACCTAATCACATAGAACGAAGCTCTCCCTATCCAACAACAAACGCTCTGGCTATACAACAACAAACGCTCTCCTTCACATAAACCAACGCTCTCCTTACGTATCGTTGAACGCGCCTATTTATACTGGTTACCACCACGTCATGACTTACACTCATTGCCAGATCTCATTCAGCGGGTGAAATAACATCTCGTTCAGTAAGAAGATAATTTACATAGTAAAATAAAATAACCAGAGATAGTAAAAATCAAAAGGAAAGTGAATATAGAGTATACGCTACACGATATTTGGAAATATTTTAAGTTACTGTCCCGTTCTGAAACTAGTCGGCCGGTAAACGTTGTGCAGTGCACTAAATGCAAAAACTTTTTTGAGTTACGATAGCACAAAGTCTGTAACATCGCATCTTAAGCAGCACAAATGTGCTCCCTACACACACACGAGAGACATATTGGGTTCCAGCGATATGATATGCCAGTAGAGATAGCTGCAGTTTATAATGCCTTAAAATCTCCTCCCAGTAAAGCGATCGGACTCATAATTCTGAATATTTTGTACTTTTCGAATTACCCCCCCCCCCCCTCCTTATCCCCAAGAATATTTCTGGGTCCGGCGGTAAGGAATGATAATTTGAAAACCCAGAAAATTTGAAAGGCATGGAAATTGTCCTTTTCATGCAATATTTTTGAGTATCCAAGTCCCCCCCTCCTCGCCTCGAACGTCACGTGACTTATAGAGAGTCTCAGAAATATTCTGAATTAACGTTTATTGTAATAGAAGACGTGTAGCAATTAAGAAAAGGAGAACTCTTCAGGAGTCGAATGACCGAGTGCACCAGGTGTCAAATTCGTGTTTTGGTAATTGTTGTAATTTTACGGGCCGGGCCGGGCCGGGCTTTCCAAATTAAGGTTCGTGTAGACCACTAGGCTACGCCTCCCTCCCCCTCACCTTGGGAAATTTCTGAGTGCTGTCGTAGCAAGGGGGAAAGCGTGGCCTGATGGTTAAAGGGATATTTAGAAAATTGGTGGTTCAGTTGAGAGCAAAGTTACTGATGTGATGAGTAAAACAAATAATTTATCTGAGTTTACGAAAGGTTAGATTGCATGTGCACAAAGGGTTTTCGCGTACATTTCGGAAACGGCGGCACTTATGGGTTGTACGAGGGGTTCGGTGGTTAAAGTGCAGCAGAAGTGGTGCCAAAATGGGAAATCAACCAACCGGCGACGAAACTGTAACGGGGGACGAAAGATGCGTTTCTGAAATGAACGAAGGGCGCGACGCCTTGTACAAGACAGTCGGTGCAGCATACTCCACAGTTGACGACCGAATACAATAAGGGGCTAACGGAAACAAGATCCTGCGCGACTATGCATCGTACAATGGCACGGATGAGCTGCAAAAGGAGACGCCCTATTCGCCAAACTCTCCAAACAACAGCCCATCGATGTAAACGCCTCTCCTGCTGCTAACTGTATGTGGATTGGATGGCAGAAGATTGGATGCAGTTGTGCTGGTCCGATGAATCACCATATGAAATCCATTCTGCCAATGGTAGAGTCCGTATTTTGTGTCACCAAAGTGAGATTATGGATAAATCACGCATGAAATCGATTCCCAAGCCAAATGTATGATACTGGATATGTTTAGCTGGCGTGAACTGGCAACCCTGTTACGCGTGGACAAGCGTATTTCCGTCGGCTATTATCAGGGACTGCTTACGAACCATATACACCCCACAACCCGCAATGTTGTACCTCCTCCCAGAGACGGATGGGTTCTTCCAGGACGATAATGCCCTTTCGTCAACGGACCCGTCTCCTGTAGAAACGGTTCGACGAAAACAGTGCTTAAATTAGACATCTTGAAAGGCACCTAAAGTCGCCTGATCTCAACCCAATTGAACATCTGTGACATGTTGCGGAACTCCAGGTGTGGCAGTTGGATACACTATAATGGAACTATGGACCGCAGTACAAAGAGCTTGGTTTCAGATTCTCACACAACCGTGCAGACAACTCGTGGAGTCGATACCACGTACAGTTGCCCCCGATCTCCGGGCAAAAAAAGGACCAATGAAGTATAAGATAGGTGGTTATAATTCAGTGGTTATTCAGCGTACACAGAAAGTACAGAGGTTTCCGCCGTTTTGCTGAAGTTCCGATGGAATCTTCTTAAACAGCACTTGTGTTGGCCACTTTACCATCAGACTGCTGTCTGCTGTCTTGGCAAGGTTTTGCTGCAGACCCCTGTATTCTGGTTAACTGCTTACTAAATTATTAGGAAAGCTCAGTAACATTGACTGAGAGACATTTTGGCAAAGTAAACTGAGGTATCAAAGTAGGAAGCTTATGGAACTCAAAAGTAAATGCCGCAGTTGTAGAACTATGGCGAAGCTGCAAATAATAATAATAATAATAATTTCAGAATTGAGAATTTTCTCGATAGAATTGCATGGCAAGTCGCTTAGCTGAGAAAAAGATGTTGTTGCAGATTATTTTAGCCTATGCACTCACCTCGAGTTATCTATTAAAAAAGAACTGAAGGATTTTTGACGGAAAACCACAGCGCTAAGTAGCAAGGAAACAGCAACGCTTGAAGATCATTATGGAAAATTTGAATGCGAAAGTGGACAACGAAAGCGTGATGCAACTTAAGGAGATAGATTTGGCCATGTTAAAAGAGATGGTGGAAACTTCTTGTTGAATTTCAAAAGGCTGAGAAACATTTCGTTATGAAGTCTGGTCACGGAGAACCATCTAAGAGATAAACAACGAGATTCCGTAATGACGAAATAAGTGATACTGATAACACAGCGACAGTCTAAATAATTGCTGTTGCGAACTTCTTTTAACCATCTTGAATAGAATCTCAGGTTATTCAAATTCACGTTATCAAATTTTGAATGATCATCTGGGTGTTTTGATCCATATGATACGCAAGCGTATTCCTTTTAGTAGAATGACTTTACGGGCATAGGACTGTATGTTTAGAATTTCGCGAAGTACAAAATATTGAAAGCAAGACTCAGCATATGAGTATGGCTTTCTGCTGCAAACGGAAGAAAGCAACACATTTGCCATGTTGCTTCCCACTTTCAAGTCAATGAAGATCTACTAAGAGAAGCCAGCCAATGGTATCATCTTGTTTTGAAATAAACAAAGACATCGCTCTTTCCACATTTTAGCAAAACATAGAAACCGAAAAATTGTTTTTCGGTCATCGCTGGGGATCCGAATCCCAGATTTCTCGATATCTAGCCTAACGCGTTAGCCTTACACCACGGCGGCCAACAATTCACGGCGCTATGTGTGTTTTTCTGTCAGCTTACATCAGAAATCCTTAAGATGGGCTCAGTTACTGACATCAGAAATCCGTAAGTTGGGCTCAGTTACTGACATCAGAAATCCGTAAGATGGGCTCAGTTACTGACATCAGAAATCCGTAAGATGGGCTCAGTTACTGACATCAGAAATCCGTAAGATGGGCTCAGTTACTGACATCAGAAATCCGTAAGATGGGCTCAGTTACTGACATCAGAAATACGTAAGTTAGGCTCAGTTACTGACATCAGAAATCCGTAAGATGGGCTCAGTTACTGACATCAGAAATCCGTAAGATGGGCTCAGTTACTGACATCAGAAATCCTTAAGATGGGCTCAGTTACTGACATCAGAAATCCGTAAGATGGGCTCAGTTACTGACATCAGAAATCCTTAAGATGGGCTCAGTTACTGACATCAGAAATCCGTAAGTTGGGCTCAGTTACTGACATCAGAAATCCGTAAGTTGGGCTCAGTTACTGACATCAGAAATCCGTAAGTTGGGCTCAGTTACTGACATCAGAAATCCTTAAGATGGGCTCAGTTACTGACATCAGAAATCCGTAAGATGGGCTTAGTTACTGAGACGTCTCCATCTGGTGGGCATTAACGGCACTGGCTATATATTAATTATAGCAGTTAGTTCAAAATATACTTTATTGGCAAAAACATAGGGAATACAGGCGTACCACATATGGCAAAATAAACAACAAAACAATGAGCGATACTGATGAAATATTACAGGTGAATGTGATACGACAGTTAACTAAGGATGACAAAATGTTAAAATCGTTAAGAAGGAACAATATATGCTTGAGGAAGATGATGCACAAGCAAAAGTAATGATTAATTAATAAAGCATGTGATGACGTGCAGAGTGAAAGCAGAGCACAAAACAACAGGTAAATATATTTACAAGAACATGGCTGTACAACGCAGTGCACAAAAAGAAGGGAACGTGTAACACACAACAAAAGCATATACTACGATAAAGGTACAGAAGTTCCCACAATTAAATCCAAAGGCCGAGATCCAAAGTGAAAATCCTCCAAATACGTGGCATCAGTGAATAAACAGAATATTGTTGGCCACCGTGGTGTAAGGCTAACGCGCTCGGCTAGACATCGAGAGATCTGAGATTCGGATCCCCAGCGGTCACCGAATAACAATTTTTCGGTTGCTATGTGTAGATAAAACGTTGAAAGAGCGATGTTTTTATTTATTCACTGACGCCACGTATTTGGAGGATGTTCACTATGTTTTGAAATAAGAGACCGTACTTCTTGTTGTAAAAGCTGACAACAGGTGACCTGGGTTTTGGAAGCATAATTCCGCCCAGTGCTTGAAATGGAAATTTTGGAAGTTCCGGTATGCTCATTTTTAGCTAAAAATCATCCGAAAAAATAAACACCTTCGCAAAAAAAAAAAAAAAAAAAGAAAAAAAAAACTTAAAATAATTCCCTGGAAGAAAAACGCCTTTGTTTGAAAATGTAATTAACAATTCCGCGGAATACAATTGCACAAGTCAGAAACGATGGCGGTCGATTTCAGTTGGTTGGTTTCTGGATCCAGTGCATGGGCACTACTTATGCTACACCGAGGACTGCGGTTAGACTTGTTCGAGGAGTCTCTACCCGGGACCAACGGATTAACGAGACTTCCGAACCTCGGTTAATTATTAGTGATTCATCTGGAACTTTAAGGTCCGGAGTCGAGAAGACAGCACCTTTTCAATAGGGACTTTCATGAAGTAGAAAGTCGGGCAATTAAAATTTCCTCAATCAAAATGAATACTCAGTCTTAAATTAATGGCAATCTCACCACCCTAAAAAAAAAAAAAAGTCCGAAGCGGAAAAAAGTTGATATTCATTGCTGCAAAACTAAAATCTATATCCTCCAAATACGTGGCGTCAGTAAATAAATAAATACATCACTCTTTCCATGTTCCAGAAACACATAGCAACCGAAAAATTGTTTTTTAGCCGCCGCCGTGGAATTGAATCACGGAACTCTCGATATCTAGATGTGGAAAGAGCGATGTATTTATTTATTTAAAATCTATATATTAATTCTATACGGTTTTTTACTGTGAGTCCTATTTTGAGAGAACGGCTGAACGTAAAGATATGTTTGAGGTATCAAAATAAAGGTCTTACCTTGTAGATGTGCCAGCCGAAGAGAAAATGAGATTGGGACAACGGTTCGGGCGTTGCGGGGAGGCAAAGTTCCCGTGTAAATTCTATGGAAGAGGCGTGCGGTTGACATTCGATCGCCTGCGGTTGACTCACGCGCTGTTGAAGGCGGGAGCATGGAGGGACTGAGATAGTCCGAAGTCTTCTCTTTTCTGAGCGAACCATTGCGCAAAGCAACGCTAGCAAGCATTCGTATCAAAGTTTTTCTCATCGGAACAGCGAACACTCTCGATGACCTGCTTGCGTTATGCCGTTGGACTGTTTTTTTTTTTTTTTTTTTTTTATAATTTGAGGTTTAACGACCACCATGAGCAACTCAATGGGCTATAAGCAGTCGTCCGCCCCTAATTTAGGGTCACTTGTTTCAGGGAAGGGAAAGAGTCAGTGCCGTAAAACAAACACAGCATCCATGCCTCACCGGGATTCGAACCCCGACCACTTTCGGACCGTCGGTCTGTGTGATGTATATATACAATTTAATATACATTCGATCCAGTTTACTCACGTAGGTAAGACGTTTCGCATTTTGTAAAGATGTAAATAAACATTCCGTTGACCATTGTTAGTGAAAATATTTAGAATGTACATATTGAGTTGCGCCATCTATATATTCATTCTATAAGGTTTTTTACTGTGAGAGCTATTTTGAGAGAACGGCTGAACGTAAAAATAGGGTCCAGGTATCAAAATAAAGGTCTTACCATGTAGATGTGCCAGTCGAAGAGAAAACTGAGATTGGAGCAACGGTTCGGTCATGGCGGGCGGCAAAGTTCCCATGTCTATGGGAGAAGCGGAGGCCCTTATCTACATCAGACGCTCAGTTCAGTGTCAGACTTGGTGTGTGCATGGTGTTCTATGATCAGTCCTAAAGTAAATAAATACGTTATTGCATACTTACCCTTAACAGAATGTCTCTCCCGCAGAAAAAAGCAAAAGCAAAAGAAAACGTAAGAGCCTTACTGGAACGCGTGGGTGATCAATGGGTCGCAACTATGTCTCAGACAAGAGAGAAGGCATGAAAGACTTCCACGAATACCCGGAAATCCGTTTTTTTCTGTTCCGTTTTTGGTATTACCGATATTATTCCAAAAATGCGATAAAAAATTTAATGGGGAGGGGTATGCCTCCCTCTTCCGGAAAGCAAAATCGTAATGACTTCAAATGACGGGATGGTTACGGCGGGGAATGACGTCACCTCTTCCAGGGATGGGAATTATGCGCCAAAGTGTGCCAAAACAAAAATCTTGCGCCATCTTGTTAAAAAAGGCAGATTTTGCGCCATTGTGCACCGGAACTGCTGTGCCCCGTCGTCATCGTCGGGACTTCGGTACAGTAAATTCTCCGTGAGCACTCTTCCGCTTGTAAGACCATACGGTGGGAAGAAAGATTCAGCGACTTCAAGTATTACGGGTTTTACGTAGTTACTACGGAAATCGTCGACGGAAAACATCGAGTATGCTATTGAAATCGTCGGTCCGCTGCGGACGACGGGAAACATTGAGTATGCAACGGAAATCGTCTGTCCGGTACGAACGACGGAAAATGTCGAGTACGCAACGGAAATCGAAAATCTCAGTGAAATAGCGTTATTAAACATCTGTGTAAAGTTAATTTTCTTGTTTTCAAGATTCTAACACTTGTTAAACATTTTCAGGAATGTTGCTTGGGTGTTGAGAATGTCACGTCGTTTTCCGTTTCCCCATATTCAATTTTTTCGACCAAGTCCCCCCCTCTCTCTCTCTCTTCTCATTCTCTCTCTCTCTCTCTCTCTCTCTCTCTCTCTCTCTCTCTCTCTCTGCCTGATTATATTTTTATTTTTGATGTTTTCTTGTCATGTTCCTCGTTTATAAAATCTTCGGTAAGAGTGAAAAGGAGCGACTTCGTATTTTTTTAAGAATTTTTTCTAATGAAATGCATGTTACCCTATTTTTAATGCATACTTCTTCAAAACTATTCAATAGAGAGCAATTGTTTTTTCCCCTTTCCCGTTTATTAAACGAAATTAAATTTCTAGATCGGTATTTAACCCGTCCATGATGGAATCCGCGCCGTTTCCGTGTCCCGTAAAATTGTTTCACGGCAGAGTGAGCAACGCAGTATCGATTTTTCACTTTCATTTTCCATAAAATTCGTGTTTTTCCATTTCTTAGTCACTTCTTACTCATACATGAGATTATTTCGTGGATTCGCGGAATTCCGCTTTTTCTGTCATCATTTGGGCGTGCTCGAGATCGATGTAAAACTGAAAAGAAGCTGGCTTTTTTTTTTGGGGGGGGAATCTTTTCCGCCTACGGACGATATTTCATTCAAAACTTTCGAAAACGGAAGTTAAATGGAGTGAAGATTTCCCCCCGTAATCCTAATTTCTTTTTCTCGCGATATTTCTTCTGCCTAGTATTATTATTAAATATCATTTTGATGTGTAAATCTTTGTATTTTGGCTTGAAAAAGGGAGGAAAATGTCCGAAAACGGAAGTCGGACGGAGCGAAGATTTCGCCGGCAGTCGTAATCCTCGCTCGTGCGACGTTCCCTCTACCCTCTGTTGTTGTTAAATGTCAGTAATTTTATATTTTGGATGCAGCGATGTGCTCCAGTTTAATATTTACTTAAATAAATTTCAATGAATCCCAAAAAATGCACTTTTGAAGTTAAACCAATTCAGTGCCCTCTCAAAAATGGTGAAGGCATTATTGAGTTGTTTTCTCAAGTGGAAAGTTCCTTTAGTATGATGGGGGATGTACTTGATAAAGAATCCAGCAACATGAAAATTGAAACATTTTCATCTGCTCAAACCATGAAATATAAGCTACTGAATCAGGATAAGTCAAACTTTCAATTTTTAAAAGAAATGAGACATTCTTAAGACTGTTCTACACGAGCAAAATGGCATTGGAAAAGCTGCTTCACGTGACACGCTAATCGATTTCATCCATGTTCGTGATTTTTAGGGAAACTAGGGTAGAATCGACATCAGATCCCACACTACATGTATCATAAATGTCAGTTAAAGCAGTGCTATAAACTAGCCATATGTAACATGTCAAATACAATTCCTGCGCTTCAGTGACCATCCTTACAAAACTTCCGACTTTTCTTCCTTAACAAGGCTTTGTCACGAGCAACACTCGCCCTTTCTTCCTCATCAGAGTATCACAAAACCCCTAAATATTAAATTTCGTCTTAATAGCTGTAATAACAGCTCCGGTGGCGTAGATCATTCATCCGAGATGACTCAGGGTTCGAATCACGGTGAGGCATGGATTTTGTGTTTGTCTTATGGTGCTGGCTCTCTCCCTTCCCTAGAACCAGTGGCCTTAAATTAGGGTCTGGCGACTGCTTATAGCTCATTGAGTTGCTTACTTAAACCTCTAAACAAAAATAGTTGCGATAATTTTTGAGTTATGATAGCACCCAACAACACATACACATAAAAACAGTAAAACCATGTTCTGGGGAACTCAAAATGTCGATCCTGTGGAGCAGTGGTTTAATCACTGGCGGCTGACCATTCATCCGAGATGGGTCCAGGTTCGAATTCGGCTGAGGCATGGATGTTGTGCTTGTCTTACGGCACTGGTTCTCTCTCCCTGGAACCAGTGGCCCTAAATTATGGACTGGCGACTGCTTAAAACCTATTGAGTTGCTCACAGTGGTCGTTAAAACAAAAAAACAAAAAAAATGCTGTGATAGTTTTTGAGTTGTGGTGGCAACAAGCAACACATACACATGAAAATAGCAAATTTATGTTCTGGGGAACCGAAAATGCCGACCCGGTGGAGCAGTGGACTAGTCGCTGGCTTCTGATCATTCGTCCGAGATGGGTCTGGGTTCGAACCCCTGTGAGGCATGATGCGTGTTTGTCTTACGGCACTGGTTCTCCCCCTTCCTTTGAACCAAGTGGCTTTAAATTAGGGGCGGGCGACTTCTTATAGCCCATCGAGTTGCTCACAGTAGTCGTTAAAACCTGAACAAGAAAAAACAAAAAATAGAGAGAGAGAACCCAAAATGTGTGTTTCTGTGAAAATCTCGAAGTCGAATTTTTTTTTGCGATCACCATAATTTCTCATATACATCAGCATGATAAAGTAAAAATGGGGGAAGAAGGTTATAAATATGATAAAAAAAATGCGGAAACTATACATATATATATATTTCGAAGTATGGCGCTCATAGATTGCAAAACCGATGCTGTGCGCTGGGACACGATAACTCTAAAGCCACCACTGTTCAGCCCCTACTTTCTTATTCAAAGGTAAAATACAAAAATGCATCTACCCCCACCTCCCAGTGTGAGAGGAAGCCCTATTTCTATTAGCCAGGGAGTGGAGAGAGACGGGAAGAAGCTGAGGTTTTAAAATTGAGGCGAAGAGGGAACTCTTCAAGGTGAAAGCCACGTGAATTGCGAGATAAGGGGAATTTTTTGTTAGAGAGAGAGAAGAAATGGAAAAGTGAATGCAGTGTTGCCAGCTTGAAATGTAGGTGATTTTGTATTGGAGTTAGAGATAAAAACATTGTTCTGGGATTAGCGTCCATTTTTGGTGGGTTTAAAAACATTGCAAACCGTTCTTGCTACATTAAAATGTTAGAATCATTTCCTGCTGCATTAAAACCTTGGAATCCGTCCTTGCTTCATTAAAACCTTGCATCTGTTCCTGTTATATTACAGTTTTGAAATTCATACTTGCTACATTAAAACATTGGAATCCATACTTGCTGCATTAAAACCTTGCATCTGTTCCTGCTATATTACAGTTTTGAAATTCATACTTGCTACATTAAAACATTGGAATCCATACTTGCTGCATTAAAACCTTGCATCTGTTCCTGCTATATTACAGTTTTGAAATTCATACTTGCTACATTAAAACATTGGAATCCATACTTGCTGCATTAAAACCTTGCATCTGTTCCTGCTATATTACAGTTTTGAAATTCATACTTGCTACATTAAAACATTGGAATCCATACTTGCTGCATTAAAACCTTGCATCTGTTCCTGTTATATTACAGTTTTGAAATTCATACTTGCTACATTAAAACATTGGAATCCATACTTGCTGCATTAAAACCTTGCATCTGTTCCTGCTATATTACAGTTTTGAAATTCATACTTGCTACATTAAAACATTGGAATCCATACTTGCTGCATTAAAACCTTGCATCTGTTCCTGTTATATTACAGTTTTGAAATTCATACTTGCTACATTAAAACATTGGAATCCATACTTGCTGCATTAAAACCTTGCATCTGTTCCTGCTATATTACAGTTTTGAAATTCATACTTGCTACATTAAAACATTGGAATCCATACTTGCTGCATTAAAACCTTGCATCTGTTCCTGCTATATTACAGTTTTGAAATTCATACTTGCTACATTAAAACATTGGAATCCATACTTGCTGCATTAAAACCTTGCATCTGTTCCTGCTATATTACAGTTTTGAAATTCATACTTGCTACATTAAAACATTGGAATCCATACTTGCTGCATTAAAACCTTGCATCTGTTCCTGCTATATTACAGTTTTGAAATTCATACTTGCTACATTAAAACATTGGAATCCATACTTGCTGCATTAAAACCTTGCATCTGTTCCTGCTATATTACAGTTTTGAAATTCATACTTGCTACATTAAAACATTGGAATCCATACTTGCTGCATTAAAACCTTGCATCTGTTCCTGCTATATTACAGTTTTGAAATTCATACTTGCTACATTAAAACATTGGAATCCATACTTGCTGCATTAAAACCTTGCATCTGTTCCTGCTATATTACAGTTTTGAAATTCATACTTGCTACATTAAAACATTGGAATCCATACTTGCTGCATTAAAACCTTGCATCTGTTCCTGCTATATTACAGTTTTGAAATTCATACTTGCTACATTAAAACATTGGAATCCATACTTGCTGCATTAAAACCTTGCATCTGTTCCTGCTATATTACAGTTTTGAAATTCATACTTGCTACATTAAAACATTGGAATCCATACTTGCTGCATTAAAACCTTGCATCTGTTCCTGCTATATTACAGTTTTGAAATTCATACTTGCTACATTAAAACATTGGAATCCATACTTGCTGCATTAAAACCTTGCATCTGTTCCTGCTATATTACAGTTTTGAAATTCATACTTGCTACATTAAAACATTGGAATCCATACTTGCTGCATTAAAACCTTGCATCTGTTCCTGCTATATTACAGTTTTGAAATTCATACTTGCTACATTAAAACATTGGAATCCATACTTGCTGCATTAAAACCTTGCATCTGTTCCTGCTATATTACAGTTTTGAAATTCATACTTGCTACATTAAAACATTGGAATCCATACTTGCTGCATTAAAACCTTGCATCTGTTCCTGCTATATTACAGTTTTGAAATTCATACTTGCTACATTAAAACATTGGAATCCATACTTGCTGCATTAAAACCTTGCATCTGTTCCTGCTATATTACAGTTTTGAAATTCATACTTGCTACATTAAAACATTGGAATCCATACTTGCTGCATTAAAACCTTGCATCTGTTCCTGCTATATTACAGTTTTGAAATTCATACTTGCTACATTAAAACATTGGAATCCATACTTGCTGCATTAAAACCTTGCATCTGTTCCTGCTATATTACAGTTTTGAAATTCATACTTGCTACATTAAAACATTGGAATCCATACTTGCTGCATTAAAACCTTGCATCTGTTCCTGCTATATTACAGTTTTGAAATTCATACTTGCTACATTAAAACATTGGAATCCATACTTGCTGCATTAAAACCTTGCATCTGTTCCTGCTATATTACAGTTTTGAAATTCATACTTGCTACATTAAAACATTGGAATCCATACTTGCTGCATTAAAACCTTGCATCTGTTCCTGCTATATTACAGTTTTGAAATTCATACTTGCTACATTAAAACATTGGAATCCATACTTGCTGCATTAAAACCTTGCATCTGTTCCTGCTACATTAAAACTTTGTAATCCATTCTTGCTACATTAGAATTTCGAAATCCATACTTGCTACATTAAAAACTTTCGAATCCATTCTTGCTACATTACGATTTGAAATCCATTGCTTCATAGAACCTTGGAATCCATTCTTGCAACATTCAAACCTTGGAATCCATTCCTGCTACACTGAAATTTTGAAACTCATTCCTGTTACATCCATACTTTAGAATTTACCCATGCGGCCCAAAATTTTGAAAGTCATACTCAATTGATTAAAACCTTCATTCGTGCTACATCTAAACTTTGGAATCTATTCCTTATACATTGAGACTTTGTAAAACAATTTCTGTTACATCAATCTCATCAAACTTCGGACTAAATTTTTTCTACATCGACACTTTGGAATTCATTCCAGCTAAATCAGAACTTTGAAATTCATTGCTGTCTGTACTTTTCTCGAACAGTACAACCTTCAGTTATTTAAATTAATATGAATAAAGGGAGAAAATAAATTTATCGGTTTTTATTTCTTTGCAGAGTTTGGCTTTCCCGAAAGTCGTTCTGTATTGTAATGACCCCCCCCCCCTATTCTTTGGTTCCCATGGAAACTGAACTCCCCAAACCTCATCTTCGGTGCCGCTGGCTTAATCTATATCCCATGCTTGCGCAAAACTCCGTCATTCGGAGAACGAGATATTTTGAAAACTTTAAAAAGTCTGAGTGAATCCATCTGCATGAAAAAAACAAACAAAAAACGATAGCTTTATAAGAAAGTTGAGTTTTCACATGATTTAAATGAAAATGTGATTTTTTTTTTTTTTTGTTGGAGGTTTACTGACCACAGTGAGCAACTCAACCGGCTATAAGCAGTCGACCGTCCCTAATTTAGGGCCATTGGTTCCAGGGAAGGGAGATATCCAGCGCCGCAAGACAAACACAATATCCATGCCTCACTGGGATTCGAACCCGGACACATCTCGGACGAATGATCAGAAGCCATCGCTTAGAACACTGCGCCACCGGGGCGGTGAAAATGTGAAATTTCATGGGTGTATACTATATGTTTGAGCACTTAAAAATATTCGCATAGGAAATACTTTGGCTCTTATTTTTACATAGGTTGTAAAGTAAAGCAATAAGGCCTGTATTTCGTAGCAGTATCTTTAATATTTTAAGCAGGATGTGTTCAAAATAAAATATCGATTCACAGTTTTCGAACTTTAGTTACAAAAAACATTCAGACGCTACGTGTCGTGAGTTGGTTTATTCTTTCGGCATTAATTCTGGTCCCGGTTGCTGCAGCCATGCTTTTACACGAGTTTTCTCTTCATCTGTGCGTGAAGCGGACTTTTAACTTCGCGCGGATTAGGGTTGAGCACCTGTGGGCCCTAGAGAGATCGTCTCCCTGACTAGGTTCGGATACAGACACAAACTTAAAAACTTCGCGCTTTTCATTCCCAAGTATCTCAGTCAATCTTAGTTCTCAGCAGAAATCTACAAAATGTCGTTTTTCCTTTCCGCACAAAAGAACAAAGCGTTGTCAGTAATAATTTCGGTAAACGAAAAAAAAAAAAAGGATAAAAAAAATAAAGAAAAGTATATATAAACGAATTTTCAACTTCAGGTTGTCTAAGGCGAGAAGGGTGTCGGAAAATGCCTTTGGATTTTTGGCTTCGACGTTCAGGATTTTCCACTTATAAACAAATGTTTCTCTGAAAAAACTTAGACTAAATTGTGCTTGGTGCATGCAAGCTGCACGACTTTCTACGACGAAACTTAAACAAGAAAGATAACACCGAATTTTCGGGTGTAATAATCACGTCTTTTGAATCCGTTCTGAGGCAAATTAAATTTATCAAAGCTATTTAAAGTCAATGGAACCGGTATGGAAAACAATAGTATCTGACGGAAGAAAGAAGTTTTTCAATCGGGTCTTTAATCCCTCAGATATTGCTGTAAACGGAATCGTGAGCTTACGAACTCTTAGAAACAGAATTATCGACAAAAATAAGATGTGACTTTACGTCCCTTGGTGGGAAAACCATGCATTATTTTAGGAAGAAAGTATTCACAAAAGGTTTATTCATATGAGCGGTATCGGTCCAAGAAAAAAAATTTTAGTCGAGTTTTCAGGAGACCAGATTTTGCTACAAATACATCAGAAGTAGAAATTAACACTTATGACCCCTGGTGGACAAACCATTCTTTACCAAACATTAGAAATTACGTGAAAAATATTTTCCGTCAGGTCTTGTATGTGACACAGGAAGAATTTTTCAAATCAAAGTTTTGTTAGCAGAAAACGCAATTTACCATTGTGCGCCCTAGCGGAAAGTCTATGATTTACTTGAAAATTTTGAATTTATAGGAAAAACATTTCGCATCGGAAACACTATCCAACAAAGAAGGAATTTTTCAAATCGGACTTTTAGAAGTAGAGATATTAACAAAAATAAGATATACATCTACGCCCCTGGCGTAGAAACCATGCATTATTTCAAGAAGAAAATTTTCCTAAAATGTTTGTCGACATGAGTAGTATCGGTCCACAAAAGACTTTTTTGAATCGAGATTTTAGAAGCTCATATTTTGCTGCAAATACATCAGAAGCGGAAATTAAGACTTACGCCACCTGGTGGGCAAACATTTTTTTACAAAAACTTAAAATTACGTGCAAACGATTTCCCATCAGGAGCTGTATCCGGTGCAGAAAGAATTTTTCAGATCTGAGATTTAGAAGCAGAGATATAGGGAGAAACGCAATTTACCTTTACGCCCCCTAGCGGAAAGTCTATGACTTACGTGAAAATTTTGAAATTATATGAAAAACATGCGACACGGAAAACACTATCCAACAAAGAAGGAATTTTTCAAATCGGACTCCTAGAAGTCGAGATATTGACAAAAATAAGATATACATCTATGCCAACTGGCGGAGAAACAGTGGAATATTTTGGGAAGAAAATATTCCGAAAAGGTTTTTCGATGTGAGTGGCATCAGTCCACGAAAGAATTTTTTCAATCGATATTTCAGAAGCTCAGATTTTATGGCAAATACATCAGAAGCGAAAATTAACACTTACGCCCCCTGGTGGCCAAAGTATTCTTTACCAAAAATTCGAAATTATATGCAAAAGATTGTGCACCAGGAGATGTACCCGCTGAAAAAAAAATTTCAAATCGGAGTTTTAGAAGAAGAGTTATCGGAAAAAATGCAATTTACTTTTACGCCCCCTAGCGGAAAATCTATGCGTAATTTGAAAAAAATTTACATCTAAAATTCTCTTCGACATAAATGGAATCGAAAGATAAAAGATTTTTTTCAATCGGATGTTTAGAAGCAAATATTTAGAATAAAACGTATTTTTGAATTCGACATCATCTGCATTTACGCCCTCTAGCGGCGAAATTGTATATCACAAAAAAAAAAAAAAAAACGAAATAAAGGATCATCATTTGCATATTTCAAGCTTTCGAATGCAAAAAGATTTTTTTTCAAATCGGCGTAATAGTTGCAGAGATACCATGGGTACAGGCGGACGGACAAACCGATAACATAAGCACGATCTTTTTTTACAAAAGACGTGCTAAAGATACATATACCTATCGTGTCTATGTGATTTGCAAAAACAAACTAAAAATTCTACCGACGCAGCTAAACAAAGCCGTAATATGTGTTTGAATTATTTTAATAACAGAGGGAAAGTACCTCGGCAAGACCAAATGGTTGTAAATGCCTAATTTAGAAATGTTAAATGTTGGAGTGGTCAGGGAAGTTATTGTTGGTGATTCTTTCAATCCGAAATATGTTAGTGTGAAAATTTCGAAAATGATGTCTTAAATAAATTAATAGCAATATTTTAGATATTCATTATTTTATGTATTTTTATAATTCTTCTTCTTCTTTTTGATACTACAGAAATGTTTGAATGTGTTTACAAACGTAACAGATATCTATACTGGAGAAACTTTTTCACAGTAAATTACTGCTTCAAATTAAATCACGCTCTCATTTTTGAGCTACTTATTCTTTTATAAGATAATTAACTAGGACAAATTTGTATTGGCTGTATGGAAGCTCAAAAATGGTGGTACAGATTCTGTATGTATATACATATAAATTATAATAGTTAATACCTTAAATTACGAGATTTACTTAATTTTATTAATTAATTTATTATTAGTTAAAATATTTAAAACCATAAATTTAATATATTATTCGTTGTTATTTTGTGTTATTATTTTTATTTCCATCATTCGACTTAAATTTTTCAAAAAAGGATTTTTTTAAGAAAAGGAAGGTGTGTAGCTAAAAATAGGCACATCTTCATCTGACAAACAAAATCAAACAAAAATCCTTTGCTAGCATCTATCTCCTGTCTGAACCCGCACCAGCGCCCCACGGGGGTGCTTTGGGGCTTAAGTCCTCCCCTTCCCAAAGCCCAGTATGTCAACTCTCTTATCTATCTAACTTATCTAATGTATAACTGTCTATCTTATACACTGTATATATACATATTGATACGTATTTATATACTGAGTGGCCACTTTATTATGACCACCTCCTCAGTACTTCGTTGTTCCACCATTTGCCTTTAATACTGCGTCGATTCTTCGTGACATGGACTCCACGAGATGTTGATAGGTGGTTTGTGGAATCTGAGACCATTCTTGATGAATAACACTTTCCAGGAGTGTGATATTGTAGAGTTGTGGATCCAGCTGTCTGATGGCTCGTTCATTTTCATCCCACAAATTCTCAATGGGGTTGAGATCTGGAGATTGTGGGGGCCACCTAAGCAAAGTAAACTCACCGGCATGTTCCTGAAACCAATCCTGTACAATTCGAGCACTATGGCAGGACGCATTATCTTGTTGAAAGTAGCCATTGCCATTGGGATAAACCATCCACATGGCAGGATGCACTTTTTCAGCAACGATGTTTAGATATGATGAGCCAGTCAGACTTTGATCAAACGAATTAAAGGGATCAAAGGGCCGAAAGCATGCCAGGAAAACATTCCCCAAACCATAACGTTGCCTCCACCAGCTTGAAGGGTTGTAACAATGCATTTGGGGTCCATGCTTTCGTGCTGTTTCAGCCAAATTCTCACTCGGCCATCGGCATAGTGCCACTGAAAACGTGATTCATCGGACCACATAATTTGTTTCCAATTATCGACTGCCCAATCCTTGTGCTCCTGTGCGAACTGGAGACGTTTTCTCTTGTTAACTGCAGACAGCAAAGGTATTCGAACAGGCCTTCGGCTGCCATATCCCATCCGACGCAGTGTACGGCGAACAGTGCGTGCAGAGATCGTTTGAGTGTATCCTTGATTAAGATGGTCTGTAATTTGTTGCACTGTTACCCTTCTGTTGTATGTTACAAGTCTGGGCACTCTCCGTTCCGCCCGATCAGTCACTAGTCGATGACGATCACACGTTGCACGTAGAGACCAACAGCTGCTTTGGAACATTTCACGAATGCGGCGGTTTCAGTGATACTCGCTCCATGGCTCCGAGCTCCTACATCCCACATTGAAAGTCCGTCAAATCGCATTTTTTACCCATCTCGTCAGCCAAAAATCACTGCTACTACGGTCGCCAGCACTAAGCTTTGCCTTTTTATACTAGTATTTCCCTCTGGTGGCAACAGCGTGCACCATAGCTCATTTGCTTAAAACTGTCAGGTGGTCATAAGAAATCGGCCACTCAGTGAATATTGTATGCCTACATGTATATATATATATATATCATCATCATCATCATCATCATCATCATTGTCAACCATTATCAATCCACTGCTGGACGAAGGTCTCCCCAAGTTTCCTCCACAACGGTGTCTTGTGCCAGTCTCCTCCAGGTCACTCCCGCATACTTTTAAATTTCATCCACCCATCTCCCATGTGGTCTTCTTCTGGATCTTTTCCTCTCCCTTGGAATCCAATCTAAAATTTCGGCTGTCCATCGATGGTCTGTCCTTCTGGCCGTATGCCCTGCCCATTGCCATTTCAGGGATTTAACACTGATCATGATGTCTTCCACTCTTGTCATTTTTCGGATCCACGAGTTCCTCTTCTTATCTCTCCTGGTTACACCAAGCATGCACCTCTCCATGCTTTTTTGAGTTGTCTGCAGCCTTTGTATGTCTCTTTTAGTTAAGATCCACGTCTCTGCACCATACGTAAGCACTGGAAGGATGCATTGATCAAACACTTTTCTTTTAAGACATAATGGCATATTGCTCTTGAAAATTATGCTGTTTCTTCCAAAAGCTCTCCAGGCAAGTTTTGTACGCCGATTAATTTTTTCATCAATGTGACCCTCACTTGATATCTGCTGTCCAAGATAAACGTACGTGTCTGTTATCTCCAGCTTTTCTCCATCAATCGATAAATCTTCATTTCGTGTAAAAGCATTGAACATCACTGAAAGTTCATTTTTAATCCCACTTCTTTACTCTTGTCAGCAAGTTCTTGGATCGTATTCTGCAGCTCTGATGGGGTAGTTGCCAAAATGACTATGTCATCAGCAAAACGGAGATGGGTTAGATAATCTCCATTAATCTTTATCCCCTTGTTTTCCCAGTTCAGTGATTGAAAGACATTTTCCAATGTGGCGTTAAAGAGCTTCGGAGATATGGTGTCACCTTGTCTCACTCCCTTTCCAATTTTCATGTGTGTTGTATTTTCAAACAGCCGAATCTTTGCACTTGCATTTTCATAGATGTTATTAATAATATTAATGTATGCATCTTCAATACCGCAGGATTTCAGAGCCATTGTAACTGCTGATGGTTTCACCGAATCAAATGCTTTTTCATAATCGATAGAAGCCATGCACAATGGAAGTTCATATTCCCTCGCTCTTTCAATTAGTTCTCTCAGTACGTGGATATGATCTATTGTGCTGTAGCCACTCTTGAATCCAGCTTGTTCTCTCGGTTGAGCCATGTCCAGTGTTACCTTCAAGCGGTGTGAAAGAACTTTAGTGAAGGTTTTATAAACCACTGATAGGAGGATGATAGGTCTGTAGTTCCTGATTATCCTCAATGTCACCTTTTTTATGTAGCAAGATCATTGTAGCGTTGTTCCAATCCTCAGGAATTTTCCCTTCATTAAGGCATCGAGTGAAAATTTGGGCGAGTACTGTTTCGATTTCTCCACTTGCTTCTTGTATGATGTCTACAGTAATTCCATCTTCTCCTGGAGCTTTTCCCCGCTTCATGTTCTTGATTGCATGTGCAACTTCTGCTGGAAGGACTGGAAGAACTCTGGTACTGGTACCTTCCATGATGTATGGAGTACATGTATCATCCCTTTCATATAACTTGGAGTAGAAATCTTTCACTCTTGACAAAATTTCACCTCTATTTCTTGTTACAGAACCATCTTCTTTTCTCATTGCCATAATCTGTTTTCTTCCCTTACTGAGATGTCCCTTTGCTATCTTTAGGCTTTGGTTGTTTTCAATTGCTTTCCTCACTAGTTCACAGTTGAATTTCCTTACGTCTTCAGTGATACTTTTTCGTACTGTCTTGCATAGCTCTATGTATTCCACTTTGGAAGTCACATCTTCTTTAGTTGTCCGCATCTCTCTTCTTTTTTGCATCAACATTTTAGTTTTTCCTGATAATTTGTTCACATGCAACTTGTTCTTAGACCCAGCTAATTTTGTTGCTGTTGTTAGGCCTTCTGAAGCAGAGAATCTGTTCTTCAGTTCCAACTTGAAGGTATTATGGTGTTTTTTAAGGTTGGCTCTGTCAATACATTTTGTTTGTCTTATAAGCTTGCCACGTTCAAGTTTAGTGTTGAGGTGCATCTTACATATCACCAATCTATGGTCACTACCTGTGTTGAACTTGTTTAGCACACTGCAGTCTTCTATGACGAATTTTTTGTTACACATAATGAAATCAATTTCACTTGTCGTCCCATTTGGATGCCTCCATGTCCATTTTATGTGCGGCTTTTTCTTGAAAAAGGAGTTCAAGATGAAAAACCCTTCTGCCTCTGCAAACTCAACGAGAGTATTTCCACGCTGGTTTCTGTTGCCGTGGCCGAATTTACCTACTGAAGTTTCATTCTGTTGCCGCTGCCCTATTTTTGCATTCAAATCTCCCATAATTATCTTTAAGTGCTGCTTACCTTTATTATTTAGATGACGAATTTCCTGATAAAATTCTTCAATTTCTTCTTCAGGATGACCTGTGGTGGGTGCATAAGTTTGAATAATCTGAGCCTGGTATCTTCTCGAGAGTTGGATAACGAGTCGTGCAGCTCTGTCAGAGGAACTTTCAACTTCTACAACTTTATCCTTCAGTTTCTTGTTTATTATAAATCCAACACCACTAGTTCTGCCCGTATCTGTCCCACGATAGTAGAAGAGATGTCCACTTTTCAGTTCAATGAGATCTCCTTTTCTTCTTACCTCACTTAACCCGACGATGTCCCACCTGATCCTTTGTAGTTCCTCTTCCAATTCAAGAAGCCTCGAATCAGAAGATAGGGAGCGTCCATTATACGTAGCCAAGGTCAGCATCAGATGGCAGCCTAGTCCGGTCCTCCGGTGATTCTTAGCACCCTCTGTCTTCATGTCGCACTGGCCGCTGCCTTGGCCAGGTACATTCCAGCTGCCGGAGACTGAGGGCCAAGATTTAAGTTGTGGAGTCATTTTGGAGGTGTTTTGCCATAACTCACCACGCTGGCCAAGCGGGTTGGTGAGTGTGGGATAGCATTTCCTCTAATCCCGATGGTATAGTTATACCGCTATTGGCGGTCGTCAGAGCCCCTTTAGTGGGAACAGGATGTACCATGAGAAGGCGGGGTTGACATTTGTCAAGGAGAGGCTGTGATGTTACGCATGACCTGACCTTACATCCCTCCTCCCATATATATATATATATATATATATATATATATATACATGTATACTTTGTGCGTATACACATATACCTACATATACATGTAGCATCGCCCCCGCCCCCAACAGGATTCCTCGGTGCGCCACTGGTACCGTGGGTGAAAAAATTTCACTTTGGAGAGATTTGATCATGATCATATGTAGAGGATTTTAGGAAGGGAGTGTCTGACCCCAAGTCTTAAACAACCCTTAGAAATAGGAAAGAAGTATATTTGGGCTAGAGCGCCCGATAGGAAAGTGACACGGAAACGAAGTAGAAAGGGGGAGGAAGACGCCTTTATTTATTACCGGGGGTCCAGTACCCGGGGTCCGACGGCTTAACGTACCCATCCGACGCACGGCGGATATTTAGTGGATCGAGCGTTAGTACCTGCCTGGGATTGAACCTGAGGCCCTTTCCGTGGAGGTCACGAACGTTGCCCACTAGGCCGCGGCCCTTTGGAGGAATTTGCCCACACACAGGGGTTTAAAACTGGGGTTTTGTCGCTCTCTAGGTCAAAAATTCGAACGCCGCCACGAATTTGAAGAACGTCTTCACCCCTTTCACCGCGCCGCCTCAGGGCGTCTAACCCTGTTTACACACACAGGTTTAAAAGCGTGCGACTGTTTCGAGGTGAAAAAACCTCGGAAAAAGTATGTGTGTGAGGGGGCTTGCGGCCTGAGAAACTTCTTCAATTAGTGGTGTGTTAATTGCTTTGAGGAGTTGACTGGACTCCTGCTGCGACTCTCTTTGGCTACAGCCTTCTATACTCGGGGCAAGGCTAACCTGACTACGGAGTTTAAGTTACGAAGTGTGTACTTCCACTGCATAATATAGTTCCAGTTTAAAATCCGTGTTCTAGCTTGAACTGAGACCTAAGAAAGCACATGGATATATAGATGTTCTAAATGTCGGACGTACGCACATTAAACAAAGTGAAGATCCCAGTTTCGGTCGCATTTCTAAAACATACAAATATTAGCGTTTTTGCGGCGTCGTTATCACTTTTGTTTTGCTTCAGAGAGGTTATACGTTAACAAGAGGATATTTACCGCAACTGGGAGGGTAGAATTGTTAGCCGGAGGCGGAGATAATGGCTTAGTGGTCATTTAAATGAGCTTACTCCATTCTTCGTAGTGCCGTTTTAGAATACTCATTCAGAAATCGTTTGTCTGGTGGTCCGCAAGGTTGAGAAGGTCTGGCGATGGAGGGGGACATAGGAATTAAACGCGGGAAGTTTTCTTTTGTCTCACCTTCAGTCACTCTTAAGGGAAGAGTCCCTGACACACAGCACCCTATTAGTGCGCGGAGAAATACTGACAAGAGATTTCATGTCGGTGAATCGGTTTCACAACCTTAACAGTGTAATGAGGTTAGCTTTGCTCCAGTATAGATGCAAAGTTTGGACACTATTCAGCAACATGTAGAGGCGACAAAACACGCCCCTCCCCCCACCTTTTTTTTATTGTTTTGTTTTGGGGTTTAACAACTACCATGAGCAACTCGGAGGGCGATAAGCAGTCACTGTCCCTAATTTAGGGTAACTGATTCCAGGAAAGAGAATGAACCAGCGCAATGGTACAAGCGCACACCACCCACGCCTCATTGGGGCTCGAACCATGAGTGCCCGTCTCCGAGTGATTAGAAGTCAGCGCCTCAGACCACTCGGGCACTGAAGCGGCCCTCATGTTTCAATAAACTGTTGATGTACATCATCCCGCGAAACTTTTTCCTGCAAAAATAAATTACACCTCCAATCTCCTGGCGAGACAAACGTTACAGTAACCTGGAACAACAGTGCCTACTCGCTGTTTTGAGCTTGAAAAACACAGCTGAGGTCTACACATACGCCACCAGGCAGCACAGCATTGTCACTTGAGAACTTTACCTATGAATGGTTGCACTCAATGTACGTTGTGTGTGTGTGTGTGTGTGTGTGTGTGTGTGCATTTCGGGGTTTAGTGACTACCCTGTGCTAGGCCAGTCGTTCTGATGCTGACCGGGTGAGAGTTCTTTGTGTGACTTGGTTGAGCAATACTGCACTGCTAAGCAGAACTGACGATTTCAACCACGAGACGGGGTTTCATCCCGACCTCGCGATTTTTTTTTTTTTTTTTTTTAAGAATAATTGAACATTATGTTGCCTATTATTCAGAGCAGTGACGGTACTTAGAGAAAACGCCCTTGTAAGGGCGAAGTTCCGTTCAGCCCACATAGAGACTCTAGCATCATATTCGGGTACGTCGACGTCGTTCCGGCCCCGCGGACGAAGGGACTATTTGATCCCTTGTCAGCCCAAAGCCCGAGCGCCCGGATTCTAAGGTTAGACTTGAGTGGGAGAACCCCAGGGTGCCCACTCAGTACTTAGAAGAATTTTGTGTATTTTCATCTCTCTCACAGAGATGTCAACTACCCAGAAAGGTAAAGTGAAACCTGAGGGGTCAGCCCCCAAACCGTCCGGGTCAACCCGGACGCAGAGGGTAGCGGCCGAAGCACTACCAAGCCCTGTCGGCAGTGCTAAAGGGCTTAGCTCCACTTCCGAGAACAGCCGGAAGGTGGAACCCAATGCCAGGAGGAAACCGTCAAAGGCGCTTCCCCCAGCGAAAGGCTCTAAAGCCGCTACACCCACGAAGGGAGCCTCATCCTCGACAGAGCTTTCTCAGTCAGCTCGTGGTGTAAGCACGCCCTTGCCACCTCCGCCCATGGCAAGGCAGGGTATAACACCACCCCAGCCCGAACCCATTCGGGCTCTTGAGGGGTCGTCCGCCGGTCCTCCAGAGACATCTCTGGAGGCCTACCGGCATCCCAGGACACCCACGGTGCTAACACCTGAGGCTTTCATGAGCCGCATTTTCACCCTCATAGGGGAAGTAGAGTCCGTTCTCAAGGACTCGCGGGTCACTTCGTCAGGAAGAGAACAGGTGAAAGCGGCCTTTAAGAGTATCGATCAGGCTTGTTTCGCACAAGCAAATCGGACAGCTTATCTTGAAGGCAGGCTGTCCGTTCGGAAGGAGTCGAGCTGCAAAGCCGACGCCAAAGTGGTTTGCTACGCCGAAGTGGCAAGGAAAGGGGCTAGCACGGCGAAAGGGTCTTCGCCCGCCCCGATTGAGAATAAAAAGAAGAATAAGAAAAAGACGGCAGACAAGAGACACGTGCTTTTGGTCTACCCCACAGTCGAGAGTGCGTCCTCAGAGGACACAGAGAATACCCTGAAGACTGCAGTCAACCCAACTAAACTGCAGATAGGGTCAAGAGCATTCGGAGCATTAGGAAAGATTGGGTCGCGGTGGAGTGTTCCCATCCCGGGGAGCTCGACCGCCTTGCCTAGGAGTTGAGCAGCAATCCGTTGACCAAGGATTGCACACTTCCCATGGCCCCACGAAAGAGACACCCCCGGTTGATAGTCTATGGGGTTGACGGGGATCTCTCAGGGAAAGAGTTCGAGGAGGCGGTTCGCGGGCAGAACCCAGAACTCGAGAACGGGCTTAAAGCCTGTTTTCCCATCAAGGGTAAAGGAGGTAGGGTCCACTGGGTGGCAGACGTGGAGCCCAAGGCCTACAAGCACTTGGTGAGGCGGAAGACACTGAACTTGGGTTGGTCAGTGCTCCGCCTAAAGAAATTTTTTCGGGAGGTCAGGTGCTTCCGGTGTAATGGTTTCGGCCATTTCCGGGGCAACTGCCCCGAGTCAGAAGCAAGGTGTGGCAATTGTGGTGAAGTTGGGCACTAGCACCACCAGTGTGCAGCCGCACCGAAGTGCAGCAATTGCACTGCTGCGAATGCCAAGTTCCGCCTGAAGTTGGACGTCTCTCACTCCAGCTTCAGTAAGACGTGTCCCAGTCTTATTAGGGAACTTGAACAAAGGAAAAGCCGGGTTAATTATGGTTGACAGATGGTAGTACCCTCGGAGTTACGTTGCTCTCGATATTGAGCTTTTGGGTCTATTGACCAAGGTGTTTTTTGATAACCTTGGCCCGGGGTCATCCCCACAGCATTGGCCCTAGCGCTGTGGACCATGTAAATATTTTCTATATGTGCCTAATGTGATTCAATGTCTGAATATTTGTGAGAGGGGTGCATGAGACCCTCAGTGTAATGTGCATGTATTTTGTCACCAATGATACTAAATAAAGGACTTTTGTCCCAAAAACTCGCGTTGGCGGGCGATCTCCCGGCCACGAGATGGGATAATTTTTGAAAAGTTGCTTGCCCCAACTGCCCATAGCACGTCGGACACACGGGTTATGATAGAAGGGTATAAGGTACCGGTCCCGTAGGGGAGGCAGATCCCCACAGGTCTCTAGACCGAATCTGTCCGAGTGGATGACTGTGGCTTCCGGTGACTGACGGGCTAGCTGTCGCGACGCCGTCAGGGATCCTATTAATCCCAAACTATTCGAGAGAGTTCCGCATTACCCTGCGAGGTCTACACGAAGACGGTGCAGGTAACGTCATCAGCCTAGGTTATCCTGTGCTTATGTGAGATCTTTTATTTCGTATTAGTAAATTATGGCTGTCCTGACCTCAATCTAACCAAGCCTTTAAGCTGGCACAATTTTTACGTTATTGGTATTACGAATCACCAATTTACATATTCCAATTGTTTTATCGTATCCAAAGGATTGGAAATTTATGTCCAACGAAGCCACAAGCTATTCTTAAGCATACTTTCTTCTTCTTGCTTGTTTTTAGCTTTATATACACTTTTGCTCAATACTTACATCAGATAATTTAAAGATTACTGAAGAAACGGGCGCATTACAGACATATTTATTTTGTTTCTATGGTATTTTAATATTAAACGCATGATGATGCACAAACAGACGCGTCGCCTAGTCGTCGAATGATCTCAGTGGAGGTCTCCTGAGTTCTACTGTTGAAACAAGGTCTGAACTTTGTACCAAGACATTCAAATAGTGGGTATAAACGAAACGATGAGAGAGAGAGAGAGAGAGAGAGAGAGAGAAAGTGTGTGTGTTAAGAAGAGGACGCTTGACTACTGGTCTTAAACAGCCCTCAGAAACAGGAGCTAGTGGATTTAGGCTGTGTGTCAGGTACAAAAGGCACATTTAGTGTGGCCGAGATAGATAAGTGTTTGTTCTGTCCTCCGCCAATACGTTTGGGGAAAATGCAAAAAGTGATCTAAAACAAAATAATGCTCCGAAAATATGAAAAAAATGGCCCCAAACCTCCAAAAATTCTCTAAAATAGAAAAAAGGCTTAAAAATGCAAAAAAATAGAAATGTCATTAAAGTTCGGGCCCTGATCATCATCATTTTTAACCACACTGAATCTACTCCAAGTCTGTTCAACAACTCTTTTTCCTGACTGGTTATCTTCCATGTCCCTCCAGCATGCTTTCGAGTTTCATCCACGTATATCCCACATGGTCATCTTTTGGGTGTTCTTTTATCCCTTGTCATCCAGTCTAGTGTTTTAGTTGTTCTACGATGGCCAGCCCTTTACCACTTGAGATTCTTTACTTTGATCTTGATGTCATCCACTCTCGTCACTTTCCTGATCCGTGAGTTTATTTTCCTATATTTCTTGATTACACCAACATGAGACTCTTCAGGCTTCTCTGAGTTGTCAGCAGCCCTTGAATGTCTTTTCTAGTTAAGGTTCATATCTCTGATCTAGATGGATGTAATTAAACACTTTTCTTTTGAGTCATAGTGGTAAATTGCTCTTAAAAATTGAAGTGTTTCTTTCACATGCTAAGTGTTACCCTTATTTATATTTCTTCTATGATGTGGCGGGCCCTCGTTTGATATCTGTTGTCCAAGGTAGATGTATAGGCGTTAGTAACTTCTAAATTTGCAACATTAATCTCCAGTTCATGTAGAAGCAATACGCAGTTTCGTTGTCTATAAGTTCATATTTTATCTCGCTTCTTTACTTTTGTCAGTAAATTCCCAAATCCTACCTTACAGCTCTGAGGAGGCAAAAAATTACTGCGTTGTCATCAAAATGAAGTTTAGTTAAACTATCTTAATTAATCATTATCTTTTTGACTTCTCAGTTTGTAACGAAAACATGTTGAACAAGTCGTTTTTCGCTTCGACTAGCGAAAATCTGAGGTTCAGATACTTAACTATGCTAGGTTAGGAACCTCCTAACCTATGTTCAAATTCCTAACCTACAGATTACTAAACTATGCTAGGTTAGGAACTGCCTAACCTATGTTCAGATTCCTAAACTATGCTAGGTTAGAAACCTCCTAACCTATGTTCAGATTCCTAACATACAGATTCCTAAACTATGCTAGGTTAGGAACCGTATAGCCTATGTTCAGATTCCTAAAGTAAAGATTTCTAACTATGCTAGGTTAGGAACCTCTTAACCTATGTTCAGATTCCTAACCTGCAGGTTCCTAATCTATGCTAGGTTAGGAACCGTCTAACCTATGTTCAGATTCCTAACCTACAGATTCTTAAACTATACTAGTTTAGGAACCTCCTAATCTATATGTTCAGATTCCTAACCTACAGGTTCCTAAACTATGCTAGGTTAGGAACCTCCTAACCTATGTTCAGATTCCAAACCTACAGATTCCTAAACTATGCTAGGTTAGGTACCTCCTAACCTATGTTTAGATCTTAAACTATGCTAGGTTAGGAATCTCCTAACCTATGTTTAGATTCCTAACCTACAGATTCCTAAACTGTGCTAGGTTAGGAACCTCCTAACCTATGTTCAGATTCCTAACCTACAGATTCCTAAACTGTGCTAGGTTAGGAACCTCCTAACCTATGTTCAGATTCCTAACCTACAGATTCCTAAACTATGCTTGGTTAGGTACCTCCTAACCTATGTTCAGATCCTAAACTATGCTACGTTAGGAATCTCCTAAACTATGCTAGGTTAGGAACCTCCTAACCTATGTTCAGACTCCTAACCTACAGATTCCTAAACTGTGCTAGGTTAGGAACCTCCTAACCTATGTTCAGATTCCTAACCTACAGATTCCTAAACTATGCTGGGTTATGAACCGCCTAAACTATGTTCAGATTCCTAAACTATGCTATGCTAGGAATCTGAGGTTCAGATTTACATTAAAAGTGTGGTGTGGTGTGATGTTTTTTTTTTTTTTTTTTTTTTTTTTTTGCAGAAAAAGGCATGAGTAAGAATAAGGAAAGATTACATAGTTTTGTTTTGTGTTTTTGAAATATAGCAGTTACTTTCAGTTTTTGTGAAGTTATGACATTTAAAAGGTATTTGTGTAGCATTTACCAATTTTAACCCACTAAGCACTTGCACAATATATTGTTCACTCTTTTCCACACTGGTATGTGATGTTGTACTTATTTTTATTTGGGAAAAAAAGGTTGTGCATTAGAAACGTTAAGTTGCTGGAACTTTTTTGATAAAATGCATTCAATTTATATGTATTTCGTATACCGGTACCTACTTCAATGTATATTATTTTATGTACAATCAATTATAAGCGTAGAAAATGAATTTTTTAAATGTGAAAATTGAATTATAACTGTGGGAGGAACGTAATGGCTATAAGGGGTGAAAAGGAGGCCATTTTGAAAAATAAAAATTCTTCCTTTTTTTAACATGTTTAAAACAGATTTCAGCTGAAAACAGGAACCTTTAATTCAAAAACAAAAAATTTGCCCCAAATCGTTGGGGGGGAACCGGTACTTTTCAGATGTCCTTTATCTTTTACATTTGCTGCTGGACACTCTGCAAAAACTTATTTAATTAAACAGAACGAAAAATATTGGGTGGGCACTGCCCCTCACCCTGTAAAATTATTGCGGAGGCAAGATACACCTTGCTCCCCCGTAGTCGGTGCCTATGGCGCTTACTAAACGTATGCAAATTATAGTCCAACCAAGACCATGGGATTTTTCATGTGAATCACAATTAAACTAACTGAAATCCTCGAAGAGAACAAATCATAAAAAAGAACTTGGTACGTATCGAAAACAGAATCATGAAAGAATAAGTGAACTCAAGGAAGTTGCAACAACGGAATTAGCAAATGAATATGTAAATACGCAAAACCTACGAGCCATAGTACCGAGAATGTCTACAGCCTTGATCTAAAGAGATTGTCCGATAAATTATATCACCCCCCCTATTTTCACCTTCTTTCCAAACTATTACGTAACAGTTTTTTAATCTTTTTTCCCCCCTGAATTTGGTTGAACGAGCGCCTTTCCTTCTGCGTGGCAATGACCAATCAAATGATTCGTGAATCATCATCCATCAGACGCGTTCTAAGAAAACCGAAAATCGCTTCACGTTTGCTCTCCTAGAAATACCGTTGTTTTTCTACGCTTTGCCAGCAATATGGAACAAAAAACGATTTTCCTTTTTCGGCGTCCGAAAGGAAACATAAAAGCATCCGAAATAAATAACAAAAAAAGTACTGAATTTGGAACGGACGGAAGGCCCAGTGAATCGATTTACGCTTGATGGTGTTTGCGGGAGAGAGTGAAACACAAGGGGGAGAAAGAGAGAAATAAGGTATGCTCGAAGTCGTCATCCGTTGCATTGTGGGGCAGGAAGGTGACGTCAGTGTACCTGTACCTGCCATGTCTACGTCCTTGAGTTTAGGACAGTGACGGATGACCTACGGGTCACACTGTTCTTCGCTGCCTTCCCCTCTAACTCCTCACGCATTCCAAAACTGTCAATGGCCACTTCGCTTTCCCTCTATTTTTTTTTTTCCTTCTTTCCTTACTTTCTTATTTGACCCACGTTCAACCCTCAGACAGATTTTCTTTGTTGAAAGTGACCGCACTCGAGGAGGTAATTTCCTAAACACTAAGCACTTCATACCACATCGTGTATTTTAAGTGAAAAGAAAAAAAAGGTTTTTTTTTTCATCGTAAAATATCTTGAAGTTATACTTCTAAAACAGAATTTTTATAAAAATCATGCTACATTAAGATAGTATAACTATACCAGTAATCAGATTTTATTGGCGCAGAATAGAAATCAAAGTTTTCAAGCTTTCGCGCATCAATTAGATGGCTTTTTCAAGGAAGGTAGACAGCAAACTGGATAATCGAACTATTCAACAATTTGAACGCGGTGACTTGACTTGACAACAAACGAAGAGATGCAAATATGTTATTATTCATTCAAAGAATTGAAAAGTACATTTGGCAGCCCCGGTGGCGCAGTGGTCTAAGCGATGGCCTCCGATCATTCGTCCGAAAGGGGTCCGGGTTCGAATCCCGGTGAGGCATGGATGTTGTGTTTGTCTTACGGCACTGGCTCTCTCCCTTCCCTGGAACCAGTGGTCCTAAATTGGGGACGGGCGACTGCTTATAGCCCATTGAGTCGCTCACGATGGTCGTTAAACCTTCAATAAAAAAAAATACATTTGTAATTTTCAAACACATTTTTTATTATAATTAATAATAAACCAAGAGATGCAAATGAATGATTATATTTGCATCTCTTTGTTTACTGTCAAGTCACTGCGTTCAAATTGTTGAAGCGTTCTATTATCCTGTTTGCTGTCTACCTTCCTTAAAACAAGCTTATAAAATCGTACAATGCATTGATTATGATACGCTTTCCAACATACCAGAAATCATTGCTCAAGTTATGAGGATAATGGCTGTGGAATAAATCTCGCTCCTGTGCCCTGACCTTTAACCCCATTTCGATGATATTCAACAGAACAGGTTCAGTATATCTCCGGAATAAAATACTAAAGTTTTGTCGTAATACAATCGTTTTTAGTCAAGTTATGAGGATAATAGCAGTGGAAAAAATCTCTCTCTCCTGTGTCCTGACCTTTGAGCCCATTTCGATGATATTCAACAAGACCGGTTCAGTATACAGCCGAAACAACATGATAAAGTTTGGTCGCAATCGAAGTATTTTTACGTAAGTTATGACGCATAAGTCCAATGGAATGGATCCTGCTCCCACGTCCTGATCTTTGACTCCATTTCGCCCATTTTCAATAGGGTTCGTCCCCAGGTGGTCCCCTACCACATACTAAAATTTCATCGAAATCGAACCATTTTTACGTGAGCTATCGTGCGGACAGACGGACGAGCGGACGGACAGACAGATGGACAAAGCTGGAGCATGTGCGCTTCTTCAACCTACGGTTGGAAAGCGTAAGCCGCCCCGGTGGCGCAGTGGTCTAAGCGATGGCCTCTGATCATTCGTCCGAACGGGGTCCGGGTTCGAATCCCGGTGAGGCATGGATGTTGTGTTTGTCTTACGGCTCTGGTTCTCTCCCTTCCCTGGAACCAGTGACCCCAAATTAGGAACGGGCGACTGCTTATAGCCCATTGAGTTGCTCACGGTGGTCGTTAAACCTCCAATCAAAAAAAAAAAAAAAAAGCGTAAATAACCATCTGGTTGATGTGCGAGAGCTTGGAATGATTTCTATTCTACGCCAAGAAATTAGGATTGCTAGTATAGTTATGCTACTGTATCTTAGGTATAGTTTGTGTAAAGTTCCTTGTGTTATTGTCATGCTACATGAGATCTCTAGCGCATTTCAAACACCTAAGACATGTGTGATCAGGAACAGTTAACAAAAAAAGATGATAAAATGTGTCTTCAGAACTGAAGACTTTCGCACGTATGTATTCCTCGAACTGAACAACGTAATGCGCTAGTTTACAATTTTACTGAAGCAAAAGTCCGAAGGACATCATTACTAAACAAAATCTAGTCATTTTCAAAAGTTTAAGACCACCTGTTGGTATTAGGAGGTTTCCGCCGATTGCGTCAGCTACTGTCTGTATTACTCAACTTCCTGTAAATGTTTCATTATCCTACAGTGGCAGCTGTTGATCGAGTTGTGGGAAGCGAGCGAGCGGCATTTCTCTTCTGGTTTTCATGCTGAGAGACTTTGTACGTATTTTCTATATAGCGAAAGATGGACAAAAAAGTGTCATTAAGTGTTACTCAGACGGCAAAATAGTGACTTCATATCATGAAGAATACTCCAAACGTGACATAAGCAGAAAGATAAATGTGAGCAAGTGCTATTCATGATACAATCATGAAATATCGAGATACAGGTGAATTTGGCGACCGAAAGAGAAGTGGACGCCCAAGGACAGCAACCCCACGTGCTGACAATACCATAAGGTGAATAGTTATGCATTCTCCGAGGAGTTCATGCAAAAAAATCAAGGCCTTTCTACATTCAAAAGGGTCTGATATTAGTATCAGTACTGTCTCCCAACGTCATAGCAACAGGGTTCCCACTCAACCTGGAAAACAGGGAAATCCTGGAATTCTCAGGGAATTTGAAAATGGTTCCAAAAATCAGGGAAAATTTCCCTTTTTTATAAAAGTCATGGAAAACTCAGGGAAAATTACCCTTTTTTGTAAAAGTCGGGTAAAACTCAGGAAAATTACCTTTTTTTTTTTTTTTTTTTGTAAAAATCAATGGATACTTTATTTTCCCAAAAAAACTTATTTTTTCAAGATTTCAAACTTTTGCTTGCAATTACTGCCTTCCTAGAATTTGGTAGATCTTACTTTCAGTTATATTAAGTATTTCCTTTATTCTCTAAAATAAAGATGCAAAATTGAATTTTTTAAATTGCCAGTTATTAAGCTTTTGTTCAATTTCTGCAGGCAGTTGTTATAGCATGGAACAATTAGGCACAATAGCTCCTGCTTGAAGAAACACTTCACAAGAGAACCAACCAAATGATGGATCAAAGTCCTTTGTCTGTTGGTTCTCTTGAAACATGTTTCTTTGAACAGAGCCATTCCATCAATTAAGGCTGCATTGTGTTATAGAAAAACTGAAACTATTCAACTGACAGTTTTTTCTTACATATGACCTGTTTCTATGGGAATGTATTTACAAATTCCATGTGGGTAGTATTCACAAAAGTTCACGAAACTTTGGTACAGAAAATAATGTGCACAGTTAAGTTGTTATGAATGAAAAGCAGGTAATTTTATAAAGACAAATTACTTAAAGAATTTACAAGTGTGTGCTTTGGTGAGAAAAATGAATGGAATGGAATGAAATGTAACAATTCTTTGCAACATGCCACTCTGGAAAACTTTAAAAACCACCTGGAGAACCTGGAAAAGTCAGGGAATATTTTTATTACTTTTGAGTGGGGACCCTGAGCAAAGATTTTGGATTAAAGTCTTTAAACCTGCACATAAATCTAGACTAACCTCTGTCATGAAAAAGAAGATACTCCAGTTTTCGAAGCATCATCAATCGTGGACTGCTGAAAATTGGAACAAGTTCTTTTTTCCGATGAATCAACTGTACGTCAATTCGAATCACGTGAAGCGCATGTCCAACGACCAAAAGGCAAAAGGTTTGATGAAAAATGCACCGTTAGCACCGCGAAATATCCGCCAGTCAGATTATATGGGGTGCTATGTCAGCACCCCATATCGGTACTGCTTCATTATCCTTTTTCCCGACAGGCAGTATCATGACTAGTCCTTTTTATGTGGAAATATTACGTGAGAAGCTGTTAACTCATATGCAAGTGAACAGAATCACAATGAAAATGAACAGATGCTGTTAACAATGAACAATGAAAAAGTGATGAACAAGCAAACAATGAACAAGTGAATAATGAAAAAGTGATGAACAAGCAAACAATGAACAAGTGAATAATGAAAAAGTGATGAACAAGCAAACAATGAACAAGTGAATAATGAAAAAGTGATGAACAAGCAAACAATGAACATGTGATGAATAAGCAAACAATGAAAAAGTGATGAACAAGTGAACAATGAAAAAATGATGAACAAGTGAACAATGAAAAAGTGATGAACAAGCAAACAATGAACAAGTGAATAATGAAAAAGTGATGAACAAGCAAACAATGAACATGTAATGAACAAGCAAACAATGAAAAAGTGATGAATAAGCAAACAATGAAAAAGTGATGAACAAGTGAATAATGAAAAAGTGATGAACAAGTGAACAATGAAAAAGTGATGAACAAGCAAACAATGAAAAAGTGATGAACAAATGAAAAATGAAAAAGTGACGAACAAGCGAACAATGAAAAAGTGATGAACAAGTGAACAATAAAAAAGCTATGAACAAGTGAACAATGAAAAAATGGTACATAATGCATGATGGTGATCCATGCCACAGATCAAAAACAGTAAAGAACTACCTGCAGAGGCAAAATAGAACTGTGCTTAACTGGCCCGGTCCCTACCTTAATCCGATCGAAAATTTGTGTACCATTTTAAAAGACAAGGTAGCAGAAAAACAGCCATCAAATTCCCAAGCTTTGATTGACGCAATAAAGTAAGTGTGGTGCAAAAACATTTCAAGTGACTACTGAAAATCCCTCATTTGGGAGTATGGCACATCGTATTTTGTCCATTACAGAAAAACAAAGGTGGCCACACAAAGTACTGATTTCAGTCTTTTTGTGTTCTAAAGAAAGTGAGTATTCATCTGTGGTGTCATTTTTCAGACATCTTTGACTAGTAATTGGTTGTTTCTTTGAAAATCGTAATTTTCAATAAATTGACAGATGGTCTTAAACTTTTGCGAATGACTGTATCATAGGGTGATACGTAACGTTATGTATTTTGTAATATGAAGAGAATATTAACAGGAAGGAAAAACCTCAGACCATTCGCGTACAATGTGAGCACTACGATATGGAGTATTGTCCTGCAGGAAATACCCATCTCCTTTGGGATAAACCATCAACATGACTGGGTGGATTTGATTGGCAACGATATTTGAATACCTTTGTGCTGTACTACAGAGGTGAAAACATGTGTCAAGACGACAAATTTGCAATGAGACATTCTGTCCGCGTAGCTCAGTTGGAAGAGCGACTTACTCCGGAGTGAGGGGACACAGGTTCGATGCCCGTTGCGGACAAACTTCTTTTCACATTGGTGCCCGATTGTGCAAAATGGATCCACTGGCCGTCGGGTTCTTCGAAAAAAGGTGTGATGTTTGTTCCACACATTGTTTAGAATTAATGAAAACATTCCTACTTTGCTTCATAGAAAAAAATTAAGAAGGAGATAGTGTGACGTATACTACAGAAGTCAAGACGACAAATCTGCATTGAGACGTTCTGTCCGCGTAGCTCAGTTGGGAGAGCGACTTCCTCCGGAGTGAGGGGACACGGAGTCCGTCGCGGACAAACTTATGTTTTCACAGCTGTCAGATGTTGATCCATACGAATCAAAAGGTCCAAACACTCACACGAAAACATGCCCGAGACCATAACGTTGCCTCCGCCAGCTTGAAGAGTAGCGACGGTGCAAGATGTGTCCATGCTTTCCTGCTGTTGTCTCCGTATCCTCACCCTTCCATCTGCATGGTGTAGTTGAAAACGTGATTCGTCGGACCACATTACTCTTTTCTACTCATTTACTGTCCAGTTCTTGTGTTCCTGAGTGAATTGGAGGCGTCACTTCTTGTTCACTGCAGAAGCAACGGCTTATGGACAGGCCCTGTTCCTGTAGCATTTACGATATAATGTGCAGCGAACTGTACGTTGAGAGGCCATCGGACTTGGTTCCTGATTCAGATTATCTGTAATCTGGCTGTCTGCTTCTGTAGCCCATACGATGTAATGTGCGACGAACTGTACGTTGAGAGGCCATCGGACTTGGTTCCTGATTCAGATCATCTGTAATCTGGCTGTCTGCTTCTGTAGCACATACGATGTAATGTGCGACGAATTGCACGTTGAGAGGCCATCGGACTTGGTTCCTGATTCAGATTATCTGTAATCTGGCTGTCTGCTTCTGTAGCCCATACGATGTAATGTGCGACGAATTGTACGTTGAGAGGCCATCGGACTTGGTTCCTGATTCAGATCATCTGTAATCTGGCTGTCTGCTTCTGTAGCCCATACGATGTAATGTGCGACGAATTGTACGTTGAGAGGCCATCGGACTTGGTTCCTGATTCAGATTATCTGTAATCTGGCTGTCTGCTTCTGTAGCCCGTACGATGTAATGTGCGGCGAACTGTGCGTTGAGAAGCCATCGGACTTGGTTCCTGATTCAGATAATCTGCAATCGGACGAAGTGTTGCTCGTCTGTTGGACTGGACTGGTCTTCCTACCCTCAGCTCAGCTCGAGCACCGAGTTGCCGTTGACGACCACACGCCTATTCGCTCAGACCTCGTTTTTTGACTGCTGGTCCACTCTCTGTAAACTTTAACAACTCCTGCCCTTGAACATTTCACAAGTGCAGCCGTTTTGCTATTGCTCGCACCAATGCTTTGAGCATCGACAATCATTCCACTTTCAAAGTCCGTCAGATCGCGTCTTTTACCCATTACTTCTTACGCGATGCACTTCATTAGCATGCTTTCAGCGTTCCCTTTTTATACCGATTTAACAGCATCTTTAAGAACATCAGACGCGTTAAGAACATCTGCGGGATAGCTATTTTGCATAGAGTGATCTGGTGGTCTTAACAATTTGGCCGCCCAGCCTATATGACATCAAACGTTACTGAAGTTAACATGCAACTATAGCCGCAACTGCGGTAGCAACATTTGTCTAGTAAACTTGGAAACGCTTGTCTTTTACAGTTTATTTTTTCAACTTTTGAGTGTTAATCCTTTTACTGTTATACGGCACAGTTGTTAATAGCAATTAACATTCACATGAATTTTCCAGCTTCAGTTTCAGAATTTTTGTACCATAATGCAATAATTTCCATTTCTCTTATTTAAAGTTTGCCTATATTGCTCTGTACTGTTTCTTTTTCAGTATATTCTTGTAACCGTGGTCCCACTGCGGACTTGGAATTGATACTTACGGGCCGAGCAGTTAAAGATTTCACCGCTTGACACCAATTGTTACGTCAATAAATTCCGAGCGGTTGTTCTTCAAAATAAAGGGATTGGGTAGGTTTTTTCGCGAAGACTGCCTGTAATGGGGAGTGCACTTACTTAAACTTACTTTTACTATTTATTACAAGAGCATCCACGAATCAACTGATAGGATTGCCGGCAGACAAATAAACTTTAATTTAGACAGTCATATATATGCTGATGAATTACGCCGGATCATGGCTATTGACAGGTCACTACGACCAAACTTGGCAAATGTTTAATAGATTGCACTGTTCATCGAGCGATTTTGAAACAGTCACTCAAACGTCTTGTTTCGGGTCTATTGAATATCCGTTCCTATCTTGGTAGAACAAAGTTCCGCGCGACAAATAAGCTGCGCTTAAAAATCAAAGAACTGTTACTTACTAGTATCCAAAGCGTGCCGGCTAGTTTAATTGCTGACACCACGTACTTGATATCAAATGGAGTAACAAACGGCTTTATGCCATCTTTAAACACACAGAGACGCATATGTACTTTCACTGGTCAGGCTGCTGAAGCGTAGGGGTATCACTAAAGGCCCCCGTGTGATGTTCTCCTCGAAAGGAACGTAGCGTCTGTCAACGTCGGCGCGACCCGATACTCGCCGAATTATGGAACTTTCAGATGCAACGGGGAATGATTTTTGAATCCTGGTCACTTGTCGCTCCGTTATAACATGGACACTAGCAAATCACTTGTACTTGTTAACTCGCCACTTCTTGCGATGTTAGGCAAAGGTAGGCCATCCGCCACTTTTTCCGTTGTTGTATCAGGCAAACTTCTGATCCGCTCTTTTATCGGAGCCAAGCGTGCAGCTACTTTTTCTCTCGTGAATCTGGAAACTACTGCTCATTTCTTTCTTCTGTTTATTTCAGCTATTCGGTAGAGCCCCTCGCTTTTCTGTCCTGCCCTCCCCCCCTCATGCACACTAGGACACGAGAATATCAGGAGCACTCAAAAATGCGTTCGTCGGTCCCTCAGTATTACACTCATACGACAATTTCTTGACCCAAAAATGATCATGATCATATGTAGAGGATTTTAAGAAGGGAGTGTCTGACCTCAGGTCTTAAACAACCCTTAGAAATAGGAAGCTAGGAGATTTGGGCTAGAGTGTCCGATAGCAAAGTCACACGGAAGCGAAGTAGAAAGGGGGAGGAAGGCGCCCTTATTTAATACCAGGGGGCCAGTACTAGGGGTCCGACGGCTTAACGTGCCCATCCGACGCACGACGGATATTTAGTGGATCGAGCGTTCGTACCTGCCTGGGATCGAACCTGAGGTCATTTCCGTGGCATTCACGAACGTTGCCCACTAGGCCACCCGCGGCCTCTTGACCCAAACTGACCCGTTTCCCATAAATCTGTCCTGCTAATGGCCTTCCGAAACATCGTCTGAATTACGACTGTTTTCGTCGCCTTCGGGATTTCGCACGCAGTGGCAAAACATTTTGGGTAGTCCTCACTTCGCTTTGGAACTTCTCTTTTTTTTTGTTCAAAACCCAATCAGAACCAACGCATTAATTAATCAAATCATAATCGGTCTGATTGGCCACGCCCATTATATTAAAAAATAATGAGGCAAAATTCGTAACAATATGAATACAGTCAGTCATTGCAACCACAAAATGTTTGTATGCATCTCCTCATTTTTCTGTGTCGCACATTTTGCAGATATACTTCTGTATTAATTCAGCATGCAGAAAATTTGTTAAAATTTGAATATCTACTGTTTCAGCAAATCATGTTAATACTTCATTGCATTAGCCTTGTTTAGAGAAGTATTTACACGTGAGAGATAAAAAGTAAAATCAACGCAAAAACAAAATAGCCGTGTGAAGGCTTGGGAAAAGATTCCTGGTCTTAACAATTATTGACTATAAAATTTTGAAGTTTTTCATTTTTTTTTCGCCATCTATTTTTAATTATAGTTTTATAAGCTCAATGCTTCACCGCGAAAAGTTTTAGCCACCGAAAGATTTACTTTCATCCAACACTCCTCCCCCCCCCCTCCATGTTCCAACCCCACCAAATTTTTTCGCTCCTCCCAATTTGAAATTTCTAATGCGTCAAAAATTGTTTTCTGAAGCATCACCTTGATCATCACACTGAACAAATGGCATTTCTTCTTTTGGCAGTCAAATGAAAAAAATATTTTTAAATCAGGTAAATCTGGCAAAAAAAAGGGTAAAAACATTCGGAAAATGTTGGTAAATTTCCAAATACTTTCTTCCTTTTCTGGAGCCATTTTTATTCCAAAAATAGCAAACTGTTTCTAAAAGACGGATTGAAAAAAAAAAAAAAAAAAAAAAAAAAAAACATGAAAGATGACACCGAATTTTCGGGTGTAATGAGCACGTCTTTTGAATGCGTTCTTTCTGACGCGAATTAAATTTATCAAAGCTATTCAAAGTCAATGGAACCGGTATGGAAAACAATAGTATCTGACGGACGGAAGAAAGAAGTTTTTCAATCGAGTTGTTAATCCCTCAGAAATTGCTGCAAACAGAATTGTGAACTTCCGCCCTCTGGTTGCACACTTGTGCGTTAAGAAAATGTTTACAATATATGAGACACATTTCGCAGCGGAAACGCTCTCCAACAAAAAAATAATTTTTCCAATTGGACTCTTAGAAGCAGAGATATCGACAAATATTAGATATGCATCTACGATCTCTGACGGGAAAAGTATGCATTATTTTAAGAAGAAAGTATTTTCAAAAGGTTTTTCGATGTGAGCGGTATCGGTCCAGGAAATAATTTTTTCAGTCGAGTTTTCAGGATCTCAGAGTTTTCTGAAAATGCATCAGAAGCAGAAATTAACACTTGTGTCCCCTGGTGGCCAAACCATTCTTTAACAAAAATTAGACATTATATGCAAAAGATTTCCCATGAGGAGCTGTATATTTTTCAAATCGGAGTTTTAGAAGCAGAAATATCGGGGGAAACATATTTTACCTTTACATTTACCTAGCGGAAAGTCTATGAATTACTTGAAAATTTTTAAAATATATGAAAAACATGTCGCACCGGAAACTCTATCAAACAAAGAAGAAATTTTTCAAATCGGACAATTAGAAGCAGAAATATTGACAAAAATAAGATATACACTGAAGTGCCAGAAAAACTGGTACACCAGTCTAATACTTGGTAAGTCCCCCACGAGAGCGCAGGGCTGCAGAAATACGACGGTGCATGGACTCCACTAGCTTCTGGAAATATGCTGTAGGCAATGCACACCATACTTCCTGCAGAGCGTTCCGCAATTCGGGTGTATTCCGAGGTCTCGGATCCTGGACCGTCATGTATCAAACAACCCTAGAACATCTGTTTAGCTGGGTGTTCAGGAGCTTGTTGAATGTGGGCCAGGGAAATCTTCTCAGTCGCTGATTTGGGGGAATTACTCTCCTTGGACAAAATAGTGGCTCTCACCTGAGAATATGACCTTCTTCCACTTCTCAACAGTCCAGTCTTTGTGCACTTTTGCCCACTGGAGCTTTTTTTTCCTGCGTAGCCTCCGCCAACAATTGCTTCTTGTTTGGTTTGCGGGCAGCCCTCCCTGCTTCCAACAATCTTCGACGGACTGTCATGTCAGTAACATTAATCCCACTAGCTACCAAGTCACTTAGGCGCCTACCATAGGGGGGCAAGCCGGCAAGGTGAATCTTGCCCCTCCAATAATTTTACTGGGGGGGGAGGCAGTGTCCACCCAATATTTTTTTGTCCTGTTTAGTTAAATAATCGCTTTAGCCTCATAAAGTAGACCCAGCTCCATCTTATAAGGCCAAAGCGATTTATTTTCAAAAAAATAATAAATAACAAAATGAATGAAAACTTTTCCCCCATATTCAGCATTGCTCATTTGATAAGAAACCTGATTGCCAATCCCGTATTGTGTTTGACATGTTCTCGTGATATGTGGTAAATGTTTAAAACAATTATCAAAAATAAAATAAATAAAAATACAGAAACGTGTAATCTCTAGCGCCTTTATTTATTTATGTGTATTTATTTTTTTGCACTTCTTGTTCTTCATTTGAGTAAACCAGCTAATTCCACATATTTCTTTTATAAATGTTTGGAAATAAAATCTCTGTTGATATTTTTGTAAAATCACAGGCCAAATTTTACTTTTGAAAATATTAATACTCAGCAAAAGAATATTTCGGTTTTCTTGTTCATTTGCTGATGAGCAGTTACAATTGCAATTGCGTTTCAAAATGTATGTCAAATCTCGTAGTTTATTTTTGCCCCCCTTTTTTTTATTTACCTCCTGATAATGGAAGACACGTGTCCCTCCCACGTCTTATCTCTTCACGTCTGTCTCCCCCCCCCCAATAATTTGGTGAAGTCGGCGCTTTTGCCAAGTCTCTATTTAAGCCTATAGCAGACAATTTTGGATTCATTTTACTTTTCCTTACTTTTAAACGATCTTGAGTACGTGCAGTTTTTCTTTTTCGCCCAAATTTTCCTTTTCTGTCGGAAGAAAAGGTACATATCTCCTTAAGGCCGTTGGAGCACAAAATTCAATGTTGAGATTATAGCAAAAATTGAATGTCTATCAATAGTAGAATACCAAAATGAAGTCAAAAAGTAAAATTTCAAAACAGTTTTTTCTGTAAACGACGCGAAAGTTGCCAAATTGAAAATGTTTAAATATAACAGTCGTCCGACGTATTGAATATAATGAGCCATGAAAATTTATATGCATAATTAATGCGAGGCTCATAAACCTAATTACATTTTTTAAACGAAATTTCTTTTGTCTTAAAAATTCTCAAAGTTAAGAAATTTAAGCAATGTTGTTTACTGACTTTGAAGATTTTTCAGGGAAAACTAAGATACTCTGGATAACCAAAATTCTTTATTTCGAAACTTGAACTTTTTGTACATGCTGATTAAATTCCATAGCGATATGATGTTTCGTTCATAAAAAATGTATCCAATTAACAGAACTTCAAATTTCTTGATAACAACAGCCCCTGTACTGTTGGTTTTACGGTCAGAGAAATGATCAAATTATCATATGTAGAGGATTTTAGGAAGGGAGTGTCTGACCCCAGGTCTTAAACAACCCTTAGAAATAGGAAGCTAAGAGATTTGGGCTAGAGTGCCCGATAGGAAAGTGACACGGAAGCGAAGTGTGGAAAGGGGAGGAAGACGCCCTTATTTATTACCGAGGGGAGGGGCAGTACCCGGGGTCCGACGGCTTAACGTGCCCATCCGACGCACGGCGAATATTTAGTGGTTCGAGCGTTCGTACCTGCCTGGGATCGAACCTGAGGCCTTCTCCGTGGCAGTCACGAACGTTGACCACTAGACCACCCGCGGCCCAATGTGGGAAAAACTTTATGGACAATGAACGAGACCGTTATGTACTTCCGTGACATACAGTAGCTCAGGCACTCAGTGTTTTTACCATCTGCAGGTTTAAAGATGATAAAACAACTTTGGGGCTACTTGACGATAAAAAGATTCGATCCCGAACCGGTGTGTGTGTGTGTGTGTGTGTGTGGAGGGGTGTCTACAGTGAGGGGGGGGGTGTTTGTTTGTATGAGAGAGTGGGACAACATAAATTGTTTCTCCCATCCCTAATCTGTATAGGGATTGACTTTTGTAGTGTTACCGCTTGCTAGTTCAGAGAAAAGCTGCGGGTGGCCTAGTGGGCAACGTTCGTGACTGCCACGGAAAGGACCTCAGGTTCGATCCCAGGCAGATACGAACGCTCGATCCACTAAATATCATCCGTGAGTCGGATGGGCACTTTCCTATCGGGCACTCCAGTCCAAATCTCCTAGCTTCCTATTTGTAAGGGTTGTTTAAGACCTGGGGTCTGACACTCCCTTCCTAAAATCCTCTATATATGATCTAGTTCGTAGAAAGAGATTTTGAACGCACTTAATCTTCTTTTTTCTCTCTCTTTAAAGTTTAGTTAATATGTTTGGGCTTATATTCAACTAAATATTTTTAATACTATCTTATTTCATTATTTTATTTTCACAATTCAATAAAATACAATAAAAAGACAAAATCATATAAAATTGCACATCACGGACCGGGGATAAATAATAGCTGCAATTGACGAATCCGGGATGGGCAGGGCCGAGTGTCGAGTACTTGAAACGTGCTCACCAAATATGACCCGTGCAGACCTCTACTACCTGAAACAAACCATTCTGTTGTGAGTTCTTTATCTTATTACCGGAATAAAGGTGCTCAAAGGTGGGAATGTGGTTTCCAAAGCAATCAGCTACTGTAAAAAATACTTCACTGCATATATTTCCACGTTATGTAGACTGATTTCGAAGCACCGAACTGAACAGTGACGTGTAATTTTCAGGAAAGCATCGATTTCTGTAAATTGTTTTCATAACTTTCAGGTAACCCATTGCGAAAATTCAATGAAGAAGTCACGAAAACACTGCGTGTTTCAGACTGACGTTGCCGAATTGCACCTTTTCACTTATGTTCCTCATTTACATCAAATCGTTATTTCGGCAGCTACAGCTATCGAAATGACGCCTCCCGTGTATACAGAGCCGGCCCTAGGCGGATCTGTATACACGGGAGGTCATATGGAGTACCCAAACCAACACCACACTCGTTGGCAATTTGTCTTTGAGTCATGGATGTGTGCCACGAAATTGTGCACATTTTTGAAGGCTTTCTTTGAGATTGATCCATTTTATGTCCATTTGTTCACCCTAGAGAAAAAAAGGGAAAACACTATTAAGAAACATCGTAGGTTGTGATTAAACGTCGTAAAACCAAACTTGAAACTAGTAAACCTGAAACCAAAGCTAACATTATTGCGAATTAAAACAACTGAAACTAAGTCCCAAAACTTGAGCAAAATTTCCGTTTGTTAGGAATACTTTGCTTGCTACTGTACTTCCCACGACATCTATGTACGTAAAGTATCAACGCATCAAGTAATTCTGTTAATTGGCAAAGAAACTGGCAGCAAATAATTATATTATTTATTATTCAACATTTCGTTTCAATTAAACAAATCTTATTTTCCTTTACAAAACGGCTACTTATTAGCGTTCCAATAAAAAAGAATTCACACCAAATGAGTGGAACTACTTTTGGGGCTGATAATTAGAAGACCAGCCTTATTTTTAAGCAACCTGAGGTGAGTGGATCGAGGTACATCCAAATCCAATTTTAAAGGGCTCTCAGACTTAATTCAAAATGACTCACAAATTAGCTGGGTGTTTTCGAGCATATCCTGAGTATCCTGAAAAGTTTTGTTTCTCAACACTACCAGTATTCTTCAAATTGACTACACCATCGGTTGACGCATTTATCATTAAGAGGTATTTTAGCCGGAGAGATTCGTGTGAATTCTCTTTGCTCTCCAATCAGTGACTAAAATTTTGCGCTCATGAAACACGCTGAGCTCTTAGTTCAACTGCCGCCATGTTGAAACCTACTAATCAGAACTTTGTGTACATGCGCATTCATACTACACTGACGGAAAAAAAAATCCCAACACCAAGAAAGGGTTGCGTTAGATAAACGACAGTTGGTTGGCAGTGAGAGTACATCTGTAAGATGACGTCTATGCAAATTTCGCGCTCGGCGCATACGTGTGGCGCTATTAGTGCACCTCGGAACATGCCAGGCAGGTTTGCTGTAAATACGCGCTGTAACGTTCGTGAGCGTTAGTTATCGTTGAGATTCGACGTAGGGTGTTGATGTTAGTCAAGAATGCCTTTAAGAAGACGAAGAAGCCATTATCAACAGCTCACGGAGTTTGAACGAGGTCGTGTAATAGGGCTACGATAAGGTGGATTTTCTTTCCGCAATATTGCAGAACGACTTGGCAGGAATGTAGCCACTGTGCATGATTGTTGGCAGCGGTGGTCAAGGGAAGGTACTGCCTCAAGAAGACCGGGTTCCGGCCGGCCACGTGGCACTACTGAGAGGGAAGACCGCCGTGTACGGCGTAAGGCCGTGGCGCATCGTAATGCGTCTGCGGCAGCAATTCGAGCTGCAGTTGCCACCACAGTGACACAACGAACTGTTACAAATCGGTTACTTGAAGGACAGCTCCGAGCCAGACGCCCTGTAGCGTGCATTCCACTTACTTCCAAACCACTGCCGTTTGCGACGTCAGTGGTGTCAAGCTAGAGCTCATTGGAGGACGGAGTGGAGATCTGTTGTGTTTTCTGATGAAAGCCGGTTCTGCCTGGGTGCCAGTGATGGCCGTGTGTTGGTTAGGAGGCCAGGTGAGCGCCTGCAACCAACCTGTCTGCGGCCGAGACACACTGGACCTACACCTGAAGTTATGGTATGGGGAGCAATTTCCTATGACAGCAGGAGCACTCTCGTGGTTATCCCACGCACCCTGACGGCACAGTTGTACGTCGGTCTGGTGATTCAACCTTTTGTGCTGCCATTCATGAACAGTATTCCAGGGGGTGTTTTCCAACAGGATAACGCTCGCCCGCATACCGCTGTTGTAACTCAACATGCTCTACAGAGTATCGACATGTTGCCGTGGCTTGCTAGATCACCAGATCTTTCACCAATCCAGCACGTATGGGACATCATTGGACGACAACTCCAGCGTCACCCCTAAACAGCATTAACCGTCCCTGTATTGACCGACCAAGTGTAACAGGCATGGAACTCCATCCCACAAACTGACATCCAGCACCTGTACGACACAATGCATGAACGTTTGCGTGCTTGCATTCAACATTCTGGCGGTTACAGCGGTTATTAATGTACCAGCATTTCACATTTAAAATGGCTCTTCTCGCGCTTACAATAAGCTGTGATCTTGAAACCTTAATCGATTAAATATGTTACCTATACAAATGTATTGCCGCCATTTCATTCCTCTACAACTATTTTTTCGTGGTGTTGGGATTTTTTTTTTTTTTCCGTCAGTGTATTTTGATAACTAGGATGTAGAACCTATGCAGTGCAAGACACGAATCCTTTATTATCCACGTAAAAGCAAATTACAAAACTCGATAAATTAAAATGCCATTCGAAATGTTTGCTGTAGTTGCACCTTTAGACTTTTTTTTTTTTTTACTTCTTTATGCATTCAAAATGCCGGTTTTCTCCTGAGGAAACGTGTGTAATCCATCATAATTTTTGCCCATGTAATTAATTCCCCAATGCGTACTTCTGGTAAGCTCCTAAAAAGGCGCCATGCAGTAAATGATCAACGAATTTATTTTTCAAAGGGAAAAAATTATAATACTTACATAAAAAATACATATATTCTTATTTTATTTTATTTTTTTATGGTTTATTGATTGAAAAAAAAAAGAGTGGTTATTCCTATGGTACCTGTAAAGAAATTTACGCAAGCGCAATCAGTAAGTATGATATTCATCCATTGTTGTTTGTTTTGTGTTTTTAAACCATGTTTACCTTTGCGTGCGTCGTAGAAATAACGGAAACAGCACTTACTGTGTTCCACCTTCAAGGTTCTAACTGGAGCTTTCATTGTAAGATAAACAGGCTGCATGTGGATTAATCACCAAGAGATCCTTGCTTCTGCAGGATGGGTGAGCTTAAATTGTGACTTCCCCCAAGTTTAACTAGGTCACACTTTACTTACAGACAACATGGAAAATTACGTACCTACGTGCGTGCTTGTGCTTGTGCGTGATGTTTTCGATGGAATCATCTATAAAAATAATTTTCATTGTGTTTTCTTAATGTCGAGACGTTATGTCACTTCTACCCTTCATTTTACAAACAAAATATGCATGTAAGATGACAGAATATGCTCAAAAATATTAAATATTCTGTCAATATCGTGTCCCCCCTAAGCCTTACTACGTTTCTAGCAGTTAAGTAAAATTTGATGAAATTCCATGTTTTGTCAAATTTTCTTTGGAATTCCTGTAACTTTTCGTTATTTCCTGTAAACAACAACAACAACAAAAGAAACAAAACAACAACAACAACAAAAGAAACAAAACAACAACAACAACAACAACAAAAACCGGTAGGCTAAGTTCTGGTTGAGTCGTCAGTTTGGAACGTAGGACTAGGACTTGCAGATCGGAGATTTAAAATGAGCGAGTTCGAGATGGGCCAGGTGCGGGTTCGATCGGTGTGTTGGATTCTTCTTTGGCGGCGGCTGCTTTCAGGCGTTCTCGACACTCTTTAGTTCATTGGCTGCATTATTCTTGGGCTTCTTACATTCCTCGCCACTTGCTCTTGCCTCTCGTTTTGATTTTTCCCACTTTTGCTTGCATTCATTCTGCGAATTCCGCGGCTTTGTCGAAAGTGTTAATCCGTTCACACGAAAGCGATTTTTTTAAATTTTAGTTTAAACCACTGCGATACGTTCTTTATATATTTGAATGGATCTCGTCGAGAGCTTTAAAACGATGTCATGCACAGTCGTTTTGCACTCACTGTTGTTCATATAAACCGCGATATTGTCAAAAGTGGTCACCGGTTCACAAGAAAACAATTTTTTAAATGTTCAGTTCAAACCACTGCGAAATGTTCTTCATATATTTGAATAGATCTCGTCGAGAGCTTTAAAACGATACCACGCACAGTCGCTTTGCACTCACTGTTGTTCATATAAACCGCGATATTGTCAAAAGTGGTCACCGGTTCACAAGAAAACAATTTTTTAAATATTCAGTTCAAACCACTGCGAAATGTTCTTCCTATATTTGAATACATCTCGTCGAGAGCTTTAAAACGATACCACGCACAGTCGCTTTGCACTCACTGTTGTTCATATAAACCGAGATATTGTCAAAAGTGGTCACCGGTTCACAAGAAAACAATTTTTTAAATGTTTAGTTCAAACCACTGCGAAATGTTCTTCATATATTTGAATAGATCTCGTCGAGAGCTTTAAAACGATACCACGCACAGTTGCTTTGCATTCACTGTTGTTCATATAAACCGCGATATTGTCAAAAGTGGTCACCGGTTCACAAGAAAACAATTTTTTAAATGTTTAGTTGAAACCACTGCGAATGTTCTTCATATATTTGAATAGATCTCGTCGAGAGCTTTAAAACGATACCACGCACAGTTGCTTTGCACTCACTGTTGTTCATATAAACCGCGATATTGTCAAAAGTGGTCATCGGTTCACAAGAAAACAATGTTTTAAATGTTCAGTTCAAACCACTGCGAATGTTCTTCATATATTTGAATAGATCTCGTCGAGAACTTTAAAACGATACCACGCACAGTCGCTTTGCACTCACTGTTGTTCATATAAACCGCGATATTGTCAAAAGTGGTCACCGGTTCACAAGAAAACAATTTTTTAAATGTTCAGTTCAAACCACTGTGAAATGTTCTTCATATATTTGAATACATCTCGTCGAGAGCTTTAAAACGATACCACGCACAGTCGCTTTGCACTCACTGTTGTTCATATAAACCGCGATATTGTCAAAAGTGGTCACCGGTTCACAAGAAAACAATATTTTAAATGTTTAGTTGAAACCACTGCGAATGTTCTTCATATATTTGAATAGATTTCGTCGAGAGCTTTAAAACGATACCACGCACAGTTGCTTTGCACTCACTGTTGTTCATATAAACCGCGATATTGTCAAAAGTGGTCACCGGTTCACAAGAAAACAATGTTTTAAATGTTCAGTTCAAACCACTGCGAATGTTCTTCATATATTTGAATAGATCTCGTCGAGAACTTTAAAACGATACCACGCACAGTCGCTTTGCACTCACTGTTGTTCATATAAACCGCGATATTGTCAAAAGTGGTCACCGGTTCACAAGAAAACAATTTTTTAAATGTTCAGTTCAAACCACTGTGAAATGTTCTTCATATATTTGAATACATCTCGTCGAGAGCTTTAAAACGATACCACGCACAGTCGCTTTGCACTCACTGTTGTTCATATAAACCGCGATATTGTCAAAAGTGGTCACCGGTTCACAAGAAAACAATTTTTTAAATGTTCAGTTCAAACCACTGTGAAATGTTCTTCATATATTTGAATAAATCTCGTCGAGAGCTTTAAAACGATACCACGCACAGTCGCCTTGCACTCACTGTTGTTCATATAAACCGCGATATTGTCAAAAGTGGTCACCGGTTCACAAGAAAACAATGTTTTAAATGTTCAGTTCAAACCACTGCGAAATGTTCTTCATATATTTGAATAGATCTCGTCGAGAGCTTTAAAACGATACCACGCACAGTCGCTTTGTACTCACTGTTGTTTATATAAACCGCGATATTGTTAAAAGTGGTCACCGGTTCACAAGAAAACAATGTTTTAAATGTTCAGTTCAAACCACTGCGAATGTTCTTCATATATTTGAATAGATCTCGTCGAGAACTTTAAAACGATACCACGCACAGTCGCTTTGCACTCACTGTTGTTCATATAAACCGCGATATTGTCAAAAGTGGTCACCGGTTCACAAGAAAACAATTTTTTAAATGTTCAGTTCAAACCACTGTGAAATGTTCTTCATATATTTGAATACATCTCGTCGAGAGCTTTAAAACGATACCACGCACAGTCGCTTTGCACTCACTGTTGTTCATATAAACCGCGATATTGTCAAAAGTGGTCACCGGTTCACAAGAAAACAATTTTTTAAATGTTCAGTTCAAACCACTGCGAATGTTCTTCATATATTTGAATAGATCTCGTCGAGAACTTTAAAACGATACCACGCACAGTCGCTTTGCACTCACTGTTGTTCATATAAACCGCGATATTGTCAAAAGTGGTCACCGGTTCACAAGAAAACAATTTTTTAAATGTTCAGTTCAAACCACTGTGAAATGTTCTTCATATATTTGAATACATCTCGTCGAGAGCTTCAAAACGATACCACGCACAGTCGCTTTGCACTCACTGTTGTTCATATAAACCGCGATATTGTCAAAAGTGGTCACCGGTTCACAAGAAAACAATTTTTTAAATGTTCAGTTCAAACCACTGTGAAATGTTCTTCATATATTTGAATAAATCTCGTCGAGAGCTTTAAAACGATACCACGCACAGTCGCCTTGCACTCACTGTTGTTCATATAAACCGCGATATTGTCAAAAGTGGTCACCGGTTCACAAGAAAACAATTTTTTAAATGTTCAGTTCAAACCACTGCGAAATGTTCTTCATATATTTGAATAGATCTCGTCGAGAGCTTTAAAACGATACCACGCACAGTCGCTTTGTACTCACTGTTGTTTATATAAACCGCGATATTGTTAAAAGTGGTCACCGGTTCACAAGAAAACAATGTTTTAAATGTTCAGTTCAAACCACTGCGAATGCTCTTCATATATTTGAATAGATCTCGTCGAGAACTTTAAAACGATACCACGCACAGTCGCTTTGCACTCACTGTTGTTCATATAAACCGCGATATTGTCAAAAGTGGTCACCGGTTCACAAGAAAACTATTTTTTAAATGTTCAGTTCAAACCACTGTGAAATGTTCTTCATATATTTGAATACATCTCGTCGAGAGCTTTAAAACGATACCACGCACAGTCGCTTTGCACTCACTGTTGTTCATATAAACCGCGATATTGTCAAAAGTGGTCACCGGTTCACAAGAAAACAATTTTTTAAATGTTCAGTTCAAACCACTGTGAAATGTTCTTCATATATTTGAATACATCTCGTCGAGAGCTTTAAAACGATACCACGCACAGTCGCTTTGCACTCACTGTTGTTTATATAAACCGCGATATTGTCAAAAGTGGTCACCGGTTCACAAGAAAACAATTTTTTAAATGTTTAGTTGAAACCACTGCGAATGTTCTTCATATATTTGAATAGATCTCGTCGAGAGCTTTAAAACGATACCACGCACAGTTGCTTTGCACTCACTGTTGTTCATATAAACCGCGATATTGTCAAAAGTGGTCACCGGTTCACAAGAAAACAATGTTTTAAATGTTCAGTTCAAACCACTGCGAATGTTCTTCATATATTTGAATAGATCTCGTCGAGAACTTTAAAACGATACCACGCACAGTCGCTTTGCACTCACTGTTGTTCATATAAACCGCGATATTGTCAAAAGTGGTCACCGGTTCACAAGAAAACAATTTTTTAAATGTTCAGTTCAAACCACTGTGAAATGTTCTTCATATATTTGAATACATCTCGTCGAGAGCTTTAAAACGATACCACGCACAGTCGCTTTGCACTCACTGTTGTTCATATAAACCGCGATATTGTTAAAAGTGGTCACCGGTTCACAAGAAAACAATTTTTTAAATGTTTAGTTGAAACCACTGCGAATGTTCTTCATATATTTGAATAGATTTCGTCGAGAGCTTTAAAACGATACCACGCACAGTTGCTTTGCACTCACTGTTGTTCATATAAACCGCGATATTGTCAAAAGTGGTCACCGGTTCACAAGAAAACAATTTTTTAAATGTTCAGTTCAAACCACTGCGAATGTTCTTCATATATTTGAATAGATCTCGTCGAGAACTTTAAAACGATACCACGCACAGTCGCTTTGCACTCACTGTTGTTCATATAAACCGCGATATTGTCAAAAGTGGTCACCGGTTCACAAGAAAACAATTTTTTAAATGTTCAGTTCAAACCACTGTGAAATGTTCTTCATATATTTGAATACATCTCGTCGAGAGCTTTAAAACGATACCACGCACAGTCGCTTTGCACTCACTGTTGTTCATATAAACCGCGATATTGTCAAAAGTGGTCACCGGTTCACAAGAAAACAATTTTTTAAATGTTCAGTTCAAACCACTGCGAAATGTTCTTCATATATTTGAATAGATCTCGTCGAGAGCTTTAAAACGATACCACGCACAGTCGCTTTGCACTCACTGTTGTTCATATAAACCGCGATATTGTCAAAAGTGGTCACCGGTTCACAAGAAAACAATTTTTTAAATGTTCAGTTCCAACCACTGCGAAATGTTCTTCATATATTTGAATAGATCTCGTCGAGAGCTTTAAAACGATACCACGCACAGTAGTGTTGTACTCACGGTTGTCGAAATAGACTGAGTCAAACGCTGGGTTACACCCAGATATATAGCATCATATCCCCGCGCACAGGTAGCGAGGAGAGCGTCGCGCGACTATGTATTGCGCAGTACGCGAATTGGACTCCATGCTGTTTACGAATATGCTAAGACGATTAGTGTGCGGCACGTATTTTTAACGCTATAATGATTTCAATTGGGATCTATTTTTGTCACAGGAGGTCGACCGTAAGTCGCCCCATGCTATCCGCGGAGTTAGACGTAGTCCCACGTCAGAAAGCGAAGGCGTTATTCGTTATAAGTTGTTCCCACAACTGTGTAGCATTTTCTCAAATCTATCACGTGAAATCTTGTAGTGACGAAAAACGTAACGCACAGAAATATTAGATTACATACTGTTCGAGTTGGTAACACGGTTTATCGAAAAAATACTTACAAGGTCGGATTGGTTCACCGGGACACCGGGATATTTCCCGGCTGACTACTCGTGGGATAGTCCACTTTCTCACATCTTCTATGGATTGTATGAAAATTATTTTGATGTACTTATGAATAAGAATCAGAGTGGAAGACATCATGATCAGAGTAAAATCCCTGAAATGGCAATGGGCTGGACGTATTGCTAGAAGGACAGACCATCGATGGACAGCCGAAATTTTAGATTGGATTCCAAGGGACAGGAAAAGACCCAGAAGAAGACCACATGGGAGATGGGTGGATGAAATTCGAAAGTACGCTGGAGTAACATGGAGGTGACTGGCACAAGATAGACCGTTGTGAAAGAAACTTGGGGAGACCTTCGTCCAGCAGTGGATTGATAATGGTTGACAATGATGACAATGAATAAGAATCGTTAACTTCATTTGAGCTTTATGTTACCTGTCTGAAACGTTATTGTCTTTAAAAAAATTGGTGTTACCCATCTATCTATCTATCTATCAATCATTATCATCGTCAACAACCATTATCGATCCATTGCTGGGTGAAGGTCTCCCTATATTTCTTCCACAACGGTCTGTCTTGAGCCAGTCTGCTCCATGTCAGTCCCGCGTGCTTTCGAATTTCATCAACCCATCTCCCATGTGGTCTTCTTCTGGGTCTTTCCAGTCTCTTGGAATCCAATCTAAAATGTCGGTTGTCCATCGGTGATGCGTTCTCCTGGCAATATATCCAGCCCACCGCTATTATTTATGTACTACTGTATATATAAAAGCTTATAACGAAGAAAATTTCTCCGTCATTTTTGGTCTACGCCGGGATTCGAACCCGAGTCCGCTTATTCCGGAACAAGTCGCTCTACCAACTGAGCTACGCAGACGTTCATTCTGATTGCTATCTGCCTTTATGTCGTGTGCGTCCTGCTGGCAGGTACGTCACATCTCTCCCCCTCCCCCTAAGGAGGGCCGGGGGCATGGCCCACGGGTCAGCCGTGGCCATGAATCGTTGCAAGCAGCTATCCACTGTAGAACGTGCACTTAAGAACTCCCAGTCCATCTGGTGTGTGGAACGCAACGTCACACACATTTTTTTTTCGAAGCGCTGAAGAAGGGATTCTCTTATTTTTCCTATCGCGGTGTGGAAAGAACATCACACTATTGCGAGATTTTGAACGGTCGGGTCATCAGGATAGTTCGGGCGTCATTATAACGAAGTAAATTTCTCCGTCATTTTTGGTCTACGCCGCGATTCAAACCCGAGTCCGCTTATTCCGGAACACGTCGCTCTACCAACTGAGCTACGCAGACGTTCATTCTGATTGCTATCTGTCTTTATGTCGTGTGTGTCCTGCTGGCAGGTACGTCACAAGCTCTAAAATGACAAAGCAACATTCTCTCTACTTCAATGGAAAATCTGTCGCTGGACAAAGCACGCTGTTATAAATGCTATAATTAAACAGGGCCAGATTAAGGCCTTAGTGGGGCTCCTAAGCTAAGACATCTGAGTGGGCCGCAAAGATCTTATGATGGACAGTCATTATTGAAGTCTGTTAAAACACGAAACTTTAGCGATATGCTTGTGATAATTAATACGTGTAGTGCATTCTTCAAGCTAATAAATTACCTGCAGAGTTTTCATAATAAAGTAACCTTATTGTTCTTACAAGAACATGTGTTGAAAGCTTAAGATTCCTTATATAATGAACATGTGTTAAAAGCTTAAGATTCCTATATATATACAAGAATATGTGTTAAAAGCTTAAGAGTTTTTAATAATTTGGCATTGTATACTTTTCTTGGTAAATCTTTCTTGTTGTGCAATGTAAAGTCACAGTGGATTTCGCCCATTAACGGTTTAAAGTGCAGGGAGTTGTGGGTGGATGGTAGCGTAAACGCAGAAACTGTCTTGTTGGACCCGCTGTACACAGCGACATGGAAAGTTTACCCTTAGTAAGTCACTGTCTTGAAATGTGTCTGTCTTCTAGCCACTGTTTGTGATCGAGTACAGATCGTACGAGACAAAACTAAAACTATTTTACTTCCTCTGTATATAAAAATATAAGCTGTGTATTATCTGCGGTGTAGCGGCATGTCTCCTGGGTCCTTGATAATGGTGGGGCCCTGTGCTCTAGACCCCTCCCTTAATCCGCCCCTGTAATTAAATTAAACTCATTTTTACGTAGTGCGATCAAAAAGTTCCAATACTATAGGTACGTAGCGCGCCAACAGATGGCAGTACGCTGATGCGCGAGCAGCGGCCGAGGGCAGTGACCTTCATGAGTCATTGTGTCGAGTGGCGTCGTTCTGTGAACATCGGGAGCTGTGCTACACGATATTTGGTGACCACATGCAGAACACAGCTGCGATTTCGGTATGGACTGCAAACTAGAGCAGCGAGCGAACATCAAATTCTGCGTCAAACTCGGTAAATCGGGAGCGGAGACGCATGAAATTTTGCGGCATGCTTATTGCAATGAATCAATGAGTCGTGCGAGGTGTTTTGAGTGGCAATCGCTCTTCAAGAGCGGCAGAATGACACTGGAAGACGACGAGAGGTCAGGGCGACCGTCCACGAGCAAAACCTCCAAAAATATGGACAAAATTAGGGAACTGGTACATAGGGATCGTCGGAGAACCATTCAAGACATTGCTACCATCGTCAATACGGAACAGTGCAAGGAATTCTGACGTCGGTTTTGAACATGCACCGCATTGCTGCAAAGTCTGTGCCAAAGATTCTGAACTCCAAACAGGAGACGCTCCGTGTCGAACTCTGTCAAGGTCTTCGTCAGCAGGTAGTGAATGAACCAACGTTCCTTTCGCGGGTCGCCACTGGGCACGAGACTTGGGTCTACGGTTACGACCCGGAGACCAAACAACAGTCGTCGCAGTGGAAAAGTCCGGCATATCCACGACCGAAGAAGGCCCGACAGGTCCGGAGCACAACCAAAAGCATGCTCATCATGTTCTTCGACATTCGTGGGGTTTTGGCACCGTGAATTCGTCACCCAGGGTCAGAACGTCACCGCCCTTTTTTACTGCGATGTTCTGCTGCGTCTTAGGGAGGACATTCGCCGCAAATGACCTGAAATGTGGTGCAGGGGCGATTTCCTGCTCCATCACGACAATGCAGCAGCTCACAGATCGTTTAGCAACACGCCAGTTTTGCAGCCACAACAGCATGACTACCCTCCTCGCCCGCCTTACTCGCCGGATTTGGCATTCCTGCGACTTTTTCTGTTCCCGAAGATGAAGCTGAAGCTCAAAAGTCGCCATTTTGAAACCGTAGACGAGATTCAGCGCGAATCTCAGACGGTGTTTGACAAGATTCGCGAACATGACTTCCAGAGAGCGTTCCAACAGAGGCAAAAACGCTGGCAGGGGTGTATCGCTGCCCGAGGAGACTACTTTGTTGTATATCGGCCTAGTCTCTGAACTTTTTGATCGGACCTCGTGTAAGTAATTAATTTTGGAGTTCATTAGTAGGCCATACCCTCCTTTTGTAATCTTGAAGGAGGTACTAATAACAATTTGATAGTCCATCATCCCCACACTCTTATCCATGTACAGACATAGGGTACAAAGCGATTCTCGGGAAGAGAGGCTCCGAAATCCGTGTCCCTACCCATTTCTCTTAAAGGAAAAAAAGTTTTACCGGTACCGGTTCATGCATCAAAATGGTAGTTCATGAGTCAAAATTATGGGTAGTCTTAAAAAAGCTCGTCTATTCAAGGAAGTGGTACGAGCATCGTTGCGCAGTAGACTATCAGTGACCAAATAAATATCATTATCTGGTACAACACCCCTTTCTGTGTGAGCGTGGTTTGATATGTTGCATTCCATCAAAAACGAATTTTTAAAATTCTTTCACACTTAAATTGCTGTTAAAATTTGTTCACGACCAAATTAGTTTTACAATGCATATTTCAGCAGTTACCTTTCATCCAAGAGTTAACGGAATTTTCTTCATGAGGGAACTTATGAGGTGTTTCCCCTGTGGGTACGTGTGTTTCTGCAGTGGGCTACAAAACTAAAAATCCCCGCCTGATTTTCTGTCACCCAATCCGCCCCTGTTTGCAAGTAAACCGTCAAGATTTAACGCAATCTTCCTTTATATTCCTCTTTGTAGTACATCGCGAATTGATACTGCTATTGTAAATATGTTATAGAGCATCATATTGATATGAAGGTCCATCGTGGTCGTGGGTTGTTATCCCACCGTTGACCACCAATTGATACGAACGAGGCTGGTAGGTTCTTTTTAATTCGGGAGCTGGAATAAATGGGCGAGAACGTTATGCTTGCTGAAATACAGGTTAGTAATACACTAGAGCCTACAGAATGAACAGAGTAAGATTAACCATTGAATTTCTTTATTTTATGAGGAGACTCTATTCCGGGGCCTGGCCCACGGAGATACAAACTCATGTTTCGCTCCATATCGGAGCTAATATCATTTGCCTAATGATTTAGGAATAAGACTTACGCCTCACAAAGGGGCGTATCAAAGTTCTAATTTAAATTCTGATATTAGTTAAAGTTCACAGTTCCTCCTCTCAGTAACAGGATAACAATAGACAAATAAAAGAGTACTCACGTATGGTTGAATTCTTTCAGAAGCACTCTCACTTACACACACGCGCCTCTGTAATAATAGTGGGGGATGGATTTTCACCTTTGTGTCAACAGAGGGTCTTCACTGATTCCTGTTGGTTTTCCCCTTTATCTTCCAAAGTCTCTGATAATTTCTCCGCTCTTCCCCGTCCGCTCGTGGGATGGGGGAAAAGCACAGCTGACTCCTCTTCGCTGGCGATCCGTCCATGCAGTTTCCGCCCTCCGAACTCGGCAGAGGTGAATCTCTCTCTCTCGAAATCCGTCAAGAAAGTTAGTCTGCAAGAAAGAAGTAACGTTTAAGCAATACTCCGGAAAGGTCGGCGTTTTAGGATGGTTGGTTCGCTCTTCGTGGCTTTACCAAAGCTTATTTCCCAGTCGGGCGAAGATCAGCTGGAATAGTATCTCTAGCAAGAGAAACTCTCGCGACGTCCTGGTCGGTCTGTCATCAGAGTACGACCCTTTAAACGCCAATATCGCAGCTCTTTTCTGCGGTAGTTGAACCTTCCTCTTAAGTTCACGAATTTTACCCTACCTGGCGGGCTTACCTCCAGCCACCAAGTATTAACTAAGCCCTCTCTTTTCCATCGTACTTTTGCGGCTTACACTGCGCTTAAAAGTACCGTGCTATCATCGGTGTGAGTCGGGCTTCAGGCTTCGTACCTAGCGGGCTCACTACGGCTGATCGCTGCGTAGTCCCTCCTTGCGAGCTTTTTCTCTCATGACAATCTCTCTGCTCGGCTTACAACTGCGTTCCGAGATGATTCCTAGCCAGTTTTTCCGTCTGTCCTCCTGCCAGCGTACCGAGATCACTGTCTGTCTTTTCCTCCTTTTTTTTGCCATTCCCTGTCACGTGGGCCTCATATGTTTCTTGTCACTCGACAAGAAACATATGAGGCCCACGTGACAGGGAATGTGACACGGAGATTTCTCTCGTGCCTCACCCACGAAGCGTCGTTGCCTCTTGCCCCTCATAATCATAACTTTCCGCGTTCCCTACCGATTTTTGGCACTAATGGCACACTTGAAATCGTCTTTATGGGAGTCTGAGTGCTTCTCAAGTGCCGTCTGGTGTGGTCCCTCGCTGCTCACGGACCTCCAGAGATGATCCACTAATTCCTTTGTTCTCACTCAGACAAAGAGAATTACAAGACTTCCCTAATTAAAATAAGTTAGTTTTTCAATTAATTTACAATAGGCCAAGTATTTAATTTAATTATCAACATAATTTAGCCACGCCTATTAAGACCGTCCCCCCTTTTTAATAGTAATTAATTTAGACCCAATTTTCGCATCAATATCTAGTTTTCAGTAAAACATTTATGAAATAATATTTTAATATTTTAATTCGAAAAGCCTTTCAGCACGATAAGATATATTTATTAATACAGTCTGTACTAAAAAATAGACATTTATAAGGCACAACAACTTACAAGATCTTTCAAAGCACCAAGTGCTCCATCGTCAGGTATTTCAATATACATAAACAAAAAAACGGATAAAAGCAAGAAGCATTTTCAAATTACGCGAGCACGTGATAACAATAACGAGGTTTACATTAAATATAGTAGAAGTTTTGTCATGCGTTAAAGGGTTTCAACAAATGATACTATGAATTGCTATTACATATGCGAAGAAAATATATACACAGAGCATAATTAATAATTTGACATTATTCGTCAAACTGTAAGTGAATTATTAGGAGTTAAGTGTTGCTGGATAGGAGTATGCTGTTCTGGCCGCATTAACATGGCCCAAGGCACTGGAACGAAACGTGGAGTTTCTTCATTACAGCAGTCAGCGTTGTGCGATAATATACATAAACTTTCAGCGAATCGAAGAGATCGCTTTGTACGATTTGAGCTCATCACAGTGGCATTGGTCCAGTCTGGTCGGTAGATACCTCTATTAACTAATCGTGCAAGAGAGGTAGCATCAGAGTTATTAGTAATTGAGTACTTGTGCTCATATATTCTTGTTCGTAATGGGCGTGCAGTGGATCCTATATATATGCAATTGCTGGATCTTCTGGGTCAATAGGAATTAAGGGTATTTTGTAAACCCCATGTCTGTTTAGTGTGGAAACTTGGTCACGGTCTTTTTGCACAATGGCTCGAATACTTTTCGTACTTTCACCAAACGCAATGTGGTGTTTTTTGCATATGTTCTTTAGTATTGTAGTGACTTCAGGTATATAGTCCTTAGTACCAACATATTTTGTAATTCTGGTTTCCCTTTGTAAGGTACTTTTGTCTAGACATTTCACTGATCGAGCAATTTTTTCAACGATCGTTTTATGGTAGCCATGCGCCATCGTAATCATCTGGATATGATTTAACTCATTTCTTCTAGCCTGGATATTGGAGGAGTGGGTGAAGGCTCTTCGGACCATGTACTCTATAGCTCCTAGTTTTTGTTTTCTTGGGTGCGATGAATTATGCGGAATAATAGCAGATTGTGTTGCAGGCTTTCTGTACACTGAATAGGATAAACAATTGGTATCGGGTGTCTTTTCAGTAATATGTCCAAGAATGGAAGAGTATTATCATTTTCATGCTCAATGGTAAAATTTATGGAACTGTAATGTTTTGAGAGCTCTTCAGCAAACTCTTCAATTTTGTTTTTATGATGCGGCCAGAAAACAAGTATGTCGTCTACATATCTAATGTAGAGATCAGGCTTGAGTTGGAAATATTGTAAAACATTGTTTTCTAGGTCTTGCATTAACAATTCAGCGAGCACCCCTGAAATTGGGGAACCCATCGGCGCACTTCCAGTCTGGCGGTAAATGGTTCCTTCATACCGGAAGAATGTGTGTTTCTGTACAAAACGTTGAGCATTTATAATTGCTTGGATTTCATTAATAGTATAAGAATTCAAAGCCAATAGACGGTTCTCAATAATGGAGTGTACATCTCCAATCGGCACATTGGAGTACAAAGAGACAACATCGAGTGATGCCATAGCAAACGGCTTTCCCTTTCGTAAGAATGGCTTAATGTTGTCAATAGCCTTAACAGAGCTATTAACTGAGTAGGAGGAACCTGTAGTTAATGGTTTGAGGAATTTTGCTAGAGCACTTTCGAGCTGGCGGGTTGGGCTTGCATATCCTGATAGAAGTGGGCGTACAGGAAGACCCTCCTTATGAGTCTTTACTTGGCCAAATAATTCAGGTATTCGAGGGCCTATAGTAGGGTATATATCCTTAGCAATATTTGCAGGTAAGCCTCCACGGTTTCAGTGAAAAAGAAAACGAATTCCATATAATGCCTACCTTGTTTTAAGGCGCGTATTTAATATTTTGTCGAAACTTATTAATATTTGATCGAAAACTTAACCATAAACCCACAGAATTTCGACTGGAAAGCATCGCTATATCAAGCTGTCCCTTTAACTTTTCTTTCAGGGTTCAAACGTTAAAAACACATGCTTTATGAAACTACACTAGATTTGAAAGAACTTAGATGAATATGCCGAATTTTTATATGTAACACCATTTTTACTTTTGAAAGTTCACTGTAAAAAAGAAAGATCTGCTGAAATTCACATATCATTTTTCATGATTGCTCCTTTTTTTTTTTTTTTTCTTTCAAGGTCTAGCGGCGTCAGGCTACTTTTCACCTATTAATCGGACTTTTTAAAATTCATTTCTTTAATCGTTGTTATTTAAAGTCGATTTCGATGGCGAAATCGACTTTGAATAACAAGAAGGCACAGCAGAAATTTGTAAATGGTATTTGTACACAGAACAGGGGCGTATACAGATTTTTTTGGGGGGGTGTGTGGAAAATGGAAGTTTTTGAAATTCATTGGGACAAAATAAAAGTTAATGAAAAATAGAAGAAAAAATTAAAGCATTATTTTCTCATGTAACTTTATGAATTTTTGTTATATTAAAAAATTAAAGCATTTTACTCTAACCTAAATTGCACTTTAACAAAAAAAAAAAAAAAAAAAAAAAACACTTTCGGGGAAGCAAGACGCCTTGCCTCCCCCCTCCCGAAAGTTGGGCCAAGTGGCCTTACACACCCTTGACAATAGATAGATACATAGATCATCATTATAAATCAAATCCACTACTGAATTAATAAGGTTTCCCCAAGTTTTTTTCTTCCGCAACGGTCTATCTTGGGCCAATCTCCTCCATGTCACTCCCCCATGATTTCGAATTTCATCCGCCCATCTCCCACGTGGTCTTCTTTTGTGTCTTTTCCTGTCACTTGGAATCCAGTCTAAAATTTTGGTTATTCATCGATGGCTGGTTCCACTGCCAATATGTCCAGCCCACTGCCATCTCAGGGATTTTACTGTCATCATGAGGTCTCCCACTGTTGTCAGTTTCTTTGTCCACGAGTTCCTTTTCTTACCTTTCTTAGTTACACCAGGCATATGCATATCACCCTGCTTCTTTCAGTTGTCTGCAGTGTGTGTGTGTGTGTGTGTGTGTGTGTGTGTGTGTGTGTGTGTGTGTGTGTGTGTACAGGTATATATGTGCGTGTGTGTGTGTGTGTGTGTGTGTGTGTGTACAGGTATATATGTGCGTGTGTGTGTGTGTGTGTGTACAGGTATATATGTGCGTGTGTGTGTGTACAGGTATATATGTATATTCGATTTCAAAGGTTTGTTGCGCCTTCCACCTCGCATACCTACTGGAATCATTAACATCGTACCACACAAAAGAATTAAACATCGTTTCAAAATTCACTTCGTTTTACTTTAACTGGCATTTAAAATCCTAATATCTAATCTTAAAAATTTGAGTTGGGAAAAAATTGAATGTACTCACCCTCTTCTAACCTTATTTTTCTGCCTGCAGTAGCAAAAATATAAAAACAGAAATTTTCTGTGGTATTCCACCCATTCGGAAAATGAAATTAATGTGAACGAAGTGAACATCGGACGAAATGAACAGCGGACGAAAAGAACTGGACGAAATGGATGACAAAGGGATTCACCACCTATACTATTGTAACGACCTCGGCCGCTGCCACCTATGTAGCGGCCACTATCTCACCGCGGACAACCAACGTAACAACCGTGGCCGAGCAATTATTATATTTATTTTCCACGGTCATTCGACGTTGTCCTTGGCGCGAAGACTGAATTATATGGGCATACACTTAAACAATTGAAACCAATCACATTCGTACACATAAATAATGTGTGCTGCAGCTGCGCTGACTGCACTAAACAAACATTTAATTGGCTATAAAAATAACAATGACACAAATACGTATAAAAATAGTTGTCGGCTGATCATAAGTGTTGGGTCGACTTTGACCGAAATTTCTTCCTGGAGAATGTTTTAATGAACTTAATCCACAGTTCAGTTCTTCTACCAATAGCGCAGCAGATGTAATAACAATAACAACAAAATGTTTCTACTTACATGGATGGGGCTGTCATCCGCAAATTCTATAGTTATTAATATTTCACCTGTTTATTTGCTAGGTATCCAAGCCACTGCTCTTACGCTGCCGATATCTTTTGCGCGGGCTTCGTCCCGTCGGTGTCACTTGAAGGGGCACTTTCACCGTCGCGTAACGCACACACACATGTTGTCGTTGATGGAGCTTCGCCTCACCTCCTTCGCGGCATCTGTTAGGGAATGATTGATGACGATTCCACAACGCTATCCTTAGCGTTTCCAGCCCGAGTCCCGTTGCTTGGCGTCGCTTCTCCTTGGACCGACCAACGTCCACTCGCCGACTTCTTAATTTCTCTGTAACTTCGCATTTTACGGTTACGGGGCCAACCAGTCGCAATTACTGTATGGCTTAGCAGCACAGGCTTTGCTGCTTTATCACGCGGATATAAGCATTTCGCCGCTTTAATGGCAATCCGGCCTATCCAGATAACCCCGAGTTGCTGTTCTCCTTTTTCTTAAAAATGCGGGAGGTTTGCTGCTTCATTTTCCCCAAATCATATAGCAGCCCATACACATCTCGTCTTTCACATCGGAAAGCGTACAGACAACTGAAATTTCTTCCTTATTTTTCCCGCCAAGTGCGCAATCTTGTTTTCCAATCGGACCACACAAAAAGAGAGCAATTGTTCTCGAAAATGCTCCAAGCAATTTGCGATTATTCGCTCACCCTCTTGTGCCCCCATCTTCATTTATTTCTACAAGTGGCCCACCATGTCTTACTTTGTAACGTTCCTGCGTGCAGAAAGAGTGAGAATTCTTCGTATCTTTTCTTTCCTAACCCCCAGATATAACTTTCTCTGCTGTTACACTTTATAACTCCAATAACGCCTCGAACTTAATTAATTAATACCTAATTAAATTCCTACATCCACCACGCTCATTAATTCCTGAATTAATGGCGGGGGTGGGTCGTAACACTATTATACTGATCCGTACGTCAGAGTGCTGTTTGACGATTTTTGCCTTCTAAATAAAGGATACCTAATCTTTTGCGTAATGAATTTCTTTTCCTTGTTGTCGCAAATACTGCATTCTTGCTAACTGCAAAATTTATCTTTCAATACCATTATAAATTTAAATTTATCGCAATTTGAAGCTTTCGTACGAAGTTAGTAGCTGTGACACCTAGGGTCATAGAAAAAGAAAAAAAAAAGGAGAAAAGGAAAAAGGAAATCGAAATAGGTCTAAATATAAGTCAATTAGAATTTAACAATTTTATTTGCAGAAGAATTAATTTTTCAATGCGGATTTCTTAGGTAAATTGATTCTTTTTCTTCAATTCAATTTTTTCTGTTAGCAAAATGTTGTCAAATTTCAAATTGCGATTAAAATCATCTGCAATATTTGTTCTGATGATATTGTTATTGCTAACTCCTATAACATACAACCTCTTGCCGGTGTTGGGATTCGAACTCACCTACGTCTTCCTACTCTGGAGAGGCGGTTCTCCCAACTGAATTATACGGGAAGGCTTATCGTTGCTTCATTGTCGATTTGACTCATACCTCACCTTAGTAGTACGTCATCTACGTCATGTCATGTGGAAAGTTGCCTCCTCTCCTGAGAAAGACGGAGGCACGACATCACAGGTTTTAGACAAGCCGACAACCATGCGAAGGACCAACTCATTGCAAAAGAATTAATTTTATTAATTACACATCTTGTGTGGAAGACTTATCACACAAAATTTTCAAGCCTAAACAGGGCAAGGCTTTGAAGACCCCCTCCCTGTAATTAACTGAATAAACATGTTCTACACTGCAAACAAACAATTCTTAATTTTAGCAAGTATTTAATTTATCTGTCGGGGAAAGATACAGGTAAAACTCCTGAACTTTGAAATTCTTTACAAGCGAAGGTCTAACGAGTCCTTGCCACAGGGCACTGAAACTAACTCTGTTAACAGCCCTGTAACATAGCGACAGGACTGAAATAATAAAAAAATAAATGCATACTGTTTGTGAAAGCTACAATACCTTGAAGGACTGGTAGTATTAGCTTGAAACTTACAAGATATGTACAACAGATTGGGATATGCAAATGTTTAAAATGTGAGTAAAAATGCGCATGCGGTTTCGGAGCAGCGTCATCTGAACTGTTCGGTCTTGAGTATGAAGAATTTGCTCAAACGAAGTGTCGAAATCAGTGAAAAGCCGATATTGAATCGAAAGGATGTTTCTTGTATCTCACTATGGTGAATGTAGCATCAAACCATCATCAAAACAGGATGTTGTACCACATAATTATATTTATTTGGTCACTGATCTACTGCGCAACGGTATTCATACCACCTCCGTGAATAGATACCCCCTTCCCCCTTTTTTTTTAAAGTCTACCCATTATTTTGACTCATGAAATGCCATTTTATCCATGAACTAGTATCGGTATAAGTCATTTCCTTTTAAATAAATTTAGGTAGGACACGAATTTCGGAACATCTCTGTCGGCGAATCGCTTTGTGGCTTGTGTCTGTACGTCGATAAAGGTGTGGAGATGGTGGACATCAAAACTGTTACTAGCACCTCCTCCAAGATTACAAAAGGAGGGTAGGGCCTACCAATAGCCCCTTGGTCCAAGTCCAACGACCTACGCTTAATCTCAGTTAGCTTAATTTATTTATAACATCGTGCTTGATCAAGTGACAAATTTTTTACTGAAGTAGAGATAATTTTGCTTTGTCATTTTAGGACAAACGTTCAGCGTACACTATATTGACAAAATCACCGGACACGTTGAAACACAACATAGCATTTATTGACTTACATTAGCACGGTGTCGCTCCACCTTTGGCGAACACGTGACTTCACGAGCTCCGTGTTTGAGTGCTTCACGTACGTGTTTTCTGTGTCCCATCATTGTTCTTCTGTGTGTGTGCCGAAGTTAAAGGTCTGTGCTTTCGTTTAAGATCCCTCACGAATGGGTGAGTGCTCCTTTTTTAATTTCATTATCACTGTTTTATTTTATACACCGAGCTGGTCATTTTTCTTCGTTAACTCTTGCCATTTATTACGGCATATGCCGATGAGGGCGCTGTTCTCGCCCGCATGGCTGCAGCTCCCCGCGTAGCCTCTTCAACGACAGACGCAGCAGATCAATCATCTTCGCTTGCTAGTGGAGAGCTTCTTAATTTTCCTCCTGTCATTTGCACGTCTTCTCCTGCTCAGGTCTCCGACTCTGCCATTGAGAACGTGAATGTGACGTCCCTGGCCTCTGCTGACGATGATGAATTCATGGACGTCTCTGATGGCGCCGCTAATCTGCCCTCTACAGTGTCTACTGCCTCTGCTTCCAGTACATTGTCTCATGCTGCGTCAATGCCTTCCAAAGGAGGCGCTACTACACGCACGTATTCTGCGACTGCCTCTGGTATTCCAACGGCTTCCCCCTCGTCTCGTCTGCCCCTATGGATTCTTACGTTACTCTCAACGGTGACACCATCTTATTAGACATGGTTTGTTTTGGTTTGTGAGTTGAGGGTTTGTTTTGATGCGCTGCCCAACACTCCTTTGAAGCAGTATAGCTCCGCTCTCAAGATGATGCTTCCTTCTGGTGCCATCACCCACCTCACCCGAAAGCCACGAACTGTGATTGTTTATTTTTCAAAAAAAAAAAAAAAAAAAAAAATATGCCGAGCTTGTCTTGTTTCGGGGCCTATCAATTGGCGATCGTCACCTCTTAGCCGAATCCATCGCCCAGCGTCCTGTTCTGGTCTCTCTACAGCCGGTACCCCCGGAGATCTCTGATGATATGCTGTGTGCTGCACTTAGTCGATGCGGCAGAGCAGTTGGCCCAGTGAAGATTCTCTCCTCTTCCCCCTCTGACCCCGATGATAAACATATCTGTGGCTTCCGTAGAACTGCTTGCATCATCTTCCCGTCGGAAGAGCATCTCATAAAGTTTCCACGGTTCCTCGATGTTCGTTGCGGTAACCTCTGCTCATTGCTCACACTGCAAGTCTTACGGCCATCAGCAGGCTCATTGCCCCCATCCAGAGCCACTGACTCCTGGAGCTCCAAGGCAGCATTCGACCTCTTCCTCCGTTTCTGCTGCCGTGCCTCCTCCTGTGTCTGCACCTCCTGGACCCCGTTCTGCCGAAAATCTGATTAAAGCCTTCGATAAACACGCGTCTTCTGATGTTGCTCTCTCTACTCTGTCGGATTTTTCTCCGCTTGATCCCTCCTTGCCTTCCCGTGTTCTATCTCCATCAGAGGACATCACGGCTGATCTTCAAGCTTCATTCACCGTCTGCACTTTTGCTCCCGGCGATGAGATGGACCTTTCCTCTGATTCCACATATCGTTTGTCATCGATCCACGACAAACGTTGCTCTACTACCAGTACCGACGCCCGGAGGAAAAAGATGTCACCTTCTCCAACTGGCCGCCCACATCGTTGCACCCGTCTAGCAGGCTCCAAGTCACCCCTGTCACGTTTAGCTCCTTCTCTTCAAAGTCCAAGGGTCCTCTGCCGACGTTTGTAGATTTCTCGACTCTGCTTACCAATGTCTCTCTTCCTTCAGAACCTGTCTTCTTTGAAGATCTTTACGAGTTTCTCACTCATAAAACAAATCGAGAGGCTTCTCTCATCTTTTTACAGCAGTTTGAAACAGTTCTTCCCGAGGTCTTTGACCAAGCAACCTCCATCCTCAAATTCCTCCGGCAAATGCCAAGCAACCCGACCACGTCTTGTGTCGTGGTATCATCAATCGCCTCGACACATTCCAGAAAGCTGCCATAGCTGCCCTTCATCGGACGTCGGACTTATCCATTCAAGTTTGCCACTCTGAATTGTAGGGGATTTGCTAACCCCCTCGCTAACGCTCTCGTTCTGGAAGATCTCTCGTCTCTTGGGGCCGACTTACTCCTTCTGCAAGAAACGAACTGCCACTCCTTGACACTTTTTCATAGATGGCGCACTTGGGACTTCACCTTTCACCATGCTTTCCGTTACTCTGTGCACGGTGCTACAGCAGGAGTATCAGTCTGCCATCTCCGCATGCCGTGAAAGCTCCTTCTATGATACGTGGTCGCCAGTGACCCCGTGGTTTGCTGTTACACCAAGTCCGTTACATCTCACAGTGAGTTAAGACTCTGCACTAACTTTTTGTTGATCTTTCGCACTGCGGTGCCCCACATGTGATCATTTTGTTCTTCCTCGAGCATTGCTCTGTTCGCATCACGTTGTAAATTTGTCATTACTCATTCAATGTACATATCGTCGCTTTTATCAGTTTGTATCATCCCTGTTCTTTTTTTTTCTTCTTTGAGACGATTCCATGTTGCTCGTCTCCTCTCTTTTGTTACATTAAAGCGATTCTGAAACCACCTTTGGCCTTAATGCATGCACTGACCCTTCGAGAAATGCTTTCGACAAGGTTTTGAAACACAGCGATAGGTATGCGCTTCCATTCAGTACATAATGCTGCCACAAACTGTTGCTTAGTAGTAGGCCTTGGTTCCAAACTTCTTATACGGCGCTCTAATTCATCACATAAGTGATCTATGGGATTAAGATCAGGGCTCTGTGCTGGCCAGAATTATCGTCAAACCACGCCGTAACAGTCGTTGCTTTATGGCTCGGTGCATTATCCTGCTATTACCAACAAGGGTCGGTTCCATAGTATTGCCACAGAGTTGATGGTGCATAATTGTCCAGAATATCGAGGTAGACGTGCTGGTTAACAGGTTTGTCCACGATAACCAATGGGCCAGGACCAAACCACGAAAAACATCCCCACACGAGTACTCTGCCAGTTCCAAACTTGACCGTAGGAACAGTACACGGTGGTAAATAGCGTTCTCCCGGCTGCCGCCATACCCACACACGGCCATCAGACTGATGGATCGTGTAAGTGGATTCATCAGGCCATAGGATCCGTCTCCATTGATCTACGGTCCGCGATAAATGTTCTTTTCACCATGCTAAACGACGAGTAGCATTCCGAGTGGAGTTGAAAAGCTTATGAGCAGCCGCACGACAACCCATGGAATGAAGTTCTCTGCGAATGGTACATGTACATGCCGAGGTTCCAGGATTTTTACTCACCTGCACACTAAGGTCTTGTGCAGTACTCCGTCGATTAGCTGTAACGACTGCCCAGAGGCTTCGACGTCCTCTATCACTGATTATCTTTGGTCTGCCGGTACGTTTTACTGCTTCAGGCACGCCATGTGTCTTCCACTTATTCAGTACATACAAAACAGTTGACTTGGGTATGTTTAACCGCCTCTCGGTTTCTCTTATGGACAACCCACTAATATAACACCCAACAATCTTTCCTTTCTCAAAGTCAGTTTTCTTCCGCCGCGACATTTTCACTCAACCTCACAGTGCGATATCATTGCGGTCAGCTACAGGCTTGTTTTTATACCGTTTGCAGCTGTACCGCGCATCTTAACAACGCAGCGAATCCGTTCATTTGCTTTTTAAGGACTTCCCGGTTACTTTTGTCAGTGTAGTGTATATATATGTATATATACAGATAGAAGAAACGCTAATGGGTTTTTTAAGACAGTAACGTTCTAAACAAATAATAGAAAGCTCAAATGAAGTTAACGATTCTTATTCTTAAGTATCAAAATAATGTATTCGTTTTCCCAAACAATGCAGACAATGCGGTTACGAGAAATAGTGGGTCATTTCTCGAGTGGTTCACCAGGAGATATCCCTTTGTCCCTTTGGGCCAATCCACTTCTGGTTTAGCCAAACACTACTTTTGATACCCCCCCCCTCTCCCATCTTTATCGACTTTCAAATTTAAGCTTTCGGCTGATACCTTCTTATATGCACTATGTACCAACAAGTAATTGGACACCTGTGATAGCAAAGGAAAACGAAGTTTATTCACCTTCAATAGTTGGTGGAGCCTCTACGAGCGGCGATTACAGCTGCGACCCTCCGGGGCATACTCTCAACCATGCGTTGTACGACGGCTAGCGGTATTTTCTTCCACTCGGCTTGGAGAAGACAGGTCAGTTCCTTCACCGATTTCGGACGGTGGGGGCACCCCTTAAGTCGACGCTCCAACTCGTCCCAGAGGTGCTCGATAGGGTTAAGGTCCGGGCTCTGCGCAGGCCAGTTCATTCGATAAACCCCATTGTCACCATACCAAGCCATGGTGGAGCTCGCAACATGACAGGTGGCATTGTCATCCTGAAAGTAACATGGGTCCACCCCGTAAAACTGCCACAACGTAGGAAGTGCATGGTCATCCAAAATGGTGCAGTAGGTCTTGGCGTTGAGTCTACCAGGAATTGCGACCAAGGGTCCCGTGCCATACCAGGAGAAACACCCCGGTAGCATAATTCCACCGCCGCCGAACTTTACATTTGGCACAATACATTCCGGCCGGAGGCGTTCTCCAGGCATACGCCAAGCCCAGCCCCTGCCATCCGAACGGTAGAGGGTGAACCTTGATTCGTCGCTCCAGAGAACCTGTTTCCACTGTTCAACGGTCCACTGTCGACGTTCTTTGCATCACGTTAGCCGAGCAGCGCTATTGGACTTGGTGATCAAAGGCTTGTGGGCGGCAGCACGTCCATGATATCCGAACAGATGGGCTTCATTACGGATGGTATTCATCGAAAGAACACTCCCGGATCCCTGTTGAAACTCCTCGCGGATGTGGCCCATCGATTTGGTGCGGTTCTTCCGAATTTCTCTGGCCAGCACCCGTTGGTCTCTAACTCCCAGTTTTGTGGGTCTGCTGGGTCGGGGCACATTCCGACAGTCACCTCTCATCTTCCACTAGCCAATCACGTAGGCCACTGTCGATTTTGGGTACTTCAAGTCGCTGGATATGTCACGTATGCATCGGCCATTTCTGTGATACCCGACGATTACACCTTTCTCGAAATCAGAGAGATCCGAACTGCGTGGCATCTTGCATGCGACTGGTTGCGTTGTTCTTTCCCACACGATATTTAAGGCGGCGGCCGTGACGTGTATCAGGACCGCAAATATCGTCGATTGCAGGGGTGTCTAATTACTTGTTGGTAGATAGTGTATATATACAGACAAACCCCTATTTGACGGACTGCGATTTAACGAATTCCGCGATTTTACGTACATTTTTATGGTCCCGACAGAACCACATTGAAATTAATGCTTGTTGTTTCCTCAATTTACTAAACACTTTATATTTTTTAAACCACAAAACTATATATTTTTTAAACCACAAAACTATATATTTTTTAAACCACAAAACTATATATTTTTTAAACCACAAAACTATATATTTTTTAAACCACAAAACTATGTTAGTTATCATTTTCACATTAAAAGTTAGCCCAAATTCAATCCCTTGACGTTTTCGATGAACAGATCGGACTAAATGCATCAGATTCTGATGCAGAAGATGAAGTATTACTGAAAGTTAGCTGCTTTAGCGATGCTGGTAACAGTGTAGAATGTGCTAAAAAGTATTTGATTCCCTTCGATATTAGTGATGATGTTTTTCATGCACTTCATAAAATTGAAGCTGCTATTTATAAAACTAAACGTTCAGAAAAAACATAAGCAGTCTTCTCTAAAGCATTTCTTTTCTACAGTGTAAAAAAGTAATCAACAGATAGTATGTTTTTACAAATTAATTAGTACTAATTGATGTTCTGTTTCATGCAGTTTATGATACGGAAATCATTATTTGAGAAGCTAAATGCTCGAAAAAAAAAAAAAATCAACTGTCGTATTTTTCTCGCAATTTTAAAGTTCGCTTAAGTTTTGATGCTACATATTGAAGTCTAATTAATAGCTACGAATTATATATTTAATATGCAAAGTAAATGTGTACGTATTATAACATTTTTTATAATAAATTCGTAATTAAAAGTACTATACATAATTGAAATTTCACTGAAACAAAGAGAACTTAGCTGCCTACGTATTCTGTAATGAACACTAGCTTAATTTGAATGATTTATTCAACAGATATATATATATATATATATATATATATATATATATATATATATATATATATATATATATATATAAGTTAATTTGTAAAACTAAAAGAAGAAAAACAAGTCACAAAAATAGAACAAAAACATAGCTAGTACAATGAGAGGCGCCAAAGGCAGCTATATACTCATGTAGTGGCATATATAGAGTGAATTGTAGAAAATAAGAATTGCAAAAATTGAATTCCATAAAGAATACTGAATTAAACTCAATAACGGAAATTCAAAATTGAAAACCAAAAAAAAAAAAAAAAATGCAAAATAAAAATTAACAAGCAGGTTGCCGTCATCAGGGGAGCACCAACTTGCGGGAGTGGCCTTTCTAATACCAACAAACGACAAGGAGAACCAAAAATGAAATGTCAGTTGGTCATGCACCCTAGGCCACCAGACCAAACGCTAAAACAGACACTGAAATTCAAAAAACAAGAATATAAACACTGAAAAAATTATAAAAAGGCTTACCGGCAGACCAAACCGGTCAACGCCATTAATGAAAGACAAACTGAACTGGACCAACGACCCACAAGAACCCAAATATGCACTGAAAAGCAATTGAATTAGAGATACCTGTCTAGTAACGTGTAGCACCACCTATCGCCCTGATGACGGCGGCGATAGCGTTGGGAAGCCATACGGATCCACGACCCCTGAACAAGCTCCCACAGTTCAATAAGATTTGATGGAGGGGGTCAGATCCTCGAGCATATCTCTCGATGGAATCCCAGATGTGCTCGATGGGATTGAGGTCAGGGGACCTAGCTGGTCAAGGAAGCGAGGTCACGTCGGTGGAGTGTTCATCCAACCATTCGGATACAATTCGGGAGCGATGGCACGGTGCATTGTCTTGTTGCAGGAAGAGGTCCCCAGTGTGATGTTGAAGACGCACAAACGGAAGCAAATGGTCGTCCAGGATATCCCGGTAACGTTGAGCTGTGAGGGACGATGTCACGCGTACCAGGGGTGCCATTTCATTCCACGTAAACAGTCCCCAGACGAAAATTCCACCCCCACCAGCTTGAAGAGTACTCTGCTGGCAAGAAGGATCCATCGCTTCATGTGGTTTGCGCCGTACTCGTATCCTGCCATCCGCATGTACCAAAGTGAATCTCGACTCATCAGACCAGGCAACATTTTTCCACATGTCTAGGGTTCAGTGGCGATGTTCCCGCGCCCATACTAATCTTTGCACCCTGTGATGTGCGGTCAGCAGCGGTACCCTCGAGGGACAACGGGTTCTGTACCCCATAGCGAGGAGATGGTTCTGGATGGTATAGCTGCTTACACGTTTTTGTGCACCAGCGTTAAATTGCCGAGTGATTTCTTGCACTGTGGCCCGTCTATCCGCTGTCACAATGCGAGCTAGCCGACGATGACCCCGCTCATCCAAACGCTGTTGTCCACGGCAGTTGGCCCTTGCAGGGATGGTTTTACCAGATTAGATGTACTCACGGTGCACCCGTGACACAGTGGCTCGTATAAATCCCAGTGCCTGCACGACTTCCGAGATGGAGTGACCCATTCCGCGGGCCCCGACAATTGGCCCACGATCAAATGCGCTTAGATCCTTCGTCTTACCCATAGTGTGTCTTACCGATTCCCGTTGCATCACTCCTTATATTGTCGGATCGCAGCATACGTCATGTCGTTTCCGTTTACAGGGCCGCCCACAGCGCCATATTTGCATAACGCCAGCTGTCTCTAATTCAATTGCTCTTCAGTGTATATGCTAACGTTAAAATGGTCGCAGTTTATAGATAACATCCTAGCAAGCCAAAAGAATATGTAAAATGAAGAGATGCAAAACTGTGTATGTAAATAGAAGTCTTCAACCATTAGGGACCCACCAAGCGGTACTTTATATTGCCTGACATACTTCATATTGTAAGGTCTTAGATTAGTAAAGCGTGTCAATGTTAAATTTGAGACTCTTTGAAACCGAATTAAAATTCGAAATTAAGTGTTTTAAATAATGCTTTAAAAAATTACTGGGAAAGTTGTTAGAATGCAGTCTAGATAGAAGTGTTTTAAAATTTTTTACAAGCAAAAACTGAGTGGAGCATATTTTTGCTGTTCTATGAAATTGAGAAAGGAGTAGATTACGATGTACTTCTTTAGAAATATTGGAGGACCAATGAGTGTAATAAATGATATCGAAATCAAAAGCATTTCTTTTATCATAAAGATTTACCACACTCCTACCTCCCTCATCCACCTGTACCGACTAGCTGTCAGTTTTTTTCTAAGGTGCGTGAGATCCTCAGGATACAAGTAAACAGCGCATCGCAAAACGTCCGGCACGTTAATGACAATAATGTCATCAACGTAAGTCAGAACGATACCAGGCAAAGGAGCTGTATATCTATCCTCGAAAAAGTGCAGATAGAGATTGGCTAAGCTACTTGAGAAGCGACTGCTCATCGGAATACCACGAGTTTGGAGGTATAGCCCATCCCCCACGGTAACGAAATTGTTATTAATACAGAAGTCCACTAAAAAGTGCCAAAACTTCTGTAACCCCGGGCTAAAACTTTGTGTGTAGATTTAAGGCCACCTGCCAAAAACCCTTCAACGAAATTGAAGTGAAACGGTTTTTAAAATCGTAGATATCAACAGATGAGACAGTTGTTGAGTTCAACGCCTCTAAAACTCTGTCATTGTTCCCGATAATCCAGGTGGAATCTATAGTTTGCGAAGCACTGCAGACAAGTACCTCTGAAACAACCCACCCGCTTTACTATTGTAACAATTGCATCCACTGGTTATGAAACGAAAAGAAACAGGTTTCTTTTGAAACGAAAGGAAAATTTAAGTTAGATACTGTAAGCTTAATCCTTTTATGCAGAGCAATAATTTTTTCAACAACATCCTTACGGTTTTGAGACGCCGGAGTGTATGTTTCCGTAGTGTTCATCTCTTTTAATAGGAGACTCTGATAAAACTGTTTACAGATAATGGCAAAATTATTAGAAGTTTTATCCACTGGGGAAACAGTGAATAAATCTTGAAGTTCACGAATTTGTGAAGTAATGAAGGAAAGGTTATGTGGTTGCTGGGTGCAAACCTTAGAGCCTTTTAATTTACCAAGCTCGTGACGAATGTCACAAAGCACACTATCCAATCACTCATTTTTGAAGGTTTCGAGAGGTTGACCGAACTCATAAGAAAGTTTGAGTGCACGTTGCAAAAAATTTCTACGCAAAATGGAGACATACTTTTTTATATTGAAACGAGGTACCAATCTGTATTTGGTGCCCAAAGACATAAGAGAACGTAGCTCTCGAAAAGGCACGATATCGAGGTCACCAGTAACAACATGACCATGGTGAGGATCGGCAAATTTGCTAAATCTGTCGGAATGACAGTGAAAACTGTCATCCTCCATATGTTTTAAAGCTTTGAGATTTGCCACGGTTTGTCTATAATTGAAAATTCGGCGATCAAGCGGTTTTTCGTAACGATAACAGGTCACCAATCAATGAGTGGTTGGATTGTGTGCATTGTGACATTCGTCACGAGCTTGGTAAATTAAAAAGCTCTAAGGCTTGCACCCAGCAACCACATAATCTTTCTTTGATTACTTCACAAATTCGTGAACTTCAAGATTTATTCACTGTTTCCCCAGTGGATAAAACTTCCGATAATTTTGCCATTATCTGTAAACAGTGTTATCAGAGTCTCCTATTACAGGAGATGAATACTACGGATTCATACGCTCCGGCGTGTCAAAACCGTAAGGATGTGGTTAAAAAAAATCGTTGCTCTGCATAAAAGGATTAAGTTTACATTATCTAACTTAAATTTTCCTTTCGTTTATGCTGTTCCTAAGTTCCGCAAAAAACCTGTTTCTTTTCGTTTCATAACCAGTGGACGCAATTGTTACAATAGTAAAGCGGGTGGGTTGCTTCAGAGATACTTGTCTGCAGTGCTTCGCAGACTAGATTCGATCTGGATTATCGGGAACAATGACATAGTTTTAGAGGCGTTGAACTCAACAACTGTCTTATCTGTTGACACCTATGATTTTAAAAGCCTTTTCACTTCAATTTCGTTGAAAGGTTTATGGCAGGCGGTCTTAAATCTACACACAAAGTTTGAGTCTGAGGTTACAGAACAGTTCTGGCACATTTTAGTGGACTTCTGTATTAATAACAATTTCGTTATACCGTGGGCGATGGGCTATACCTCTAAACTTGTGGTATTCCGATGGGCAGTCGCTTCTCAAGTAGCTTAGCCAATCTCTATCTGCACTTTTTTGAGGATAGATATATAGCTCCTTTGCCTGGTATTGTTCTGAGGTACGTTGATGACATTATTGTCATTAACGTGCCGGACTTTTTGCGATGCGCTGTTGACTTGTATTCTGAGGATCTCACCTTAGAAAAAACTAACAGCTCGTCTACTTACGTTTGTTACCTCGATTTGGAGGTACAGGTGGATGAGGGAGGTAGTGGTGTGGTAAATCTTTATGATAAAAGAAATGCTTTTGATTTCGATATCATTTATTACACTCATTGGTCCTCCAATATTTCTAAAGAAGTACATCGTAATCTACTCCTTTCTCAATTTCATAGAACAGCAAAAATATGCTCCACTCAGTTTTTGCTTGTAAAAAATTTTAAAACACTTCTATCTAGACTGCATTCTAACAACTTTCCCAGTAATTTTTTAAAGCATTATTTAAAACACTTAATTTCGAATTTTAATTCGGTTTCAAAGAGTCTCAAATTTTACATTGACACGCTTTACTAATCTAAGACCTTACAATATGAAGTATGTCAGGCAATATAAAGTACCGCTTGGTGGGTCCCTAATGGTTGAAGACTTCTATTTACATACACAGTTTTGCATCTCTTCATTTTACATATTCTTTTGGCTTGCTAGGATGTTATCTAACCGCGACCACTTTAACGTTAGCATATATATTTCGTATTCGTGTGGGAGTAGACATGTGTCATACATAACACGATAGGCAACTTGTTCAATAACCACCTTTGACGAAATGATGAAGAGCACTTACACATTTAATCAAATTAAAAACGGTGTTTACAAGTAAAAGCATATCATAGGTTAAAACACTAGATCTTTCGATCAGACTAGTGATCTTCATCAGGTCACCCACCCAATGGCATCAGAGTACAATGACACGCAACATATATAGGGAGTTTTGATGACCCAAAAATGGGTAGAGCGCATGCTCATGAAAGTTGTTGTGAACACAGAGAGAGAGAGAGAGACATAGAGAGAGACAAGTAAATGCACTGCGAACGAGGAGAGTCAAAATGTGTTAAACAAGTATTAATGATTCCGCTGTAATTATTATTTCTGCAATGTTCAAGTAGAGTAGTCCATGTTCGTGGGAGGAGAGAAGGTATATTGTCATTACAGCAAATACCTCTACAATGTGTAACGTATACTCTAGATTCACTTTCCTTTTGATTTTACTATCTCTGGTTATTTTATTTTCCTATGTAAATTATCTTCTGACTTAACGAGATGTTATTTCTCCCGCTGAATGAGATCTGCCAATGAGTGTTAGTCATGACGTGGTGGTAGCCAGTATAAATAGGCGCTTTCAACGATACCTAGGAGAGCTTTTTGTTGATGTGCGTAGGGAGAGCTTTGATTATATGCGTAAGGAGAGCTTCGTTTATGTGAGTAGAGCTTCGTTCATGTGCAAGGAGCTACGTTTTATTGAGTAGCTGTGTGTCCGGTGAAGTGTATGTTGGATCATATCAGGAGTTTCCCTAGTAAAAAGTTGTTTTAGTAAGTACGTTTTTCTCAGTTCATAGTTTTGTCAGACCTCTGTCTGGCTGTTAGGTTTATTCCATTAAGTGTTGTTATTAACAACCAGCATAAGACTTGATTCATCTTAATTACTACTACAACATTACTACCAGTTATAAGCTTGTTCATTATTATTACTACACTACTAGCAGGAAAGATTATTCATGATATAATTAACAACACAACAACCATTAGAAGAAGCGTTGAATTCATTATAAATGGTAGATATACAAGCTTTCTGCAAAGATTGTCAATCTTTTGGTGCTGTGTGTAATGAGGATTTTAAGTTCATCCCATAATGGTCTATGTGTGCCGCTAGCTACCAGTCGGGCTAGGGCTGTCGAATGTGAGTCTGTTCTGACATCGCGTGAGTGTTCAAGCAAACGGGTTTTTAAATTACGTACGGTTGAGCCTATGTACACTTGATCTATTTCTTTAGGGTTTAAAGCTCTCGGGGGGGGGGGGGGGAATGAGGTAGACGCCGTACCTGTGTTTGGTTTCAACGGGATCCCTGTCAGGTTTGATTAGAGTGTACAAATTAAGTGTTTGTAAACCAAAGTTTATATTAAACCTGGCACATGCATGTTTTAAAACGCTGGTGCAGCCGGGAAGGGTCGATGGTCCATTCATATGTGGGTTCTTGTGGGTCGTTGGTCCAGTTCACTTTGATCTTCATTCATGGCGTTGACCGGTTTGGTCTGTCAGTAAGCCTTTTATATCATTTTTTCATTGTTTATATTCTTGTTTTTTGAATTTCAATGTCAGTTTTGGCGTTTGGTCTGGTGGCCTAGGGAGCATGACCAACCGACATTTTTGGTTCTCCTTGTCGTTTGATGGTACTAGAAAGGCCACTCCCGCAGGTGATGCTCTCGTGATGACGGCAACCTATTTGTCCTTTTTTTTTTTTTTTTTTTTTTAAATTTCTGGTTTTCAATTTTATTCCATTATTGAGTTTAATTTAGTATTATTTATGGAATTTAATTTTTGCAATTCTTATTTTCTAAAATTCACTGTATATATATAGGGGATGTAAGGTCAGGTGATGCGCAACATCACAGCCTCTCCTTAACAAATGTCAACCTCGCCTTCTCGTGGTGCATCCTGTTCTCACTAAAGGGGCTCTGACGACCGGCAATAGCGGTATAACTATACCATCGGGATTAGAGCAAATGCTATCCCACACTCACCAACCCGCTTGGCCAGCGTAGTGAGTTATGGCCAAACCCCTCCAAAATGACTCCACAACTTAAATCCTGGCCCTCAGTCTCCGGCAGCTGAAATGTACCTGGCCAAGGCAGCGGCCAGTGCGACATGAAGACAGAGGGTGCTAAGAATCACCAGAGGACCGGACTAGGCTGCCATTTGATGCTGACCTTGGCTAGTTACAACGGACGCTCCCAATCTTCTGATTCAAGACTTCTTGAATTGGAAGAGGAACTACAAAGGATCAATTGGGACATCTTCGGGCTAAGTGAGGTTAGGAGAAAAAAAGAAGATCTCATTGAACTGAAAAGTGGACATCTCTTCTACTATCGTGGGACAGATACTGGCAGAACTACTGGTGTTGGATTTATAATAAACAAGAAACTGAAGGATAAAGTTGTAGAAGTTGAAAGTTCCTCTGACAGAGCTGCACGACTCGTTATCCAACTCTCGAGAAGATACCAGGCTCAGATTATTCAAACTTATGCACCCACCACAAGTCATCCTGAAGAAGAAATTGAAGAATTTTATGAGGAAATTCATCATCTAAATAATAAAGATAAGCAGCACTTGAAGATAATTATGGGAGATTTCAATGCAAAAATAGAGCAACAGCAACAGAATGAAACTTCAGTAGGTAAATTCGGTCACGGCAACAGAAACCAGCGTGGAAATACTCTCGCCGCCCCGGTGGCGCAGTGGTCTAAGGCGCTGGCCTCTGATCATTCGTCCGTAAGGGGTCCGGGTTCGAATCCCGGTCAGGCATGGATGTTGTGTTTGTCTTACGGCACTGGCTCTCTCCCTTCCCTGGAACCAGTGACCCTAAATTAGGGACGGGCGACTGCTTATAGCCCATTGAGTTGCTCACGGTGGTCGTTAAACCTCCAATCCAAAAAAAAAAAAAAAAAAAAAAAAATACTCTCGTAGAGATTGTAGAGGCAGAAGGGTTTTTCATCATGAACTCCTTTTTCAAGAAAAAGCCACACAGGAAATGGACATGGAGACATCCAAACAGGACGACAAGTAAAATTAATTTTATTATGTGTAACAAAAAATTCGTCATAGAAGACTGCAGTGTGCTAAACAAATTCAACACAGGTAGTGACCATAGATTGGTGAGATGTAAGATGCACCTCAACACTAAACTCGAACGTGGCAAGCTCATAAAACAAACAAAATGTATTGACATAACCAACCTTAAAAAACACCATAATACCTTCAAGTTGGAACTGAAGAACAGATTCTCTGCTTTAGAAGGCCTACCATCGGATGAAGTGGATATTTCTGAAGTTAACAGAAAAGTAACCAAAGCTCTTGTGGAAACAGCGAAAAAATTAGCTGGATCTAAGAACAAGTTGCATGTGGACAAATTATCAGGAAAAACCAAAATGTTGATGCGAAAAAGAAAAGAGATGAGGACAACTAAATAAGTGGTGACTTCCAAAGTGGAATATATAGAGCTATGCAAGACAGTACGAAAAAGTATCACTGAAGACGTAAGGAAATTCAACTGTGAACCAGTGAGGAAAGCAATTGAAAACAACCAAAGCCTAAAAATAACTTCATCTCAGTAAGGGAAGAAAATAGATTATGCTACTGAGAAAAGAAGATGGTTCTGTAACAAGAAACAGAGGAAAATTTTTGACAAGAGTGAAAGATTTCTACTCCAAATTATATGAAAGGGATGATACATGTACTCCTGACATCATGAAAGGTACCAGTACCAGAGTTCTTCCAGTCCTCCCAGCAGAAGTTGCACATGCAATCAAGAACATGAAACGGGGAAAAGCTCCAAGAGAAGATGAAATTACTGTAGACATCATACAAGAAGCAAGTGGAAAAATTGAAACAGTACTCGCCCAAATTTTCACTCGATGCCTTAATGAGGGGAAGGTTCCTGAGGATTGGAACAACGCTACAATTATCCTGCTACATAAAAAAAGGTGACATTGAGGATCTCGGGAACTACAGTCCTATCAGGCTCCTATCAGTGGTTTATAAAATCTGCCCTAAAGTTCTTTCACATCGCTTGAAGGTAACACTGGACATGGCTCAACCGAGAGAACAAGCTGAATTCAAGAGTGGCTATAGCACTATAGATCATATCCACGTACTGAGAGAACTAATTGAAAGAGCGAGGGAATATGAACTTCCATTGTGCATGGCTCTTATCGATTATGAAAAGGCCTTTGAATCGGTGAAACCATCAGCAGTTACAATGGCTTTGAGATCCTGTGAAATTGAAGATGCATACATTATTATTATTAATAACATCTGTGAAAATGCAAGTGCAAGGACTTCGGCTGTTTGAGAATACAGCACACATAAAAATTGGAAAGGGAGTGAGACAAGGTGACACCATATCTCCGAAGCTCTTTAATGCCACATTAGAGGGTGTTTTTCAGTCGCTGAGCTGGGAAAACAAGGGGATAAAGATTAATGGAGATTATCTAACCCACCTTCGTTTTGCTGATGACGTAGTCATTTTTGCAACTACCCCATCAGAGCTGCAGAGTATGATCCAGGAACTTGCTGACAAGAGTAAAGAAGTGGGATTAAAAATGAACTTTCAGAAGACAAAAGTGATGTTCAATGCTTTTACAAGAAATGAAGATTTATCGATTGATGGAGAAAAGCTGGAGATAACAGACACGTACGTTTATCTTGGACAGCAGATATCAAGTGAGGGTCACATTGATGAAGAAATTAATCGCCGTACAAAACTTGCCTGGAGAGCTTTTGGAAGAAACAGCATTATTTTCAAGAGCAATATGCCATTAAGTCTTAAAAGGAAAGTGTTTGATCAATGCATCCTTCCAGTGCTTACGTATGGTGGAGAGACGTGGACCTTAACTAAAAGAGACATACAAAGGCTGCAAACAACTCAAAGCAGCATGGAGAGGTGCATGCTTGGTGTAACCAGGAGAGATAAGAAGAGGAACTCGTGGATGCGAAAAATGACAAGAGTGGAAGACATCATGATCAGAGTTAAATCCCTGAAATGGCAATGGGCTGGACATACTACCAGAAGGACAGACCATCGATGGACAGCCGAAATTTTAGATTGGATTCCAAGGGACAGGAAAAGACCCAGAAAAAGACCACATGGGAGATGGGTGGATGAATTTCGAAAGTATGCGGGAATAACATGGAGGAGACTGGGACAAGACAGATCGTCGTGGAAGAAACTTGGGGAGACTTTCGTCCAGCAGTGGATTGATAATGGTTGTCAATGATTATGATAGTACATATATAGACAAAAATATTTCCCAGTCTCACTATGTCGGTCATTCTATATATTTATACTATACCTTTTCCATTTGAAAGTAATTAATTAAATAACAATTTAATTCGCATCCTTTAATTCCTCTCACTTAATAAATTTGCATTGAAATTCTTGCAATTCTGGACACGTTAAATTTTTTTCACAGTTTTTTCAAAAGACTGTTTCGTAATTATTTGATTAATGATAGGTAAGTCTTGAAAAAGAAAAATTAATTGTTGGTAGATTTGGATTTCCGTTCTCACTAAAAACGAAGAAATTGTTACAAATTCTGATTTCAGTTATCACAGTAAAATTCATAAGAATAGAATTAAGTCTTTAACAGTTGCTCTCAGAGAACGCACCTTGTCTCTTGCTTCTCAGCAACGGAAGTAATTTGTTCTTACATTAAATTCCACTAGGAATCTGTAGACCGGGAAAATGGGTAAAATGTTAGTTATTGCCTCAATACAAAAAACTGCAATGATTCGTAGATGTGACGTTTATTCTAAATTAACTTTAATTTTTAGTTCCTTTTCCCATGTAAATTTGAGTTTGTTTTCCGTTATACTTCCAAATTTAACGTGGCATCTTCTCTCTCACGAGAATACTGTTGGCAACATATTTGAGGTCAGAGAGAAAGTGAGGTATGAATGTGATAAGAATGATAGATAAAAAAGGCGATACGACAGTTGCTCGTGTGGATGTGTGTGTGTGTAGACGTTCGATTGTTAAGTTACAACTGTAGTGCCATATTGTGCTATATTGTGGAGTTCTACTGAAAGTCGTGCTTCACCAATAAAAGGTTATAGTAAGTCTGACTTCTGTTCATATTTCTTCTGGCAGTAAAAGCTTAATTAGGAACTATTGCATCGTATTCTTATTTATTTCAACATTCCTTAGTCATGGTTTAGACATAACGTAAAGCCAATCTTGCTCACGAAAAAGACATTACGTTATATAGACTTATGTTGAAAAGATGTTTAAACAGTGAACGGTGATTCTGACATAACTGGGTTTTTCTGCGAGGGGAGGGGACTGGTGTGTAGGGTATCTTCATAATTTTTTTTCCGAAGTGAGTCACACAAAATCAGCTTCTAAATCCGTTTATGGATCATCTGTCCGCTTATGAAGATTTTTTTTTTTTTTGATTGGAGGTTTAACGACCACCGTGAGCAACTCAATGGGCTATAAGCAGTCGCCCGTCCCTAATTTAGGGTCACTGGTTCCAGGAAAGGGAAAGAACCAGTGCCGTAAGACAAACACAACATCCATGCCTGACCGGGATTCGAACCCGGACCCCTTACGGACGAATAATCAGAGGCCAACGCCTTAGACCACTGCGCCACCGGGGCGGCCTTATGAAGATAAAGCAATTATTTAAGTAAACAGAACCAAAAATATTGGGTGGACACTGCCCCCCAGTAAAATTAATGGGTGGGGGGGATTCACCTTACACCTCTATAGCAGACGCCTATATTGTATAACCTATTTAATCTCTCTATTCTGAAAAAAGTATCTGCCACCGCTGTTTTAGAAATTTTGCGACACTCGCGCTTTCCAAGCTCGCAGCGCAAAAAGTATTGAGCACAAAAATATGAAATTTACAACGTTTGTAGAGAATTGTTTGAAGTACACGCTGAAATAAACCTTTTTTCGATTTTGGCGATACTTCAAGAGTATTTTTCAAGTTAAGGTAAGCAAAAAATTGCTATCAGTTCGCGTTCCGGACACACTAACAGTAACAGAACCACGAAACTTTGTAGACATGTAGAGGGATGGCCGAATTTTTGCACCTGATCGCCCCTTTTTTTGAATTTCGATTTAGTTTATGAGAAATTAAATTTTTAAATTTCACAAAAATTTCTATTTCGCGGTGGGATTCATTCAATTATTTCCTGCAATTCTGATACGCTGTTGTTTAACTGATGTTATTTAATTGATGTTATTTAACTGATATTATTTAACTGATGGTCCTCTACTTCTTTCTTACCTGTTACTACTTTACCCCTTCCGTTGGGATGATGTGACAACTTCATACCCTGAGCGTTGTAACAATACGTCGAAATGCCTAGAAAAGTCCGAAAACAAACAAAACAAAACAAACGAAAATCAAAATGGCGGCTTTGGAACATTCGCTGCTTGAATTTTTCGCGGATTGTTCGACCACTTCTCAATAACCTTGAGATCTAAAAATTGGCATGCTGATAGTCCTTAAGATCCGGATTCCTAAAAAAAAAAAGTAAAAACCAAACAGTTCAAAAGGGAGGCTTTGCTTTACTGTTCAAAATGCTGATAGGTTTAAAAATAGTTATGCCAGAAACGTTGAAATGCTGTAAAAATTCCATGAAATTTTGATTTAAAATTAAGGGCCGCCGAAGCCTTAACCGTTTTACGTCAAACCCTATGCACTGCCGTCACGGCCCTGTCCAGTGTTGCCAGATTGGGCTACTAGTAGCCGATTGGGCTACTTTTGGAAGGTGTCTGCTACCGTTTTTCATGCCTGGCTACTTTGCTACTTTTTGGGCTACTTTGCTACCTCAACTTTTTTTTTTTTTTTGCCATGCTTTAGTGTGTGTTTTTTTCAGGGAAGTTTCAGATATTTTTTCCCCTAGGGATTTGGCAGTGCTCGTGTTTATTTAGATTTAACTGTGACTGGGTGATAACTTAAAATTTACAAAGCGAGAGCACTGTGTGACCGTAACCTTGCGTTGCTTTGCTGTTGATTTGAAAAACTATATGTACAGCTAAAAACGTTTAGCCGCCCCGGTGGCGCAGTGGTCTAAGGTGCTGGCCTCTGATCATTCGTCCGTAAGGGGTCCGGGTTCGAATCCCGGTCAGGCATGGATGTCTTAGGGCACTGGCTCTTTCCCTTCCCTGGAACCAGTAACCCTAAATTAGGGACGGGCGACTGCTTATAGCCCATTGAGTTGCTCACGGTGGTCGTCAAACCTACAATCAAAAAAAAAAAAAAAAAAAAAACGTTTACGTACGATATTCTTTAGATTCGACTGCTAAAAATATTTACGGTATACTTCGACAAACCCCTACAAACGCATTCAGCACTTGAAGCTTTTCCTGGTGCAGTGGTCTAAGCGCTGGCTCATTCATCCGTGAAAGGTCCGGGTTTGTATCTCACAAAGGCATGGATGTTGTGTTTGTCTTTCGGCACTGACTCTCTCCCTTCCCTGAAACCAGAGGCCCTAAATAAGGGACCAAAGTTTTCCTGTTGCCCCCCCCCCCCCTTTTTTTTTTTGATTGGAGGTTTAACGACCACCGTGAGCAACTCAATGGGCTATAAGCAGTCGCCCGTCCCTAATTTAGGGTCACTGGTTCCAGGGAAGGGAGAGAGTTAGTGCCGTAAGACAAACACAGTATGCATGCCTGACCGGGATTCAAACCCGGACCCTTTACGGACGAATGATCTGAGGCCAGCGCCTTAGACCACTGCGCCACCGGGGCGGCGTTGTTCCCCTTCCACTGCTGAAACATGCGCATCTATATTAAATTTTTCTCCTTCCTAAAATTCGGTTAGGTTTATTTTTTTTGTGTGGGTGTGGGTCTATTGAAAGCATTTTGATTGGAAGTATATACCCCCCCCCGCGCCCCCCAACATTTTTCAGGACAAAATTGAGATTGGGCTACTTTGGGCTACTATCCCGCGTAAAATTTGCTACTTTCTATCATTACTGTCTGGCAACACTGGCCCTGTCCCAAATGATGAAACAGTTACGGATCTTAAATTAGTTTTCTTTCCCTTAATTACTTTTCCTTTCTTTAATTTTATGTTCAAAAAATTATAAGTTCACCGTTCGGAGAACGGGCATAACTGCTAGTTCTGAACAAAAAAGTTCAGAACTAGCAGTTTATCAAGAAGTAATTAATCTTTCAGAATCTCTTCATGCAGTTACTGTTTTGAGGCCAAATTATTAGCAAGAGCAACAACCTCACGTAACAAAACTGCAAGGGCAGCAGAAAGTTAACATTCATTCCGCATTTATCTGGCAACAGAATGCGCGTGGAACTCTTTTCCTCATACCAAAGTACGCCATCGTTAAAATGCGCAGAAAACAGAAGGATTATCTTTTACAGAGCTGTACTTGGTCCACAATTCCCCCTTCCCCAGACGACGACCACCAGTGGGAGTGAGTGAGCGGTGAAGGCGACCATCGGAGACAAAAAAGTTTCGGATTCACCTGTACAGGTGAGCACTGGGGGGAGAGTAATGCATCACCTTCATGACCTTGGCAGTTCTCTCTCATTCTCTGCTATGTCTACGGGACGATTACGTCCTCCTCCTCCTCCTCGTACCGCCCCAGTCACTACTCAGCATGCGCGCGTTCATTCCTCCCCATTGCGTCGCCATGACAACCACGGGCCTCGTCCATTGAGCGGCGAAGGGAGAGACATGCCGCAGGTGACTTCTCTCAACGATGAACCACGTCACCAAGGTAGCAGACGGGCAGCCATACTGGATTCCGCGAGGGCTGTTACGTGCGCTGCACGAGCCCGCCGAAAAAATTCAGTTTGACGACGGCGAAAATTTCGCCATGGGGCGAGTAAAAAAGTGATTCAGGTGCTCACCTGTCGGCGTGCCACCGTCGACATTTTTCGCTTCAAGAAAGTACCGAAATTTATATCATCCTGTGGGTCCAGAACGTAATTTTTTGGCTGGTCACTTGTTGATTTAATATCCCCCGTTCGTGCGCTGTTCGCGCCAGCAGCGTATTTTGCTGGTGGACTGTCGGGGATTGAATTTTAGAATCCCCTCCGCCTGTGTCGGCGCGAGAAAAGAGAGTCCCGTGTGTACGATCCTCTGCAAGTGTAGGAGACAACTCTGGGACAGGTTGCCGAGCAGGTCTAGCTATGGACTCGGATCAGACTGGTTTTTCGAGTTCGTCTCCGCCGACATCTGTAGTGGTTGCTACGGCTGGCCATAGCAGCAACGGCAGCAGTGACGACGGAACCACCAGGGTCACTCCCCAAACACTCCGGGGGTCAACAGGTAAGCCACAGCATCTGAAATTTCACCCATCTTCTCCATCAACCATGTGTATCATGCTCTATAATATGTACGCAAATGCAGCGAGGGAGTATCAAAGTGCTAACACAAAAGCGTGCTGAGCGATCAGAGAAAAAAAAAGTAAATGTAAAGTATATGTTCACTCTTTCATGATTGTTTACGAAATATCTGTGTTGTAATTTGGTCCGCAGGTACACGGAAGTACAGTTCCCGTTTGAAAAAAAAAAAAAAAAAAAATGATGTCTGGTGTTTTAAGCTGAAGGGATATCAATAGGCTTAGGAAGGATCGACTGCAGTGCTATGAAATGATTGGGATATAAGTATTTGGTAAAACGGCAAATTTTCAGGTCTCCATTCTAATTTGCTTCCGCTTTCACAGAGATACCTCGGATTTACAAGGTAAACAAATATCATGGATACAGTGTTTTGAATCGGTTTCATCAAGTTTTCCTTGTATGAAAACCTTTGGATTTATTTCGACTGTTTTCTGCAAGGTAAGCAATTTCTTGTGTTTTACTTAACTAAATGTTTTTCAAAAGTCATCCGATAGCACACGAAAAATTCTATCATAAATAGTTTCCATTAAAAGTAACCATGTAACAAAAAAAAAAGAAAATATTGCACCTTAGTCGCAAAGGAATTACAACGCCTTTCCTAGAAATGAATTCAGTTTGCTGCCGTTCTTTTATAAGCCATAATTATTGTAATGAAAACCAGATCACTGTGACTGTTTATTGTTCTCCCCTGCTTTCTTGTGATTAAAAAAATTGGTAGCACATCTACAAAAAAAACCCTAAGACATTTTTATCAGTACTGGAAATCCTACCAAAAGGCAGCGCAAAATTTCAGATTTGACATGTTTTATCAGACATGCTACTATAAGAATATGGACTAATTTCCAGATAGCAGCATTGATACGAAAACGTCCTATGCAACTTTCAAATATTTCTTTTTCAAACACGAGTAATCCAAATTGTTAATACAGTTCTACCACACTACGAATTTTTAATCACATCGCGGGAAAAGATTCATTTGCAATTTTTTCCCTTAAAGGACTGTTAAAAAAACCAAATGATGCGCTTTCGTTTTAAAATTAATATTATTTTCAAGTGTGGATACAGAGGGAGACCCAGGCACAGGCTGTCGTTTTTACATATGTTTTTATTTTGTGCCAAATGAGCTGTTCTAAGGAAAGAAAAAAATCAACCATAAAATTTTAAAAAGTTAAATGTTTAATATATATTTAGGTGCGAAATTTGGTCAATAGTGTGCCCTCTAGGCCCACTATCTCAAAGGTTGTATAGATATGTACACCTACAACAGACTCCCGGGATAAGTTCTTATAATTTAAACAAGATCAACTTCTCTTCTGCTGCCTCTCCTAGACTGTGTTTTTGCTCTACCTACGACAAACATTTCGTAATAGTAAAAGAAAAAGAAAAATTGAAAAAAGATATCAATCATAAAGGCCACGGGTGTATTTAGAGGGCCCCAGGGGCCTTGACCCTCTCTGAAAGTTTTTCTTTTTTTACGGTTTTCGCTAAAATCGACTTACATTAGAAAAAACATTTAGTATTTTTCATTTACTTTTATTTTGTTCTGGTGGACTTCAAATACTATCGTTTGTCGTAGCCCCTCCCCCCCCTCTAAATTCTATTTCTATATACGCCACTAATAGAGGCAAAAACAAGGTAACAGTAGTCTCTTCAAAAACTATAGCACAAATGAAAAGGATTTCTTATGAATACAGGGCTCCTTTATCTACTGTCAGATGTTTTGTTTCACTTGAATCAAAATTTAAAGAATCAGGCCTTCTTTCATTTTTTTCATTTGTGTGATGAAAATAATTCGATTAAAAGCAGAAGAGAAAATGAAAATGTTATTTTGATCTGCGTAAGTCACATTTTTCTTATGTCTTTGTGTTGTTCTTTCTCTTCGTATTCTCTTGCATACATAAACCAAAACTGTTCCTGAACAAAGAGCTGCAGCAGCCTAGAACTGTTTATGAAACACTTGTATAACTGTTTTCAACACTTTACAATTTTGTATGTGTTGCCTGTTGTAAGTGTATATGTCTGTACAACCTCTGAGATAGTCGACTAGAGGGTACAATGCAAACAAAAATTCGTAACCCAATTAATATTACACACACTACATGTTATAAAAATATTCGGCTTCTGTTTTTTATGTTGTTTTTATTTGTTTTAAATAGTTGTTTCAGCACAAAATTAAAAAAAAAATTAAAAATGACAGGGAATGCCCCCCCCACTTTTGTGTTCACGTCTGCAAATAAATTGGCCGAAATCCTATGATTCCCTCTCAAAATTTTCTGAAGTTTTAATCACTATGACTACGAAGAAACTGATTAATGCACTTTCTGCGAGAAAATACTGTTTACAACGCGAAGATATTTAACAAGGCAAAAAGTCTTGCCTTATTTAATGTCGCGTGAATTTTACTTTAATTCTTCCACTTACTTTAGCATATAATTTATATGATATGCCAAAAAGTATCGTAGAATATAATTTTTTAAAGCAACGAAATATGTTATCAGTTACTAAAGTGAAGGAAATGGGAACTCAGACATCAGAGACAAGTTTCTCAGATGTTTGGCATAAAATTTAAGGAAAAGACATCCTTATTTTCACATGTGTAGAAGGGCCTTTTCTTCTTCCCTGCTCTCCCTACTTGAATACAATTTTAGAAAGGTATGTATGACACACAGAGAAATTGATTTAGTATATTTGAGTTCGCATATTCTTGAAATATTGTAATAAGTGATGATAGATTTAAGTGTTTCACATAGATTTTGAACATGTCAACATTTTTAGACTTTGTATTTTCCTACAACTGCTACACCACAAATTAAAATTTTTTACGCTTCAAATTTGAAATTCTTTACACCACACATGAACTTTCTTAATACGTAATATATGGGTGTTCTGATTAGTGTGGCTGTGCATATGAAAAGAAAAAAAAATCCAACTTTTTCAATACGTAGTCATGCAGCTTCGTAATGAAATTTCTTATTGAGCACTGCCGAAATTTCAAAATGAGTTTTCTACGTTCAGTTCTACAGACTGTATTTAGAAAACTCCTTCAGATCTGTCTTTTTAAGTTGAATTTCCTCTTCGTTTTTTTTTTGTTTGTTTGTTTGTTTCTATTATTATTTCGTGTAGCTTTGAATAGAGGGCACATTTTTTTTTTTTTCAGTATCTTCTGTGCATGGGTTAGTAAGAAATTTAAAGAATACTACCTCTATTTTATCCCTCAGACCTTCCCAGGATTTGAAGCTATACCCCCCCCCGCCCTCCGTTTAAATGTTGAAAAATATGTATCCATATTTTCCATAGAGTCATGCTATTTACGGGCTATCCTTCATTTGATTTTGAATGGCAATCAAGAGTTGAAGCATAATAAGGACCGAATTCTCTCATCTTTTGAAGGATTAACAACTGGTTATTATTATTATTATTATTATTATTATTATTATTATTATTATTATTGTTATTATATGAAGATATAAAGGAATTTTTTCTTTGCTATGATATGCTTTTAATCAGTCTTTAAAAGTCCATTCCATATTTGGCCAATGAGAACTTCTAAAGCTTAACAATTCTACAACTTAGTATGTTCTGACAAAGTATTTTAATCGGAAGTATAGACTTAAGGAAAAATATAAAACCCGATGGTAGTTATTGGAACCATAAATATAAAAGAAAAAAACTACTTCAAAAAGATACGAACACAACTATATTTAAAGAGATATGATCCATTTTTGGCATTTTCATAAATTTAGTTTTGTACAAAATTGATCGTGCGAAGAACAGTTTTTTTTTTTTTTTTCGGTATGTGTATCTCTCTCAAATTAGTTTTCTTTATTTCTTCTTTACATAACTTTAGTTCTTGTCATTCAGAAGAAACCATATCTAGGACAGGAAATTCTGAAACTTTAATGTAATGTAAATATGTTCAAAGTGAGTTGTGCGAAACTTGCTAAAGTATACGCCGTAGATTATTAGTTGACCGTGCTTCTTTTAATCGATGAAAAATCACAAGGCAAGGACTGACAGACCTCGCGAAAAACGTCTATGGTAGTACAGCTGAAACAGGAACAGATTTGCAACTTTCCGCCAGTGAACAGGCGGGTGAAGAGAATTTTTGTTAAGTTGTCATTCAGGCGAACGGCTTCATATACATGTATCGGGAAAATGCAGTGCTCCAGTGTTGAGGCAACTTAGAATTTATGCAGCTGAAAAATTCGCCCATAAATAAGAATGAAAGGAAAGGTAACTTCTTTAAAACAGATTTTTCTTTGAATGAAGTATGGCTGTGAAGGGGAAAGACTTTACCTCTCGGAGGCCCTATATGTATATCATATGGCCCTATATGTATATCATATGGCCCTATATGTATATCATGTTTGCTTTCTGTATATGCTCTTCAGGCACGGACGGCGGAAGGTGGGAGATGGTTCCCTTCAGTAGGGGTCTTCTTACGAAAGATTTCTGGTTCACATATGATTTATTGTTTTTCAGTAAGATTTTCTGGAGACCGACACTACGCTTCACAATTTCCTGGGAACCCTTTCAAGTACAATTTTAAAATTTGATTTAGCACAAATGAGTTGAACAGTTAACACAGCGTTGTGTTTTTCTATTTAAAAAAGATAATTTAAGAAGTATTTAGATTACTTAAAAGCAATAACTATTGCGGTTCTTTTCCTCCCTTTCTCTCTGTTTGTGTATTTTCTTTTTCTTTCTCCCCCCCCCCCCCCAAGTCTGAATATGTCCTACCCGAGATCAGAAAACCCAATGCATCTGCCAAATAAATAACTGAACAAGAAATAACTCGAACTCAAAGCGATAAGTATACTACTGCTTGCTGTAAAAAGGCCTTTCTTGGAGTTTTGTCGCTTAAAAGATTTCGAGCCTGGACGATTTTTCTGTGCGTTTTTGCTGCGAAAACAACTACAGTGGAAATAAAGAACACATGGATCAGAAAAATGACAAGAGTTGATGACATCATGATCAAAGTGAAGACCCTCAAGTGGCAATGAGCTGAACATATTGCTACAACTGACCACTGCTGAGTAATTGAATTTCAGACTGGATACCAAGGGGCAGGCAGGAAAGGACCCAGAAAAAGACCATGCGGGAGGTGGATGAATGTAATTTGAGAGATTGCTGAAATGACACGCTTGAGATGGAAAATTGTGGAAGCCACTTGAGGAGACCATCTAGTAGTGGATTGTTAATGAATGATGACATGTACAATTATATACATATACAGGGTTACAAGGAAAGTCCGTGATAAGGCCAATCAATATCTCACGAATAAGGCAGTTAGCGATTTACTTCTTGCGCAGTTGTATAGGAAACCCCCTATGGCGCACACAATAACACCACGAAGGATCCCCTCGCCCCCTTTTTGGGAGTGGGGGTTGAGGGGTCTATCGCGCCACCCTTTGCAGGTAGGGCAAAAAAGTCTATTACAAACTTGTTCAGCGAGGCAAAAATAGCACATAAATGTTTTTGTCCCATAACAAAAGATGGAAAGGGACTCTCTCTCTCTCTCTCTCTCTCTCTCTTTCAAATGTGAGTCCATGTTCTTCAACTAATCTACTTGTTAAAGCTTTAAGCTTGGCGTGCTTTGTGGACCACGTTGCAAGTTCAGCTATTTGGTGTGCAAGTCATCAAGAAGCCAATGGACTGTTTTCAATGGATGACTTGCAAGTCGTTACTTGTTACCTTCATTTACTGTAATAGAGCTGAGTGTGTTTAAACATTATATGCTGTATCTGCTTGATCTTCTGTACGAATAAGCTTCAAGCTCATCCGTACAGATGTAATCTTAAAAAGAAATGTGCTAGAGGTGAGCGGATTATCTAAAAACAACCCGGAAAAAAAAGACTCAAATTATTTTTTTTTATTTTATTTGCTATTATAATTGTTTAACATTTTTGTTAAATTTTTATTGCTAATTACTTTTATAAGTTTTCATTATTAAAATCGTTAAGTTTGAGCAATTTTGAACTACATGTGCGAGTCCAAATATTCAATGTGAATAACAGAGGGTCATTTATTGAGTGCTAATGAAATGCCATTTATCTTAAGACTGTAGGAAGGGGAGGGGGGGGGTGATTTCTTTTATTTTACCCGCTAAGCAGAGCCAGATGGAGCTTTTGAGGAGGTCAGTGGCAAAATTTTATTGCGGGGCCTGGAGAAAAATTCCATTGCGGACACTAGGAAATAAATCACATATTTTGTAAAGTCATTATGTGAAAAATGTCGTCCGTAAAAAAAAAAAAACACGAAAACTATCATAAGGACAAAATGATTATCTCAAAGAAGTACTGTATTTGCTTTAATAAAATCCATATTACAGTCTATTTCTTAAGCTTACGAAATAGACTGCAATATGGATTGAAAGTTACAAGAGAGAGAGAGAGAGTGTCGTGTTGCCAAATTATAAAAGCTGTTCGGGGAGGTAATGTGCCGTTCAATCAGAAAATGTTTAACCAAGAACTAAACTAGAGAGACAGTGTGTGTGTGTGTGTGTGTGTGTGTGTGTCGTGTTGCCAAATTGTAAAAGCTGTTCGGTAAATTAATGTGCCGTTCAATCAGAAAATGTTCAACCCAGAAGTAAACAACTAAACCAGAGAAAGAGAGAGAGAGAATTAAAATATACTCTTTCCGGGTAGAGGGGGTTGACGTTGTATTGTGACTGTTATAAAAACTTCCTTACAAAATGATAAAAAGATCCTTCCTGCGTAGCGAATATTTTTGCACTGAGAATATTTTTGTGTAGAAAATATAATAAGGATCTCTAAAATGAATTCGTAAAAACAGCTTTTTTTCCCCCTGATCCATGTTTTAGTGATTGATTTTTAATACAAAGTGGAGTAACAGACAAATTAGTGATTCTTTAAACTTTTATACGCGCTCATATATGAAAATTGCTTTTTTTTTTTAATCTGTAGTATATAATGTTCTTAAAATCACTGAATAATTTGTCTCTTTATTTAGCTTAAACCCAACTTTGATATTGATCTTTTCATTATTTTAAATTTGCACACAAGTTGTTAAATATTTAAAAGTAGTGACCACAAAACGATAAAATTGAATTTGTTATTTCATGAATGCGAAAAATATTAAGGTGGTTATAATGATTATTTGTAATTTGCAAATCTCGGTATCTGTACGGCGAAAGGCGATAATCTATTCGAAAATGGAGGGATTGGAAACAAAAAACATAAGAAAATGTTTAAAAAAATTTTTTAAGGTCGCCGCGCCCAATACTTAAAAAAAAAATGATTATTATAAAGAATAACGAAATGGTTATGTTTTATCCTAAACTGCGGGGCCCCATGACGGCGCGACAAGTTGTCCCTACAGTCCAGCCAGCCCTGCCGTTAAGAATCTCAAAATGAGATCAAAGAAATACTTCTATTGCAGTTAGTTTGCCGGTGGCTAGTGTTTAATACAAATATCTTTCGGAACTACAAAACCCTTGTCCCTCAGCTTTCGTACCCGTAGTTTTCCTTCGCCGTTTTCCCACTGAGTAATTCAGTCTTAACCCACGGAAAAACCACCACCTATATCTTTATTTTAAGGAATGCCGTCTTGACAAAGGAGTTCCCATTCTCTTTATTCTACAGCCTTCTTGAGTAGCGCGACTCCTTTTTGCGCGACCCGAATGTTAGGTCTCGTAGTTTTCAGTAACCAACATGTTCATTTTTCAGTAATTTTCAGTAACAATTTTTTTCCGTAATTTAGTATGCCTGCATATAAAACACAGTATTCTTATTTTTTTTTTAAATAGTATGATCTAAAAATTCCCTTCTGCCATCATTAATCCTCGAGAAGTGGCTCACATTTCAAGACGGCAAATGCAAACTTCGTCGGGGTAGCTTAATTGGAAAAGCATTCGACTCCGGAGCATAAGGATGTGGCTTCGAATTTTTCGCCCCCTATAAATCGTGGTAATGCTGTAGGATTCCAAGCCGTGGCTTTTTAAATAAATTGCTAGTTATGGCCCTGTGATTGGTCCATCACGAGTTAGAAGAACTATTCAGACATGAACAAACAACTAGCCTATTTCATATAAGTGATTATCTTACGTGAAAAAAAAAGTTGGAGGTTTATATATCTTTGTGTGTGTGTGTTTACTTCCTTATTCCCAATAAATATGTTAATTAAAGTATGGGAAGTTTTGAACATTGCAACGCCATTACTAATATTCATTAGATAGTCTTGGACATGCTGCGTAGTTTCAGTATTATTGAGGCAGTCATCTGTCAAACTGCGAGGTGAGTTAGAAGACAAGGAAAGAAACAAGAGTAGCTACCATTACACAGAACAGTAGAGAACCATATAATCTTTCGTTAGGAAAAAGAAATACATTTTTGTAGGCTTAAATAGGTTTCCAAAATAGTGGTAAGTAAGGAATCCAAACGACAAGGAAACAATGCTATTTAACGCTGAAAGAAATCAGCGCCTCTTTTTTTTTTTTTTTTTTTTCGAGTTTGTCGAACACCGTGATCCACGCAATGGGCAGTCGACCGTCCTTAATTTAGTGCCATTGGTTCCAGGGAATGGAGAGAGCCAGTGGCGTAAAACAAATACACCACGTGCGGATTGGCCCACCGAGACATTTCCCGGTGGACCACTTGAGAAATGGCCCATTTCCTCGTAATCCTTTAATCTGATTTTTTTAAAGAACAAAATATTATTTCACAATTTATGAATAATAATCGGTGACTTCATTTGCGCTTATATCTGTCTGATAATTATGCCACGTATCTGTCGTATTTTTATTATTTTCATAAGAAACAAAAGAGTTTCTTTCTATCTGTAATTAGGGCGTTTTTGCTCTCAAAAGACATAGCAAAATTATCTGCACTCATACGAGAAAAGTGCAACCGGACCAAGTACATGGTTATAAATTCATTGAGGAAAAGCTGACTACAGTTAGACGTAGGTCGTTGGACTTGCAGATCAGCATAATTGGTAGGTCCTACCATCCTTTTCTAATTCTGACGGAAACATTAGCACTCATTGTGATGGCCCATCATCCCCACACCCATACGAAATTCACAAATTGTCGGTGACAGGGATCGAACCAGCGTCTCCTCGCTCAGGAGTGAGTTGTTCTGACCGACTAAACTACGCCGACGGAATTTATTGCAGCAGATTTGTCGTCTTGACATGTGCTTCATCTTTGTAGTACGTCACACTCTTCTTCACATACAGACAAAGCGATTCTTCAGCAGAGATATTCCGAAATTCGTGCACCTCCCGCATTTATCTTAAAAGTAAAAACGATTTACCACAGAACTGGTTCATATTGATCAAACTATGGGTCTACTGAAGGAGGAGGAGGTACCAATACTATAAATAGAGGTACCAATCAGAGTTGGAAACGGGTTACCGGATTGGGTCGGGTCCATAACTGGACCCGACCCGATCCGGACCCGTAACTGACCCGGACAAATCTACTTTGAACTACAAATTCGAAACTTAATTTATATATATGTACATATAAACGTAATATTTATATATTCATCCCAATAACTGCTTGATATTTAAGAACTGAAATCCTTTTTTAATAATAAAATTTGGTTACTTGCTAAATTTTAGTGCCACTATTTTGCGTAATCCAGAAGTAATGGCTGACTATGACCGTGACCATGATGCAGTATATTACAAATGGGAATCATTATTTACGATTACACAAATGTATTTTTTTTAATACATTTAGATTGTTCACTCTTTCCACGCTTTGATGGAGGTGCGCATACTTTCATATATGTTCCGTTAGATTTTTGGTTCCATAATCTTTTATTAAACCGTCGACATCTTTCTTTGTAATTATACACTTTCCACAATTTGAACAACAAGCAAGACCAAACAACACAGAATTACTCACCGGTTCCTTAATGAGACGAAACAATTTCCAGTGTTCACTCTTCCCCTTCTCAACCTCCTTAATATTGAATCCATCCATATTAACAAATAAGGAGTTCATTTTGACATGACATGTCATGGGAACGGGGTGTTAGCACATCAATCGAAAACCTCTGAATGCTCAATGTAAAAGATGCGATGTGAAAAGTAACTCTTAGCCATACCGTGAACTTTGCACGGAGAGAGTGAATCAGCTGAGAAGCAGGCGAATGGCGTTTTCCTGCACCTTGCTCTGGACAATCTCACTGTAAAAGAACGCAAAGGAAGTATCTTTTTACGATATGGTGTCGGTGTGTCTGACGTCGGTCAGTGGAAATCTTCGTTGCTTTAAGAAAGAGACTACAATATTTTTACATGGCAAATCATTATTCACTCCGTGGACACCAGTATCGACTACAGAATTCCACAACGCGCATTTTTCTTTGGAATATATTTTTCTCTTTTCAAAAAAAAAAAACGGGAATAAAACCGGGTCAAAATCGGGTCAGGAACACCTTGACCCGACCCGTTGGGCCCGCAAGAAATTGTCCACCCGTTGACCCGTGACCCGTTTTTATCTCTTCCCCACACCCATACGAAATTCGTAAATTGTCGGTGACAGGGATCGAACCAGCGTCTCTGCGTTCCTCAGTGAGTTGTTCTGACCGACTAAACTACTCTAACGGAATTTATCGCAGCAGATTTGTCGTCTTGACATGTGCTTCATTTTTATAGTACGTCACACTCTTCTTCACATACAGACAAAGCGATTCTTCAGCAGAGATATTCTGAAATTCGTGCACCTCCCGCATTTATCTTAAAAGCAACGACGATTTACCACAGAATTGGTTCTATGATTCAAACTATGGGTCTACTGAAGGAGGAGATACCAATACTATAGATAGAGGTGCTAATACTATAAATAGAGGTACCAATACGTATTTATTTGGTAACTGATCACGCAGTAGGCGATTAGTGAACAAATGAATCTAAAAAAATATTGCGTAGGAAAATTGTTGAGTAGCATGTGTACACATTTCAGCTCTCAGAACAACCTTCATGACGATTAAGTTGGAACTGAGGTTTTCGAGAGACTCATGATTTTGTCAAAAAAAATTTTTTTAAAGAAAAGAGTTGTCCGGTACAACACCCCATTTTGAGCGTGGTTTGATGCTACATTTATTTATGAGCTAATTTAGAAAATTCTTTTGCCATTAAATTGTTGTTAAAATTCGTTCGCGACTGAATTCGATTTAAAATGCATTTTTGACAGTTCTCTTTCATCCAGGATCTAATGGAATTCTTTTTTTAGAATCTAATTCTATTAGGTCATCCAGGATCTAATAGGATTCTTCTTCCCTGTATAAGTACGTGTGTTTTTGTATAATGGACCTCAAGCGACTGAAATTTCTGACCTGGTCTAGTCTTCCCAATCCACCCCTGATTAACACACCATTCATGCCTCATCTTAAATTTGAGCTCAAATCCATCTCTGACGAATGATTGGCCGTAGCTACCGGGAGGGCCCAGAGTGAACATACCAGGGACGCAAATTTATGCTCTGAAGAGCGTACAAATAGAAATGCACAACGTGTGAATAAATTTACTGAAAATCGTAACCGAAAAAGAAAGTCATACACTTCAGTATTTTTTTTAAGACTTCATTTAAGCGCATGCGGTATTATGCGCAGTTAACCAAGGTACAGAGTAACTAACACTGAGGAGGCGTGAACCGTTCATAAGCATTAAAGGAATTGTCCAAAACAGAGGATGGAGGCATGTAAAACAATATGCAGATATGCCTAATCTCCTCGACCTCTCCGAACACGCCGTAGCGATAGAAACAAATGACTAATTAGTCATTAATCATTAATCATATGACTAATTAGTCATTTGTACTCGCATAAAGCTCTTTTGAAAGTTTTACATTGAACAGAATTTTTCCAAGCCCTACCCCGAAACATCTTCTTATCTAATACTCATCTATTATGCGCTGGTTTATCTTTCATTCGGCATTTCTGTGGCGTTTTATGTTTTCGACGTTCGCATAACTTTTACTCGATATTTACAACGGTTGGCTCTTGGGTATTTACCTAGTTTTTTATATTTTAAGTAAAATAATATCAAAAATCTGATATGAGTTTATCGGGTGATCATAATACTTTCTTATAACGGGGTTGTGGGAAAGTAAAAACTGCGCGTTATTAGAGTAGAAGTGGAGAACTTTTGAATTCGAAGGGGCGTAATTTCAAGTGTCGCCCTCCCAGATAAGAAAACCCTGCTTCGTACCAGTGCTGAGACGGGCTGAGCCCGAGCCCGAAAGCCCGAAGCCCAGGCAGCAGGCGTGCTCGGACTGTATAATATTTACTACGATTCAAGCTCGGGCTGTGAGAGAGAAAGAGAATTGTCTTCTTTGTTTTCTCAAACGTGATTTTGTACGATTTAGCGCGCGAGACTTTTCTTACACTTTCTAGTTGGTAAAGAGAATAATTGTTCGTGAATTGGGTCTGGGCAGGGGAATTGGGACTCGGGAGGGCTATTCATTCCGGGCTTGGGCAGCAAATCCCACATGCCACGTATTAGTAGATTTATGTCGAGATGGAAAAGTTTCTTCAAGAACCACAGATACCAGATTACAGATAGCATGCCAACGAAATTTTGCTACCTACACCCACGCGGTAGCTCTCTGCTAATTCTATTGAGCAATGTACACTGAAGTGCCAGAAAAGCTGATACACCAGTCTAATACTTGGCAGTTCCCCACGGGAGCGCAGGGCTACAGAAATACGACGGGGCATGGACCCCACTAGCTTCTGGAAATATGCTGTAAGCAATGCACATCATACTTCCTGCAGAGCGTTCCACAATTCGGGTGTATTCCGAGGTCTCGGATTCCTGTGTTCGATAGCGCGTTGCATGGCATCCCAAATGTGTTCTATCACGTTCAGATCTGGGGACTTGGGTGGGAATGGCAAAACCCCAAACTCAGATGAATGCTCCTCTAACCATAATGTGGCGTCCCGACACTTGTGTGGAGGTGCATTGTTCTGTTGGAACAGGCCCAACCCATCAGCATGAATGCAGGACAAGAACGGGTGTACCTCGTCAGAAAGGATGCGCACATAGCGTTGGCCGGTCACAGACGTTTGTAGACGTACCAGGGGTGCCAGTGAAGTCCAGCTAAACACACCTCATACCATTACGGACCCCTCACCAGCCGGTACAGTACAGTTCAGTTCCCTGTTGACAGGCGGGATCCATGGCTCCATGGGGTTTGCGCCACACACGAATCATTCCATCTGCCCGATGAAGTTGGAAATGCGACTCGTCAGGCCAGGCTACTTGTTTCCAGTCATCAAGTGTCCAGTGGGGGTGTTTCCGTGCCCAAGCGAGGCGCATAGCTCTGTGTCGTGCACCCATCAAGGGGACTCGAGTTGGGCGTCGGCTCCCAAAGCCCATATCATGCAGGGTACGTTGCACAGTCCGTACGCTGATGCTTGTTGAGGCTCCAACGTTGAATTCCGATGATACCTGCGAGAGTGTTGCGTGAAACGATTCTTGACAGCCTACGATGGTCACCTTCACCCAATGTCTTTTTACGGCCACACTGGTATCGTAGGTTGCAGGTTTTGCAGGAATTCTTGTAGTCACGGTACACCCTTGCAATGGTCGCCCGTGAAAATCCGAACTTTGTTTCTACCTCCGAAATACTATGGCCTATCTCACGAGCGCCAACTATGACACCGCGTTGAAAATCGCTTAAATCGTTATTACTTGTCATTCTCATGCCGAAAACAGCTCTGACAGCTGGCAAGGATGTTTATCGCTTTATATACGCACTGGCGGACGCAACCGAGTACGTGCATAGGTGACGTTGCTATGTATTTTGCATAAGCTCGTCTGTACCAGTTTTTCTGGCACTTCATAGTATGTAAATTGTTGCGCCGCCCGATCTTTCTGGATGCTCGGGAGCCCAAATCACTTCAGAAGAAAACGAGTGGTCAAAGAAAATTTTGCGGTAATATTATAGAAACACATGGAGATTCCTTCCTTACCCTGCAGTTGAGAAACACGTCGGGTAATTGCAGGGGGAAGGAGATAGTGGAAATCTGGAAAAGGAAATTATTATTATTTATTTTTAATGCCTAAACAGGTTAGTCAGAGTTTTCGGGCTCGTTCTGGCCCGGGCTCCATCTTCAAAATATAAAATTCGGGTTCGGGCTCTTAAAATTGATCCCGGACTCAGCACTGCTTCGTACCATTCGGCTGGTACGAAAACACTGGCTGCTATCAGTATGGTAGAGGTCTGCACGGGGCAGACTGGTCCGCCAAGCTTGGGCCTGGCCCGCGGGCCTGGTAGGGCTTCTTTTAGTTTACAGAGCAAAGCAACGGGCCAGGCCAAGTCGACCCATTCTTTTTATCGCAAAGGTGGAAGAAAGAAAAAAAGTCGTGTCCTCGATATCCTTTTCTGTTTAACTGCTTTGCTGGCTCTACTTACTTCCATGACATAGCCCAGGGCGTAATCACAAAAGTAAGGAGAGGCACTTACAGTTTTTACCATCTGTAAGTACTAAGACGGTAAAAACAATTTAGGGCTTGTTGACAACAAAAAGAGTCGACCCCGAGCGAGTGTGTGTGTTGTGTGGAGTGGGGGACGGGGGACGGGGGTGTCTGCAATGATGTGGGGGTGTCTGCAATGATGTGGGGGTGTCTGCAATGATGTGGGGTGTCTGCAATGATATGGGTGTGTGTGCAATGATTTGGGGGTGCCTGCAATGGTGTGGGGTGTCTGCAATGATGTGGGGGTGTCTGCACTGATGTGGGGGTGTCCGTGTGTGTGTTGGTATAAGAGAGTAGGGTGACATCGATCGTTTCTCCTATCCCTTAATCTGTATGGGAATTTGTCTGCAATGGGGTGTCTGCAATGATGTGGGGGTAAAGACTAGCTGATGACCATTAACCTGTACCGTCCAATTGCGGACTCCACAGGGTTAAACAAACTCTCTCGATGTTAATAAGTGACGGCGTTACGAGTAATCCTGCCAGGATCCGACATTCCCCCATCTGGACAGAATCGGTCCGTAGACCCGCAGCTTGTTGCCACCCCCGTGGGCCGGCACTTGTCACTTCTTCGTCATGACCCGTGTGTGCGTATCATTCGGGCAGAGGTTAAAAAATGGCTCTACCCCAGTCTGGGAGAATCGATTGCTAGCGTGAATTGTTTGGGGCGTCCGCCCTTTATTCAAACAAAATACATGCACAAATATACACTGAGGAACTCATCTTTACGTGGGAGATTAGTCCTTTGCTCAATGAGCCCTCTCACACTGAATAACTGATAAATATTTACATTGAAATTTACATTTTTATTTACACTGCCACAGGACTAGGGTCAGTTCTGTGGGGATGACTCTGGGCACGAGTCATCAGTTCCTCTTCTCAGTCTTCATCCCTCTTCTATCTTCTTTCTTCTTTCTTCTGCGGTCACCCCTCAATTAGGTAGACCGTCTGCTCCTCTCTGAGGAACTTGACCATCTCGATGATCCCCTGTCGCGCTCTTGGGTACGCGAGCAGGATCGAGAGGACCCTCGTCTTTGCCAATTCTGGCACCAAAGTTGTTCTCTTTCGTGACAGAGAAGCACATTCTAGAATCATGTGTGCGACATCTGCAGTCTGGGCACCACACATGCACACTCGCTCCCTAACCGCAAATCTGCGAAAGTACTCCGGCGAAACGCCATGCCCGGTTAATACCTGGTTAAGGAAACCATTGCTCTCAATGTGCCTTATCGATATTCGGGGGAAGATACGGCATGTTCTTCTGCCAGTATCCCCTTCATCCCATCTCTGTTGCCACTCCACTAATGTGGCTCTCTCCAGTTGTGTCCGCACGCTTTGGAACGGCGTTCGCATCTGAAAGTCTATGCCCTCTTTACCAGCAGCTTCCTTCGCAAGCATGATGTGGGTGTGTCTGCAATGATGTGGAGGTGTCTGCAATGATGTGGAGGTGTCTGCAATGATGTGGAGGTGTCTGCAATGATGTGGGGTGTCTGCAATGATGTGGGGGTGTCTGCAATGATGTGGGGGTGTCTGCAATGATGTGGGGGTGTCTGCAATTATATGGGTGCGTGTGCAATGATGTGGGGGTGTCTGCAATGGTGTGGGGGTGTCTGCAATGGTGTGGGGGTGTCTGCAATGATGTGGGATGTCTGCAATGATGTGGCGGTGTCCGTGTGTGTGTTGGTATAAGAGAGTAGGGCGACATCGATCGTTTCTCCTATCCCTTAATCTGTATGGGGATTGACTTTTGTAGTGTTACCACTTGCTAGTTCAAAGAAAAGGCGATTTTGAACCAACTTAGTCTTCTTTTTTGTCTCTCTTTAGAGGTTATATTATTCGATAATTGTTAAAATTTCGTTAATATTTTTAGGCTTATATTCAACTAAATATTTTCAATAATATTTCATTATTTAATTTTCACAATTTAATAAAATTCAATAGAAAAACAAAATACTATCGAATGGCTCATCACGGGCCGGGCCGAGCTCACCAAATAAGACCCGTGCAGACCTCTACAGTATGCCATATCACCCAAAGAAAATTTTCTGCAACATAGCACTTCAGTATCATTTAATGTTGAGAAGAATCAGAACCATTTGATTCATAGTAAGATCAGTATGATTTGTTTCGTGGAAGGATCAATATCATTTATTCTGAAAACCAAATAAGACATGTAAAACTTTAGCAAGAGAAAATTTCAACAAGCAGCGCTAAAACACTTTACTGCCATTCATGACAGCGTGCGTTGATACAGAACTCTCCGAGACGGAAATGACGGGCTCGAATTGTTTAATCTTTTCACCTCCTTACCAGGATTTCTGATGGGCGTTCGCATACATAAAGGTCGCTTTATTGACACAACCATTTCAGTGTGGAACTTTGGGTCGCATCTTACAAGTAGCCAATAAAAATGAACAGAAGCCTGGAAAAACTTTGGAGAACTGGAAGATTTATTCCTTCAGTTCATGGGTAAAAAATTAATTAAATCCCTCGTGATATATTCTGGAACTGAACAAAATCTTGTTCTTCTCTGTCGGTGTGAAAAAAGAAAATCAAAGTAAAGAAAAAAGTAAGAAACAAACGACACAGTCTCTGCTTCAGTGACTTCATTTCCCCTGTTTAGATATGCATGAATGGAAACTGTTCAGATTCAGTTTTATCAATTCTGAGAGTGGAATAAACTCTGAGCCAGAGAAACCGATACTACACTCATACTTTCGGTAATTATAAGCATAAGAAAGAAGTTATTTCAAATACTTGTTCATTAAACAGTGGAGTCTTTGAAGCCTTCCTTTTGAATCGGCTTTGTCCGTACTAAAACGATTGTATGTCTCTTCATTTCTGAGCTGCTTGAGCTGAGCTTCCACCCCCACCCCCTAGACTTAACTAAAAAAATTCTGACAAATTAGTGCTTGGACTAAACTAAAAAAAAACAATTCTGACAAATTAGTGCTTGGACTAAACATAACAACTTTGCTCTGACTATGGGAAAAGTTTCCTCATCGGATATTCGTGCGTTTAGTCTGTGGAAAACACTTGATCCTCGTGTGACTAAAATCTCTACTAAACGCAGACTCGCAGAGACCTAAGAGACCTAGAAGTTTATTTTCAAACGCTAAAAAGGAAATTAAGGAAATATTGAAACTCTCACACTCCCCCCACTCTCCCCCCTCTCTCACAGAAACACGAATATGTAGTTCATGCTGTAGTTTTTCTCTCTTTAAAAGTACTGTGCATTAGAGATGAGCTCCGGACGGGCTCAGAATTCATTAACTACCGAAAACCCTGGGGCCGGGTTCGGAATTACACGTCTTGAATTTCATTACTGTAATTAATTCAACACGTGTAATTCCGAGAACGGTTGAATTACACGTGTTGAATTTCATTGTGGATTTGGTCCCAAGGTGGAAGGATTTTCAATTTCCTAAGCTAGCTGCCATTGCAAGACAAATTTTGCTTAGCAAGACTTGCATTGTGCATTGTCCAAAGCTATGGCCCAAGCAAGGATTAGTTTAAGGTCTGGTATCGAAAAACTGGGAAAAAATCACATTCCCATTTTTTGTATTTTATTAAAAATCAAGAATCTTATCTTTAAAATGATGTATTGATTTCCAAAATTGTGCAGTTAGAAGCATTGTTATTTATTTTTTTAAATTTCCTCACTCCCGCGATTTTTGGGGTGACGTAGGTTTTTAGTGCAGCAGGTCGAGTTTTAGAGAAAAGAAGATCAAGTTGAAGCGCTGAGGCATTAGATGCAATTCTCTTCTCTCTTTTTTCATGATGAACTTGATCTGGAAACTGCACACACATATGATAATATTGTGATTATTATTCTATTAAGCGCAAAGCTTTGTTAATGTTACAAAATGCAAAATAATCTGGTCTGGAATGCTTTTACGTTCTTTTTGTTTTTAATTTTGGAAAATTTCTTACATGCTTTTTTTATATTCTACTACATCACTCTAAACTACCTTTACCAATTAGCATATATGTAAATTATATTGCAAAGATTTAGAGTCAAAATAAATATTTAGACTCTAAATATTTAGAGTCTAAATATTTAAATTTTGACTCTAAATATTTAGAGTCAAAATTTCAAACACTTGCAACTGTCTGTATGGCGTTGTACGTTTTATAATACAATTTATTCAAAATAAAAGTAAATTTAGAAATCAAAAGGAAATAGCGAATGAAATGTTTTGTTTCTAAACGATTTTCTTTTCTTCAGCTTTTACCGAAATTAGTGATTCCCCTGATAGTGTCGAAGGGCACGTTGATTATTTATTTATTATTTTCAAATCCGCATTTTAGAACATTTGGCTTTATGCGTAGTATTTCTAAAAACATTAATATTGTGAAGTAAATTAACTGAACTGAACTTTTTAAACTAATGATTTTTAAACTACTCCTTGCTTGGGCCATATCTTTGGCCAGTGTATAATGCATAAATGCAAGCCTTGATAACCAAAATTTTCCAAGAATCCGTGCCCGGGCTCAGCAAACACATGTAATCAAAGAAAGCGGGTCGGGCCTGCGATCCTAAAATTGAGCCCGAACTTATCTCTACTGTGCATCACACTTCCCAACTTCGTAGTCTATGTCTAAACTCAGATTCTGACAAGAATGTCAGATTATTATTTTGTAGACATTTGCATCTCAGTTTTGCTGATATCCGACATACGGATCGTTGTTTCGTTAGGTTACATCGTCGTCATCGTTGTTTCGTCAGGTTTCCTACAAGGAGGATTGGTAACCCCTGTACTAAGCGGGATGGCAACACTGTCGATAATGAGTGCTCTTGTAAAAACATGAAATATTACTTTCGTTGCTATATCATCAACCATTATCAATCCACTGCTGGATGTAGGTCTCCCCAAGGTTTTTTTTTGGGGGGGGGGTCGCAACTGTGTTTTGAGCCAGTCTCTTCTATGTTACTTTGGCATACTTTCGAATTTCATCCAACCATCTCGCACGCAATCTTCTTCTTGGTCTTTTTCTGGCTATACAGCTGTACAGTCTAATATTTCAATTGTCCATTGGTGGCCCATTTTCCCAGCAATACGTCTAGTCTAGCCCATTGCCATTTCAGGGATTACCCTTTGATCATAAAATCTTCCATTCTTGTCATGTTCCTAACCCATGACTTGCTCTTCTTATCTTTCCTGTTTGTACTAAGCATTCATCTCTCCGTGTATATAGCTTCTACCAATACCATCGTGGACATTTTTCTCAAGAGCAGTCAGAATCCTGCCTCACCTTCTGAACTTTTCCTTCGCCCATGAAAAATAACCTTGATTAAATATGACTTTTTATAGAATAACAACTGCCGTTCGAGTGGTCTGAGCAGGTGCGTACCGAAAAAACTCGCCCTTTCACTCGGCAAAAAATATCTTCGACGCCCTTTTGCGAAATCTATTAACTTTCAGTTACTGAAATTTTTTAATTCCTTTTTTATTAGCTAGGTTTCATGGGCGTTTTAATAATAATTATTTTTTGGAACCTACAGGCATTTATTTTTCGTAAAACAAAAATTACTTCACTTTATTGCGTGTAACACAAATGTGCACTTTATAGTTAAAGTGATTGCCCTAGTTCTATACCAATACTAAATACTACAAAACGCTTACGCAACAGTTAATCATATCATAAAAATTTTATTCTTTTGAGAACTAAGCCTAGCTGCTTTGAAATGACTCACAATTACACACACAAAGCACCTACTGCTGTGTTGGAGTACTAGTCTAATGAGATTTTCCGATTTATACGAAAATGCGGAACATAAGCAAATCAATAAGAATTACGAATTGTGACACAAAAAATGCAAAACTGCTAAAATTATTTACTCTTGTATTAAAAAAAAGCACGCTTATCATAATGGCACAATGTTTTGTACATAGTAAAAGTTTTTCTCATGACTCTGTTATGAAAAAACTGACACAGGTCTCTGCTTTTTCGTTCCTAAGAACGTCTTTTAGTTCATTGTATTCAGAGAGATGCATATTTATGTGCAAACAATTGTAATACATAACATCTTATCTTCATTGGTATTAAAATTTCATTCACTGAACTGATATTTCTTTCACATTCTCTTGTTAATATACATGCATATGGCGATTGAAAAGGACCTGAAGTCCTTGTTAATATACATGCATATGGCGATTGAAAAGGACCTGAAATCCTTGGATTTTTGGATTGGAGGTTTAACGACCGCCGTGAGCAATTCAATGGGCTATAAGCAGTCGCCCGTCCCTAATTTAGGGTCACTGGTTCTAAGGAAGGGAGAGAGCCAGTGCCGTAAGACAAACACAACATCCATGCCTGAACGTGATTCGAACCCGGACCCCTTACGGACGAATGATCAGAGGCCAACGCCTTAGACCACTGCGCCACCGGGGCGGCCCTGAAGTCCTTGTTAATATACATGCATGTGGCGATCGAAAAGGACCTGAAGTCCTTGTTAATATACATGCATACAGCGATTGGAAAGGACCTGAAGTCCCCTGGAATAGCTACTTTCCTGTCATCCAGTTTTTGTAAGCTAAAACCGCGAAAATGATTTCTAAATATTTTACTAATTTTATAAAAAAATACAAAAACTTGGTTTTATTTTTAATACTTCATTCAAAACTGCCGTCAAAAATTCCTAGCTTATTTCTTTAACCAGTTTCATATTATGTTTCCGTAAAAAATATTGTAAAATCGTTTAGCTGAGGCCAAATGCCCTATTAGCCGGGAGCTCCCTTCCCCCGCAATGTGTGTGTGTGGGGGGGGGGGGGCTGTGTGTCTGAGGCTCTGGTTTCGGATCTTTCGTCCGAGATGTGCTAGAGTTCGAGTTCCAGAAGAGGCTTGGATGGTAGGTTTTCCTGATGGTGCTGGCTCTCTCTCCCTTTCGTGGAATCAGTGCCCGCAAATTAGAGATTTATGTAGAGGATTTTTGGAAGGAAGTGTATGATCCCAGGTCTTAAACAGCCCTTAGAAATAGGAAACTATAGGAGATTTGGGTCAGAGTGCTCGACAGGAAAGTCACGCTGAAACGAGGTAGAAGGGGGAAGGGAGACGCCCTTATTTGTAACCGGGGGAGGGTGCTAGTACCTGAGGTCCGACCACTTATCTTACCCATCCGACGCACGGCGAATATTTAATGGTTCGAGCATTCCTACTTACCTGGGATCGATCCTGAGACTTTCCCGTGGCAGTCAGGAACGTTGGATACTTAGCCATCCGCAGCTCGTGTCCGTAAATTAGGAACGATTGATTGCTTCTATCCCTCGGAGGTATTCGTGGTGGTCGTTAAAACCCCAAACCAAAGAAGAAAAGGGAGAAAAAAAAATAGTTTATCCCTGTACCGGATGGTGCGTGACTTTTGAATAGAAAAGGGACACCATATAGACAGTTTGACAATTTTTTTTATTAGATTTGAGCACTAGGAAATCAACACAGGACAGTTAAGTAGAAATCGCAAAGAGAAGTGCAACCGAACATTTTTCGGCCATTCTTAAAAGTGCGTTTGAAATTTTTCTCAAACTGTTTTGCGATCAATATGCACGGTGTGTATAACTTCAGAAGGCACTCATTATGTAACTGACTAATCCCTGAAAATTTCGTAAGTATAAAGCTGCGTTTAGTAGTTCACCCATTCAGGGGCAGACGGTGAGATTGAACTTCCCAGCCTATAGTGGACCCACAAATAACTGCTGAATTCGGCAATTTAGAGCGCATGCGATTCACTCACTGCTATCAAGGTATGCTGACACACCAGTCAGCAGTTTCCTACCGTAAGAAATCTGGCACTAGCTTCAGTTTGAATTTTTCAAACGGCCATCGCGTTGCGTAAGTCCCTTTTAACCCCTGTGAAGAAGTGATCTTTCCAGCACAAATGAGATTAAAAAACAAAATAAAAAAACTTCTCCAACATTTCTGAAGATCCCAAAATCACATCGGCTTATTCCCTTTCTCCCATTTCAGAAGCATCTAAAATGTACTGTAGTATTTCAATTAAATTATTTTCTGTGATTTTCTCAAAAAGTTTTCTAAGAGTAGTAGTATTTAAGTAATTTCAGGATATGGAATTCCAGAACACGCATTTTTCTCTTGTGTTGATAAAGCGTCTGAAAAAGAGTTATTTTTCCATTCATTCATGGTTGAGAGCATGTGTTTTAATCCCCATTTTCCTCCCCCATGAAATGCTGAGAAAGGATCTTTTTTTCCATTGCACCGTTTATTAAAAGAATTTATTTTTCCCCACACCATTTTTTTTTTTTTTTTTTGGAGCGGAATGTTTCATTATATCAATGTAAGCATTCTCTTAACGAAATGCGTATAATAATTTTTTTCTTTCAGCTCATCGAGGTTTAACGAAGTGCCTGTCACGCTGTTATTAATGAAATGTGAAGAAAACGGTATTTTTTTTTTTGTGTGTGTCGTTCTTTTGTTTCACTTGAGAAAGGTGTTTCGATAAAATGTTTCTTTTCAACGTCCCTTGCGGTGCTGATTCCAGTTGTCTGTCCAGTCGTCAACCTCTGTATTTTGATTTTTCTTTTTTTTTTAATTCGAGGTTTAGTGACCACTATGGGCAATTCAATGGGCTATAAGCAGTCTCGTCCGTCCCTAATTTATAGCCACTGACTCCAGGGAAGGGAGAGAGCCAATGCCGTAAGACAAGCACAACATCCATGCCCCACCACAATTCGAAACCTGACTCTTCTCGGACTAATGGTCACAAACCCGCGCTTAGACCACTGAGTGCCGGATTTAAGGCTTTTGAGGCCCTAGTCCAAATTTTCTATGCCCTCCCCCCCCACCCGGCCACCCATATTTGAATTTACTCTTATAAGATTTTCTAATAAACTTATCTTTAAGTCAAGAATATAATAATTGGTAGTATAATTTTATTGTTAAATAAGTATTACTTAAAAAAAAATATTTTGATTTAACTTGTTATTAAATTAAAGGTTATAAAAAATATATATTTGTAAACATAGACAAAGAGGTTCATGCTTATCCAGGAACAAAACTTAACATTTTGATACCTTAGACCTACATTTGAAACCGACACACGATGCATTCTTATAACACGAAAGTAAACAATAGTATTTCTTGTTTTGATTCAAAAATTAATAGAGTATATAAAAATTAATTGTAAGGTGTTTTGGGAAATGATATAAACTGACACATTTTTTTTACATGTTTGGTTTATTTGTACAAAAGAAAAATGGAATCATAAGCTTAAATAAGTAATCTTCTACAAGTATGAGTACTCAGTTCTTGCTATACTTTATAAAATGAAACCCTTACTTCTAACATTTACAAATACAACTAAACCTAATAGACAATATTAGTTATGAGTGAGTTAGTACAAAAAATAATAGTAAAAGGTATGTGGCTCTCGTTTTAGATCTTATTCGTCAGAGCGGGTGAGCGGAATACAGCGATATTTACGTGAGGCCTTTAAAAATTCAGGAAATTCAAGTGGTATCAAAGGTCCGCAGTTGGTGTGGTAATTCTAAATCGTCGATCTGCTAACACGAAGCGTTGCCGTGCAGAGCTCATGTACGGCTAGTTACTAGGCTCACACCATTGAAAGATAAGCAATAATTTTCACATATTTGGTTTTCCTTGGTCAAATACATTAAATTCGTTTCAAGTCTTGAATTTAAATAATCCGCATATGAAACTTGAAGTATTTACAGCAAATTAAAATTTTTTGAGTTTGAATCATTCTGCATAAAGAAAATCAACAAAAACATCCTTAGTTTAAAAACAAATGACTGCATTTTGGGTATTGTTTAGTTTTATTCATTTATTGGTTGCTGTAAACGACGGATAGCTGCCCCATCCCGGTGGCTCAGTGATCTAAGCGCTGGCTTCTGATCATTCGTCCAAGATCAGCACGGGTAGTGTTGTTTTTCATACGGCATTAGCTCTCTCCCTTCCCTGGAAGAAGTGGCCCCTAATCAAGGACGGATGACTGTTTATAGCCCATAAAGTTTCTCACGGTGGTCGTTAAACTCCGAATTATTTTCTTTAATGACGGGTAGCTTGGGCAACTTTAAATAATTTGCAAGACAAAGTACGAGAAACATTTCAACTGTCCATTCCAACCTGTGAAATCCAAATTTTCCGATTGTGGAACTCGAATCTACATCCTCCTGCTCCGTAAACGAATGCTTTCCCAATTAAGCTACGCCGGAAAGGGCTTATCACTGCTATTTGCTGTCTTGACATGTACGGCACCTCTGTAGTACGTCACATGCCACATATCCCACCCCCTTGAGAAAGGCGGGGGGAACGAAACCGCAAACCACGCTTGAAGTAACTCTCAGTAGAAGAAGGAAGTCCCACTAATTCCAGACAATGTGTGGAAGAAGCATCACACATTCTTCGAAGAGCCTAACGACCAGTAGATTCATTTTTATGTCCGGCGCCAATGTGAAACCTAAACCTACCGCCCCGGTGGCGCAGTGGTCTAAACGCTGGCTTATGATCATTCGTCCGTGAAGGGGTCTGGGTTCGAATTCTGGTGAGGCGTGGTTGTTTTTGTCTTACGGCACTGGTTCTCTTCTTTCCCTGGAACCAGTGACCATAAATTAGGGACGAGCGACTGCTTATAGTCCATTAAGTTGCTCACGGTTGTCGTTAAACCTTTAATAAAAAAAATTAAAAAAAAACTTTTCTCTGCCGGCAGCGGTGCTCGAACCCACATTCTTCTACTCCGGAGCCTAATACTTTCCACTTAAGCTACGCAAGCAAGGTCTTATCACTACTACTTGCCGTCTTGATATGTATGTCATGTCACCTCTGTAGAACGTCATAATCCATCCTGCAGCTTGACAATTCTGTTTTTTCGGCATAGTCGTCACCTATGTAGGTTTGTCCCAGAAAATGATGTCTCTTTGATTTTCAAGAACCAAGTTCTGCTTGATCCTTATAATGATGTGAAGGGGAGTGGGGGCCTTGGATTAGGCTGTCTTTAATACCAACGTTTTGATGGAGTGTATTAGCCACCTGGTCTTGTCCGTTTAGATATTCTTTTGGTGCGAAAAGAGGACAGTTAGCTAACATGTGTTCTATAGTTTCAGTGGCTTTACCACACTTTCTACATCTGTCACATCATACAACTTTCGACCTGTGTTTACTGTAGCTAGCGTTTAAGGCCTGCTAAAGTCGGGCCGAACGGGATAAGCCCGAGCCCGGTCCGACATCGGGAAAGGCTTGGGCTTGATGTCGGGTAAATCGGGAGGATCAACATAAGTTTCTTCTTTGGGTCGGGTCAACATTTTAATCATTTCATGTAAAAATCGGGCCTTAACGTAAGTTTGACTATTAGCAAAGACCAAATTTCCATGATAGTTAATGTAACTAAAGTTTAACTGGGACCGTGACACAGGAAATGACACAAATATTAATGAATTTCGTGTGTTTTAAAATGAACATCATTTAGCGTAACCACTCTTCCTGTGTACATTATTAGTACAGTATATTTATACTCTTAATAATGCTCACTTTAACATTCAAAACATTCAATTCATAGCTAGTGCGCTTACTTTTAAATGCAGAAGCTTTCTTACCAATTCGTTTAAGATCTGAAGACATGGGTGCAATAATACTAAATGTGCAAAATAACAAATAATGTACTGTGTAGATAAAAGTGAAACTTCGACGTGGTTATCAATTTACAGCAGAAAAATAAAGACTCCTTCACTCAAATGAACAGTATCCTGCGTTCTTTCTTCCTTTCACGTGGTACTCGGGGAATCATATCACGGCAAAAATCAAAGACGACTGTTGCTACGTTTATCAAAATGCTGATAATAATAATAAAAAAAGCGACACATGTTGGCAATGTCATCAAGCGCCAGAGACCATCCAACATATCACAGCAAGGTGCAGACTCCTCACACAAACAGAGTACACGAACAGGCACAATCAAGTCGCCAAGATCCTCGATCAGAAATTGGCAAGAAAGCGTCACCACATTACAACTGAGCCTGTCCTCTACTACAAGTATGAACCAACAACGCTTCTCAAGAACAACACTCACCAGATGTACTGGGGCAGATCAATTAGATCAGATAAGACCATCCCCCACAATCGGGCCGACATCGTCCTGGTCGACAAGGAGAAGAAGTCAGTATACCTCACTGACATGGCCGTGCCCAGCACTGCAACATCTGGAAGACGTACGGAGAGAAGCTGTCAAAGTATAACCGCCTACGATACGAAATCAAGGAAATGTCACATATGTAGAACGTCCCCATCGTCCCTATAGTAATATCAGCCACAGGACTTGTACCTAAGACCATTCACAGCTCTATACAGACACTAGACCTTCAATCTAACACCTACATGGAACTACAGAAGGCAGCTATCCTGAACACTTCTAGGATAGTAAGGAAGTTCCTGGACAACTAAGAGAAAGAAATATCACTTCCCAGAGTTGGTACGTCGTACCCGTCCCGGAAAGAAGAAAAAAATATCTCCTCAGAAAGAGGTGGAATCATCTTATAAGAAATAATAATAATAATTTCCATCAGAAAAGTGATGTTGACAGATTATATTAACCTCGAAAAATTGGAGGCAGAGGATTATTACAAGTACAACACGTAGTAGAGGAAGAAAAAAGGAGACTGAATGATTAGTTCAACAAAAGCAGAGAAAATCTACTTCAGGCACAGAATAATGAAAATACAATATTAAAAACAACAGGAAGCCAGGCTGAATGCAAGAGAAAGCAGTTTGAAAGCAGATTAGATGGCTGGAAGAACAAGCCACCGCATGAACAATTTCTAAACAATATTGATGGAAAAAAGTGACAACAGTTTGACTTGGGCATGTCTGAAATTGGGTTCCATCAAGAAAGAAACAGAAGGTCCGATTTTTGCTGCACACGAACAGGCATTGCAAACAAATGTTATGAAGGCTAAAATCCAGAAAGTCAGTAATAATCCAAAGCATCGACTTTGTTAAGAAAAAAATGAAACTGTGTCTCATCTTTTACATGAATGTAGCAAAATTGCAGAGACACATTACAAAGCTAGACATGACAGGGTGGCAAAATTGATTCACTGGTCATTATGCACAAAGTTCAATCTGCCAGCATCGTAAAACTCATGGGAACATCAGGCTGAGAAAGTCGTAGAAAATTATCAGGTCAAGATCTTGTGGGATTTCCGAATTCAAACCGATCGGCACATAGAACAAAATACATCAGACATAATCATAATACATCTCGAATCCCCATGATACAGAACATAATACATCTTGAATCCCCGTGATACATGATGTGTTTGTCTTACGGCAGTGGCTTTTTCTCTTCCCTGGAACCAGTGGCCCTAAATTAGTGACCGGCGGCTACTTATGGCCCATTGCGTTGCTCATGGTGGTTTTCTAACCGAAAAAAAAAAAAAAAAAATCGGGCTTTGTAGCAAAATTCGCTCGGGTAGGGTTTAGTTTTCGAGTGGTTTTGGATTTGGTCGGGTCAAACAAAGACTCAAAATTTTTGGGCCGGGCGAAACCGAACTCTAGGCCGGCTGTTTCGGGTCAGGTCGGACAAGAAATTGAAGGCTTGCTAGTGGTTCCGGATTTGGTCAGGTCGGACCAGAAATTGAAGGCTTGCGAGTGGTTCCGGATTTGGTCAGGTCGGACAAAGATCAGAATTTTCGGGCAGGGCGAAACGGAACTCTAGGCCAGCTATTATCAGGTCAGAAATTGAAGGCCTCTGGCTTGGATTGCAATAACGTGCCTTAGAATCCCAGTCCTTCAATTTGAGGATAGAGCCCACATTTTTTAGCCATTGTAACGATGAATTTTATCGATATTTTCTAATTCTGGGGATTTCGGATGTTTTCCGTGTTGAATTTTGTTTTTCTAGCTTCTCAGTATTTCTAGATTATTTTCTGACTAAGGAAGCGACTGAGCATAACTGAGATTTAGTGAGGTGTAGCGTTCGTCAGCTGTTAGAACAATAATGTTATGTTTTTTCCTTAAGAAGTACTGTTTGAGTTGCCATTCCTGTTACGGGCAGAGATCTAAAATATTGATTTTTGCTCCTTAAATCCCCTTTGTTGTTTTTATTATTATTGCCGTTGTGGGAAACAAAACTTAAAAGAGTATGCCAACCGTGAGACACGCGATGTTCGTTACAAGGTGTCCGTAAGCTGGTTACCCCTCAAAAATGATACGTGAGTAGACAGCTGATGCTTGCCAGGAGATGAAGAAATCTACTGGAATGAGGGAGAGGGAGAAGTGCTCTTTTCATCTACTACCTACGACGCCATTGTTGTTTGGCCTTGAGACCACAGAGCCAAGTGACTCAGGTGTGCATTTTATTCCCCCTCCCTGTTATTGTATCTCCCCCATGTTCACGGCAGGTCTCCGTAATCTTTTTCCATTTTTTTTTTATTTTTTTCCCAACCCCCGGATAGACCATCGGAATGGATGATCGCACCCCCAACATCATTTCCTCCCCATCCAATTTGCTCCACAAGAACGCCGCATGATGCTTGAAAATACTTTTTTTTTTTTTTTGAAGAGTAAAACGGTTGAGAGCATTAGACGTCTATCTGTCGCTTTCTGTTCGAAGAGTTTCAGAAATTAATGTCCTTTAAGCACTCCGGTAATAAATCACCAAGGCTACCATTTTTTCTTTATTTCAAATTTATTTGAACATTTTACCACTCAAGTAGTTGCATCTATATTCAAAAAGTAAAAAAGTCCGAAGTACTTGAAGAGGGAGAGCGCTGGGTTGGAATTATAAAGAAAGTCCCCTTGTGTAAACGAGACGACAGACATAAGAGCTTTGTTATGCCATTTAAATCCACTTTTGAGTGGTTGAGATTGCGTCTTTAAGGTAAAGTAGTTACAAAACTATTTTTAAAATATTCGTGTGTGTGTGTGTGTGTGTGTGTGTGTGTGTGTGTGTGTGTGTGTGTGTGTGTGTTAAAGTTCACCACACCATTTTGCCCTCCCCAGGCAAATATATCTCATATATCTGAATGAAATGTTCAATATACTTCAAAGGAACTAAAATTTAGACTTTTAAAATTCTAAAGTTAATTCCTTGCTGTTAGAGGGGTTTATACCCTCTTTCGGGTAAGATATTTAAAAAGGTATCCCACTACGCGTTGGGGGCACTTCCTTTTGAAAGAATGCAAGAATGGCTATATATATATATATTTTTAGGAAGGTCAACACACAAAAACTCATAAACGTTGGAAAAAAATGATATCAATATAAATTTTCAAGAAATTGGGAAATTTGTGAAAGAATTTAAGGAAATATGTCGTTTACGGTAAACGCTCTAAATAAAAACGTTACAGATATAGGATGGCATTTTTTGCATCAGTATGTGCGCATGACTATTATCTATGCAGTGAACTAAAAGGTAAGTGATGTTCCTAAACACTGCTGAGATAAACTCATTCCTACATGCATTAGTGTGAATTTTCTACAAATTTCTTCACTATGTTGAATGTAATTAGCTATGATCTAACTTTGAACTGACAAACAGCAAAACTTTTAGTTCATTGCATGCACAGCATTGTAATAAAGATGTATATCAAGTTTCATCGATTTATTTACATACCTTTTGCAGTTATCAGGTTTTCCGTAAAGAGGTCGGGACGAAAATCTCATCCTACAAAAAACGCCTTTTCAAGTATCATTTTCCGTTCGTTTGGCACTTGGGTTTAGATATTCCGATTGCTATAACTCTGTATCTATTCATCGTAGACAAGAAACAAAGGCAGTTTTGGAATCCTAAAGAATGGGGCTTAAAAATAAACGCATTTTTACAAAATGTGAAATTTGGCCCAAAACGACTTTTTCAACTTAGTGTGATAACTTAAGCCTAATTGCAGCTCATTGCAGAACATACTTATTAATTAGTGCGGCAATTAAGTATGAGACTGATTTTTTTTTTTTTAAATCCTAGTAAAATACACGGGTCGGGAAGGCAATGGTTTTTTGATGTCACTTAGCAACTATGCGGTGGCAACAGGGTTTGCTTGTGAACTGTGCATGACGTCATTCGGTGGAAGAACACTGTCACGGCTGTCTCATGGAGCAAATATCTGGTTCTGTTTGAAGAACGGTAGAACTGTATCTGAGACTGTTAAATTGTTGCGTAATTACATGGAGCTAAATTCCTACCCCATGCACAAATACTCCGATGGTACGCACGTTTCAAGGATGGGCAGGAATATTTGGAAAATGACGAATGGCCCGGATGCCCGATTTCAGGGCTCACGCCTGAATTCATTGAGAAAGTTCGCGGAAGGGTAAAAAATGATCGTTGTGTGACCTTGAGGATGCTGGAATGTGAGCTTCGTGTTAATAAAGAGATGATTCGTCAAATTTTAGTGCAAGATTGAGGAAGGGGTTGTGCTCGTCTTATTCCGCATGCTTTGTCACACAAAGTGAGCAAGATTGCATCTAAAAGCAGATATCGCCCCAATAGCACATTGTCGAGAATTTACATAGTTCCGATTTGTAGCACCACATGTCGCATTATTTTGTAGAAAAAGGTTCGGTATGAAGTTTCAAACTAACCGTCGAATAGGCGAATAGGATAGTCTAAAACACGCCGTGAACGAAATAACATGTGTGCCGGAGAAAAAGTAATTTAACGCGAAAAATCAAAGTAAAAGTTATTAAGGTAAGTTTACATGGAAACAACTTTCCGAGTTTAGTGCTGATTATATTACACATTTTGCAAAACATCAATCTATCTAAACGCTCTAATCTGCAATTGTTAAACAAGAACAAATATTTTACACAGAATGTTATTTATCTCAAGGTCTTTTGAAAAACGGAAATAAATAGCATATAATTTTTAGTTCTAACAGGAATGAATTCGTACTATATAAGTAAGTTTATACACAGTGCGTCAAAGAATTTTTAAGACTGGCGCTAGATTTCAGCCTACGGTGGCGCCACCAGTGTAATCGTGAATGTGTTAGAAACCATGACCATCTGCTTGCTTTCTGCCAAAAGTACTGCGCAGTTGTTAAAGCAACTCAAACGAAACGGCCGTTTATTAGAGAAGTAAAATTTTTTTCATGTTGAAGTATTAAGATAGAACAAAGGGCTGTTATTAAATTTAACGCGAAACTTGGTAAAAGTGCCTCGGAAATGTACCAAATGATGAAACAAGTTTACGGTGAGTTTTGTTTAAGTAGATCAAATGTTTTCCTGTGGCACAAACGTTTTTTGGACGGAAGAGATACGCTAGAAGATGATAGGCATACCGGAAGACCAAGTTCATCTAGGACACCTGAGATTATTGAAAACGTGCGTGATTTCGTGGCAAACAATCGATGTGCGTCACTAAGAATGATGGAAGAGTCTTTAAACATCAACAAAGAAATTATTCGAACCATCCTGCATGAAGATTTGGGCAAAACAAAAGTCTGTGCTAAATTTGTTCCACACACGTTAACCAATGAACAAAAATCAAGGAGAAGTGCACATTGCAGAGACATCATTTCAGCCGCTGAAAATGATCCAAACTTCTTAAAATCGATTGTTACTGGTGACGAAACATGGTGTTTTCAATATGATCCTAAAACAAAGTGACAAAGTACGGAATGGAATTAAAAAAACTCTCCACAAGCCAAAGAAAACAAGAAAAGTTCCATTGAAAATCAAAACAATGCTCATTACATTCTTCGATAGTAAGGGTATTGTTCACAAAGAATTTGTTCCAAGTGGACAAACAATTACTGGTGAGTTTTATTTAAATGTTTTGAGGCGTTTGATGGGCAGAATTCGTCGCATTCGTCCAGAATATCAAGATGAAAACAGTTGGTGTTTGTTGCACGATAATGCACCCAGTCGCACCTCACTTCTTGTTCGTAGATTTTTGGCGAAAAATAACGTCTGTGTGTTGAATCATTCACCGTATTCGCCTGATTTAGCACCCTGCGACTTTTCTTTATTCCCAAAACTTAAAATGACGTTAAAAGGGTGTTATTTTGATAACATTTTGGCCATACAGCTTCGACGCGTGCTTTGGAGGCAATTCTGCAAAGTGAACTGGAACAAGCATTCGAATCATTTTTAAATCGCTGTAACAAGTGTATTGAAGCCGGAGGGACTTATTTTGAATAAGAAACCAAAACAAATTATAATTTCTTGTTTATATTTCATTTTACAGACCCAGTCTTAAAAATTCTTTGCCACACTGTGTATTTCCTCACAGAAATCCGGCGTCTATTTGATTTGTTGAAAATCTGCTTCAATTAAAAATTTCACTCCGTCATAGGACGGGCAACATCCCCTATATATTAATATTTATTTAAAGCTTAAAAACAACCGTCTTAGGACGAGTTATACGCCTGTTTACAATCTTTCTAATTCCAACCCAACACTCTCCCCCTTTTTTTTTTTTTTTTTTTCATAAATGCTTCAAGCAAGTTCCGCTGTTGAACCCTAATCATCACACTTCGTCACTAAGTACTGCCTGTATAATTCAGATGCTCATTCGTTCTGTAATATCATCGTATGAAACTAGCCGCCCTAGTGGCCAAGCGTAAGAAGCGCTAACTCCGGTGGCGCAGTGGTCTAAGCGATGGCTTTTCATCATTCTTCTGAGATGGGTCCCGGTTCGAATTCCGGTAAGGCCTGGATGTTGTGTTTGTCTTACGGCACTGGCTCTCTCCCTTTCCCTGGAAGTTGCCTACCTGTTACCTACCGATGTCTTTTTGCAGAGCAAAATAGCAGCTTCGAAAGAAGTAGTAGTCTTGGGACAGCCTTGTCCTTGTCGACGACGAACCTCCTATGAATAAAGGAACCTCTTCTATAGTTTTGAGATGACATTTTGTGGTATATTTAACACTCTGGGCTAGGATCGACCTGCTTCCGTCTTTCCGATCACTCGCCACCACTGTGAGTCGTCCAAATGCTGTCTTCGAGGTGGTTTAAACTCAGTCTATTACCACAATGCTTTCCAGCCTACTTTGAGAAAGAATACGAGGTGTGGTAAAAAGTGAGCCGATCTACCGCCTATATAACGCTGTCCTGATTTGCATATTCTGCGCTAACAAAGACGTACGTGCACCATTGTTTCTTCTTCGGTATCACTATAATTGCATATTCATCCGCCCTCATTGCATTTCCGTCCATGCATCGCGTGCTTAGTGTAATTTTCTCTATTATCCCCTAATTTTGCCCACCACTGTATATAAAAGATCTTATTGAAGTCTTGGTTCGTGTTCATTTAGACTAATGGTTAAGTTTCTGCGTGTTTAAGATTTAATAAAAAATAAAGCCGTCAAAAAGTCAAAAAATATAATTTATTGGAATTCTTCCATTTCTAATTTACTGCCACTGACTCCAGGGAGCCGCCCCGATGGTGCAGTGGTCAAAGCTATGGCTTCTGATCATTCGCCCGAGATGGGTTCGGGTTCGAATCCCGGTGAGGCATGGATGTTGTGTTTGTCTTACGGCGCTGGCTCTCTCGCTCCCTTCCCTGGAACCAGTGACCCGAAATTAGGGACGGGAGACTGCTTATAGCCCACTGAGTTGTTCACGGTGGGCGTAAAACCTTCAATAAAAAAAAAGAAGAGAGAGAGAGACTCCAGGGAAGGGAGGGAATCAGAGCAGGAAGGACGAATACACCGTTTTTGTCTTGAGCTCAGGGTTGAACTCAAACCAAGAAGTACATTTACTTTCGTATATCCAATGTTTTCTTCCTGCTCTTACACCTATACAATGTCTTTGTCCAGATCTTGTAAAAGGATCCATGCACTCTATCCAGACAATGTTTTCGTCGAGCTACTAACGTCTGTACAATGTCGTTCAGATCTTTGATCATGATCTATCTACGTATTTATCTGTACACGATTTTCAGATCCTATATCAGATACATACACTGACGGAAAAAAAAATCCCAACACCACGAAAAAATAATTGTAGAGGAATGAAATGGCGGCAATACATTTGTATAGGTAACATATTTAATCGATTCAGGTTTCAAGATCACAGCTTATTGTAAGCGCCAGAAGAGCCATTTTAAATGTGAAATGCTGGTACATTAATAACCGGTGTAACCGCCAGAATGTTGAATGCAAGCACGCAAACGTTCATGCATTGTGTCGTATACAGGTGCTGGATGTCAGTTTGTGGGATGGAGTTCCATGCCTGTTGCACTTGGTCGGTCAATACAGGGACGGTTAATGCTGGTTGGGGGTGACGCTGGAGTTGTCGTCCAATGATGTCCCATACGTGCTCGATTGGTGAAAGATCTGGTGATCTAGCAGGCCACGGCAACATGTCGACACTCTGTAGAACATGTTGGGTTACAACAGCGGTATGCGGGCGAGCGTTATCCTGGTGGAAAAAAACCCCTGGAATGCTGTTCATGAATGACAGCACAACAGGTTGAATCACCAGACCGACGTACAACTGTGCCGTCAGGGTGCGTGGGATAACCACGAGAGTGCTCCTGCTGTCATAGGAAATTGCTTCCCAGACCATAACTCCAGGTGTAGATCCAGTGTGTCTCGGCGGCAGACAGGTTGGTTGCAGGCGCTCACCTGGCCTCCTTCTAACCAACACACGGCCATCACTGGCACCCAGGCAGAACCGGCTTTCATCAGAAAACACAACAGATCTCCACTCCGTCCTCCAATGAGTTCTAGCTTGACACCACTGACGTCGCAAACGGCAGTGGTTTGGAGTAAGTGGAAATCACGCTACAGGGCGTCTGGCTCGGAGCTGTCCTTCAAATAACCGATTTGTAACAGTTCGTTGTGTCACTGTGGTGGCAACTGCAGCTCGAATTGCTGCCGCAGACGCGGTACGATGCGCCACGACCATACGCCGTACACGGCGGTCTTCCCTCTCAGTAGTGCCACGTGACCGGCCGGAACCCGGTCTTCTTGAGGCAGTACCTTCCCTTGACCACCGCTGCAAACAATCATGCACAGTGGCTACATTCCTGCCAAGTCGTTCTGCAATATTGCGGAAAGAAAATCCACCTTCTCGTAGCCCTATTACACGACCTCGTTCAAACACCGTGAGCTGTTGATAATGGCTTCTTCGTCTTCTTAAAGGCATTCTTGACTAACATCAACACCCTACGTCGAATCTCAACGATAACTAACGCTCACGAACGTTACAGTGCGTATTTACAGCAAACCTGCTTTGCATGTTCCGAGGCGCTACTAGCGCCACACGTATGCGCCGAGCGCGAAATTTGCATAGACGTCATCTTACAGATGTACTCTCACCGCCTACCAACTGTCGTTTATCTAACACAACCCCTTCTTGGTGTTGGGATTTTTTTCCCGTCAGTGTATATTGGCCCTGTATTTGGACGTATTTTATATTTTTGACGCTTCTGGTCACTGTCTCTTAAGAAAACGCGCCAGAATAGGACGTCAAATTGTTAGCCGTTTTTGAAAAGATACACATTGTTCGACTATTTCTACGACGACGTACAATAGTCTGCGTTACTAGCTGCCACCAAAGGATGTTCATCTTTAACGTTGCTGCATCCCTTTTAAATGTATTAGGTTTGAATTATCAATGCAATAATTCCTTTCATAAGCGGATACGTGTCTCTCTGCAGGATTTGAACTAAACATGCATTCTGGCTGAAAGAATTCCAATTATCAAGCACAATTATGTCTGTTTTTCCTCCATGCACCCAGCAAAGTTAAATTTACTTATCTAAGAAGTATAATAGAAGACACCCACTGACAGTGTTCGTTATTAACCACAAAACGTGATAAAGTTTGCATGAAAGCCGCAGCCCTGGAATCAAGAACAATGGAGCAACAGGGAAAGCTCCAGGTACACCCGCAAAAAATATATTCCAGGCCCTTTTACGAAAATCTCTTAATCACTGAAGTTTTTGAATTCCACATTTTGAATCTGATTTTATGGACTTTTAGTAATTGAAATTCTTTGGAACCTACAGGTATTTTTCTTAAAACCAAATTACCGCTTTATCGCGTGTAACACAAACGTGCACGTTGTAATTAAAATGATTGCCCTAGTTTTATACCATTACAAAGTACTACAGGGTGTTTCACTAGGTAGTACCCACAAAGAACCAAGCCAACTATTGCTTTCTTCCCACTTTGCACCACGCTTACAAGTGACTTTCATTATTGAAAAATTGCGCGGGAGCGTGCCCGGCCATCTAGTGGGGTGACTCATTGTGATATCTCCCCACTAGGCCGGGGACACTTATTCTATCCGAAGGCAATATGCGTGTTTACTGCGTCGTTGAACGTCGTTCAGGATGGCTGTGTATACCGTTGCGGGGCGTATATACACTGAGTGGCCACTTTATTATGCCCACCTGACAGTTTTAAGCAAATGAGCTATGGATGCTCGCTGTTGCCGTCAGAAGGCGATACTAGTATAAAAAGGGAAAGCTTAGTGCTTGCGATAGTAGTAGAAGTAATTTTTGGGTGATCAGATGGGTAAAAAATGCGATTTGACTGACTTTCAACATGGGATGATTGCAGGAGCTCGGAGCCATGGAGCGAGTATCACCGAAACCGCCGCATTCGTGAAATGTTCCAGAGCAGCTGTTGTTAAAGTGTTTAAAGACTGGACTGTCAGCCAAAAAACTGGGTCTCTACGTGCAACGTGTGATCGTCATCGACTAGTGACTGCTCGGGCGGAACGGAGTGTCCAGACTGGTAACAGACAACAGAAGGGCAACAGTGCAGCAAATTACAAACCATCTTAATCAAGGATCCTCTCAAATGATCTCTGCACGCACTGTGCGCCATACACTGCAACGGATGGGATATGGCAGCCGAAGGCCTGTTCGAACACCTTTGCTGTCTGCAGTTAACAAGAAAAAACGTCTCCAGTTCGCACAGGAGCACAAGGATTGGACAGTCGATAATTGGAAACAAATTATGTGGTCCGATGAATCACGTTTTCAGTTGCACCATGCCGATGGCCGAGGGATAATTTGGCGGAAACAGCACGAAAGCATGGACCCCAAATGCATTGCTACAACCCTTCAAGCTGGTGAAGGCAACGTTATGGTTTGGGGAATGTTTTCCTGGCATGCTTTGTGTCCTTTAATTTGTGTCTGACTGGCACATCATATCTAAACATCGTTGCGGACCAAGTGCATCCTGTCACGTGGATGGTTTATCCCAATGGCGATGGCTACTTTCAACAAGATAATGCGTCCTGCCATAGTGCTGGTATTCTACAGGATTCGTTTCAGGAACATGCCGGTGAGTTCACTTTGCTTTGGTGGCCCCCACAATCTCCAGATCTCAACCCTATTGAGAATTTGTGGGATGAAGTTGAACGAGCCATAAGACAGCTGGATCCACAACCCTGCAATCTCACACTCCTGGAAAGTGCTATTCATCAAGCATGGTCTCAGATTCCACAAACCACCTATCAACATCTCGTGGAGTCCATGCCACGAAGAATCGACGCAGTATTAAAAGCAAAAGGTGGCCCAACGAAGTACTGAGGGTTGGCCATAATAAAGTGGCCACTCAGGGTATATTGTGAAAAGTTATGGGATAACAAAGTCTATAAAGGTAACAGCGTGTGAGCATGAGTGAAATTTCCTCTTTCTTCGGTGACCGAGTAATCTACAAAGGACTGTAGCCACCTCGTTCACCCGATTTGACTCCTCCCAATTTTTTTTTTTTTTTTTCTAATGGGGATATTTGAGGTGTCGTACTTTAGAAGACTAAGAAACTTCATACGTTAGAAGACTAAGAAACTTCATACGTTAGAAGACTAAGAAACCTCGTACGTTAGAAGACTAAGAAACCTCGTACGTTAGAAGTCTAATAAACCTTGTACGTTAGAAGTCTAATAAACCTTGTACGTTAGAAGACTAAGAAACCTCGTACGTTAGAAGACTAAGAAACCTCGTACGTTAGAAGACTAAGAAAGCAACACCAGTGCGTCAGTCCGGTCTATTGACTAGGACAAGCCGCCAACGATAACTCTGGCAAATTTGGCAAATTTTGAGCGAAGCTATTGCAACATCTTAGCTCATTAAGGCGTCTATTATAACAAATTCTAGAAAACGAACGCGTAAAATTTATGACTTCCAGAACAAAAGTACGAAACATTTAAAAAAAAAATGCCTAAAATTTATCATGAACTACTTTCCTTCACGTTGGTTGTGATAAGGTTGCATGTAAACAAAGCGGAAAGACACACTCAGATCGGGAACCAAGATTTTCATTTTGTATCGCGAAAGACAGACACACACGCACACATGCACAAACTTCCTTTTATTATTATAGATTAAGCAAGTGTTGAGCTAACAGACGGAGTCTTTCCATTTCTTCGTTTTTCAATGCAAACGATTTTTTTAAATTAATGTTAGTGAACCGACTTTCGTGAAACGGTTCAAGTAAAAGGCCATCTAGTTTTAATTGAAATTCCTCAATGACACGGAATTCCGGGAATCGGAAGGCGTCAAAACCTGACCATGGACGATGTCCAATCGCATGCCAAAAGTCACGGTGATCGGATATGTCGTGTCGTAGCTATGCCCGAACAACTAATTGTCCCTAGTCTCGTATAGAGAGCGGATATTTTTAATTATTATTAAAATTGGTCAGTTTTTTAATAGTCATTATTTTTATACGACACGACCAATCACAATGATAGCAACCCCATGTCACTCACCATGCCCTTCCCTTTCTGTGTGACAAGTGTCACCGCAATCGGCTGAAGATCTTTGGAGGAGATAGGTAACAAACGACCCCTTCTCAAAACCCGGAAAACCCCTTTAAAATGCAAGTTTTTGGACGATTATTCCTCAGTGACACGGAATTTCGGGAATCGGAAGTCGTCAAAACTTGATTATGGACGATGTCCAATCGCATACTAAAAATCACGGTGATCAGATGTGTCATCTCATACCTATGCCCGAACAAACCAAACTAATTGTCTCGAGTCTCTTAAAGAGAGCTCCGCTCGGCCAGCGGCCTGGCTTCGCTGAATGAGGAAATGCTGCGGAGAACCTTCGATAATATGCAGCGTCGCGTTCGAGTGTGTTTGGATGTCGGTGTAGGACATTTCCAGCCTTTATTGTGAATGGTGCTACATTCCCATGAACAAAGGTGCGTTGTAAACCACATGTCATCTTTCTAGGTAGAGTGGGTTGTAAAATATGACTGATTCTTTGGGCGTACTATCTAGTGAAACACAAAATGCTAAAATATTATTGCTGAGGCTAGATGCCCTCTTTACCATGAGCCTGGGCATGCGGGGTTGCGAGGACTGTCAGTACTTCACTCCTGAAGAAAATCATTCAACCAATGAGCAAATTCGCACAAGCGAAACCGTACGAGGAGGTATTATTTTAGAGCTAGACGTTCATCTCTTGCGTCTTTTCCCTTTGTGCTTCTCTCTTTCAATGATCTTGTGCATTAGCTGTGACTTCCAAAATAAATGCCTCCACTTCCTCGCAGTAGCTGCGCAACCTTTGAAACTGTGTCACTTTTTTCCTCATGACACAAACTGCTGTTACACACAGTCGCCATTTCCCCCACCACTTTAATCTTGCGCATTGAGATTTTGATGGCTGATATAGAAGCATTAAGTAGCAGGAAACTGACCAGTTCAGTTAATGTTTTACAAGACAATGTTTTTCCGCTGTCCTTTTCTTTTCTTTTTTTTTTTTTTTCTTTCATTGTTCCTTTCTATCCCCCCCCCCCTTCACCTTCTCTCTCTCTCTCGCCATGGTTTGTCGAGTGAAACCATGAGGAAAATCTTGTTAACTCCGATCACATCAACCTGTCACGGAGGAAACGGGAGTTCCGAATAATAGTTTGAATTGCACTGCGTCTAATTTATGTTCGTACGTTGCATATTTTTGCATCGAAGATGCTACTGGAAGTTTAGTGACATGCGCATAAGTGCCACTTTCATAATCACGGAAGATAAACGAGATATCCAAACAATGAAAATGTTATAAACGTATATAATGGCGAAAATAAAAGTGACTCCAAATAATGGAATTATGTAATGAAAAGTTCCGCTGTGAAAATATTTGTAACAGTTTTACTTACTCGCCTTCGAGGTCGCACTCATCCCCATGCACTTGGATGAAATCACTGGTCCTTGAATAATAAAAACTAGAGAAATCCCGGAAGATAATGAAGGACTTGCTCTTGTTTTGAATTTCCTTGATAGTTTGCATTTGGAGCATTTTAACGCTTCTATGATTTCAGTTTGTTTTATCGTCAGTGTGAAGAAGGCAGACACATGCAGTATAGGTTATTCGTCGAAAGAAGAACCCTAGGTATGTTCGATTTCTTCTGCTCCGAGGGATTTAGGCAGTTTCTTCTTCTTTAAGCTAATTAACGCGACGCTTTCCTCTCGTCTGCTGGTCCCTAGGGGTATACTTTTAAAAATTTCGTCGTAGATTGCACCGAAAAGTGGTGTTACACCAGCTGCACCACTTTCTGAGAAAAGATACGCTATTATGAGGTGCAAACAAAACCCAACAACCTCGTGAAACCTTACACAATAATGTATATGTCTGTATTAATGTCTGTATTAATTATTCATTCGCCTTCCAATTATTTCTTCAATTGCTGCTTACCATCTTTGGTGAATCCCCAGCATTGTGCGGGGCTCCAAGAAGCAACCTGCCAACTTGGATTGGCAGTTAGCGTGTGTGAGTCTGGAAGAAATTTGAGGCCGCTGTGGTGTAGCGGAAGCATATCCGGCGCGTAACTGGAAGACCCTGGGTTCGACTCTCGGTGGCGGCCAATGATAATTTTTTCCGTGACTCACTTATAAACGTGGAAAGAGCGAAGATCTATATTTGATGTCCCTGGTCGACGTTAAATGTCTGTATTAACTTACAGAATAATGTGGTGAAACCTCGTACCAAAACGTGATGCAAAGTTGCACCATGTTGTTGGGTTTTGTTTGCACCACACAATGCTGTACCTTTTCTCAGAAAGTGGTGCAGCTGGTGTAGCACCACTTTTGGGGGCAACCTACCACAAATTTTTAACAGTGTAGAAGCTTGACTTCTGCTCAGTGAAAATTAGTTTTGTAACCGGGGCTTCCATATTTATCAGAAGCGAAATTCAGTAGCCATTTTGAGAGATAGTGAATTGTAGTCATTTTCTTTCAATTACCGCCAATTTGTTGGGCTGGACAGCGAACAGGCAAAGTACTTCTTTTCCCACGCGTCGCAGCAGAGGGGGTGTTAGATTTATAGTTTCGTCGATGTGAGAAGAATGAAACTGGACATTATTGCTTTTCCGCCGTCCCAAGCAGTACGATGAAGAGGGGGCCAGCGAGCCAATTAATAAATCTTGCGTTTTTCGGAGAGGAGGCATCTTAGGGTGTGGCTTTGCTTTGGAGGAATTCGTCGGACTTCAGACGGGGGAGAGTTTTTCGTTCGGGGTCGGCTATCGGAGCAAGAAAGAGCAGAGGGAACTCGGTGGCAGAAGGTCGACAAAGCAGGAGATCTTTAGCGAGGGTTCCAGTGTCGTCGGGACAAAGGGAGGTAGGAAAGGAATGAGGCCGATGATGAGAGAGACAGAAGGAGATTATGAGGGGTTAATATGTAGAAAGAATGGAGATCAGGACAAGGCTTAAAGACATTCCCCGTAACATCTGAATAAAAGCCTTCCTCACTGCAAAATTTAGCCTCAGTCGAACCACTTTTCTATGCTTTGCATTGTTTTTATCTGCTCCAGTTGGGAGAATTACGGATTAAACCACCGATACCGAACATACTGCAAAGGAAGCATCAAACGAACCCTCCACACAGGGCGCTGTAATAGAACTCAGCACCAAGCCCTGTGACAGTTTCATGGGGAACGGAGGGGCTGTTGAGAGTTTTGTAAGAAGTGGTTCGCTCTCTTGAGTAGTGTATGACTGCTAGTGTGTGTAAGTTTCACTTTCCTATTTCTTCAATAGACAGCTGGGCATCCAGTAATGCCTCTGGCTCTTCATTTCACTCTACCGTAACATTTCTTGAGCTTTGAGGTGAATCCACCAAAAATCTTTGCCTTGTATTTCCAATGGGCATCTGTAGTCATTTTCTTCACAATTATTTAATGCGTTGGCAAGGATAAAAATTTTAAAATCGATAAAAATAACTTCATATTTTTGCATAGTATATTTAAATATTTTCTAAAATTTAACCATAATTATACTAAAAATCAATAGCTTTTTCTTTTGGTGATGTTGAGACCAGCAAATAGATAGCGCCGCATTTGCATGTGACTTCCTAAATACAATCACGTCACATTTCTTTTCAATAATTTTATTAATTTTTGGACTGCAATCAACACTTGTGTCCATCCATGCGATAGTCCGGAATATTTAGAATGATTCGAGCCATTTAGATTAAATATTCTAACAATAATTTAGCTGAAAATGTTGCAGAGTGGGCTTGCTTGTTTATTTCGGAATTAAAAATCAGCAGCATCTACAATTCTGTTAACATTTTCAGCTAAATTATTATCAGAGCATTTAATTTATGTGGCTGAAATCATTATAAACATTCCAGACTGTTGCATGGATACACTCAAATTTTGATTCCATTCCGAAAATTAATAAAATTATTGAAAAAAAATGCGACGTGATGGCATTTAGTAAGTCACGTGTAGATGTGGTGCCATCTATTTTCTGGTCTCAACACCACCAAAGGAAAAGTTATTGATTTTTAATATAATTAATGGTTAAATTTCAGAAAATATTAAGTATACTCGGCTATAATATGAAGTCATTTTTATCGATGTTCAAATTTTCATCCTTGGTAACGCATTAATTGTGAAGAAAATGGCCACAGAAGTTTGCCCATTGGAAATACAAGGCATAGATTTTAGGTGGATCCACCTCAAAAGAAACGAGTAGGAATGGGTTCACCGCGTTCCAGGACTTTCTGACCACATACACATTAAACTTTACCCTCTTGGCGAAAAGGACGGAAGTGCTCCAATCGATTGCTACATCTCCATTCCAATTGCCCTCAAAAGAGTGCTCCGTGTCTTGTACGAGTGTCTACAGCCCCGTCCTCCAAGAAACTCAGATTCGCTGAGCAGAAATCAAGCTGGTTCGAATCCCGGTGAGGCATGGATGTTGTGTTTGCCTTACGGCACTGGCTCTCTCCCTTCCCTGAAACCAGGGACCCTACATTAAGGACGGTCGACTGCTTATAGCCCAAGCGTTGACTCATGATCATTTATTCGTGAAGGGTCCGGGTTGGAATCTCAGTAAGGCATGAATGTTGTGTTTGTCTTACGCCACTGGCTCTCTCCCTTCGCTGGAACCACTGACCCTAAATTAAGAACGGGCGACTGCTTATAGCCCAATGAGTTGCTCACGGTGGTCGTTAAATTTTCAATCAAAAAAAAAAAAAAATAAAAAAATCACGAACCTGGACTATTGTCTTTACTGAAGTGGTTGAATGAATTTGTGAATCAAATACAGTTTACATTTGTTGTTTCATATGAATTTATTATTTTCAAAAAAAAATTTGCCGTCGATTTTGACAGGTTTCGTCTAGTTCTGATTATTAGTGATTGTGTGGCTGAGAAAAAGGCGTAACAGATTATTTTCCTGTTCGCAGTATCTTCCGGTTTCTTCAGAAACAAAAGCTTGGACTAAAGGTGGTGTACACGACTGAGGCAGTTCCAGTGTCTTGAAATGACGTTATGAAATATCTCCCGGACAAGGAGATTCCGAAGATTATTATGTCCAGTTTGGAAAACCTAATGGAATTTTGCTTGAACTCACTCTCTTTCTCCCATTTAATTTCCGTATCGACTTTTCAATTCTCTGACTGCAGAATGATAACTGTAGTTCTGGTATCAAGATGGCTGTGTTTTATGCTTTTCCAGAGATAAATAAAGTTTCCGAAAACAGAAATATAGAGAATTATGCTTATAAATAGCCCCCCCCCCTCCCATAAAAAAAGACCTTGGGAGAGGAGAAACATGTTATGAGAAAAGTTATGAAATATCTCGGCGTTATTCAAAACAAGTTAGTAAAATCATGCAATGCATTGATTATAATACGCTTTCCAACATTACAGAAATCATTACTCAAGTTATCACTCAAGTTATGAGAATAATGTCTGTGGAATAAATCTCGGTCCTGTGCCCTGACTTTTGATCCCATTTCGATGATATTCAACAGAACCGGCTTAGTATACCTCCGAAATAACATGATAAAGTTTTGTCGCAATCGAAGCATTTTTACGTAAGTTATGATGCATAAGGGCTATGGAATAGATCCCGCTCCTGTGTCCTAACCTTTAACCCCATTTCGCCCATTTTTAATAAGGTTTGTCGCCAGGTGGTCTCCTACCAAATACTAAAATTTCATCGAAATCGAACCTTTTTTACGTTAGTTATGGCGCATAACAGCAGTGGAATGGATCCCTCTCCTATGTTCTGACCTTTGACCCCATTTCGTTCACTTTAAATAGGGTTCCTTCGCAGGTGATCCACCAGATACTAAAATTTCATCGAAATCCAACGGTTGTTACGCTAGTTATCGTGCTGACGGATATACGCACACAACGCGTGACGTAATGAGGCGGATGGAAATCGCGACCATCTGCCCGCCGCAAGAGTGTGACGTCATAAATCTTTAATAGGATCCACACACAACGCGTGACGTAAAGAGACAGATGGCGTGACCGCGCGCCAACATTCTCAAACGCGAGTTGTGACGTCATAAGATTTCTAAGCATTGGTAACATTAATGGAACAACGCCATCACTAAAAACATTATAATTCGGGGTGGTTATTGAACCCACTAAACGAATTCTTCTAAAGTCGAGATCAAGCTAAATTGATTTCTAGTACCAGAAAACGGTAGGTTAACAACTTTCATTAAAATTCTTAGAGCCGTTTTCAAAATAAAATGTACATACATACATACAAGAATTGCTATTTTAAGGTGGACGTCAAGTAACTTTGCTTCCTATACTTCCAATGGAAAAACTTTTGTACACATTTTCTTCACAATTAATGCGTTCCCAAGGATGAAAATTTGAACACTGATTAAAATATCTTCATTTTATAACTTGCAATACTTAATATTTTCTAAAACATAACCATAATTATGCAATTCAACATTTGTTTGTCTACTGACGTCATGAAAATACAGGTCGCGCCATCTTTTTTCTGGACAATTAATGCGTTCACAAAGATGAAAATTTGAATATCGATTAAAATAGCTTCATTTCATAACTTGGAATACTTAATATTTTCTAAACCATAACTGTAATTATGCAATCCAGCATTTTTTTGTCCACTGACGTCATCAAAGTACAGGTCGCGCCATCTTTTCTCTGGTTTCAACACCACCAAAGGAAAAGTTATTGATTTTTAATATAATTATGGTTATGTTTTAGAAAATATTAAGTTTTCCATGTTATAATATGAAGTTATTTTAATCGATGTTCAAATTTTCATCCTTGGGAACACATTAATTGTGAAGGAAATGTGTACAAAAGTTTTTCCATTGGAAGTGTAGGAAGCAAAATTACTTGACGTCCACCTTAATAATTTGGGATAAGGACATTGGAATGGATCGCAATCCTATGTCCTGACCTTTGACCACATTTCGTCCATTTTCAATAGGGTACGTCCCCAGGTGGTCCTCTACTACATACTGAAATTTCATCGAAATCGAACCATTTTTACGCACGTTATGACGCATAAGGGCAATGGAATGCATCCCGATCTTATGTCCTGACCTTTGACCCCACTTCACCCTTTTTGAATAGGGTTTGTCCCCAGGCGCGGTCTCCTACCACATGGTAAACTTTCATTGAAATCGAACCATATTTACGCAAGTTATGACGCATAAGGGTAATGGAATGATCCCGCTCCTACGTCGTGACCTTTGACCCCATTTGTCCCATTTTCAATAAGGTTCGTCCCCGGGTGGTCTCCTACCACATACTAAAATTTCATCGAAATCGACCCATTTTTACGCCAGTTATCGTGCTGACAGACGGACGGACGGACGGACAAAGCTGGAGCATATACGCTTCTTCAACCTCCGGTTGGAAAGCGTAAAAAACTGCTGCAGACGAAAGAAATTCCCAGTTTATTAAAAAAAAATTAACACGATAATATTCTCTGATAACACAATCGAAAAGGCCACGCCTAGCAACTGGCTGGCACACACACACATACACATTTTCTTTTATTGTTTTAGGCATGCATCCATGATTAGAAAAATGGCCTCTTTTACAAACTGTAAAGAGAGCCACTAAAGACACCATTGAAATCCTCTCCAGCAAACTATCATGTAATGATGCCTTCTCTATGGAAATACCGATAGTTTGCTATGCCTTACTGAGAGATGGAAACACGTGACAAAGTATAGTCGTGCAATAAATAACATGTAATATTGCTGGTGGAGTCTTCCACTCTAGTTTCAGAAATTATCTTTGTTTTCGTTAGTGAAAATTTTAGGTCTTGTTCAGGCCCCCGTCCCCCAGTGTTATTAGCCTGTGAGTTATATTTCAGTTTCGCTATAATACTTTGATGAATGTAACGTTCAGTAACAACATTTTTTTTTTTTTTCCTTTTCACCTGATCGGATCTATTAGTGCCACCGCGGCATGTTATTAAAATTGTGCAAAACCTACGGTTGCCTAGTAGTACCCTCATTAAGTCTGAAACAGTTTCAGGGTTAAATTTGCTGTACCAATCTGTTTTCTCCCATATTTCTGAACCGCCGTTCACATTCAGCCGATGTGCAACGAATAGAACGCAGAACATTAACTACAGCCAAAATATTTCCGTATTTAATATGATATTGTGAATTTATTTCTTCCTATTACAATTTATTGTGTTCCATATTTCAAGAAAACAGTTACTTTCTCAAGGAAATCTACACAGTCGAGTCACATTATTGTGACCACCACCTCCTGCTTTTGACGTCAACAGCGCGTAGCCAATGAAAGAAGGCACGTGTCTTGAGCTGGTTTGGTGTGAATATACTGTATAAGGTGTGCTGTACGTATTCTGAAAACATCTCACTCGTTGCCGTCATGGATAAAAGGAGCGATTTATCAGATTTGCAAAAAGGGATGATTATCGGCTTTCGAGCCAAGGGTGGAAGTATTTCGGAAACAGCGCAGTCTGTGAACTGTTCGCGTGTTGTTGTGGTTAAAGTATATTGTGATTGGAGAAATGGCACCATTGCTAATAAGCGAAGTGGAAACTGCGGAGCACCACGTGCCATTGATGTGAGAGGTGAACGTCGGCTGCGAATGTGCGTACGGGCCGATCGACACACTACAGTGGAGCAACTCACTGGCCGAATGAACCAGGGGGCTACCGGAAGTGTATCTAAAACGACAGTTCAGCGAACCTTGCTGCGTATGAGGCTCCGATGCAGACAGATGGTCACTGCACCTATGCTAACAAAGATGCATCGGCAGAAAAGTGTTACAGAGATTTTATACGGGGTTTTAGGATTTCATATAAAATCTCAAAATGCAACTTTGATTCCTTCTCGTGCTCCACTCCCTTTGTCTCCACAAAGCGTGAGAGAAATTTCTCAGAGTCAGTTCCCCATTAGACACCGGATGCACGGTTACTTACTAAGACGACATTCTGCCTAAGATTAGTATATGCACATTGTTTGTTGAATGGAGATTAACTCTATCGCGCCTCTTTCGATGCTTTTCAGGTTTCAATTTCAATGAGGCCGGCGAATGACTAGCCCCTCGCATTTTACTTTGAGGCTTGAGATTTACCGAAAGCGGTGTGGTTCTTTCTCTCGGGGAACATAGGATATGCTGAAGGGCATTTCTGAGAGACAAGAAAGGGAGGCGAGAGGACAGTTGTCTCTAGGTTTAGGTAGCAAGCGGTCACGAAAAGTACGACGAGGTAATTGCCCAAGGCGAGGCCGCGGAGGTCTTAGGTGGACCGGGAGGTGAGGGGATTTCACGACAGCGCGAGAGATGATCGAAAGCGGGATACTTAAGATATAGCGCAGCTAACGGACAATCTTTGCGGGCAATTAAATGAAGAAAAAAAATAAAAGTTTTTTAGACATATTTACAAATCGCAAGAATTATTTGCATACTATTTTACTATCATCTTCAACTATATAAGACTTATAGCAACTCAACCACGGAATGTTTATGAAGTTAACAACAAGAATTAAAAGATAGCAAAGAACATGTTAACAATTGTCGCCCAACTCGGTTTACCCCAACCCTTTGGATTAATTGACGACTCGGAGACTCTATCGCAGCTTATAGCAAGCCGAAGAACAGGACTTTTTTCCTACAGGTTTGAGATCCGTGCTTGATATGAACTTCTACTTGTGCTTCAAAGGACTATGGACAACTACTTAATTAATCACTCATCTAGGTTTGTTGCAGGGATTCAAATGTAAGTACTTTCCTTTCCATTTTAATTTTTTCACAACTGTTGACACATTATTTTTTTGACATGGCAAACGAAACAGATCCAGGACTCGGACCGAATCCATATAGTATCCCAGGCCTCATTGCAGGCTCTGCATCTCTAATACCTAACTACAATCCTACAGACAAGAATCTTAAAATTAATCACTTTTTTCCGAACTATCGAAGATATTGGAAATTTGGCAGGATGGAAAGATATGGAAAAAATAATTATTGCGCAAACGAAATTAAGTGGAGCCGCAGCTATTTTTTTATGTTCAAATCCCATGTTGCGTACGATAAACAACTACGACACCTTTAAAGCAACACTAACAGAGCGTTTTGACAATGAAGAGCCTTTAGCTATGCGTAACTGTTTTGAAAGAGAAATTGTTAACATGTTCTTTGCTATCTTTTAATTCTTGTTGTTAACTTCATAAACATTGCGTGGTTGAGTTGCTAAGTCTTATATAGTTGAAGATGATAGTAAAATAGTATGCAAATAATTCTTGCGATTTGTAAATATGTCTAAAAAACTTTTATTTTTTTTTCTTCATTTAATTGCCCGCAAAGATTGTCCGTTAGCTGTGCTATATCTTAAGTATCCCGCTTTCGATCATCTCTCGCGCTGTCGTGAAATCCCCTCACCTCCCGGTCCACCTAAGACCTTCGCGGCCTCGCCTTGGGCAATTACCTCGTCGTACTTTTCGTGACCGCTTGCTACCTAAACCTAGAGACAACTGTCCTCTCGCCTCCCTTTCTTGTCTCTCAGAAATGCCCTTCAGCATATCCTATGTTCCCCGAGAGAAAGAACCACACCGCTTTCGGTAAATCTCAAGCCTCAAAGTAAAATGCGAGGGGCTAGTCATTCGCCGGCCTCATTGAAATTGAAACCTGAAAAGCATCGAAAGAGGCGCGATAGAGTTATTCTCCATTTAACAAACAATGTGCATATACTAATCTTAGACAGAATGTCATCCAAATAACCACGCATCCGGTGTCTAATGGGGAACTGACTCTGAGAAATTTATCTCACGCTTTGTGGAGACAAAGGGAGTGGAGAACGAGATGGAATAAAAGTTGAATTTTGAGATTTTATATGAAATCCTAAAACCCCGTATAAAATCTCTGTAACAAAAGGCTTACATTTGCATGGTAGTATCGGAATTGGGCCTCCGCTGATTGGCGAAGGATTGCCTTCTCCGATGAGTCACGTTTTCAGCTTCACCGAACGGATGGACGCTATGGTATAAGGCGCGAAACATCGGAGAACAAACACTCTTCAACCATTGCTGGAAGAACACAAGCTGGATGGCGCAGCGTTATGGTTTGGGGAATGTTTTCGTGGCATTCTCTGGTTCCACGCATACCTGTGGAAGGCACTATGAACCGAATTCGTTATGAATCCATACTTGCAGACTACGTACACCCATATATGCTGATTGTCTTCCGTGGAGCGGATGGGTTCTTCCAGAACGATATTGCGACGTGTCACACAGCTAGAAATGTCCGTGAGTGGTTGGAAGAGCACGATGAAGACTTCAAAGTACTTCCCTTGCCCCCTAATTCCCCTGACTTAAGTCCAATTGAGCATTTTTGGGACCACCTCGATCGTGTTGTTCGCTCTGTGGATCCTCCACCACGCACCGTCCAGCAGCTGACAGATGCACTGCAGTCAGCATGGCTGCACATACCTGTGAACACCTTCCAGCACCTTACTGAGTTACTCCCAGCCCGTCTAGCTGCTGTCCGCGCTGCACGCGGCGGTTACTCTAGATATTAGTTGGTAATCACAATAATGTGACTCGACCGTGTATTTGAATATACATAAGAAATCACTATTTACATTCATCAATTAGTTCCCTCGTTTCTTTCTCGAAAACATTCCCCAGACCATAACGCTGCTCCCACCAGCTTGTGTTCTTCCAGCAATGGCTGAAGGGTGTTTGTTCTCCGATGTTTCTCGCCATATGCGCCAACGTCCATCTGTTCGATGAAGTAGAAAACGTGACACATCGGAGAAGGCAATCCTTCGATAAAAGAGAGGTCCAATTCCGATACTGTCGTGCAAATATAAGCCTTTTCTGTCGATGCACCTTCGTTAACATAGATGCAGTGCCCGTGCGTCTGCATCGGTCACTGCATCCATACTCAACAGGGTTCGCTGAACTGTCGTTTTAGACACACTTCCGGTAGCCCACTGGTTCGTTCGGCCAGTGAGTTGCTCCACTGTAGCGTGTCGATCGGCCCGCACGCTCCTTCGCAGCCGACGTTCACCTCTCACATCAATGGCCCGTGGTGCTCCGCCGTTTCCACGTCGCTTATTCGCAATGGTGCCATTTCTTCAATGACTATACAGTTTAACCAAAGCAGCACGCAAACAGTTCACAGTCTGCGCTGTTTCAGAAGTACTGCCTTCCTTGGCCCGAAAGCCGATAATCATCCTTTTTTGCCAATCTGATAAATCGCTCCTTGTTCCATGACAGCAGCGAGTGATATGTTTTCAGAATGCCTACAGCACACCTTATGTACCCTCCAAGCCAGCTTACGACACGTGCCTTCTTTCATTGGCTACGCGCTGTTGACGTCAAAAGTAGGAGGGGTCACAATAATGTGACTCGATTGTGTGTAATAGCCAGACGACTGGGTCAGAGCATTTCCGAGATGGCAAAACGTGTGGGGTGCTCACGGTCAGGCTTGGTCAGTATCTTCAAAAAGTGGTCCGAGGAGGGTGAAACCACGAACCGTTGACAAGGTATGAGCCAACCACGGCTCATTGATGCTAGAGGTGAGCGAAGGTTATACCGTATGGTACGAGCCAACAGAGGCAATACTGTTTCGCAACTTGCCGGGAATTTCAATGATGGTGACGGGAGTAATGTGTCAAAGCACACAGTACATCTAATCCTACTGAAAATGGAGCTGTGTAGCCTCAGGTCGCTCCGAGTGCCAATACACTGAGAAAAACGTTTTGTTAATTCAACAAAAAATTTTGTCGATATACAGTCAACAAAATTTTTTTGTTGAATTTGCAAAATTATTTTGTTGAAAATTATTGTTGATTTAACAAAATGTATTGTTATCACGACAAAACGTTTTGTTCATTTAACAAAATGATTTGTCGATTTTGGGGAATTTGTTTGATCCAACAAAACATATTGTTATCATGACAAAATGTTTTGTTGCTGCAACAAAGCATTTTGTGTCACGATGACAATGTTTTGTTGCAGCAATAAAACATTTTGTCATCATAGCAATATGTTTCCTTGGATCAAACAAATTCCCGAAAATCGACAATCATCTTGTTAAATGAACAAAACGTTTTGTCGTGATAACAATAAATTTTGTTAAATCAACAATAATTTTCAACAATTTTTTTGTTGACTGTATATCGACAAAAAAATTTTGTTGAATTAACAAAACGTTTTTTTTCAGTTTACTAACCTCGGTTCACCCCGAAAGTAATTACTATGGGCACGCAAGCGGAAAGACTGGACTTTGAATGATTGCTCGAGCAGAAAAAATGGTCCTTGAATGAGAAAGTCATCTGGTCCAATGAATCTCGTTTCCTGTTGCGCCATATGGATAGCTGGGTACGTGTGCGTCGTTTACGTAGGGAAGTGTTGGCACCAGGATGCACCGTGGGATGAAAACAAGCTGGTGGAGGAAGTGTAATATGCTTTGGGAAATGTTCGGCTGGGAAACCCTCGGTCCAGTCATTCACGTGCGGAAAACTATGACGTCCACCACCTACTTAAACATCGTTGCAGACCAGGTACATCCTTTCATGTTAACGGTATCCCCCTCTAGTAGTGCTTTATTTAAGGAGGGTAATACGTGATGCCACACTGCCCGGATTTTTCCAGAATGGCTCCTGGAACTTGAGGAAGACTTTCTGGGAGACAAATTAGTAAAAATGTCGTGCATTTACACTGAAGAGCAATTGAATTAGAGATACCTGTCTAGTAACGTGTAGCACAACCTTTCACCCTGATGACGGCGGCGATTTGTCTCGGCATGTACTCAACAAGACACCGGAAGCGTTGGGAAGCCATACGGATCCACGACCCCTGAACAAACTCCCACAGTTCACGAAGATTTGATGGAGGGGGTCAGCACTCTCGATGGCATCACAGATGTGCTCGATGGCATTGAGGTCAGGTGACCTAGCTGGCCAAGGAAGCGAGGTCACGTCGGTGGAGTGTTCATCCAACCATTCGGATACAATTCGGGAGCGATGGCACGGTGCATTGTCTTGTTGCAGGATGAGGTCCCCAGTGGGATGTTGAAGACGCACAAACGGAAGCAAATGGTCGTCCAGGATATCCCGGTAACGTTGACCTGTGAGGGATGATGTTACACGTACCAGGGATCCCATTTCAGTCCATGTAAACAGTCCCCAGACGAGAATGCCACCCCCACCAGCTTGAAGAGTACCCTGCTGGCAAGAAGGATTCATCGCTTCATGTGGTTTACACCGTACTCGTATCCTGCCATCCGCATGTACCAACGTGAATCTCGACTCATCAGTCCAGGCAACATTTTCCCACATGTCTGGAGTCCAGTGGCGTTGCTAATCTTTGCACCCTATGATGTGCGGTCAGCAGCGGTACCCTCGTGGGACGATGGCTTCTGTACCCCATAGCGAGTAGATGGTTCTGGATGGTGTGGCTGCTTACACGTTTTTGTGCACCAGCGTTAAATTGCCGAGTGATTTCTTGCACTGTGGCCCGTCTATCCGCTGTTACAATGCTAGCTAGCCGACGATGACCCCGCTCATCCACACGCTGTTGTCCACGGCATTTGGCCCTTGCAGGGATGGTTTTACCGGATTCGATGTACTCACGGTACGCCCGTGACACAGTGGCTCGTGAAAATCCCAGTGCCTGCATGACTTACGAGATGGAGTGACCCATTCGTCGGGCCCCGACACTTTGCCCACGATCAAATGAGCTTCGATCCTTCGTTTTACCCATACTGCGTCCGACTCTTACTGATTCCCGTCGCATCACTCCTTATATTGTCGGATCGCTGCATACATCATGTCGTTTCCGTTTACATGGCCGCCCACAACGCCACATTTGCATAACAACAGCCGTCTCTAATTCAATTGCTCTTCAGTGTATATGCATTCAAAACCTATTCTTGACCCATTTTAGATCATTTTTTTATTCGTCGCTAGATGCCCTGACCTCGAAATTTTAAATTCCCCAGAAACTACAATGGGAGTGATGTAATTTTTTCCACAAATTGCATCTGTTAATTTGTTTATAGTTAACATCCATTGTCTTTCGTGGTTGAAGATAATAAAGTAGCTATAAGTAATAATTTTTAAGCAATCCTTTTAAATCTCTTAAAAACCCCTTTATTTTTTTCTTTACTTAATCGCAGAAAGGTTGCACCATTTATGGTAACGGTTGGGAATACCGTTACCATGACCTGGTCTCTCAGCTTAGTAATTATTCCTCCTTATTCCTTTGAAACTAATATTCCCTTCCCTAAATCGTTCTTCGGTCATTTCTTCAATTCTTCCGGTCAGCTTAAGACCTGTTTCCTAACACCTAAGGCTTTTCCTGCCTCCTCTTTGCGACTGCTGGCTTCCAATTCCCCCAGTCGAATGTTACAACTCCCCCTTTGTCCCCACACAAACTCACCCCTTTACTTTCACAAAACCCACGGGGAAAATACCAGCATCGGCTTAACAAAACATCAAGATAAAAATTAAGAGGGCTTGCGCTTTCAGTCAGCTGCTTTGAAATTAAGAAGGCAAAGATCAATTAAGCTGGACAATACTAATGCGTCTACCAAATACAAAGGCTCAGACCCTAAAATGCGACAAACTGGCGTCTCTAAATTATCCGTGCTTCCGATGGTTCATAGAGGGATAAATCAGCAAAATTTTCTTACGCATCGTGGAAACAAAGGAAATGGAGCACTAAAGCGAACTAAAAGTTGTGTGACGTGCCTGCACCGCAGGACGCACATGAGATAAAGGCAGATAGCAGCGAGAGCATACGTCCGCATAGCTCAGTTGGGAGAGCGACTTATTCCGTAATGAGGGGACCCGGTGCCCGGCATAAACAAAAATGACGCAGAAATTTACTACGTTATATTGGCACCCGAACTTCAAGAATGACCTGGCCGTTAAAGTTCTCGCAATGGTGTGATGTTCTTTCCACACCGCGAGTCAGGAAAAATAAGAGAATCCCTTCTTCAGAGCTTCTGCAAATAAATGTGTGTGGTGTTACGTTCCACACACCAAATTGACTGGGATTTCTCCAATGTACGTTCTTCAGCGTACATTGAAGAAATCCGGGTCACCCTGGACCCTCCACGGGTCCAGGGTGACCCGTGGAGGAGGGGGGTGACGGGCCAGCACCGCAGGACGCGCACGAGATAAAGGCAGATAGAAGCGACGGCATACGTCCCCGTAGCTCAGTTGGGAGAGCGTCTTATTCCGGAATGAGGGGACCCGGGTTCGATGCCCGGCGTGGACAAAGATGACGGAGAAATTTACTTCGTTATAGTTGCGAAATGAGATTTAATATCTGTGCCTAAAATTCTAGTATTAAATCTCCGTAACACATCACTCCCATTGAGCATCTGTAGTTTGTGTTGGAACAGAAAATCCTATCTGCAGCAGTTCAACCACGTAACTTGCGAGAGTTTAAGGACCTGCTAATAGTGTGTTGGTACCAGATACTACAAGGCAACTTTAGACATCTTCTAGCGTCTGTACTTCGCCGGGTAAGAACTGTCTTAGCGACACGTGGAGGATCAATATCATATTAGGCAGGCGGTCATAATGTCTTGGCTCTTTGGTGCAAGTTATTCGCTATGTGCCATGAACGCTAAATACTTTTAATTTTTTCTTTACAGGGAAAAAAATGCGGAGTTTTTCTCTAAAATAAGTGAGTGACCCATCAGACCACCGTGAGTAACTCGATGGGCTATAAGCAGTCGTCCGTCCTTAATTTAGGGCCACTGCTTCCACAGGGAACGGAGAGAGCCAGTGTCGTAAGACCAAAACAACATCCATGCCTCACTGGGATTTGAACCCGGACCCATGTCGGACAAATGGTCGGAAGCCAGAGCTTAAACCACTAAGCCACCTCGGACCAGCGGATCACCAAGGAAATCAGAATCTGCTTTTAATCGGCCTTTCTGCAAATCTCCCCCCCCTTCCTCTTCCTCCCGCTTTTTTCTGCAGAAATCTTATTTTAGGATGACGTTACCTAATTTTGGTTTTCTTTTGTTTAATATAAAAGACTCACCAATGTGATGAGAACAAAAGCAACGAAGCATTTAACGTGAATGCAAGATTAAGCTTATACAGAAAGATAAAAATAATGCAGCCCAGGGCGTACTGATAGCCCCCTCACAACACCCGCATTGCGGGGGAGGGGGGCTCACCACTGAGAGAGCCTCTAGCTTCAGCAAAAAACATTTTACAGAATCTTTTGCGGAAACTTTATATGAATAAGGAAAAAACCAGCACTTGTTTACAGCAGCTTTGAAAGAAGACTTAAAAAGAAAAGCTATATTTGGTTGCTGTTTTTCACGCGGTCAAAATTTATAAAACTGAATGACGGGAAAGCAGTTATATCAGAGGACCTGAAGCCTCTTTTCATAGTAATAGCAATAATTCCTATACATGCTCATTAATAAGGGAAAGAAATATCAGTTCAATGAATGAAAAGTTTTTACCATTGAGGATAAGGTGTTATGCTATACTATAGGTGAAAGCCCGTCAATGACGGGAGAAAATAAAATTTATGATACAGAAATTATTGACATTTATTTATTGAGTTCCACGTCAATAGATGGCGACGTGGGCTCACAGCTTTCTACAAATTTCCCGAGCAGTCAATTATGGGATTTGATACGACGGGCTGTCTGTTTGTTTTGTGTTTTGTATAAAACCTTAGTCCCTATTTCGTCAACATTTCCTGCTACACAACATTTTTCGTATACACTGTGAACCCTGTATCAATTTCCCCTGTTCTTTTCCGTGAACTATTTTTATCTTGACGTCGTCAGAGCGTCGTACTCTTAACGTTGCTACATACAGATGGCTAAACACCGGTTCAAGTAGTGAACCAACATTTCTGATATAAAGTTTTCGTATCTCTAAAGAGCAAGGAGGTTAGAATAAGATATCTGGAGATGTCCATGTTAACGTGTTAACGGAGCAGTACCACTTTGCGTGAAGCCTATAACCGCGAGAGACAGTCGTCAAAGTGTGGGAAAGCTGATGGTTTTCAAGGCTATTGCAATGCATTTTGTGTTGGCCGAATCGCCTTCTTTCATCGCAAATATTTCCAATTTCGTGTCGTTTACTTGCTGCCAATGCGTAAGAAAATGCTGAATTTATAAAATCCTTAATTATTTTGAGGCTTTTTCCCATTTTTATTTTAAAACGAAATACACGAACGTTAGTAAGAATTCTAAACGAAACATTACGTTAAAATTGAAAACTTCACTCGTGTAAGAAGTATAATTCGTTCCGGCTTTATATTAACATGGTTTCTGCAATCCAAAACCACACTATTCCAAAATAAACGCAGTTGAAATTACATAGGTGTCATGTAAACAACGTAAAATTCCCACAGTTTGCGGATTCACGGTTAAGAGACTCATAGCATCTCCAGAAGTATTATTCTAACCTCCATGCTAAAGAGTTGACCGATTGACGTAACGCATCTCTGACGTCATGTCACAATGATTTGTATTAGGTGACGTCACACCAGCAGCTGTGTACTTTGTTGCTATGACAACAAAACAAAGTGATTTCCCTCTTAATCTGTGCACGTGTAGGTGATGTCACCTGCAGGAAAAGCTAAGCGTGACGTCACAAACATTTGTTTCTCGATTGTTGCTATGACGACTTAAAAAGTGGCACGGAGGAGGAGGACTCTAGCAAATTATATTTTAGGATGTATTACAGTTGTTTGCACGTAACTACGCATGTTTCGGAATATGATGAACGGAAAGGTATTATTCGCGGGGAGAAGTAGAAAATCTGTCTTTTATATATCATCATCATCATCATTGTCAACCATTATTAATCCACTGCTGGACGAAGGTCTCCCCAACTTTCTTACACAACGGTCTGTCTTGTGCCAGTCTCCTCCATGTTACTCCCGCATACTTTCGAATTTCATCCACCCATCTCCCATGTATTCTTCTTCTGGGTTTTTCCTGTCCCTTGGAATTCAATCTAAAATTTTGGCTGTCCATCGATGGTCTATCCTCCTGGCAGTAAGTCCAGCCCATTGCCATTTCAGGAATTTAACTCTGATCATGTCTTCCACTCTTGTCATTTTTCTGTTCCACGAGTTCCTCTTCTTATCTCTCCTGGTTACACCAAGCATGCACCTCTCTTTGCTGCTTTGAGTTGTCTACTCTCCATGCTTCTTCTTTGAGTTGTCTATATATATATATATATATATATATATATATATATATATATATAATTTAATTTGTAAAAGTAAAGGAAGAAAAACAAATCACAAAAACAGAACAAAAACATAGCTAGTACAATGAGAAGCGTCAAAGGCAGCTACACTGATGTAGTAGCAAATATAGAGTAAATTGTAGAAAATAAGAATTGCAAAAATCAAATTCCAAAAAGAATACTGAATTAAACTCAAAATTGAAAACCACAAAAAATGAACAAACAGGTTGCCGTCATCAGGAGAGCATCAACCTGCGGGAGTGGCCTTTCTAGTACCAACAAACGACAAGGAGAACCAAAAATGTCGGTTGGTCATGCTCCCTAGGCCACCAGACCAACCGCTAAAACAGACACTGAAATTCAAAAAACAGGAATATAAACACTGAAAAAATTATAAAAAAAGGCTTACCGGCAGAGCAAACCGGTCAACGCCATGAAAGAAGATCAAAACGAACTGGACCAACGACCCACAAGAGCCCAAATATATATGCTAATGTTAAAGTGGTCCCTGTTAGTAAACATCCTAGCAAGCCCAAAGAATATGTAAAATGAAGAGATGCAAAACTGTGTAAGTAAATAGAAATCTTCAACCAATAGGAACCCACCAAGTGGTACTTTATATTGCCTAACTTACTTAATATTGTTAGGTCCTGGATTAGTAAAGCGTGTCAATGTGCAATTTGAAACTCTCTGAAACCGAATTAAAATTCAGAATTAAGTGTTTTAAATAATGCTTTAAAAAATTACCAGGAAAGTTGTTAGAACGCAGTTTAGATAGAAGTGTTTTGAGATTTTTTACAAGCAAGAACTGTGTGGACAATATTTTTGCTGTTCTGTGAAATTGAGAAAGAATTAGATTACGATGTACTTCTTTAGAAATACTGGAGGACCAATGAGTGTAGTAAATGATATCGAAATCAAAAGCATTTCTTTTAACATAAAGATTTACCACACCCCTACCTCCCTCGTCCAACTATATCTCCAAATCGAGGTAACAAACGTAAGTAGACGAGCTGTTAGTTTTTTCTAAGGTGAGATCCTCAGGATACAAGTCAACAGCGCATCGCAAAGTCCGGCACGTTAATGACATTAATGTCATCAACGTACCTCAGAACGATACCAGGCAAATCAGCTGTGTATATCTATCCTCAAAAAAGTGCAGATTGCGATTGGCTAAGCTACTTGAGAAGCGACGGCCCATCGGAATACCACGAGTTTGGAGGTATAGCCCATCGCCCACGGTAGCGAAATTGTTATTAATACAGAAGTCCACTAAAAAGTGCCAAAACTTCTGTAACCCCGGGCTAAAACTTTGTGTGTAGATTTAAGGCCACCTGCCATAATCCCTTCAATGAAATCGAAGTGAAAAGGTTTTTTAAATCGTAGGTATAAACAGATGAGACAGTTATTGGGTTTAACGCCTCTAAAACTCTGTCATTGTTCCCGATAATCCAGGTCGAATCTAGTCTGCGAAGCACTGCAGACAAGTACCTCTGAAGCAACCCATCCGCTTTACTATTGTAACAATTGCGTCCACTGGTTATGAAACGAAAAGAAACAGGTTTCTTATGGAACTTTGGAATAGCATAAACGAAAGGAAAATTTAAGTTAGGCACTGTAAGCTTAATCCTTTTATGCAGAGCAATGATTTTTTTAACCACATCCTTAGGGTTTTGAGACGCCGGAGTGTATATATCCGTAGTGTTTATCTCCTGTAATAGGAGACTCTGGTAAAACTGTTTACAGATAATGGCAAAATTATTAGAAGTTTTATCCACTGGGGAAACAGTGAATAAATCTTGAAGTTCGCGAATTTGTGAAGTGATCAAGGAAATGTTATGTGGTTGCTGGGTGCAAACCTTAGAGCTTTTCAATTTACCAAGCTCGTGACGAATGTCACAAAGCACACAATCCAACTACTCCTTGAAGGATTCGAGAGGCAGACCGAACTCATAGGAAAGTTTGAGGGCACATTGCAAAAAATTACTACGTAAAATGGAAACACACTTCTTTATATCGAAATGAGGTTCCAACCTGTATTTGGTGCCCAAAGATATATATATATATATATATATCATCATCATCATCATCATTGTCAACCATTATCAATCCACTGCTGGACGAAGGTCTCCCCAAGTTTCCTCCACAACGGTCTGTCTTGTGCCAGTCTCCTCCATGTCACTCCCGCATACTTTCGAATTTCATCCACCCATCTTCCATGTGGTCTTCTTCTGGGTCTTTTCCTGTCCCTTGGAATTCAATCTAAAATTTTGGCTGTCCATCGATGGTCTGTCCTCCTGTCAGTAAGTCCAGCCCATTGCCATTTCAGGAATTTAACTCTGATCATGTCTTCCACTCTTGTCATTTTTCTGTTCCACGAGTTCCTCTTCTTATCTCTCCTGGTTACACCAAGCATGCACCTCTCTATGCTGCTTTGAGTTGTCTACTCTCCATGCTTCTTCTTTGAGTTGTATATATATATATATATATATATATATATATAATTTAATTTGTAAAAGTAAAGGAAGAAAAACAAATCACAAAAACAGAACAAAAACATAGCTAGTACAATGAGAAGCGTCAAAGGCAGCTACACTGATGTAGTAGCAAATATAGAGTAAATTGTAGAAAATAAGAATTGCAAAAATCAAATTCCAAAAAGAATACTGAATTAAACTCAAAATTGAAAACCACAAAAAATGAACAAACAGGTTGCCGTCATCAGGAGAGCATCAACCTGCGGGAGTGGCCTTTCTAGTACCAACAAACGACAAGGAGAACCAAAAATGTCGGTTGGTCATGCTCCCTAGGCCACCAGACCAACCGCTAAAACAGACACTGAAATTCAAAAAACAGGAATATAAACACTGAAAAAATTATAAAAAAAGGCTTACCGGCAGAGCAAACCGGTCAACGCCATGAAAGAAGATCAAAACGAACTGGACCAACGACCCACAAGAGCCCAAATATATATGCTAATGTTAAAGTGGTCCCTGTTAGTAAACATCCTAGCAAGCCCAAAGAATATGTAAAATGAAGAGATGCAAAACTGTGTAAGTAAATAGAAATCTTCAACCAATAGGAACCCACCAAGTGGTACTTTATATTGCCTAACTTACTTAATATTGTTAGGTCCTGGATTAGTAAAGCGTGTCAATGTGCAATTTGAAACTCTCTGAAACCGAATTAAAATTCAGAATTAAGTGTTTTAAATAATGCTTTAAAAAATTACCAGGAAAGTTGTTAGAACGCAGTTTAGATAGAAGTGTTTTGAGATTTTTTACAAGCAAGAACTGTGTGGACAATATTTTTGCTGTTCTGTGAAATTGAGAAAGAATTAGATTACGATGTACTTCTTTAGAAATACTGGAGGACCAATGAGTGTAGTAAATGATATCGAAATCAAAAGCATTTCTTTTAACATAAAGATTTAACACACCCCTACCTCCCTCGTCCAACTATATCTCCAAATCGAGGTAACAAACGTAAGTAGACGAGCTGTTAGTTTTTTCTAAGGTGAGATCCTCAGGATACAAGTCAACAGCGCATCGCAAAGTCCGGCACGTTAATGACATTAATGTCATCAACGTACCTCAGAACAAAACCAGGCAAATCAGCTGTGTATATCTATCCTCAAAAAAGTGCAGATTGCGATTGGCTAAGCTACTTGAGAAGCGACGGCCCATCGGAATACCACGAGTTTGGAGGTATAGCCCATCGCCCACGGTAGCGAAATTGTTATTAATACAGAAGTCCACTAAAAAGTGCCAAAACTTCTGTAACCCCGGGCTAAAACTTTGTGTGTAGATTTAAGGCCACCTGCCATAATCCCTTCAATGAAATCGAAGTGAAAAGGTTTTTTAAATCGTAGGTATAAACAGATGAGACAGTTATTGGGTTTAACGCCTCTAAAACTCTGTCATTGTTCCCGATAATCCAGGTCGAATCTAGTCTGTGAAGCACTGCAGACAAGTACCTCTGAAGCAACCCATCCGCTTTACTATTGTAACAATTGCGTCCACTGGTTATGAAACGAAAAGAAACAGGTTTCTTATGGAACTTTGGAATAGCATAAACGAAAGGAAAATTTAAGTTAGGTACTGTAAGCTTAATCCTTTTATGCAGAGCAATGATTTTTTTTAACCACATCCTTAGGGTTTTGAGACGCCGGAGTGTATATATCCGTAGTGTTTATCTCCTGTAATAGGAGACTCTGGTAAAACTGTTTACAGATAATGGCAAAATTATTAGAAGTTTTATCCACTGGGGAAACAGTGAATAAATCTTGAAGTTCGCGAATTTGTGAAGTGATCAAGGAAATGTTATGTGGTTGCTGGGTGCAAACCTTAGAGCTTTTCAATTTACCAAGCTCGTGACGAATGTCACAAAGCACACAATCCAACTACTCCTTGAAGGATTCGAGAGGCAGACCGAACTCATAGGAAAGTTTGAGGGCACATTGCAAAAAATTACTACGTAAAATGGAAACACACTTCTTTATATCGAAATGAGGTTCCAACCTGTATTTGGTGCCCAAAGATATATATATATATATCATCATCATCATCATCATCATTGTCAACCATTATCAATCCACTGCTGGACGAAGGTCTCCCCAAGTTTCCTCCACAACGGTCTGTCTTGTGCCAGTCTCCTCCATGTCACTCCCGCATACTTTCGAATTTCATCCACCCATCTTCCATGTGGTCTTCTTCTGGGTCTTTTCCTGTCCCTTGGAATCCAATCTAAAATTTCGGCTGTCCATCGATGGTCTGTTCTTCTGGCAGTATGTCCAGCCCATTGCCATTTCAGGGATTTAACTCTGATCATGATGTCTTCCACTCTTGTCATTTTTCGGATCCACGTGTTCCTCTTCTTATCTCTCCTGGTTACACCAAGCATGCACCTCTCCATGCTGCTTTGAGTTTTCTACAGCCTTTGTATGTCTCTTTTAGCTAAGGTCCACGTCTCTGCACCATACGTAAGCACTGGAAGGATGCATTGATCAAACACTTTTCTTTTAAGACATAATGGCATATTGCTCTTGAAAATTATGCTGTTTCTTCCAAAAGCTCTCCAGGCAAGTTTTGTACGCCGATTAACTTCTTCACCAATGTGACCCTCACTTGATACCTGCTGTCCAAGATAAACGTATGTGTCTGTTATCTCCAGCTTTTCTCCATCAATCGATAAATCTTCATTTCTTGTAAAAGCATTGCACATCACTTTTGTCTTCTGAAAGTTCATTTTTAATCCCACTTCTTTACTCTTGTCAGCAAGTTCCTGGATCATACTCTGTAGCTCTGATGGGGTAGTTGCAAAAATGACTATGTCATCAGCAAAACGAAGGTGGGTTAGATAATCTCCATTAATCTTTATCCCTTTGTTTTCCCAGTTCAGTGATTGAAAGACATTTTCCAGTGTGGCATTAAAGAGCTTCGGAGATATGGTGTCACCTTGTCTCACTCCTTTTCCAATTTTTATGTGTGTTGTATTTTCAAACAGCCGAATCTTTGCACTTGCATTTTCATAGATGTTATTAATAATATTAATGTATGCATCTTCAATACCGCAGGATTTCAGAGCCATTGCAACTGCTGATGGTTTCACCGAATCAAAGGCTTTTTCATAATCGATAAAAGCCATGCACAATGGAAGCTCATATTCCCTCGCTCTTTCAATTAGTTCTCTCAGTACGTGGATATGATCTATTGTGCTGTAGCCACTCCTGAATCCAGCTTGTTCTCTCGGTTGAGCCATGTCCAGTGTCACCTTCAAGCGGTGTGAAAGAACTTTAGTGAAGGTTTTATAAACCACTGATAGGAGGCTGATAGGTCTGTAGTTCCTGAGATCCTCAATGTCACCTTTTTTATGTAGCAAGATCATTGTAGCGTTGTTCCAATCCTCAGAAATTTTCCCTTCATTAAGGCATCGAGTGAAAATTTGGGCGAGTACTGTTTCGATTTCTCCACTTGCTTCTTGTATGATGTTTACAGTAATTCCATCTTCTCCTGGAGCTTTTCCCCGCTTCATGTTCTTGATTGCATGTGCAACTTCTGCTGGAAGGACTGGAAGAACTCTGGTACTGGTACCTTTCATGATGTCTGGAGTACATGTATCATCCCTTTCATATAATTTGGAGTAGAAATCTTTCACTCTTGTCAAAATTTCGCCTCTATTTCTTGTTACAGAACCATCTTCTTTTCTCAGTGCCATAATCTGTTTTTCCCCTTACTGAGATGTCCCTTTGCTATCTTTAGGCTTTGGTTGTTTTCAATTGCTTTCCTTACTAGTTCACAGTTGAATTTCCTTACGTCTTCAGTGATACTTTTTCGTACTGTCTTGCATAGGTCTATATATTCCACTTTGGAAGTCACATCTTCTTTAGTTGTCCTCATCACTCTTCTTTTTGCATCAACATTTTGGTTTTTCCTGATAATTTGTTCACATGCAATTTGTTCTTAGACCCAGCTAATTTTGTTGCTGTTTCCATAAGAGCTTTGGTTACTTTTCTGTTAACTTCAGAAATATCCACTTCTTTCGATGTTAGGCCTTCTAAAGCAGAGAATCTGTTCTTCAATTCCAATTTGAAGGTATTATGGTGTTTTTTAAGGTTGGTTATGTCAATACATTTTGTTTGTCTTATGAGCTTGCTACGTTCGAGTTTAGTGTTGAGGTGCATCTTACATCTCACCAATATATGGTCACTGCCTGTGTTGAACTTGTTTAGCACACTGCAGTCTTCTATGACGAATTTTTTGTTACACATAATAAAATCAATTTCACTTGTCCCATTTGGATGTATATATATATATATATATATATATATATACAGTACCAGAGTTCTTCCAGTTTACAATTTAGCTTGCATGGATAAAGTTGTAGAAGTTGAAAGTTCCTCTGACAGAGCTGCACGACTTGTTATCCAACTCTCGAAAAGATACCAGGCTCAGATTATTCAAACTTATGCACCCACCACAAGTCATCCTGAAGAAGAAATTGAAGAATTTTATGAGGAAATTTGTCATCTAAATAATAAAGGTAAGCAGCACTTGAAAATAATTATGGGAGATTTCAATGCAAAAATAGGGCAACAGCAACAGAATGAAACTTCAGTAGGTAAATTCGGTCATGGCAACAGAAACCAGCGTGGAAATACTCTCGTTGAGTTTGCAGAGGCAGAAGGGTTTTTCATCTTGAACTCCTTCTTCAAGAAAAAGCCACACAGGAAATGGACATGGAGACATCCAAATGGGACGACAAGTGAAATTGATTTTATTATGTGTAACAAAAAATTCGTCATAGAAGACTGCAGTGTGCTAAACAAGTTCAACACAGGTAGTGACCATAGATTGGTGAGATGTAAGATGCACCTCAACACTAAACTTGAACGTGGCAAGCTCATAAGACAAACAAAATCTATTGACATAACCAACCTTAAAAAACACCATAATACCTTCAAGTTAGAACTGAAGAACAGGTTCTCTGCTTTAGAAGGCCTAACATCGGAAGAAGTGGACATCTCTGAAGTTAACAGAAAAGTAACCAAAGCTCTTATGGAAACAGCAACAAAATTAGCTGGGTCTAAGAACAAGTTGCATGTGAACAAATTATCAGGAAAAACCAAAATGTTGATGCAAAAAAGAAGAGAGATGAGGACAACTAAAGATGTGACTTCCAAAGTGGAATATATAGAGCTATGCAAGACAGTAAGAAAAAGTATCACTGAAGACGTAAGGAAATTCAACTGTGAACTAGTGAGGAAAGCAATTGAAAACAACCAAAGCCTAAAGATAGCAAAGGGACATCTCAGTAAGGGAAGAAAACAGATTATGGCACTGAGAAAAGAAGATGGTTCTGTAACAAGAAATAGAGGAGAAATTTTGACAAGAGTGAAAGATTTCTACTCCAAATTATATGAAAGGGATGATATATGCACTCCAGACATCATGAAAGATACCAGTACCAGAGTTCCTCCAGTCCTTCCAGCAGAAGTTGCACATGCAATCAAGAACATGAAGAGAGGAAAAGCTCCAGGAGAAGATGGAATTACTGTAGACATCATACAAGAAGCAAGTGGAGAAATCGAAACAGTACTCGCCCAAATTTTCACTCGATGCCTTAATGAAGGAAAGATTCCTGAGGATTGGAACACCGCTACAATGATCCTGCTACATAAGAAAGGTGACATTGAGGATCTCGGAAACTACAGACCTATCAGCCTCCTATCAGTAGTTTATAAAATCTTCACTAAAGTTCTTTCACACCGCTTGAAGGTAACACTGGACATGGCTCAACCGAGAGAACAAGCTGGATTCAGGAGTGGCTACAGCACAATAGATCATATCCACGTGCTGAGAGAACTAATTGAAAGAGCGAGGGAATATGAACTTCCATTGTGCATGGCTTTTATCGATTATGAAAAAGCCTTTGATTCGGTGAAACCATCAGCAGTTACAATGGCTCTGAAAACCTGCGGTATTGAAGATGCATACATTAATATTATTAATAACATCTATGAAAATGCAAGTGCAAAGATTAGGCTGTTTGAAAATACAACACACGTAAAAATTGGAAAGGGAGTGAGACAAGGTGACACCATATCTCCGAAGCTCTTCAATGCCACATTGGAGGGTGTTTTTCAGTCGCTGAGCTGGGAAAACAAGGGGATAAAGATTAATGGAGATTATCTAACCCACCTTCGTTTTGCTGATGACGTAGTCATTTTTGCAACTACCCCATCAGAGTTGCAGAGTATGATCCAGGAACTTGCGGACAAGAGTAAAGAAGTGGGATTAAAAATGAACTTTCAGAAGACAAAAGTGATGTTCAATGCTTTTACAAGAAATGAAGATTTATCGATTGATGGAAAAAAGCTGGAGATAACAGACACGTTCGTTTATCTTGGACAGCAGATATCAAGTGAGGGTCACATTGATGAAGAAATTAATCGGCGTACAAAACTTGCCTGGAGAGCTTTTGGAAGAAACAGCATAATTTTCAAGAGCAATATGCCATTATGTCTTAAAAGAAAAGTGTTTGATCAATGCATCCTTCCAGTGCTTACGTATGGTGCAGAGACGTGGACCTTAACTAAAAGAGACATACAAAGGCTCCAGACAACTCAAAGAAGCATGGAGAGGTGCATGCTTGGGGTAACCAGGAGAGATAAGAAGAGGAACTCGTGGATCCGAAAAATGACAAGAGTGGAAGACATCATGATCAGAGTTAAATCCCTGAAATGGCAATGGGCTGGACATACTGCCAGAAGGACAGATCATCGATGGACAGCCGAAATTTTAGATTGGATTCCAAGGGACAAGAAAAGACCCAGAAGAAGACCACATGGGAGATGGGTGGACGAAATTCGAAAGTATGCAGGGGTGACATGGAGGAGACTGGCACAAGACAGACCGTTGTGGAGGAAACTTGGGGAGACCTTCGTCCAGCAGTGGATTGATAAAGGTTGACAATGATGATGATATATATATATATATATATATATATATATTCTATTAAGAAGAGACCTAAGCAAAAAAATATTTTTGACTCATACCAAGTACAACATAGAAAAAGTTATGTATCTACCGGTGTGAGTAAAAGAGAAAAAAATAAAAATAAAATAAAACAACAATGTGGAAAGTGTCGAGAATACTTAGCCTTGGCTTTATCAAGGACCAGCAAAAACTCTGCATTTTCTCACTTCCACAAAGACCTAGTTGGAAATGGGTTTCTGCAAAGCCATAGATGCAAGTAATAAGACCACCAAAATTTTTTTTAAAAATATATATATATGTCATGACCTCCGCAGAGTTGTATGACCTAGCTCTAGTTTACAATTTAGCTTGCATCCATAACTTTCCTGGCCCGACCCATGCTCTTCATCTGTTACTATTAAACAGAAAGAAGAAGATTAAAGAAAACTCAAGTTGTGAGAGTGACATAAAAGTTTTCTTTAATCTTCTTCTTTCTGTTTAATAGTAACAGACGAAGAGCATGGGTCGGGCCAGGAAAGTTATGGATGCAAGCTAAATTGTAAACTAGAGCTAGGTCATACAACTCTGCGGAGGTCATGACATATATACATATTTTAAAAAATTTTGGTGGGCTTATTACTTGCATCTATGGCTTTGCAGAAACCCATTTCCAACTAGGTCTTTGTGGAAGTGAGAAAATGCAGAGTTTTTGCGGGTCCTTGATAAAGCCAAGGCTCAGTATTCTCGACACTTTCCACATTCAGTTGTTTTATTTTATTTTTATTTTTTTCTCTTTTACTCACACCGGTAGATACATAACTTTTTCTATGTTGTACTTGGTATGAGTCAAAAATATATTTTTTTGCTTAGGTCTCTTCTTAATAGATTGTGAATTCTGAATTTTCATAACTGCTGCGTTGCGCGTTTTGATCTTCAGGTTATTTTGCAACTTTCGTTTTAAATTCAAAGTTTTTCCTTTGTTTTCAGCTTTGCTCTGCAGTATATATATATATATATATATATATATATACACACTATCTACCAACAAGTAATTGGACACCTGTAATAGGAAAGGAAAACGAAGTTTATTCACCTTCAATAGTTGGGGAAGCCTCCACAAGCGGCGATTACAGCTGCGACCCTCCGGGGCATACTCTCTCAACCAGGCGTTGTACGACGCCTAGCGGTATTTTCTTCCACTCGGCTTGGAGAAGACAGGTCAGTTTCTTCACCGATTTCGGACGGTGTAGGCACCCCTTAAGTCGACTCTCCAACTCATCGCAGAGGTGCCCAATAGGGTTAAGGTCCGGGCTCTGCGCAGGCCAGTCCATTCGATTAACCCCATCGCCACCATACCAAGCTATAGTGGACCTCGCAACATGACAGGGGGCATTGTCATCCTGAAAGTAACATGGGTGCACCCCGTAAAACTGCCACAACGTAGGAAGCGCATGGTCATCCAAAATGGTGCAGTAGGTCTCGGTGTGGAGTCTACCAGGAATTGCGACTAAGGGTCCCGTGCCATACCAGGAGAAACACCCCCATAGCATAATTCCACAGCCGCCGAACTTCACAGTTGGCACAATACATTCCGGCAGGAGGCGTTCTCCAGGCAGACGCCTAACCCAGACGCTGCCATCCGAACGGTAGAGCGTGAACCTTGATTCGTCGCTCCAGAGAACCTGTTTCCACTGTTCAACGGTCCACTGTCGACGTTCTTTGCACCACGTTAGCCGAGCAGCGCTATGGACTTGGTGATCAAAGGCTTGTGGGCGGCAGCAAGTCCATGATAACCGAGCAGATGGGCTTCCTTACGGATGGTATTCATCGAAAGAACACTCCTGGATGCCTGTTAAAACTCCTCGTGGATGAGGCCCATCGATTTCGTGCGGTTCTTCCGAATTTTTCTGGCCAGCACCCGTCGGTCTCTAACTCCCAGTTTTGTGGGTCTGCCGGGTCGGGGCACATTTCGACAGTCACCTCTCATCTTCCACTAGCCAATCACGTTGGCCACTGTCGATTTTGGGTACTTCAACTCGCTGGATATGTCACGTATGGATCGGCCATTTCTGTGTTACCCGACGATTACACCTTTCTCGAAATCAGAGAGCTCCGAACTACGTGGCATCTTGCATGCGACTGGTTGCGTTGTTGTTTTCCCACACGATATTTAACGGCGGTGGCCGTGACGTGTATCAGGACCGCAGATATCGTCGATTGCAGGGGTGTCCAATTACTTGTTGGTAGATAGTGTACATATATATATATAACAGTCAAGAGAAAAATTTGTACTATGTGCAAAATCTTGTCGCATTACGTTAAGGATGTTTTTATATTCAAGAATAAATAATTTAAGTAGTTTTATTTATTTTTGTACCGCAGTTCTTAATTATTAGTTATGACTCGTGTATTTGCATACTTATGCTCTGTATTTTCGTATAAATCGGAAAAGATCACTAAATGAAAGTTCCATGTTTTGTATGTGTGATAGTGAGGCATTTCAAAGAGGCTGGCCTTAATTCTCTTAAAGAATAAAATTTGCATGATATTTTCAACTTTGGCGTAACTGTTTTGTAGTGCTTTCTGTTGATGTAAAATTAGGGCAAATATTTCAATTACAAGTTGCACATTTGTGTTACACGCAGTAAAGTGCAATAATTTTGGTTTTCCGAAAACTACATGTGGGTCCCAAAGAATTTTAATTATTAAAACGCCTATAAAACGTTGTTAATAATACAGAATTAAAAATTTAAGTAATTGAGTGCCAATATATTTTTGCAAAAGGGCCTCGAAGAAATTTTTGCGGGGAAGGGAGGGGAGGGGGGCTGGCAAGGTACGCCACTGATGCAACCCCAAAGCAAATTCGCAGTGTAAACATATATCTATTTAAATTCAGTGTCGTTTACAGAAAACAGTGATTATGTCACTCCAAAAAGAAAATCTGATCATGATTCCTTTTAGTAGATCCTGATTTTTTTTTTTTTTTTTTTTTAATCGTAGAAAGACAGACTTGATGTGTTCTTGACATTTTCAAAAGAAGCCACCCATGAAATTCAAGATAATTATCGCTGGCCATTCTTCATGGGATATGAAGAATGGAAATACTGCTGCTATAACAAAATCCTGAATAATTTTTTTCGTCTGTTTTTAATTCCTCATACGTGGCATGCATGTAAACCAACAAAAGCCTAACGACCTTCCAAACAAGCGAAAACATTTAAGTAAAGGGAAGAGGTCACGCTCATGGAACCACTGAGCCAGTATTACAGTGCCTTCCAAAAGATCGCATGCATGTGTACATACCCGGATCCACTGGGCTTGAAAGATCTTTCGATTTTCTCTGTCTCTGGAATTTACATGTATTTTAATCACTACGAAGGTTACTGATGCAGTTTGTATGCAGCAAAACACTCCGAAGCAGTGCTGATTAAAAAATATTCCACGAGGGAAAAGTAATGGGCATATAGGTTGCACAGCTAAGTTATTCTATTTTTGTAGAATCATATTGATAATATATATCGGCACTTTTCTTAAATCCTCAGTTTTTTTCTTTGTTTGATACACCATTTCTCAGAAAATTTGCTTAAATGCAGAATGAAGTTCCTACACTAAAAAAAAAAAAAAAATCTTAAATTCACGAGCCACTTTCTGTGATTCCTTTCCTGAATTAACGAAGCATATTTCTGATACAACTTTTTCCGTGAAATGACGGAAAGAAACCTGAATTTCACTGATCTTTCGTACAGCAGAAAAATTCAGATTTTCAGAACCTGTCCGCGATTCGTTTCTTATATCGACGGTTAATTACCGTTTCTAAGATGTGTTAATTGAAAATTCTGAATTTTCGGAAACCTTTCCGCAATTCCTTTCTTATATCGACGGTTAATTACCGTTTCTAAGATGTGTTTATAGAAATTTCTGAATTTTCAGAAACCTTTCAGCAATTTCGTTCTTATATCGACGGTTACTTACCGTTTCTAAGATGTGTTAATGAAAAATTCTGAATTTTTAGAAACGTTTCCGCAATTCTTTTCTTACATCGACTGTTAATTACCGTTTCTAAGATGTTTTAATAGAAAATTCTGAATTTTCAGAAACCTTTGCGCGATTCTTTTCTTGCGTCGACGGTTAATTACCGTTTCTAAGATGTGTTAATGGAAAATTCTGAATTTCCAGAAACTTTTCCGCAGTTGCTTTCGTATATCTTTCAGCAATTCCTTTCTTATATCGACGGTTACTTACCGTTTCTAAGACGTGTTAATGGAAAATTCTGAATTTTCAGAAACCTTTCCGCGATTCCTTTCTTATATCAATGTTTAATTACCGTTTCTAAGATGTGTTAGTGGAAAATTTTGAATTTTCATAAACCTTTCGGCAATTCCTTTCTTACATCGACGGTTAATTACAGTTTCTAAGATGTGTTAATGGAAAATTCTGAATTTTCAGAAACCTTTCCGCAATTGCTTTCGTATATTAACGGAAAAACTCAATTCTCAATTTTTCTGTATCCATATGACGAGAAATTTGCAGTAATAGGAACGATTCGCGGGAATACTTAGTGTTTGATTAGCTGTTAAGTTTCAATTGTCTGTTGAGAAGGATCTGATTTTGAAGTTATACAGCGAGATCGGTTGTGGATAGCATATGGCATGAATTTTGGATATTGTGGCACAGGATATTTCTTCGGCTCTCCTCCCAGTTTATGCACCAGTTTTACATATTGTGTTATCGTAAAATACCGTGTACTTATATTATTGTATAGGTGATTGTAGGATTATTGTATAGGTGATTGTAGGATTATTGTATAGGTGATATGTATCCGTCTGTAGAGCCCTTAAGACAAAAGCAATTCTAGCTATCATGAGTAAGTTTCATATTTAGGAAACTTGTGAGATAATGCTGTAAAACAGTACATTTAATTTTTTCTTAAAGATAATTCAAAGTCATTGTCATTTTAAAAAGGACTCAAGTACCAAAGCATTCTGTTTCTTCGAAAAGTCATGATGAAAAATATACTTAATTTATAATAAGACCTCGTACAGAACAAATAATATTATAACAAACTTATTCAAAACAAGAAAGATAACATCGAATTTTCGGGTGTAATGAGCATGTCGTTTGAATCCGTCCGGACGCGAATTTAATTTATCAAAGCTATTCAAAGTTAATGGAACCGGTATGCAAAACAGTAGTATCTGACCAAATAAATACATTTTTCAGTGGTGTTTTTTATCCCGCAGATATTGCTGTTCAGTCGTGTTTTTAATCCCGCAGATATTGCTGTAACCGGATACGTGATCTTACGCCCTCTGGTGGCAAATTAGTGCGTTAAGAAACATTTCGCAGCTGAAACGCTCTCTAACAAAGAATGGGTTTTTCAAATCGGACTCTTAGAAGCAGAGACATCGACAAATATAAGATATGCGTCGGTGTCCCCTGTGGGAAAAAATATGAATTATTTTAAAAAGAAAGTATTCTCAAAAAATTTTCCAATGTGAGCAATATCGATCCATGAAATAATTTTTTCAATCGAGTTTTCAGGAGCCCAGATTTTGCTGCAAATACATCAGAAGCTAAAATTAGCACTTATGCCCGCTGGCGACGAAACTATTCTTTTTCGAAGATTAGAAATTACATGCAAAATATTTCCTATCAGGAGCCGTATCCACTGCAGAAGAAATTTTTCAAATCGCAGTTTTAGAAGCTGAGATATCGTGGAAAACGCAATTTACTCCTACACCCCCTAGTGGAACATCTATGCGTAACTTGTAAAAGTGACTATACCTAAAATAGTCTTCGACATAAATGGAATCGAAACGTAAAATAATTTTTTCAATCTGTTATTTAGAAGCAAATATGTAGAATAAAATGCATTTTGAATTCGATATCATCTGCATTTGCGCCCTCTAGCGGCGAAATTGTGCATCGTAAGAAAAAATTAAATAAAGGATCATCATTCGCACATTTCATGCTTTCCAATGCAAAAAGAATTTTTGTAATCGGACTAATAGTTGCAGAGATATGGTGTCCACAGACGGACGGATGGACAAACCGGTAACATAAGCACGATCTTTTTTACAAAAGACGTGCTAAAAATAGTAAGCTTCAGTAGATAATAAATTACTAAATCTCTCACATTAGTGAAAAAAGAAAAAAATCAACATCGCGCATTTAGTTTTACCATGAACGTGATTGAGATTTCCGAGCCTTTCTGGCTCAGTGGTTAAAAAGCACGTTAAGTAAGGAAAAATATTCCTTACTTGGAAAAGAAATATTCTAAAAACTAGTAAAATCTAAAACCCTCGTAACAAGTCATTCAAATCCCAACTGCTCTTCTTAATGGCAATTCCCCGTCATGTGGATACGGAGAATAGAAGAACCGAATTTTCCCGTTAATGTACGAATGTAATCACTGAAAGATTCTCTGAAAATCAAAATTTTCGATAACACCTCTTAAAAATGGCAATTTTTCGTTATTATTGGGATTAATATAAACAGAAGTATTTCTGTTAATTCACGAATGAAAAATCCTTAAAATTCACGTGTTTTCCGTCATTTTACGGAAAAGGTTGAATTAGGAATGAACTTCGTTAATTCAAGAAAAGAATCACGAAAAGGGACCTGTGGATTTCAGGGACTTTTTAACAGTGTAGGGAGAAAAAGACTTAAATCACACACCAATTTCTGAGTTTCTCTTCCATTTATATATCTTTTACTCCAGCTATCAAACTATTTATTACTATTATTTCTCCTTCACTTAATTTCTTTCCCTGACCTGCCGTCTGGGCTCGGACATCAAAATTCACTACTTCCCCCTCTAAAAACAGAGAGAGAGAGAGGAACCACTTCCCTGCTTTTCTCAAACGCCAGAACATTTGATCCCTCCTTTCGTATTCCCAACCCTAAAAAGCTCTGGGTATTTTTTCTCCCCACATCCCTGCGGTCATTTGCAAATCATGTCAGTGTTACTTCGCTGCTTCCCTCTAACATTTGCGTAAGTTCCCGCACGTGAATCTCATTATCGCAACTTCCACCATTAGAACCTAAAGCTATAAGAAAAGAAAATCAAGTGCACGAATCTTCTCCTAGCTAGATTACAGGGCTGTTAGTATTCTAACAGCCCTGGCTAGATTAGGGGTTATAACCATAAAACCATTTCCTAGTCACTTCAACACTGAGGTTCACCAATGGCTGATAATAGTGTTTTCTCGGAACATCGGTAGAAAAGAAGGAAGTGGTTTCTCATTAGCAGCTACTTGAAAGAACGACTAAAAGGGACTATATTTTCCCAAAATGCTAACGAAAAAGGGCAATGAATTAATTTAACGTATGAATGACATTAAAAGCTAACATCAATGCTAACTTTTTTCTGAAATTAACAGCGCCACTTCTTTCCTGTTTGTTCTGACCTAATTTCTCAACCGCCACAGAATTGTATTCCACTTTTCATATTCGTGCTACATAAGTGTTGATAATTTTACCCTACGTGATTGTGACAGATTATTTTTGGAAGGGATGAGGGGGTTAAAGCTATATTTAGATATTAATTTATATTTATTTTGAAGATATTTTATATCATCATCATCATCATTGTCAACCATTATCAATCCACTGCTGGACGAAGGTCTCCCCAAGTTTCCTCCACAACGGTCTGTCTTGTGCCAGTCTCCTCCATGTCACTCCCGCATATTTACGAATTTCATCCACCCATCTCCCATGTGGTCTCTTTCTGGGTCTTTTCCTGTCCCTTGGAATCCAATCTAAAATTTCGGCTGTCCATCTATGGTCTGTCCTTCTGGCAGTATGTCCAGCCCATTGCCATTTCAGGGATTTAACTCTGATCATGATGTCTTCCACTCTCGTCATTTTTCGGATCCACGAGTTCCTCTTCTTATCTCTCCTGGTTACACCAAGCATGCACCTCTCCATGCTGCTTTGAGTTGTCTGCAGCCTTTGTATGTCTCTTTTAGTTAAGGTCCACGTCTCTGCACCATACGTAAGCACTGGAAGGATGCATTGATCAAACACTTTTCTTTTAAGACATAATGGCATATTGCTCTTGAAAATTATGCTGTTTCTTCCAAAAGCTCTCCAGGCAAGTTTTGTACGCCGATTAATTTCTTCATCAATGTGACCCTCACTTGATATATGCTGTCCAAGATAAACATACGTATCTGTTATCTCCAGTTTTTCTCCATCAATCGATAAATCTTCATTTCTTGTAAAAGCATTGAACATCACTTTTGTCTTCTGAAAGTTCATTTTTAATCCCACTTCTTTACTCTTGTCAGCAAGTTCCTGGATCATACTCTGCAGCTCTGATGGGGTAGTTGCAAAAATGACTACATCATCAGCAAAACGAAGGTGGGTTAGATAATCTCCATTAATCTTTATCCCTTTGTTTTCCCAGTTCAGTGATTGAAAGACATTTTCCAATGTGGCATTAAAGAGCTTCGGAGATATGGTGTCACCTTGTCTCACTCCCTTTCCAATTTTTATGTGTGTTGTATTTTCAAACAGCCGAATCTTTGCACTTGCATTTTCATAGATGTTATTAATAATATTAATGTATGCATCTTCAATACCGCAGGATTTCAGAGCCGTGGTAACTGCTGATGGTTTCACCGAATCAAAGGCTTTTTCATAATCGATAAAAGCCATGCACAATGGAAGTTCATATTCCCTCGCTCTTTCAATTAGTTCTCTCAGTACGTGGATATGATCTATTGTGCTGTAGCCACTCCTGAATCCAGCTTGTTCTCTCGGTTGAGCCATGTCCAGTGTTACCTTCAAGCGGTGTGAAAGAACTTTAGTGAAGATTTTATAAACCACTGATAGGAGGCTGATAGGTCTGTAGTTCCTGAGATCCTCAATGTCACCTTTTTTATGTAGCAGGATCATTGTAGCATTGTTCCAATCCTCAGGAATCTTCCCTTCATTAAGGCATCGAGTGAAAATTTGGGCGAGTACTGTTTCAATTTCTCCACTTGCTTCTTGTATGATGTCTATAGTAATTCCATCTTCTCCTGGAGCTTTCCCCCGCTTCATGTTCTTGATTGCATGAGCAACTTCTGCTGGAAGGACTGGAAGAACTCTGGTACCTTTCATGATGTCTGGAGTACATGTATCATCCCTTTCATATAATTTGGAGTAGAAATCTTTCACTCTTGTCAAAATTTCACCTCTATTTCTTGTTATAGAACCATCTTCTTTTCTCAGAGCCATAATCTGTTTTCTTCCCTTACTGAGATGTCCCTTTGCTATCTTTAGGCTTTGGTTGTTTTCAATTGCTTTCCTCACTAGTTCACAGTTGAATTTCCTTACGTCTTCAGTGATACTTTTTCTTACTGTCTTGCATAGCTCTATATATTCCACTTTGGAAGTCACATCTTCTTTAGTTGTCCTCATCTCTCTTCTTTTTTGCATCAACATTTTGGTTTTTCCTGATAATTTGTTCACATGCAACTTGTTCTTAGACCCAGCTAATTTTGTTGCTGTTTCCATTAGAGCTTTGGTTACTTTTCTGTTAACGTCCGAAATATCCACTTCTTCCGATGTTAGGCCTTCTAAAGCAGAGAATCTGTTCTTCAGTTCCAACTTGAAAGTATTATGGTGTTTTTTAAGGTTGGTTATGTCAATAGATTTTGTTTGTCTTATGAGCTTGCCACGTTCCAGTTTAGTGTTGAGGTGCATCTTACATCTCACCAATCTATGGTCACTACCTGTGTTGAACTTGTTCAGCACACTGCAGTCTTCGATGACGAATTTTTTGTTACACATAATAAAATCAATTTCACTTGTCGTCCCAATTGGATGTCTCCATGTCCATTTCCTGTGTGGCTTTTTCTTGAAAAAGGAGTTCAAGATGAAAAATCCTTCTGCCTCTGCAAACTCAACGAGAGTATTTCCACGCTGGTTTCTGTTGCCGTGACCGAATTTACCTACTGAAGTTTCATTCTGTTGCCGTTGCCCTATTTTTGCATTGAAATCTCCCATAATTATCTTCAAGTGCTGCTTACCTTTATTATTTAGATCACGAATTTCCTCATAAAATTCTTCAATTTCTTCTTCAGGATGACTTGTGGTGGGTGCATAAGTTTGAATAATCTGAGCCTGGTATCTTCTCGATAGTTGGATAACGAGTCGTGCAGCTCTGTCAGAGGAACTTTCAACTTCTACCACTTTATCCTTCAGTTTCTTGTTTATTGTAAATCCAACACCACTAGTTCTGCCAGTATCTGTCCCACGATAATAGAAGAGATGTCCACTTTTCAGTTCAATGAGATCTTCTCCTTTTCTCCTTACCTCACTTAGCCCAACGATGTCCCACTTGATCCTTTGTAGTTCCTCTTCCAATTCAAGAAGCCTTGAATCAGAAGATAGGGAGCGTCCGTTATAGGTAGCCAAGGTCAGCATCAAATGGCAGCCTAGTCCGGTCCTCCGGGGATTCTTAGCACCCTCTGCCTTCATGTCGCACTGGCCGCTGCCTTGGCCAGGTACATTCCAGCTGCCGGAGACTGAGGGCCAAGATTTAAGTTGTAGAGTCATTTTGGAGGTGTTTGGCCATAACTCACCACGCTGGCCAAGCGGGTTGGTGAGTGTGGGATAGCATTTCCTCTGATCCCGATGGTATAGTTATACCGCTATTGGCGGTCGTCAGAGCCCCTTTAGTGGGAACAGGATGCACCACGAGAAGGCGGGGTTGACATTTGTCAAGGAGAGGCTGTGATGTTACGCATCACCTGACCTTACATCCCGATATTTTATATACAACAGGTTATTTATCTGAAAATCAGATCTCACGAACCAGACACGTACGTATAGTATGTTCTTAGTTGCTATCCTTGACGAAGCCATTTGTTTGACGTTGGAAATCTTGGCACTTGTTTATTTCTATCTTCTTACGCTAGTAAACCTTCCTGGTGGCGCAGTGGTCTAAGCGTTGGCTTCTGGTTGATTTTGCATCCGAGATGGGTCCGGATTCGAATCCCGGTTAGACATGAATGTTGTGTTTGTCTTACGGCACTGGCTTACTCCCTTCCCTGGAGCAAGCGACTCAAAATTAGAGACTGGCGACTTATTATAACTCCTCGCGGTGGGCGTTAGACCGCCGAACAAATAAAAATACGCGAATAAACGGAATTCTTAATACTTTTAACGAAATGCTTTCTACTTTAAGATTAATTTTCGCACCACAACTCAAATCTTTTATTTTATTCCTGGTGAGAGGCTCCTACGAAAAATGCTGGGGTTTTTTTTTTTAGTTTTTTTAAGGTGATTAACGGTAAAAATTTAAGTGGTTCTCTACTAAAGAATAGTTGAAAACAGTGGCCGACTGGTGAACAATAAACGGCCCTGGAAGCGAATTTTTGAGGACCACGATTTCCAAAGAATTATTACGGTATTCCTACCTTAATAGTGGTATATCACCGTTTTCATTTCGTATTTAAATGTCTTCTCAGTGCAGTTCTAAGAATTGTTGTGGCCTTTGTGTTAACAATAATCAGTAAGTAATGCTTTACCAATTTTTCTAGGGCAGTATTAGGTATCCCCAGTAAAACTTAATATTATAAAAAAATATATTGCTTTCGCGCTGCCGTACTATGGACATGTTAACTTCTCTAAATCAGACTGTAGAAGATTTCATACCACTCTTACGAATTTCATACATGCAGCTGGATTTGGAACTGTAAAAATGTCTTCAGTGAAAAAACGAAATCCAAAATTTTGTTTTTTTCAAGACTTTCCTATCATAAACAAAATACTTTCGAAAAAACTGTCCACCAATTTTTTTTTTTTTTTAAATTACAAGGATTTCATAAAAATGTATATTTTTTGCGAAATGACAGAAATTTAAGAATGCAAAAAATTTAATGTTTATTTAATTGAAAATGAAAAAGAAAAAACATTCATGCTGCAGTTGAAACAGACTTTTCAAAACTGCAGTTCAAGAATTCGTTCCACTGTAAAGTCCGAAAAGGAGTAAATCATGCAGATCCAGTAAAAACGCACATATACACAGTCGAGTCGCATTATCGTGACCACCTCCTACTTTTGACGTCAACAGCGCGTAGCCAATGAAAGAAGGAACGTGTCGTGAGATAGTTTGGAGGGTATATAAGGTGTGCTTCACCTGGTACTGGCCCCCGGGGCCGCGGGTCGCCTAGTGGGCAACGTTCGTGACCGTCACGGAAAAGACCTCAGGTTCGATCCCAGACACGTACGAACACTCGATCCACTAAATATCAGCCGTGAGTCGGATGGGCACGTTAAGCCGTCGGACCCCGGGTACTGGCCCCCCGGTAATAAATAAGGGCGTCTTCCTCCCCCTTTCTACTTCGCTTCCATGTCACTTTCCTATCGGGCACTCTAGCCCAAATCTCCTAGCTTCCTATTTCTAAGGGTTGTTTAAGACCTGGGGTCAGACACTCGCTTCCTAAAATCCTCTACATTTGATCATAAGGTGTGTTGTAGGCAATCTGAAAACATATCACTCGTTACTGTCGTGGATAAAAGGAGCGATTTATCAGATTTACAAAAAGGAAAGATTATCGGCTTTCCGCCAAGGGGGGCAGTATATCTGAAACAGCGCAGTTTGTGAAGTGTTCGCTGCTGCTGTGGTTAAACTGTATCCTGATTAGAGAAATGGCACCATTGCGAATAAGCGACGTGGAAACAGCGGAGCACCACGTGCCATTGATGTTAGAGGTGAAAGTCGGCTTCGAACGTGCGTGAGGGCCGATCGACACGCTATACAGTGGAGCAACGCACTGGCCGAATGAACCAGGAAGCTACCGGAAGTGTGTCTAAAACGACAGTTCAGCGAACCCTCCTGCGTATAGGGCTCCGATGCAGACGGATGGTCACTGCACCTATGCTAACGAAGGTGCATCGGCAGAAAAGGCTTACATTTGCACGGCAGTATTAGAATTGGACCTCCGCTGATTGGCAAAGGATTGCCATCTCCGACGAGTCACGTTTTCTGCTTCATTAAACGGATGGACATTGGGGTATAAGGCGAGAAACATTGGAGAACAGACACTCTTCAACCATTGCTGGAAGAGCACAAGCTAGTGGGGGCAGCGTTATGGTCTGGGAAATGTTTTCGTGGCATTCTCTGGGTCCACTCATACTTGTGGAAGGCACTATGAACCGAATTCGTTATGAATCCATTCTTGCAGACCACGTACTCTCATACATGCTGATTGTCTTCCCTGAGGCGGATGGGATCTTCCAGCACGACAATGCGACGTGTCACACAGCTAGAAATGTCCGAGAGTGGTTGGAAGAGCACGATGAAGACTTCAAAGTACTTTCCGGGCCCCCTAATTCCCCAGACTTAAACCCAATTGAGCATCTGTGGGACCACCTCGATCGTGTTGTTCGCTCTATGGACCCTCCAGCAGCTGTCAGCATGTCTCCACATACCTGTGAACACCTTCCAGAACCTTATTGAGTCACTCCCAGCCCGTCTAGCTGCTGTCCGCGCTGCACACGGCAGTTTACTCAAGTTTCTCACGGCAGTTTACTCAAGTTTCTCTATTAGCTGGTGGTCACAATAATGTGACTAGACCGTGTATATTGTACATTAATCAACTCAGAAATTAAACTATGCTGAAAGCGTTAAGGCATTTTTTAATGGCTTAGCATGGGAATTCCCGGCAGCACAGTCCTCGCGTGGTTGGCCGCGGAAGATTTACCTGGCGACCGTAATAGAGTTACTGACAGAGAAACTTGCAGTCGTTAAAACATCAGTTTTCGATCAAATTTAACCAACATTTTTTTTTTTTTCTTAAATGACAGAAAATTAAAATTAAAAGGAAGTTTATATAAGTTATTGAAAGTTAAATTAGCGATTCTAAGAATTTCTGCTTTTCACTCAACCCAGGAAACTTTTATCTGCCATTCTGTTTATTGATTACGCTTTCCTCTTGTGTTATTGCCTTTTTTATTTCTAAAACCAGAAAAAAAGATACTAACTTTCTCTACAAAGCAGTAAGAAGGAGAATTTTTTTTTCATATAACTATACTTAATAGCATTTTTAAAAAAAAGTGGGAGAAGGAAAAGGGGGGGGATTCATACTTCGATTGTTTATCGTTTTAGAAATTTTATTTCGTTTTCTATTCAAAGATAATATTGATAAAATTGGTTGACGATGAAAAATTAAAATATGATTAAAATCTGTGGTCCCAGGAAATTGTTACCTATGCTAAAGTCCTAAGCAAGTCTTCCAATTTTCCATTCGACGAAATCGCAGCTAGTGAACTAATTAAGGGAGGAGATATTATTAAAGCATGCTTAGACTACTTCTCCGTGATGTTATGCAACAATGCAATGCAGCTAAGTTAATTTTCATTAGGTTGTGAATTTTTATCTTTAGAACTAAGGAAACCTTTTAAAATATGACGGTTTTTAGTTGTTGTTGTTTTTTTTTATTGCTTCAGAAATAAAGTTATGAGGCGGAATCTTAACGTGTTAAGATCCAAGGGGAGAAAGACAGCGAAACAGCCCGGATATCGTCAGTCGTCTGTGAGTGGCTGAGACTTTCCTGATCACGTGACTTTAGGTTTTCCCCATTCTCCGTGCCTTGACCTCTTCTTCGGGTACCGCCCACTGCCTTAGGGTTCGTTCGTCCCAACAGCGCGGCGACGGCATCGCTCCATCTCACAATGTACGACTTCCCCCGCAGCCCTCCTTTCTTACTTAGTTTTTGCTTTCCGCATGGGTGTGTCAAATATGTTCGAAATTGTTTTCATTTTGTAGACAATGTAAAATTATAGGTTTTGTTCCCATTTTACGAGAACTTTTGCGAGGGTTACGCCGTTTTTTTTTTTTCGTTCAAGTGTCAATTTGATTTGCTGCGAGCTTGCCGACATCCACGCATGACACTTCAACGCGGAGCTTTCAAATCGGCGAAACAACAAAATTGCTTTCGCGGTAGTTTTATGACTTATAATTCTCACCGCCGGTTGAAATATATTGTACTTAACCCGTTCTTAGTTGCTCATAATTCTCGCCGAACAACTTTTCTATGATCCACTATCTGATTCAGGGGATTGGGATGGGGGCAGCGACATGCCGGAACACACCCTTCTCCCGCAAAAAATTTTTCCGAGGTCCTTTTGAGAAAATATAGCTTTCAGTTACTGAAATTTTAATATATATGGCTTTCAATTGCTGAAAATTTTAAATTTCATATTATTAACTGGGTTTTATATATGGGCATTTTATTAATTCAAATTTTTTGGAACCTACAAGTATTTTTCATAAAATGAAAATTATTGCGCTGTATTCCGTGTAACACAAATATGCGCGTTGCAATTAAAATGATTGCTCAAGTTTTACGCCAAAAAAAAAAAAAAAAAAAAAAAAAACTGTCTGATCCCAGGTCTTAAACAACCCTTAGAACCCATAGGAAGCTGGGAGATTTGGTCTTAAACAACCCTTAAACAACCCAGGTCTTAAACAACCCTTAGGAAGCTGGGAGATTTGGGCTAGAGTGCCCGATAGGAAAGTCATACGGAAGCGAGGTAGAAAGGGGGAGGAAAACGCCCTTATTTATTACCGGGGGGCCAGTACCCGGGGTCCGATGGCTTAACGTGCCCATCCGACGCACGGCGGGTATTTAGTTGTTCAAACGTTCGTACCAGCCCAGGATCGAACCTGAGGTTATCTTCCATGGCAGTTACGAACGCTAACAACTAGGCCACCCGCGGCCTTAATGTGTGATAGTGTCTAATGACCTTTTCCGATTTATACGAAAATACACTAAGTAAGCAACCCAGCAAAAACAGTGTTGATGGGTCAGCACTCAAGCCAGCACTGGCAGCCAGCAGCATTATGTTGCCGCTACCCAAACGTCAATAAAATGTCCCGGCGGCCACCACATGGGCCAGTAGTTCAGGCTAGCAGCCTGAACTACCGGCCCATGTGGCAGTCCCGTCAGTTGTCATATGCCAGAACAGGGCCATCAGTTATCTGTTAACTTGGTTTGCTCTTACAGGTTTACGTAGTAAATTAAGAATAATAAATATAAGGTTTATTATCTTGCTGGTGAATAACGATGATCAGTACTACGTAACTGATGATAGACTCTTTCACCTCGGGGTTCGTAGTTAGAGTTCAGGACGCAAACACCAATGTGAAGGAAACAATATAAAAACTAAATATTGTAAGGAGCAGAGGCGACTTAAGATCTTCTGAGGCCGTATAGGCGAAAAAGATTCACGTCTCCCCCGCCTTCTTATCGCCTCATAAGTTTTCATCAATCAGATTAACAGAACATTAAGTCAAGAAAGAGTTTTTACGCTTTCTAAAATGCCGTTCTTAGAACGTTTTGTAAGAAACAGTGCCAATGTAAATAGTTTGTCTTTCCTTGCCCCTCGAACTTCTTTTTTTTTTTTTTTTTTTAGCACAGATGAGATTTTTTTCGGGGCGTGGGGGTTAACAACCGCCCTGAGTAATGAGCAGTCTATGGCTATGAGCAGTCTCCCGTCCCTACTTTCGTGCCACTGGTTCCAAGGAAGGGAGAGATCCAGTGCCATAAGACAAACACAATCCATGCCTGACGGGATTCGAACCCGGACCCCATCACGGACGAATAGTCACAAGCCAGCTCTTAGACCACTGCGCCACCGGGGTGGCACAGATGTTTTCCCTTAACTGGAATTAGCATGAAAGTAATTTATAGCACTACAAGCCAATTAAGTATTCGCCTGAAACAATGAAAAGTGTGGGAAGCGTGAATCGAATCCTTTCCTCTGTTATATGAAAATATTTAAACTTTAATTAAATTGTAACTTCAGTTATTTTGTGGGCCAACGACAGCTAGAGAAATTCACTCCCCGGTCAAAAAGGTGCTTAGCACAGATACATTTCGGGGAAAGCCTTCTTTCACGGACCGAGACCTCCCATAACAAAAGGTGAAAAGGACACCCCCTTTCTCCGCGTGGTCGGTCTCTCTCAGAGCCCGCCAGGGACAATACGAGTAAGCAATTAAGAGTACAACTTCTTGCGTCAAAGAGGAGAGATCGTAAAGGGATAGCATCCATCTCCCGCTGGAAGTATATATCATTTATTTCAACTAACCAGTATTCCCCTTTTCTTCCCCAATCTGAAGAATAAAGATAAGTGCAATCGAAATCACTTGTCATTACATTCAATTTTTTTACTAACTTATTTATTTGCTTCCCTGCTCCAATAACAAGAACCTGCAAACAACAACGATTCTTCTGATAAATTGGCATCCACCGCAATACATAAAATTTTAAATTAAACCAAGCCAACATCTCACCTACCACTAAAAGAGAGAGTAAATTATTTTAACTGTTCCTTTCAAAACAAGTACATCGATAAAAACTCGAAAATGTGGAGTATCAGCAACAGCAATAAAAATCATATGTTACTAATATGTGAAAGTTCAATTGGCAATACAAATAAAGCGATCGCTTTAAGGATTGATTTGTTTCAATCCGTGAAAACCAAAACAGAACTGGCAAAACAGTTATACTTTTTCTGGGCCCCTCAAGTTCTTGGGACCTAGGCGCGCGCCTACTGCGCCTATAGTTGGAAATCCGCTCCTGGTAAGGAGGATGCTACACTACTTCATGAAATACTTCTATACCTTATAAAAACGATTTATTCTTCTTATTTCTCCTGCGAAGGTTATCCTAATGATTGCACTATCCTGCTTGTTGCGAGCGCCATAAAATATTTGCGCTCCCTGTGGATCCTTGTTGCCGATAACTGTTACTCCTTTTCTTCCGGCCATCGGGAAAGATCCTGTCTTCCCCGCTGCTAAGAAACTTCTTTCCTCGAAACAAAGCTCTCTGGCTTCTCACGACTCACCTTTTTTGTCCCTCCGAGTTGACTCCCCTTTTTTCTCGCCACCTTGCCCCAAGCGGAAAGATGACCAACCCCTTCTAACACACACAGCGATATTTCCTCTCCCACGGATTACAATAGCCGCGTTCCGAGACAAAAGTCTTAAAGCTCTGGATTGTCGCTTCAGCTTACCTTTCGGTACCTTTGAGCCTAGAGTCGAAAGGTGCAAATTGCATTTCACAATTTTAAATGCCGCTACGAAATACAAAGCCTGGACTTTTAAGAAGCGACAACCTAGCGTCTCTAAACAAACCGTGTTTCCTGATATTTCTTGACTAGGGTGACGAAGCTAAAAGTTTATCACGCATCGTGGAAACAAAGAAACTGGAGCACGAAAGCGAAATATAAGTTGGGAATGAGATTTAATATTTTTGCCTGATAATTCTTGTATTAAATCTCTGTAACAATAATTTCCCTTGAAAAAAAAAATGAGACGATTGAAATTCGTTTCATTTTTTGTTCAAAATCTACCTCCTGCCTGAACTTAATTCAATGCTAAATCTGAGCTTAGGACAACCTCGTGAATTACATAAATTCAATTAATGTACATTACATCACTTGTACATTACGTCATCAATGTACATCCATCACTGGCAGTGGCTGCCACAAGCGGCCCTTAAGCAGACCTGCAAGCACATACCATAAATGATGGCTAGCCTAATGTGGTCCGGCAGTTTCCCGACAGTGGCAGCCAGCAATCACGTGACGTAATTGATGGCTTGCCGAATTTTTACCGCCAATTTCCCAGTAGTCTTAAAAAAAAAAAAAAAAAAAAAAAAAGACAATCACAGTTTCCTAAAGGCACCAGTTATAATCACAGCTATCCAAATTTATGTTTTCAAAGTAACGATTTTTTTATTTTTACCTTAAGGAAACTTAATTCACTTTCAACGCGTGTACCAACTTAAAGACGTTTTCCAAAGTCTTGTGCTGTCCTTGTGGTCTTGAAAGGCAATTGTTTAATTAATATATTTATTTACCCGTTCATGTCACGTTGTGTTACAGCGAATTCCTCCAATCTCGTATATTCAACCCATGGATGAGTACATTATATTAACATAGCGTTGCTTTTTTTTTTTTTTTCAAATTCATTGATCATTTTGTAGTGAAAATACCCATTTTGTACGCGTGTAATTCTTATTTTTTTCCAACATAACGATTTTTTAATGTCTTTCCGGGACTTTTGTTCGAAGCCCGGAATTTCTTATTGATGCATAATTTTCGGGGTGCTTAAACCAATTAGCCAAGAGATGGATTCGAAAACCGTGTATATAGTTAAATGTATATATAGTTAAACCGTGTATATAGTTAAATGTATATAGTTAAACCGTGTATATAGTTAAATGTATATAGTTAAACCGTGTATATAGTTAAAATGTATATAATTAAAATGTAAATAAAATAAAGTGCATGCTGCCATTAGTTGGGTAACTTATGTGTTTGTGTTTAGGGGAAGATTAATTGCGAGGTTAATGGTGGGAATATGAGGAATCACGAAGAACGTAAGTGGCTCCGAAGAGAAAAAGAGATAGAGATAAGCTGGGGGGGGAGGGGGGCTGTAGGCCAGACCTCGTGCAGGGAAATATTTCGAACGAATGCCGACACTCTGTTTAGAAGTTCGCGCTTTAGTAGAAGGCGCGAAGAATCGAGGAATGCTCACGTATGATGTAAACACAAGCTTTCCCAGGATATTAAACGGGGCAATAAAAATACTTGAGGAGGTGAGATGAGGTGTTCAGTGTAAGATTCGCAGACATTTCGTTTAAAAAGGGTTAAGCGCCCAAAATACTAAAATCGGCATAGGCACGCTAATGGAGTTCATGTCAGTAAACAGCCTTTTGCCATAAATTTCGCACGTGTGCAAATATCTGGCGCACCTAAAACAGAGGGAGAGAAAAGGCGAGCAGTCTCGATCTGAAAGCAAGGTGAAAAGGGTCCCGCCTGGGTGAGAAACCGAAGGGCTTGGTACTCGATGTCAGCTGAATTCGTTGGCGAGGTATTGGGGAGATCTGGGATATCGGTTCGAAACAGGAAAGGTTCTACAGTTTGCGCCCCAATGAAGCGAGGTCACACTTAACTAAAGAAAAGAGGGGGACTAGCTGCAAAAAATGAAAGAAAGTATTGCCTCTCTGCAGTAAAGTACAGATTGAGAAATAATCTTCTGAATACCAGCGTAGATTCGATTGCTGGATCCCCAAAACTGAACGTGCCAAGGATGGGGATGAAATGAAAGTGAAACCGGGGACGGAGTGGACAGAAGAACGAATAGTGCGCTACAGCCGGACAGGTGATCAGCAGCCAAGGCAATCAGCCTGCCAGAGAGAGAGAGAGAGAGAGAAAGAGAGAAGAGAGAGAGAGAGAGAGAGAGAGAGACCCCCCGCCCTCCCCATCAGCAGAGATGACCGTCTTGCTTAGAGTGAAGTTCGGAAATCCGCAGAATGCACGTATCTCAGTGAAATAGCCACCTACATATGTGTGTATGTTTCTTCAAGTCACCATCGTTGTGTGTGTGTTTCTTCAAGTCACCATTATTGTGTCTTTTGTTGCAGTGTTTTGTGCGCGTGTAGGTTCACTGCGAGAGCGACAGTGAATTAGTGCCATCTGAGTTCAGTGTTGTGTCACCGTGATAACCTTTCAAACTGGATTATACAATGTAAGAATCAGTAAGCACCGGGTGATCCAAAAGTCTTGCACGTTTTGAAAACGTAATAACTCGCGGAACTTTGAGAGTACAGCAACGCGGTTTGCGTAGAAATTATCAGAATCACATCGGGTTTTTTATGATATCACATAAATTTTTACTCATTTTACTTACATTTTTCATCGCCAGATGGCGCCATAGGCGAACAGGTCTGGGATAGTGGGTATAGAAGCAGCAGCTGGGAAGCAACCACAAGTAACAGCGGTCCGTGTCAGCGGTCCGTTGAGGTGCACGTTATGCGAACGTGTTGCGAACACACGTTATCCCTAGCTCGCAAGAGCGGGATGCAGTGAATCTGTGCACATTTATGCAGGATGGAGCACCACCCCACATCGCACGTTCCGTTAAACAAATGCTGCAAGAGACGTTTGGCGCAAATCGTTTGTTGAGCCGACACTTTCCAAAGCCTGGCCTCCTCGGTCACCAGACCTGACACCCTGCGACTCTGGGGTTACCTATAATCACAAGTGTACAGTTGTCGCCCCACTTCATTGGCCATGCTGAAAGATGCCATTCGACACCATGTGGCAGCTGTACCACCGGACATGCTCTTCAATGCCGTCCATGGTGTTTTCTCTCGTCTGCAGGCAGAGCTGGAACAGGACGGCCATCACATTGAACACCTGGTAAAATCAGGTGTCTATTTTTCTCGACACTCCCAACCTGTGGTTGCTGCGCCATCTGGCGATGAAGAATGTACGTAAAATGAGTAAAAATTTATATGATTTCATAAAAAACCCGATGTCATTCTGATCATTTCTACGCAAACCGCGTTACCCTACTCTGAAAACTCCGCGAGTTATTACGTTTTCAAAATGTGCAAGACTTTTGGATCACCCGGTACATTTATTAATCGCACTATTTCGCTGGTTACGGAATATTCGTTCAAACTACAGTAGGAAGTAAGCCTACATGGTCTGCTGACCAAATTAAATTTAATTCCAGTATGTAATCAGTCAGTAGTGCGTAAGCATAATCAGTGATAAGTAGTAACCGATGAGTTACAGTAGAAACCGAAGCTGCTCGATAGATAACTTTTTTTTTTTTTTTTTTTTTTTTCCATTTACAAGTGACGCCTTTACATTATCTCATCTTTCAGTGTTTTTCTAATGGTTTAAATTAAATGTGTGTGTGTTGTGCTAACCCTCAGTTTAGTGTGTTATTTTGAGTATCGCGGTGATTTGATATTTTTATTGGTCAAATTTTTGTTAATTAAGCTCTCGCCTAACTCACAGGGTTTTGACGTTGAACGAACTTCGAACTTCCGGGGTCTCACCCAATATCAGTCCCGCTACCAATCTAAAGTTTTAAAGTGAGGAATCATCTGTAGAGGATTTTAGGAAGGGAGTGTCTGACCCCAGGTCTAAAACAACCTTTAGAAATAGGAAGCTAGGAGATTTGGGCTATAGAGTTGGCGATAGGAAAGTGACACGGAAGCGAAGTAGAAATTTATTACCGGGGGGGGGGAAGTACCCGGGGCCCGACGGCTTAACGTGCCCATCCGACGCACGGTGGATATTTAGTGGATCGAGCGTTCGTACCTTCCCGGGATCGAACCTGAGGTCCTTTCCGCTGTAGTCATGAACGTTGCCCACTAGGCCACCCGCGGCTCTAAAGTTTTAAAGTAATAAATTGTGTTTCTTTTATTTGTGTATGTGCATGGGTGGACAGCCGCCCCTGGAGTGTAATATTATTATACATGGGAATGGAGTGGGTGTGTTTCATGGCTGTTTATATTTTCGATTCTTCGTGTGTCAGTGCAGGAATTTTGCTATAAAATGAGTTTCTTTAAATACATGAGAGTAATTTACTATTTCTTACAGTTCATTAATTAATTATTTATATAATTTTCCTCCGACGATAAGCTTCGCCGACGCAGCATTTCATTAGGAAACGAATTCGTCTCTCTACATATGACTTTTTTTTTTAACATCCACTAAAATAACACAATGGCGATGGCATCGTCTTCAACTAACTGGTACCACGAAGGAAGACTATGCAAGTGTTGCTTCTGCGCATGCGCTGTCCCGCTGCTTCCACCTCGTGTTGGGGTTGCTTCGGTTGCCAGCTACGGGCCACTAGTAGCGCTTTCTTGGAGTCACGTAATTCACGGCGATGCTGCAGGGCCATCAATGCCTGCCAACTGATGGCCAGCAGTTTCCCCAACACTTGTGTTTTAGCTGGGAAATAAATAAGTAACAATAAAAAATTATGGCACAAAAAATTAAAATTACTTAAATTATTTACACTTGAATACAGAATACACACCTGTAATAATGCCATAATGTTTAGCACATACGCGGCGCAAAACTGCCAGTACCTCTCATACCCTCTCTCCACGACGACTTACATATCTACTGAGTCACCGGCGCACTGAGTCACAGCTATTTTTGTTAAGCTTCCTGCAATCACAGCCTTTGGAAATTCGGTCGATTGAATAATTTCATAGTTTGTATCTTAAAAATATTACCTATGTTCCTAAATAATATAAATTTCCAAACTTCCTTTATTTTTTTATATATTACCACAGACTTTGTCTGTGATATAACCTAATCTGTAAAAAATATCAAATGTGTCCTTTTTTGTAATAAAAATATCGATTTCTTAATTTTCGGTTCGAAAAAGTAGGGGTCGTCTTATACACGAAAAAATACGGTAAGTTACGCCGACGGAATTTTATCGCTACAACTTTGCTCTCTTGACGTGCTTCACCTCTATAGTACATCACATATTGTCAGTTCTAACGATATGTTCAGCCCATTACCACTTGAGGATCTTTACTTTGATCACGTGATCAACTCTTGTCATTTTCCTCATCTAAGAGTTCTTTTTCTATACTTCTTGGTTACACCAAACATGCACCCCTCCAAGTTTCTTCGAGTTGTTCGAAGCCTCTGCATGTCTGTTTTAGTTACGGTCTACGTCTCTGCCCCGTAAAAAAGAACTGAAAGGATGCATTGATTAAACAACATTAAGATGTAATGGTGAATTGCTGCTCTTGAAAATTGATCTGTTTGTTCCAGTGCATAGAAGCAGCGGTAGAAATGGGAATTATTCGTAGCCGGAACCCACCATACAAGTAAATGAAATAAAAATTTAATATGCCCAAACCCATTCTCAGTAGATATCAAACCATATAAGGAAATGTCGTTACTAAATTTTAAAATGGAATACTCACATTTGGCTGAAGTCAGAGCTGTTTTTTTTATTCTGAATTACACTGAAGTGCCAGAAAAACTGGTACACCAGTCTAATACTTGGTAGGTCCCCCAAGGAAGCGCGAGGCTGCAGAAATACGACGGGGCATGGATTCCACTAGCTTCTGGAAATATGCTGTAGGCAATGCACACCAAACTTCCTGCAGAGCGTTCCACAATTTGGGTGTATTCCGAGGTCTCGGATTAATGTGCTCGATAGCGCGTTGCATGGCATCCCAAATGTGTTCTATCACGTTCAGATCTGGAGACCTGGGTGGGAATGGCAACACCCCAAACTCAGATGAAAGCTCCTCTAACCATAATGGAACGTCCCGACACTTGTGTAGAGGTGCATTGTCCTGTTGGAACAGGCTCAACCCCATCAGCATGAATGCAGGACATGGACGGGTGTACTTCGTCAGAAAGGATGAGCACATAGAATTGGCCGGTCACAGACGTTTGTAGACGTACCAGGGGTCCCAGGGAAGTCCAGCTAAACACACCCCATACCATTACGGACCCCACCCCCACCAGCCGATACAGTTCCCTGTTGACAGACGAGATCCATGGCTTCATTGGGTTTGCGCCACACACGAATCCTTCCATCTGCCCAATACAGTTCGAAACGCGACTCGTCAGACTAGGCTACTGGTTTCCAGTCATCAAGTGTCCAGTGGCGGTGTTGCCGAGCCCAAGCGAGGTGCATAGCTCTGTGTCGTGCACCCATCAAGGGGACTCGAGTTGGGCGTCGACTCCCAAAGCCCTTATCGTGCAGGGTACGTTGCACAGCCTGGACGCTGATGCTTGTTGAGGCTCCAGCATTGAATTCCGATGATACCTGCGAGAGTGTTGCACGCCTATCGCGTGAAATGATTCTTGACAGCCGACGATGGTCACGTTCACCCAATGTCTTTTTACGGCCACCCTTGTATCGTAGGCCGGAATTCTTGTAGTCACGGTACACCCTTGCAATGGTCGTCCGTGAAAATCCGAACTTCGTTTCTACCTCCGAAATACCGTGGCCCTTCTCACGAGCGCCGACTATGACGCCGCGTTGAAAATCGCTTAAATCGTTATTACTTGTCATTCTCATACCGAAAACAGTTCTGACAGCTGGCAAGGATGTCTATCGCTTTATATACGCACTGGCGGACTCAACCGAGTAGGTGCATAGGTGTCCTTGCTATGTATTTTGCATACATAGCAAGGTCCCCAATGCTCGTCTGTACCAGTCGTCTGTACCAGTTTTTCATCTGTACCAGTTTTTCTGGCACTTCAGTGTACGGTTCATATTGAAAAGACCATTCGAGTATACCTGTGTAATTAAAAGTGTCCGCTATTTTATAAACATTAGAGAAAAAAAGTCAGCTCGTATTTGAGGCGGAGGTATGCAATTGTCTTGGGCGACAAAATAAAGGAATTCTGCTCTATGGGAAATAGCCCTTTATTTTAAGTGAAATATCGATTATGACTTCGATTTGAAAACAAAAATTATCTCTTAAAATAATTTCCAAAGTTTCCCGATCGTCTGCCAGACCTACTCCGCGGTCCGCCAGACGATCGGCGATCACCTCCTGTCGTGAACTTCGCTCTCATCAAACACCTTATTAGAGCTTTATTAGAGCAGTAGGAAAATTTTTATTTTTGAAACGACGAGCAATTCATACAAGATGGGGTCATTAATTGAAACGTTGATGCATTGCGAAATGTTTTATTCAAATTAAATGCTCCCTTTCTTTTGGTGTCGCATCGCTCCCGGAACGTGGGGTTTCGCTCCCAGAGCTGAGTTACGCTGCGTTCCGAGTCATTTCCACCATTGTTTGTTCAAAACAAATGAGTGCAATATCTTTAAAAATTTCTGGATCTGCTACTGCCTGTTGTTATAAAATCGAAAATTTTCTTGTTCTGACTCGTTTTTTAGCACGTCTTTTACATAAAAAAAAAAAAAAAACGTGCTTATGTTATAGCCTTGTCCTGTCCGTCTGTCTGTGGACATCATATCTCTGCAACTATATTTCTCCGATTTGAAAAATTCTTTTTGCATTGGGAAGCTTCAAATGTGAGAATGATGATTCTTCCATTACAGTTTCCTTCCGATGCACAACTTCGCTGCTAGAGGGCGTAAATGCAGAAGATATCGAATCCAAAATACATTTTATTCCATATATTTGCTTCTAAACATCCGACTGAAAAAAATATTTAACCTTTCGATGTCATTTATATCGAAGGCTATTTTAGGCACAGACTCTTTTTCAAGTAATGCATAAATATTCCGCTAGGGGGCGTAATAGTGAATTGCATTTCCTTCTGTATCTCTGCTTCTAAAACTCCAATTTGAAAGATTCTTCCTGAACAGGATACAGCTCCTAATGATATATGTTTTGCATGTTATTTCTCATTTGGGGTAAAGAACTATTTGGCTACCAAGGGGCGTATGTTTTTTTTTTTTTTTTTTTTTTTTTTCTGCTTCTGATGTATTTGCAGCAAAATCTGAGTTTCTGAAAACCCGACTGGAAAAATTATTTCGTGGACACATACCACTCACCTCAGAAAACCTTTGCGGAATACTTTCTTCTTAAAACACTGTATAGTTTTTCCGCCAGAGGCGTAGATGTTTATCTTATTTTTGTCGACATCTTTGCTCCTAAGAGTCCTATTGGAGAAATTCTTTCTTTGTTGGGGAGCATTTCTGGTGCGAAATGTTTCTCATGTAATTTCAAATTTTTCTTAACGCACCAGTTTCGAACTAGAGGGCGTGAGTTCACGTTTCTATTTTCAACAATATCTGTGGGACTACAAACCCGACTGAAAAAAATATTTTTCGGTAAGATACTAAAAACTTTACTCGGATTTTTGTGTGTATTTTCTATCCAAAATAATGCACAATTTCGCCGCTAGGGGCGCCAATGTTTAAACTGTTTTTCGCAATATTTCTACTTCAACTTGTGCGATTTCAAAAGTTATTTCAACATTTGATCCCATTCATCTTGTGGAACACTTTAGGTTTGTATTTGAGGAGTTTTATAGTTCATAGTTCTGTCGCTCGGTGGTGTTTTTGTACTTCTGTTTGCAGCTGTATCTCCGCTTGCAAAAATCCGATTGAGATTTTTTTTTTTTTTACTGTCTGCCATTCGCTACAATAGAGATGTGGAGCATTATCGTCTTTAAATAATGCACAGATTTCCTCTAGGGAGCGTAAAGCTCAAAACTTTTTTCTCGCTATCTCTACTTCCGGGAGACGTATTTGAAAATTTTCTTTTCTTTAGCATAGCTTTTTCCGTGAAGAATGTTTTTCGCCTATTTTCAACTGCTCCATTATTCTTCCGCTAAAAGTTGAATAACTTTAATAAATTTCATTTGCATTGTAACGGACTCAAAAGACGCGCTCATTACAACCGAAAATTCAGTGTCATCTTTCTTACAAATTTGGAAGATGTGAATCCGTTTATTGGTGTAAATATGACATCAATGTTAAGTCAGATAATATTCGAAAACTTGAAAATTTCGTCGTCCTGAAGTGGGAATCGAAGCCGCTTGCTTCGATTCCCGGTTTCTTCGACTAGCGAATCCTGTGATGGTTATGATCAAATTAATCGGAAACTTGAAACTTGGTCGTTCTGGGGGGTGTAGTGGTTAGCATACTCGGGCGCTATCCGGGAGACGCGGGTTCGATTCCTGCTCCAGGACGACGAAATTCTCACGTTTTTGAATATTGTTTGACTTAACATCCATGTCATATTTACACCAATAAACAGATTCACATGTTCCAAATTTGTATTGCACAGTGGTGCAATCCCGTATTTCATTCATTGTCATCGTTCTTGTTCAAAATGACTACCTACCAGGGCTACAATCGATGCCTGGCGGGTTCTAACACCGCCAGGCTCCTTTTTACGCTTTCCAACCGTAGGTTGAAGAAGCGTATATGCTCTAGCTTTGTCCGTCTGTCCGCACTCACGTAAAAATGGTTCGATTTCGATGAAATTTTAGTATGTGGTAGGAGATCCACTTTGGATGAACCCTGTTGAAAATCGGCGAAATGGGGTCAAAGGTCGGGACATAGGAGCGTGATCGATTCCATTGCCATTATTCGTCATAACGCGTAAAAATGGTTCGATTTCCGATTAAATTTCAGTATGTGGTAGGGGATCACCTCGGAACGAACTCTGTTGAAAATGAGCGAAATGGAGTCAAAGTTCAGGACATAGGAGCGGGATCCATTCCATTGCCCTTATGCGTCCTAACTTACGTAAAAATGGTTCGATTTTGAAATGTTAGTGTGTGGTAGGGGACCACCTGGAGACTAACCCTATCGAAAATGGGCGAAATGGGGTCAAAGGTCAGGGCATAGGACTGGGGTCCATTATATCGTCTTTATGCGTCATAACTTCCGTAAAAATGGTTTGATTTCGATGAAATTTTAGTATGTGGTTGGAGACTGCCTTGGAACGAACCCTATTGAAAATGGGCGAAATGGGGTCAAAGATCAGGACATAGGAGCGGGATCCTTTCTATTGCACTTATGCGTCATAACTTAAGTAAAAATGCTTCTATTGTGACAAAACCTTAGTATGTTGTTCCGGAGGTAATACTGAACCGGTTCTGTTGAATGTCATCGAAATTGGATCAAAAGTCAGGGCACAGGAGCGAGATTTATTCCACAGCCATTATCCTCATAACTTGAATAATGATTTCTGGTATGTTTTAAAGCGTATCATAATCAATGCATTGCATGATTTTACTAACTTGTTACCTAATTGAATCAGATTAGTCGTTGCCCATCGAAAAATCGAAAACACAAATAATCATTAAAACAAATTATTTTAACCGATTTCTTTTCTCTTCCGTCTTCTTCTTCTCTCTCTCTCTCTCTCTCTCTTTATTATTAATATATATATATATATATATATATATATATATATATATCGGGATGTAAGGTCAAGTTATGCGTAACATCACAGCCTCTCCTTGACAAATGTCAACCCCGCCTTCTCGTGGTGCATCCTGTTCCCACTAAAGGGGCTCTGACGACCGCCCATAGCGGTATAACTATACCATCGGGATTAGAGGAAATTCTATCCCACACTCACCAACCCGCTTGACCAGCGTGGTGAGTTATGGCCAAACCCCTCCAAAATGATTCCACAACTTAAATCTTGGCCCTCAGTCTCCGGCAGCTGGAATGTACCTGGCCAAGGCAGCGGCCAGTGCGACATGAAGGCAGAGGGTGCTAAGAATCCCCGGAGGACCGGACTAGGCTGCCATCTGATGCTGACCTTGGCTACTTACAATGGACGCTCCCTATCTTCTGATTCAAGGCTTCTTGAATTGGAAGAGGAATTACAAAGGATCAAGTGGGACATCGTGGGGCTAAGTGAGGTAAGGAGAAGATCTCATCGAACTGAAAAGTGGACATCTCTTCTACTATCGTGGGACAGATACTGGCAGAACTAGTGGTGTTGGATTTATAATAAACAAGAAACTGAAGGATAAAGTTGTAGAAGTTGAAAGTTCCTCTGACAGAGCTGCACCACTTGTTATCCAACTCTCGAAAAGATACCAGGCTCAGATTATTCAAACTTATGCACCCACCACAAGTCATCCTGAAGAAGAAATTGAAGAATTTTATGAGGAAATTTGTCATCTAAATAATAAAGGTAAGCAGCACTTGAAAATAATTATGGGAGATTTCAATGCAAAAATAGGGCAACGGCAACAGAATGAAACTTCAGTAGGTAAATTCGGTCACGGCAACAGAAACCAGCGTGGAAATACTCTCGTTGAGTTTGCAGAGGCAGAAGGGTTTTTCATCTTGAACTCCTTCTTCAAGAAAAAGCCACACAGGAAATGGACATGGAGACATCCAAATGGGACGACAAATGAAATTGATTTTATTATGTGTAACAAAAAATTCGTCATAGAAGACTGCAGTGTGCTAAACAAGTTCAACACAGGTAGTGATCATAGATTGGTGAGATGTAAGATGCACCTCAATGCTAAACTTGAACGTGGCAAGCTCATAAGACAAACAAAATCTATTGACATAACCGACCTCAAAAAACACCATAATACCTTCAAGTTAGAACTGAAGAACAGGTTCTCTGCTTTAGAAGGCCTAACATCGGAAGAAGTGGACATCTCTGAAGTTAACAGAAAAGTAACCAAAGCTCTTATGGAAACAGCAACAAAATTAGCTGGGTCTAAGAACAAGTTGCATGTGAACAAATTATCAGGAAAAACCAAAATGTTGATGCAAAAAAGAAGAGAGATGAGGACAACTAAAGAAGATGTGACTTCCAAAGTGGAATATATAGAGCTATGCAAGACAGTAAGAAAAAGTATCACTGAAGACGTAAGGAAATTCAACTGTGAACTAGTGAGGAAAGCAATTGAAAACAACCAAAGCCTAAAGATAGCAAAGGGACATCTCAGTAAGGGAAGAAAACAGATTATGGCACTGAGAAAAGAAGATGGTTCTGTAACAAGAAATAGAGGCGAAATTTTGACAAGAGTGAAAGATTTCTACTCCAAATTATATGAAAGGGATGATATATGCACTCCAGACATCATGAAAGATACCAGTACCAGAGTTCCTCCAGTCCTTCCAGCAGAAGTTGCACATGCAATCAAGAACATGAAGCGAGGAAAAGCTCCAGGAGAAGATGGAATTACTGTAGACATCATACAAGAAGCAAGTGGAGAAATCAAAACAGTACTCGCCCAAATTTTCACTCGATGCCTTAATGAAGGAAAGATTCCTGAGGATTGGAACACCGCTACAATGATCCTGCTACATAAGAAAGGTGACATTGAGGATCTCGGAAACTACAGACCTATCAGCCTCCTATCAGTAGTTTATAAAATATTCACTAAAGTTCTTTCACACCGCTTGAAGGTAACACTGGACATGGCTCAACCGAGAGAACAAGCTGGATTCAGGAGTGGCTACAGCACAATAGATCATATCCACGTGCTGAGAGAACTAATTGAAAGAGCGAGGGAATATGAACTTCCATTGTGCATGGCTTTTATCGATTATGAAAAAGCCTTTGATTCGGTGAAACCATCAGCAGTTACAATGGCTCTGAAAACCTGCTGTATTGAAGATGCATACATTAATATTATTAATAACATCTATGAAAATGCAAGTGCAAAGATTAGGCTGTTTGAAAATACAACACACATAAAAATTGGAAAGGGAGTGAGACAAGGTGACACCATATCTCCGAAGCTCTTTAATGCCACATTGGAGGGTGTTTTTCAGTCACTGAGCTGGGAAAACAAGGGGATAAAGATTAATGGAGATTATCTAACCCACTTTCGTTTTGCTGATGACGTAGTCATTTTTGCAACTAGCCCATCAGAGCTGCAGAGTATGATCCAGGAACTTGCTGACAAGAGTAAAGAAGTGGGATTAAAAATGAACTTTCAGAAGACAAAAGTGATGTTCAATGCTTTTACAAAAAATGAAGATTTATCGATTGATGGAAAAAAGCTGGAGATAACAGACACGTACGTTTATCTTGGACAGCAGATATCAAGTGAGGGTCACATTGATGAAGAAATTAATCGGCGTACAAAACTTGCCTGGAGAGCTTTTGGAAGAAACAGCATAATTTTAAAGAGCAATATGCCATTATGTCTTAAAAGAAAAGTGTTTGATCAATGCATCCTTCCAGTGCTTACGTATGGTGCAGAGACGTGGACCTTAACTAAAAGAGACATACAAAGGCTGCAGACAACTCAAAGCAGCATGGAGAGGTGCATACTTGGTGTAACCAGGAGAGATAAGAAGAGGAACTCGTGGATCCGAAAATGACAAGAGTGGAAGACATCATGATCAGAGTTAAATCCCTGAAATGGCAATGGGCTGGACATACTGCCAGAAGGACAGATCATCGATGGACAGCCGAAATTTTAGATTGGATTCCAAGGGACAGGAAAAGACCCAGAAGAGGACCACATGGGAGATGGGTGGATGAAATTCGAAAGTATGCAGGGGTGACATGGAGGAGACTGGCACAAGACAGACCGTTGTGGAGGAAACTTGGGAGACCTTCGTCCAGCAGTGGATTGATAATGGTTGACAATGATGATGATGATGATATATATCATCATCATCATCATCATTGTCAACCATTATCAATCCACTGCTGGACGAAGGTCATCATCATCATCATTGTCAACCATTATCAATCCACTGCTAGACGAAGGTCTCCCCAAGTTTCCTCCACAACGGTCTGTCTTGTGCCAGTCTCCTCCATGTCACCCCTGCATACTTTCGAATTTCATCCACCCATCTCCCATGTGGTCTTCTTCTGGGTCTTTTCCTGTCCCTTGGAATCCAATCTAAAATTTCGGCTGTCCATCGATGATCTGTCCTTCTGGCAGTATGTCCAGCCCATTGCCATTTCAGGGATTTAACTCTGATCATGATGTCTTCCACTCTAGTCATTTTCGGATCCACGAGTTCCTCTTCTTATCTCTCCTGGTTACACCAAGCATGCACCTCTCCATGCTACTTTGAGTTGTCTGCAGCCTTTGTATGTCTCTTTTAGTTAAGGTCCACGTCTCTGCACCATACGTAAGCACTGGAAGGATGCATTGATCAAACACTTTTCTTTTAAGACATAATGGCATATTGCTCTTGAAAATTATGCTGTTTCTTCCAAAAGCTCTCCAGGCAAGTTTTGTACGCCGATTAATTTCTTCATCAATGTGACCCTCACTTGATATCTGCTGTCCAAGATAAACGTACGTGTCTGTTATCTCCAGCTTTTCTCCATCAATCGATAAATCTTCATTTCTTGTAAAAGCATTGAACATCACTTTTGTCTTCTGAAAGTTCATTTTAATCCCACTTCTTTACTCTTGTCAGCAAGTTCCTGGATCATACTCTGCAGCTCTGATGGGGTAGTTGCAAAATGACTACGTCATCAGCAAAACGAAGGTGGGTTAGATAATCTCCATTAATCTTTATCCCCTTGTTTTCCCAGCTCAGCGACTGAAAAACACCCTCCAATGTGGCATTAAAGAGCTTCGGAGATATGGTGTCACCTTGTCTCACTCCCTTTCCAATTTTTACGTGTGTTGTATTTTCAAACAGCCTAATCTTTGCACTTGCATTTTCATAGATGTTATTAATAATATTAATGTATGCATCTTCAATACCGCAGGTTTTCAGAGCCATTGTAACTGCTGATGGTTTCACCGAATCAAAGGCTTTTTCATAATCGATAAGCCATGCACAATGGAAGTTCATATTCCTCACTCTTTCAATTAGTTCTCTCAGCACATGGATATGATCTATTGTGCTGTAGCCACTCCTGAATCCAGCTTGTTCTCTCGGTTGAGCCATGTCCAGTGTTACCTTCAAGCGGTGTGAAAGAACTTTAGTGAAGATTTTATAAACTACTGATAGGAGGCTGATAGGTCTGTAGTTTCTGAGATCCTCAATGTCACCTTTCTTATGTAGCAGGATCATTGTAGCGGTGTTCCAATCCTCAGGAATCTTTCCTTCATTAAGGCATCGAGTAAAATTTGGGCGAGTACTGTTTCGATTTCTCCACTTGCTTCTTGTATGATGTCTACAGTAATTCCATCTTCTCCTGGAGCTTTTCCCCGCTTCATGTTCTTGATTGCATGTGCAACTTCTGCTGGAAGGACTGGAGGAACTCTGGTACTGGTATCTTTCATGATGTCTGGAGTGCATGTATCATCCCTTTCATATAATTTGGAGTAGAAATCTTCACTCTTGTCAAAATTTCGCCTCTATTTCTTGTTACAGAACCATCTTCTTTTTCAGTGCCATAATCTGTTTTCTTCTCTTACTGAGATCCTTTGCTTATCTTTAGGCTTTTGGTTGTTTTCAATTGCTCTCACTAGTTCACAGTTGAATTTTCTTACGTCTTCAGTGATACTTTTTCGTACTGTCTTGCATAGCTCTATATATTCCCTTTGAAGTCACATCTTCTTTAGTTGTCCTCATCTCTCTTCTTTGCATCAACATTTTGGTTTTTCCTGATAGTTTGTTCACATGCAACTTGTTCTTAGACCCAGCTAATTTTGTTGCTGTTTCCATAAGAGCTTTTGGTTACTTTTCTGTTAACTTCAGAGATGTCCACTTCTTCCGATGTTAGGTCTTCTAAAACAGAGAATCTGTTCTTCAGTTCCAACTTGAAGGTATTATGGTGTTTTCTAAGGTTGGTTATGTCAATAGATTTTGTTTGTCTTATGAGCTGCCACGTTCAAGTTTAGTGTTGAGGTGCATCTTACATCTCACCAATCTATGGTCACTACCTGTGTTGAACTTGTTTAGCACACTGCAGTCTTTTATGACGAATTTTTTGTTACTCATAATAAAATCAATTTCACTTGTCGTCCCATTTGGATGTCTCCATGTCCATTTCCTGTGTGGCTTTTCTGAAGAAGGAGTTCAAGATGCAAAATTTCTGCCTCTGCAAACTCAACGAGAGTATTTCCACGCTGGTTTCTGTTGCCGTGACCGAATTTACCTACTGAAGTTTCATTCTGTTGCCGTTGCCCTATTTTTGCATTGAAATCTCCCATAATTATTTTCAAGTGCTGCTTACCTTTATTATTTAGATGACAAATTTCCTCAAAATTTTCAATTTCTTCTTCAGGATGACTTGTGGTGGGTGCATAAGTTTGAATAATCTGAGCCTGGTATCTTTTCGAGTGTTGGATAACGAGTCGTGCAGCTCTGTCAGAGGAACTTTCAACTTCTACAACTTTATCCTTCAGTTTCTTGTTTATTATAAATCCAACACCACTAGTTCTGCCAGTATCTGTCCCACGATAGTAGAAGAGATGTCCACTTTTCAGTTCGATGAGATCTTCTCCTTTTCTCCTTACCTCACTTGCCCCACGATGTCCCACTTGATCCTTTGTAGTTCCTCTTCCAATTCAAGAAGCCTTGAATCAGAAGATAGGGAGCGTCCGTTGTACGTAGCCAAGGTCAGCATCAGATGGCAGCCTAGTCCGGTCCTCCGGGGATTCTTAGCACCCTCTGCCTTCATGTCGCACTGGCCGCTGCCTTGGCCAGGTACATTCCAGCTGCCGGAGACTGAGGGCCAAGATTTAAGTTGTGGAGTCATTTTGGAGGGGTTTGGCCATAACTCACCACGCTGGCCAAGCGGGTTGGTGAGTGTGGGATAGAATTTCCTCTAATCCCGATGGTATAGTTATACCGCTATTGGCGGTCGTCAGAGCCCCTTTAGTAGGAACAGGATGCACCACGAGAAGGCGGGGTTGACATTTGTCAAGGAGAGGCTGTGATGTTACGCATCACCTGAGCTTACATCCCATATATATATATATATATATATATATATATATATATATATATATATAGGGATGTAAGGTCAGGTGATGCGTAACATCACAGCCTCTCCTTGACAAATGTCAACCCCGCCTTCTCGTGGTACATCCTGTTCCCACTAAAGGGGCTCTGACGACCGCCAATAGCGGTATAACTATACCATCGGGATTAGAGGAAATTCTATCCCACACTCACCAACCCGCTTGGCCAGCGTGGTGAGTTATGGCCAAACCCCTCCAAAATGATTCCACAACTTAAATCTTGGCCCTCAGTCTCCGGCAGCTGGAATGTACCTGGCCAAGGCAGCGGCCAGTGCGACATGAAGGCAGAGGGTGCTAAGAATCCCCGGAGGACCGGACTAGGCTGCCATCTGATGCTGACCTTGGCTACGTACAACGGACGCTCCCTATCTTCTGATTCAAGGCTTCTTGAATTGGAAGAGGAACTACAAAGGATCAAGTGGGACATCGTGGGGCTAAGTGAGGTAAGGAGAAAAGGAGAAGATCTCATCGAACTGAAAAGTGGACATCTCTTCTACTATCGTGGGACAGATACTGGCAGAACTAGTGGTGTTGGATTTATAATAAACAAGAAACTGAAGGATAAAGTTGTAGAAGTTGAAAGTTCCTCTGACAGAGCTGCACGACTCGTTATCCAACTCTCGAAAAGATACCAGGCTCAGATTATTCAAACTTATGCACCCACCACAAGTCATCCTGAAGAAGAAATTGAAGAATTTTATGAGGAAATTTGTCATCTAAATAATAAAGGTAAGCAGCACTTGAAAATAATTATGGGAGATTTCAATGCAAAAATAGGGCAACGGCAACAGAATGAAACTTCAGTAGGTAAATTCGGTCACGGCAACAGAAACCAGCGTGGAAATACTCTCGTTGAGTTTGCAGAGGCAGAAGGGTTTTTCATCTTGAACTCCTTCTTCAAGAAAAAGCCACACAGGAAATGGACATGGAGACATCCAAATGGGACGAGAAGTGAAATTGATTTTATTATGTGTAACAAAAAATTCGTCATAGAAGACTGCAGTGTGCTAAACAAGTTCAACACAGGTAGTGACCATAGATTGGTGAGATGTAAGATGCACCTCAACACCAAATTTGAACGTGGCAAGCTCATAAGACAAACAAAATCTATTGACATAACCAACCTTAAAAAACACCATAATACCTTCAAGTTGGAACTGAAGAACAGGTTCTCTGCTTTAGAAGGCCTAACATCGGAAGAAGTGGACATCTCTGAAGTTAACAGAAAAGTAACCAAAGCTCTTATGGAAACAGCAACAAAATTAGCTGGGTCTAAGAACAAGTTGCATGTAAACAAATTATCAGGAAAAACGAAAATGTTGATGCAAAAAAGAAGAGAGATGAGGACAACTAAAGATGTGACTTCCAAATTGGAATATATAGAGCTATGCAAGACAGTAAGAAAAAGTATCACTGAAGACGTAAGAAAATTCAACTGTGAACTAGTGAGGAAAGCAATTGAAAACAACCAAAGCCTAAAGATAGCAAAGGGACATCTCAGTAAGGGAAGAAAACAGATTATGGCACTGAGAAAAGAAGATGGTTCTGTAACAAGAAATAGAGGAGAAATTTTGACAAGAGTGAAAGATTTCTACTCCAAATTATATGAAAGGGATTATACATGCACTCCAGACATCATGAAAGATACCAGTACCAGAGTTCCTCCAGTCCTTCCAGCAGAAGTTGCACATGCAATCAAGAACATGAAGCGGGGAAAAGCTCCAGAAGAAGATGGAATTACTGTAGACATCATACAAGAAGCAAGTGGAGAAATTGAAACAGTACTCGCCCAAATTTTCACTCGATGCCTTAATGAAGGAAAGATTCCTGAGGATTGGAACACCGCTACAATGATCCTGCTACATAAGAAAGGTGACATTGAGGATCTCGGAAACTACAGACCTATCAGCCTCCTATCAGTAGTTTATAAAATCTTCACTAAAGTTCTTTCACACCGTTTGAAGGTAACACTGGACATGGCTCAACCGAGAGAACAAGCTGGATTCAGGAGTGGCTACAGCACAATAGATCATATCCACGTACTGAGAGAACTAATTGAAAGAGCGAGGGAATATGAACTTCCATTGTGCATGGCTTTTATCGATTATGAAAAAGCCTTTGATTCGGTGAAACCATCAGCAGTTACAATGGCTCTGAAAACCTGCGGTATTGAAGATGCATACATTAATATTATTAATAACATCTATGAAAATGCAAGTGCAAAGATTAGGCTGTTTGAAAATACAACACAAGTAAAAATTGGAAAAGGAGTGAGACAAGGTGACACCATATCTCCGAAGCTCTTTAATGCCACATTGGAGGGTGTTTTTCAGTCGCTGAGCTGGGAAAACAAAGGGATATAGATTAATGGAGATTATCTAACCCACCTTCGTTTTGCTGATGACGTAGTCATTTTTGCAACTACCCCATCAGAGCTGCAGAGTATGATCCAGGAACTTGCTGACAAGAGTAAAGAAGTGGGATTAAAAGTGAACTTTCAGAAGACAAAAGTGATGTTCAATGCTTTTACAAGAAATGAAGATTTATTGATTGATGGACAAAAGCTGGAGATAACAGACACGTACGTTTATCTTGGACAGCAGATATCAAGTGAGGGTCACATTGATGAAGAAATTAATCGGCGTACAAAACTTGCCTGGAGAGCTTTTGGAAGAAACAACATAATTTTCAAGAGCAATATGCCATTATGTCTTAAAAGAAAAGTGTTTGATCAATGCATCCTTCCAGTGCTTACGTATGGTGCAGAGACGTGGACCTTAACTAAAAGAGATATACAAAGACTGCAGACAACTCAAAGAAGCATGGAGAGGTGCATGCTTGGTGTAACCAGGAGAGATAAGAAGAGGAACTCGTGGATCCGAAAAATGACAAGAGTGGAAGACATCATGATCAGAGTTAAATCCCTGAAATGGCAATGGGCTGGACATACTGCCAGAAGGACAGATCATCGATGGACAGCCGAAATTTTAGATTGGATTCCAAGGGACAGGAAAAGACCCAGAAGAAGACCACATGGGAGATGGGTGGATGAAATTCGAAAGTATGCAGGGGTGACATGGAGGAGACTGGCACAAGACAGACCGTTGTGGAGGAAACTTGGGGAGACCTTCGTCCAGCAGTGGATTGATAATGGTTGACAATGATGATGATGATGATGATGATATATATATATACTAAAGAGCAAAACTGAAGACTAAGGAAAAAATTTTAGAATTTAAAACGAAGGGTGCAAACTATGGCCTTGCAGAAACCCATTTCCAACTAGGTCTTTGTGGAAGTGAGAAAATGCAGAGTTTTTGCTGGTCCTTGATAAAGCCAAGGCTCAGTATTCTCGACACCTTCTACATTCAGTTGTTTTATTTTATTTTTTACCTTTTTTCCTTTTGATCACACAGGTAGATACATAACCTTTTCTATGTTGTACTAGGTGTGAGTCAAAATTATATATGTATTTTTTTGCTTAGGTATCTTCTTTATAGAATATATATATATATATATATATATATATATATATATATATATTCTATAGAGAAGATACCTAAGCAAAAAATACATATATAATTTTGACTCACACCTAGTACAACATAGAAAAGGTTATGTTTCTACCTGTGTGAGTAAAGGAGAAAAGATAAAAATAAAATAAAACAACTGAATGTAGAAGGTGTCGAGAATACTGAGCCTTGGCCTTATCAAGGACCAGCAAAAACTCTGCATTTTCTCACTTCCACAAAGACCTAGTTGGAAATGGGTTTCTGCAAGGCCATAGATGCAAGTAACATTCCCACCTAAAATAGTTTAAAAAATATATATATAAGTCATGTCCTCCGTAGAGTAGCATGACCTAGCACTAGTTAACAATTTCGCTTGCATCCATTCATGGCCCGACCCATAAACAGAGAGAAGAAGATTAAAGAGAACTCAAGCTGTGAGAGTGACATAATAATTAGAAATGATTTTCAGCTATAACGAAATTCCAAGTTCGTTTGAGAGAGAATTTAAACCTGAAAAACAATGCAAAAAAGAAATCCAAATTTTACATTGCAATTAAAAAAGGAAATGTTAATTTATAACGAACAGATTTTTTGAAAGAAAACTTGAGTGGGCCAAAAGAATTTCCTCTAATTTGGCCCACTCAAGTTTTCTTTCAAAAATCTGTTCGTTATAAATTAACATTTCCTTTTTTAATTGCAATGTAAAATTTGGATTTCTTTTGCATTGTTTTTCAGGTTTAAATTCTCTCTCAAACGAACTTGGAATTTCGTTATAGCTGAAAATCATTTCTAATTATTATGTCACTCTCACAGCTTGAGTTCTCTTTAATCTTCTTCTCTCTGTTTATGGGTCGGGCCATGAATGGATGCAAGCGAAATTGTTAACTAGTGCTAGGTCATGCTACTCTACGGAGGACATGACTTATATATATATATTTTAAACTATTTTAGGTGGGAATGTTACTTGCATCTATGGCCTTGCAGAAACCCATTTCCAACTAGGTCTTTGTGGAAGTGAGAAAATGCAGAGTTTTTGCTGGTCCTTGATAAGGCCAAGGCTCAGTATTCTCGACACCTTCTACATTCAGTTGTTTTATTTTATTTTTTTATCTTTTCTCCTTTTACTCACACAGGTAGAAACATAACCTTTTCTATGTTGTACTAGGTGTGAGTCAAAATTATATATGTATTTTTTTGCTTAGGTATCTTCTCTATAGAATGTGAATTCTGAATTTTCAAAACTGCTGCGTTGCGCGTTTTGATTTTCAGGTTATTTTGCACCCTTCGTTTTAAATTCTAAAATTTTTTCCTTGGTCTTCAGTTCTGCTCTTGAGTATATATATATATATATATATATATATATATATATATATATGCCAGAGAAACTGGTACACCAGCCTAATACTTCGTAGTTCCCCACTGGAGCGCAGGACTGCAGAAATACGACGGGGCATGGATTCCACTATCTTCTGAAAATATGCTGTAGGCAATGCACACCATACTTCCTGCAGAGCGTTCCACAATTTGGGTGTATTCCGAGGTCTCGGATTCCTGTGTTCGATAGCGTGCTGCATGGCATCCCAAATGTGTTCTATCACGTTCAGATCTGGGGACTTGGGTGGGATGGCAACACCCCAAACTCAGATGAATGCTCCTATAACGATAATATGGCGTCCCGACACTTGTGTGAAGGTGCATTGTCCTGTTGGAACAGGCCCAACCCAGCAGCATGAATGCAGGGCATGAACGGGTGTACCTCGTCAGAAAGGATGCGCACATAGCGTTGGCCGGTCACAGACGTTTGTAGACGTGAGAGGGGTCCCAGTGAAGTCCAGCTAAACACACCCCATACCATTACGGACCCCCCCCCCTCACCAGCCGGTACAGTTCCCTGTTGACAGACGAGATCCATGGCTTCATGGGGTTTGCGCCACATACGAATCCTTCCATCTTCCCGATACAGTTGGAAACGCGACTCGTCAGACCAGGCTACTTGTTTCCCGTCATCAATTGTCCAGTGGCGGTGTTGCCGTGTCCAAGCGAGGCGCATAGCTCTGTGCCGTGCACCCATCAAGGGGACTCGAGTTGGGCGTCGACTCCCAAAGCCCATATTGTGCAGGGTACGTTGCACAGTCCAGACGCTGATGATTGTTGAGGCTCCAGCATTGAATTCCGATGATACCTGCGAGAGTGTTGCACGCCTATCGCGTGAAACGATTCTTGACAGCCGACGATGCTCACATTCACCCAATGTCTTTTTACGGCCACCCTGGTATCGTAGGTTGGAGGTTTTGCCGGAATTCTTGTAGTCACGGTACACCCTTGCAATGGTCGTCCGTGAAAATCCGAACTTCGTTTCTACCTCCGAAATACTATGGCCCATCTCACGAGCGCCAACTATGACACCGCGTTGAAAATCGCTTAAATCGTTATTACTTGTTATTCTCATGCCAAAAACAGCTCTGACAGCTGGCAAGGATGTCTATCGCTTTATATAAGCATTGGCGGACACAACCGAGGACGCGCATAGGTGACGTTGCTATGTATTTTGCATAAGCTTGTCTATACCAGTTGTTCTGGCACTTTAGTGTATATATACACCTAGGGCACTCTAGAATTTCAAAGGTGTTTTATTTTTTCGAGCTATTTTTCAGTATCTTGTTCTATATATATATATATATATATATATATATATATAATGCAAATGTTTGCCCCCCCCCCCCCCCCCCCCAGTCCCTCGCCCTTTCACGCATACCAGAGCTCAGCCGGCGAGCCCAAAAGCCGGAAGCAGAGCCCGGTCCTGAATCGGGCTTGGGCTGTAGAATATTTACTGTGGTTCGAGCTCGGGCTCTTAGACAGAGGGAGAGCGAGAGAATATTTTTATATGCAAATGTGATTTTATATGATTTAGCAAATGAGACACATTATAGTTGGTAAAACGAATTCTTCGGCAACTGGTTCTAGTTGAGGAACGGGCATTCGAGATGGATATTTATTCCGGACTTCGTTAGAAAAAGCCATAGGCCGCGCGTTAGTGTGTTTCTATAGATATTGGATATATAGTTGATATCATGCCGACTGTAATTTACTCCCAATCTCCACGCCGTAGCTCCCTGATAATTCTGTTTAGCAAAGTACATATTGCAGCGCATTATGGCGCAATAATATTAGCATTATTTGAACAACATACAATTGCAGCGCCGCCCGAACCACTTCAGGTGGAAACGAACGGTCAAAGAAAATCGTAGTTACATCTGTAAAAATAGATGGAGGTCCCTTCCCTACTACCTATATTTGAGAAATACATTGACTAATTGCAGGAGGAGGAGAGAGTGGAAGTGTGGAAAAGGAGATGTTTTTTTATTAATGGTTGAACAGGTTAGCCAGTTTTCGGGCTCATTCGGGCCCCGGGCTTTATCTTGCTATATAAAATTCGGGCTCAGGCTGATATACCACAGTCTCGGGCTCCGAAACGCATACCTCTGTTGGAGTCGATAATGCCTGTGCTGGTCTTCGGAGCGCCAGGCTATTTCTTTTTCAGGACTCCACCACTGCTACTTACCTTTGTTCTCTTTCATTTCAACGGCCTCTTTTTCACGTCTCCAAAGAATGGATTCTCCATGCATCTTCTGCCTGAGGTTTTTCACCCATGGTTAATAAATGTCTGCGATTACAGAGCTTCTTCCTTGAACTTTAATACTGAGTCCATTTGTCGTAGGGGTAAAGGTGGCCTCATGAAGCAGCAAACGAGATCAAAAATTTCCCTCAGGTTACCATATATGAGATAACCCATCGACCAGAAGAGCTGATTTTTTTTTTTTTTTCTTTCTGTTTTAAGTCTGGATATTTCTTACACTTTACTTTTGCCTGGCAATATTTCTTCCATAGATAAATCTTCTTCAGATATGCTGCGACTTCTTTTTCGGGCTAAACGATAATTTTCCTCTCCAGCTGACGTTATATAAATCACAAGTTCGTTCAACCCTGCATTATTCTCACATCTAGGGTGGATGCTGCACCCAAATCAGCTCTTGTTGCTGTGCTCAAACGAATAGCTCGCTTCATCAGACGCCATTTCCTATTTCTTAGTCCCTTTCTCTCAGGAAGTTATGCTGTTACAGGACTTCAGTACTTCCATCTGATGATGGTCTTTAGGAAGACCGAAAGTTCTTATGGCTTTATTTTTAATCTTTTAACTTATACATTAAATAAGTTCTTCACTTCATCGGAAGCCTGCGTAGTGTTTTAATTATCGTGTTTTTAAGATTGCTACCTTAAGTTTTTGTGATTGATTGAGGAGTGTTAATTTTTTTTTTTTTTTTTTTTTTTTTTCTGTCCCGTCGTGCGTTTGTGAGACCTTTTGCTGAAGTTTGATTTACCAAATCGGTAATTTTCGCTATTCTCTACGGTAAGTTTGAAACAAGAGGAACAGTTTCTATATCGATAGTACGCTTTACTAAATGAGATCTTCGTTACTATAGCAGGGGAGGTCACGGTTTGTCTTGTTCGATTTTGGGATATGTATATCATAGTCGCTAATTACGTGCATGTTCGGTTGCTTTAGCATGCCCTGATTTCTACCAAAATTATGTTTCGGTGATTATTTGTATATTGGAATTAGAACTTATGGAATGAAATGTTTCTACCTGCCAACATCAGTCAAAGGTTATTAAAAATTAAATTAATGTTTTTCAATTCAATGGAGAAACGCAACAGTTATTAAGAAAAATGCGGAGGAAGACAAAAACAATTTTTGCCTGCTATATATTCAAATTTACTCACAGGCATGAGAACTGAACTAAAAATGGCCATTATTTCAAAATTGTTCATAAGTTCACTACTGGATAGAAAACACATTTTTATTTATTTTCTTATGTATAAGAAAACAAACAAGAATGTGTTTGTACAATAATATAAAAAATTATTGATTCACGAACGTCCTGTGATTATTGTATTTCTTTATTTTTTGTCGAGCCTGCCCTAAGATGTGTAAAACCGCCTATGATATATGTATATATTTATCTGTTGTGCTTGTATATTTCTTCTTTTTTCTTTTCCCTGCTCAAAAATCTCGCCAAGGCTCAATTGAGCTGTCTTTTCTTTACGGGAGGTAAATAACTATTTTTTTTTATATATATATAATCATAACTTTGAGGTATGTTTCGACAGAAGTGAGTGGACCGTCATGTTTACTCGAAAGGCTTCTACTTTTATTTTATTTTTTTTAGTTGATACATTTTTTTATGACAAATTTTCAGAAGGATAACAATCTACTTTTGTGGATAAACGCAGCAAGGATTATTAATCATTATTCCACGTAGGGCTGCAACATTGACAGTTCCGAGTACAAGCTGTTTCAACACTGAACGTAAGCTGTTGCAACAGCACTAATGCTGATCAGTTAGTTGTTTCACACTCTCTTTTAAAGCTGAATATTCGAAGCTAAGGTAGTGTTGGTGGCTCCAAATGATTGTTTCACAAGCGGTTGCAAAGCTGATAACTCAAGACTACTGAATAAAAACAACCCTGTACTAACAACTGCAGATGTTTTTAGATTTCCCATGGGTACTTGAAGCAATTACGAATCGCATATAATGTGAAATTCAAATCCTCTCTCTGCCGGTGGCGTAACTAGAAATCACATCCTTCTGCTCCGGATACGAATGCTTTCCCAATTAAGCTACGCCGTCGAGGGCTTATTGTTGCTACTTGCCGTCTTGACATGTGCGTCACCTTTGTTGTACATTACATGTACCCCCCGCCCCCCGAGAAAGGCGGGGACACGAAATCGCAGGTTTCGCGTCCGCCGCAAACCATGCTTGAAGTAATTCTCTGTAGAAGAAATACTCACTAATACCAGACGATATGTGGAAGAAGTATCACACATTTTTCGAAGCGAAAAAGGAATTCACGTTAATTCCAGACGATGTGTGCAAGCAACATTACACATTTTTCGAAGAACCTAACGGCTAGTACATCCATTTTTACCTTAGGGCGCCAATGTAAAACCCAAATCTTTGCTCTGCCAGTGGGGCAGCTCGAACCCACATTCTTCTGCTCAGGTGCCGAATAGTTTCCCAATTAATCTGCGCTGGCAAGGACCTATCGCGGCTACTTGCAATCTTCACATGTGCGTCACCCCTTTAGTGCGTCACAATACTTATTTTAAGATTTTGGCTCCATGGAGGGAAAATAGTAACATGGAACAGAAGGTATTACTTCTGGCTTGAAACTTGGGGAAAGCCATCAGCCTTGAGCTTAGGAGAAATGCAAATTTAATTAAAAAATTGTAAATTGACCTAGGTGAAGTACTCAGTCTGTGACTTGTACCTCTAATTTAACTTTCCTTTTGAGTTCTTGTGTTTTTATGCAAAATTGGGGTTCTCCTCGTTTAATATTTTCCAACTTAACGCCACAGATTTTTTTCCATGAATTTGAAGTTGGCAACAAAACCACAGCGGTTCAAGAGAGGAAACGAACTTTTAAAAAAAATGATATGTTTTAGGGAGGGTGGTGTAGTAGAGATTATACAGAGAACATTGTTGTGGACAGGTAATTTAAACTAGCTACATCTGTGTTATGTTATATGGAAATATTTACATTACAATTAAATAGTAACTTCGGTTATTTTGTGTGCGAACGGCAGCTAGAGAAATTCCACCTCAGTTAAAATAAGGCACTCAGCAGATCCTGAAAAGCCTTCTTTCACGGACCGTGGGACCTCCCACGAACAAAAGGACCCCACTCCGCCTTCGTCCCCCCCCCCGCTCGCCAGGAACAATCCGAGTAAGCAATTAACAGTCAACTTCCTACGTCAGGAGCATCTTCCTCGGGCGACAGAAAGCGAAGGGGAATTGTACGGGGTAGTCATAAACGAAAAGTCTTGTTGGAGATTTGAGGGGGAGAAGGACGAAGGATTTTTCTCGGACACAAGGCAGGGAGGAACGCTTTAGCACTGGATGAAATAGAAGGAAATTTTCGCGCGAATTGCATAAAGAAAGGTCACCCGAAATATCCATCACCCGCTGGAAGTATATACTATTTATTCAGACCAACTGATGTTTTCCCTTTCTCATCCAATCTGAAGAATAAAGATATGTGCGGACGAAATCATCTGTCATTACATTCAATTTGTTTAACTACTTATTTATTTGCTTCCCTGCTCCAATGACAGGAACTTGAAAACAACAATGATCTTGTGATAAGTTGGCGTCCACTTCAACACTTAAAATTAAACAAGCGAACTCCTTATACGAACCAAGGTTCTTTAACACCCACTTGATACGAACTACCGTTTTATAAGTAGATGGTATTTGGAGACTGAGTTAATACGACTTGTTAATGGTGAATATTTGAAGTGATTTATTTTTACTGAGGACTGTTGATTTGCTTAATAAAAGTGGATTTGGTTCGTAAATACTGACTTGTTATTCAACTCTAGCATAATTATTAAAGTGACATTTCTATGTCCAGAAGAATAGATGACTCGTGCTAAACTGCCATGAGAAACACTAGAAAATAACCGTCTGAGCACGATACACTATTAAAAGTCATGACAAAATGCATTAAAAATCGTTAGATTAGGACGGGTGGTCTGAGAATGGATACGTGCTGGCAGGACCCGAAAGATCTAACGATTTTTAATGTATCAATAACTAAAGTTTTTATCTCATTGTGACTTTAACTAGTGTATCATGCTTAGACCGTTGTTTTCCAGTGTTTCTCAGGACATTTCTGTTTTATCTAACACTTTCAACGACTAAGATGTAATCTAGGTTCAACGAAAAGCTAATTCAAGAAGCTCTAGGAATAAAAGTAACTAAGATTTACTGTAGTTGTGTTGCAGTAAAATTAACGTAAAGATAAGCTCTAAACGTCAGTGCGCTACAGTTAAGGTAACTTAACGTAAAAGCAACAAATCATCTAATTAACCTAAACCATCATAAGTCTTTAGAAAGTACTGCGTGCGTGTGTGTTTTGGCGAATTTGGGCAAGACATTGAAGAACGGTCGTACTTCCCGTCTCTCCAAATGGCAGTATTCTTTAATCAAAATAATCTTTCTGATCACAAATTTAAAAAAAGATAGGGAGAGAGAGAGAGAAAGGAAAAAAATGTGCAAAAAATTGGTAAAGAAAAATCTGATTAAATCTGGGAAGAGAAATGGGAAACGTTCTTTTTTTTTTTTTTTTTTTTTAATGTGAGCAACTCATAGTAACTGTTTTACCCCTTAACTCGACAAAAGGGTACACTGGCTGTCCAGTTTCGAACTAGACATAGTATTCAGTCATGAAGTAGCACGTTCTTGTGTTATGTTTTGGCGAATGTGCGCAGACATTAACAAACGGGCTCACTTCTAGTCTCTCTAAAAGGCAGTATTCTACCCAGTCTTAGATTAAATACTGTTACAAACGTTCAACAGATGGCGCATAACTGGTGTGCAACGTCACCGACCATCCAGGAGGTATGAAGCAAAGAATATATTCTTCGTATGAAGCAGCTAATGAATCATGGGCCGCGGGTGGCCTAGTGGTCAACGTTCGTGACTGCCGCGGAGAAGACCTCTGGTTCGATCCCAGACAGGTACGAACGCTCGAACCACTAAATACCTGCCGTGCGTCCGACGGGCACATTAAGCCGTCGGACCCCGGGTACTGCCCCCCCCCGGTAATAAATAAGGGCGTCATCCTCCCTCTTTCTACCTCGCATCCGTGTCATTTTCCTATGGGGCACTCTAGCCCAAATCTCCTAGCTTCCTATTTCTAAGGGTTGTTTAAGACCTGGGGTCAGACACTCCCTTCCTAAAATTCTCTACATATGATCTGATCTGATCTAATGAATCATTGTGCGTTCAGTGACGTGTTTCGTGAAGTACTTGCTATGGAGTGGAGCGATTATGAGAATCGTGTTGCTGTAATAGTGCTGCACGAAGTTGGGAAATCAGTTTCCGAGATTTTCAACGTGCTGAAGAAGCTGAAAATCAGCCGAATTTTTGTCTACCGGATCATAAAAAGGTTCCTTGAGACGGACCGTCGCTGCCCATCATAGAAAGGGTCGGCCGCGTACCGTGAGGACAGCTCGTCTGGCGAAAAAAGTGGCAGCCCGTATTTGACAAAATCCTGTCAGAAAACAATCAGTGATGGCTCGTGAGCTGAACATTTCAAGAATGTCGATGTCACGCATGCTGCGGAGTGACCTAAGGGAGAGAGCTTACTGGAGGCGTACAGGGCTCTTCCTCACCCCACAACGGGGGCAGCAGAGGGTGCTAAAAGCGAAATGTTTGCTGCAGCGTTACGCAGGCAGTCGTCAAAGACAGATCCTTTTATCTGATAAACAAATTTTCACTACTGACAAGGCTTTCAACCGCCAAAACAACAGGGTGTATGCGTCAACCTCACGAGATGCTCAGGAGAAAGCTCCAAGGACCATGAGGGGTCATCATCCTGCTTCTCTCATGGTTTGTTGGGGAGTCTCCTACGAGGGTAGCACGGAGCTCCATTTCCACGAGAAAGGAGTGAAAACACCCGCCAAAGTCTACCAGGATACCAGGACAGGGTTTTAGTGCCAGTGGTCAAAAATGTGAGTCGAACCCTCTTCCAAAACCGACAGTGGAGCTTTCAGCAGGATTCCGCACTTGCCCACAAGGCCAAGTCAACACAGGAGTGGCTTCAGGCGAATTTGCCAGACTTCATTTCTCCAGCTGATTGGCCTTCAAGCAGCCCAGACCTCCATCCATTGGACTAGAAATTGTGGGCGACACTGGAGTACATGGCCTGCAGAAAGAGATATCTCAGCATTGACAGTCTCAAACGCTCTTTGGTGCGGGCAGTAACAGCTTTCCTTGTGGAGACCCTGAGTAAAGCTATTAATGAGTGGCCACAGAGACTTGAAGGGAAAAGAATGCCATTTTGAAAAGTGATTGGTGCCATGTATTATTCACAAGTGTACTATTGGGTTGTCGGAAAAGTCATGACTTATTTTAGCCATGTTTTGCAAAGGTCATTTATTGATAGAAAGAATAAAGATCAATCAATGATATAATGAACGTTTTGTTCGATAACCTTTTGCCATCTTTCAGTGAGCTGCAGAATGCCTCGTTCATAGAAGGACCTGTCTTTCGTGGCGAAAAACTGTGCAAAATGCTGATTTACAGCTTCATCTGAATTGAACGTTATACCACGCAAGGACTGTTGAAGAGAGGGAAACAAGCGGTAGTTTGACGGTGCAAGGTCAGACGAGTATGCTGGGTGTGGCAACACATCCCACCCAAGCTCCAATAATTTTTGGCGGGTGATCAAACTTGTGTGTGGTCTCGCGTTGTCGTGATGGAACACAACGCCTTTACGATGAACGAGCTCTGGACGTTTCTGGATGATGGATTCGTTCAAACTGTCCAATTGCCGACAGTACGCATTCGAATTGATTGTTTGGTTCCGTGGTAGGAGCTCGAAAAGCACGACACCTTTAAAATCCCACCACACTGAGACCAGAACCTTTCGCTGATGAATGTCTGCTTTGGATGTCGTTTGAGGCGAAGCAGCACGTCTGGACCAATACCGTTTACGCAGCACATTGTTGTACACAATCCACTTTTCGTCACCAGTTATCAGTCGCTTCAAAAAAGGATCGTTTTCCTCAGGTTTAATTAGCATATCGCAGATATTTATACGCGCCGTCAATTGAGCTTCTTTGAGTTCATGAGGAACCCACACATCGAGCTTACTTACGTATCCCAGCTTCTTCAGGTGGTCGTGAACGCTTGAATGATGGATGTGCAATGTGTCTGCAATCTCTCGTGTCGTGTAACGTGGGTTTGACTCGATCAATGCCTTGATTTCGTCGTTATCAGCCTCAGTGGGCCTCCCGGAACGAGGAGCATCGTTGAGGTCAAAATCACCAGCACGGAATTTTGCGAACCACCGCTGGCACTGATGTTCTTGTAGAGCATTATCACCGTACAGTTTACGCAACTTTTCACAAGCTTGACGCGCGTTCTTCCTTTTACGGGGGTAAAACAGTAAAATATGGCGAAAATGCACAGTTTGGTCTTCCATCTTCAACTTGATGTCAAATCTCCGCAAATCAACCAAATCACTCACTATTCCTTTTAGACTGCAGCTATAACTGGCACCTGTCGAATACCATAGCGATAACATAGCTGCACATGACTCTAGTACTTCTAAAACCGCCCAACCGCCATCGGGTGCCGAAATACGTCATGACTTTTCCGACAACCCGATACTTACGTCGTATCACAGGTATATTAAAATATCTTTAAATTTCTGTTGTTATTTCATTGAATACTTTGTAACAGTATTTATGGTAAGAATAGGTAGTATCCTTCATTCAAAGTAATCTTCCTGATTACAAGAGATGGGGAGTGGTGAAATCTATAAAAATTTGCCAAACAAAAAATCTAATTAAATCTGGGAAGAAAAACTGCAAGAATTTATTTTCTTTCTTTCTTCTTTTCTTTGAGATTCTCACAATAATTATTTGACCCCTCAAACTGGTCACTCACTATCCAATTTCCAACTGACGAGCTATCTGGTAATGTGATATAACTTCTCGAACCGTGAAAACACATTTGCATAACACACAACACAATCTACGATTACTCCTTATATTAAAGAGAGTTCAAGAGGTGGGAGATCCACCAAGTAATAATTACCACATTTTATTTATTTATTTATTTATTTTGAGCACAAGGATTGTGTTCATGAGGAATGTGTGCATATGGAATTATTTACTGTATATACACTGCCGGAAAGTGAAAAAAGAACACCAAGAAGGAATTGGCGGACGATCATGAAATTTACATATGTTAATTGGGTCGAGTTTACGTAGGTGTGATGTTAATTTCGAGACCAACCGGTGAGCACTTACACCACAGCACGGCATAATATGCAAATTATCGTCGGTGGTATTTAAGAAGTACGGCGAAGTGAATGTAATCAGTCGTCGGCGTACGGACACGTGCGAAGACCCTGAAGAAGCTGCAATGCCTGGACATGGAAGACGTGTACGATTTCATCAGTTATCGGACTTTGAGCGAGGCCGTCTAGTCAGACTCCGCGAGGCAGGGTGGTTGTATCGTCGTATTGCGGAGCGAATTGGACGGGAAGTATCGATGGTGGTGCGATGGTGGCATAGATGGTGCGAGGAACATTCCCACACGAGAAGACGTAGAACCGGGAGTCACAGACGGACGAATGAGCGGACCAATCAACGCATAAGAAGAGCAGCGTTGTCAAGCAGAACATCCACTGCGACGCAAATCTGAGCTGCCGTTGCACCTGAGGTGACTGTGCGAACAATCCGCAACCGTCTACTGGATGCAGGACTACGTGCACATGTGCCTCTGGCATGTGTACCTCTGACTCCAGCCCACCGTCAGGAACGGCTGCAGTGGTGTCGCCAACGTCTGCACTGGAGAACGCAATGGCGATCTGTCGTGTTCAGCGATGAAAGCAGATTCTGCTTGGGAGCCTCCGATGGCCGTATGCGTGTTCGAAGACGCACAGGGGAGCGTCTCCACCCTTCTTGCATCCGCCAGCGACACACAGGGCCTACACCTGGTTTCCTGGTGTGGGGAGCGATCAGCTATCACTCCCGTACACAACTAGTGTTTGTACCGCGTACGTTAAACAGCACCTCCTACATCAACAACATCATTCAGCCCGTTGTTGTGCCATTTGTAAGGTCGGTTCATCGTGGTATTTTCCAGCAAGATAACGCACGCCCACACACGGCACGTGCAACGCAGCATGCACTTCAGGGTGTGAGACAACTTCCATGGCCTGTACGTTCACCGGATTTGTCCCCCATTGAGCTCGTGTGGGATTTTATGGGACAATGACTTCTCCGGTCTCTACGGCCAGCCACGACCATCCCCGATTTACGCGTCCAGGTTGAGGATGCTTGGAACTCAATACCCCAAACTTACATCCAACATCTGTACGACATACTCCATACCAGAATTGCACAGTGTGACGCAGTTTATGGCAGTTCAACCTCGTACTAACCATGTTACATGGAAATGTTATTTTTCAGTTTACCTGCAAATACAGCTGTATTTTGCCATAATGTTTTGATCACGTTATCCTCTGTATTCCGTTGTTATGCTGTATAAATTTCGTTAGTATCAGACGTCTCCTTCTTGGTGTTCTTTTTTCACTTTCCGCCAGTGTATTATTAGACTTCGGTTTTGTAAGAAATGATTCTGTGAAAATAAATTTTTTTAAGTTGAACACGTAGATATTTTTTATACAGCAAGATCATAATAGATAATTTGTGAAAATAGGATCATTAAGACCAGTAAAACCGATAATCCGTTAATTCTTTCAATTTTTCAAATGCTACATGAGAATATCTTACTGGTTTTCGCATTTAAGCGTATTTGAGTTTCTGTGGTGATTTTGTTACTCTCTGAGTGCGTTAATTTTATGAGCTTGTGTGTGTGTACGTTTAGCGGAAGTATCATGAGAATTTCGTATCGGCAGTAGCAATAACAACCTTTTCGCTAAATCACAATTGTTAATAGGTTCATTATAAACAAAATTGACGTTCTTGAAGCATGTTTAACCTTTCGTATATTGCGTGCATGTGTCTAACCTTCATCGGATGCCCAGTTTACTTTAGGATAGACAATTGCGGCGCTGCTTTTGAAGGTTAAACTTTTCTTTCTTTCCTTATATTTTTATTTTCCTTTTGAGCAAAGAATTGGTCACGAAAGGCAAAATCACTAGAGTACAATACTATGCTTACGCCATTCTTTTATCTCAAAGAGGTAGGGGAAATTATTAATCTTTTTAAGAGTTTCATTTCCTAAAAGCACGTTGACTGCATTTAATAAACAAAACAAGACCTGTATAATTGGCAGATCTTCTATAAAATCGATTAATTGCATTTGATTACGGTTAGAAAACAGTGTGACGTTTTTAGGGGATTTTCTGAACAAGTTCATACATTTTTTGAAAAGTTCTGGGGATCATGAAAAAATGCATGCCTTTGTGAAATACTTTCCGGAGATTGATATAACAAAGACATCGATCTTTCCACGTGTCTTTGTTTATTCACTGACCACGTATTTAGAGGATTTTCACGATTGATATAACATTCCAGAATATCTGTAATTAGTACAATGCGTTTGCGCAAATATTTCTGATAGTGTGTAACTTTTGAGTTTGAAAAGCGAATCGACATCTTTCTAGGAACTGAGTAAGGTTACTGAGGACGGTGTAATATTTTGGGTTTTGCCCTACCCCCTACCATTATATTCATCCTAAGGGGAGATGGGATAGCTTTGCGTGAACATTCTGCAAATGTCTCCCTCTAAAGCAGTGGTTGTCAACCTGGTCCCTACAGCCCACTAGTGGGCGATTCAAGCTTTCATGGTTGGGGTTGTCCGTTGTTACACGTTGTGGGCGATGGGGAATTTTGTCCGTTGTTACACGTTGTGGGCGATGGGGAATTTTGTCCGTTGTTACACGTTGTGGGCGGTGGGGGATTTTGTGCGCTGTTACATGTTGTGGGTTTTCTCCGTTGTTACACGTTGTGGGCGGTGGGGATTTTGCCCGTTGTTACACGTTGTGGGTTTTGTCCGTTGTTACACGTTGTGGGTTTTGTCCGTTGTTACACTTTGTGGGTTTTTTTCGTTGTTACACGCTGTGGGCGATTGGGGATTTTGTCCATTGTTACACGTTGCGGGTTTTGTCCGTTGTTACACGTTGGGGGTTTTGTCCGTTGTTACACGTTGGGGGTTTTGTCCGTTGTTACACGTTGTGGGTTTTGTCCGTTGTTACACGTTGTGGGTTTTGTCCGTTGTTACACGTTGTGGGTTTTGTCCGTTGTTACACGTTGTGGGCGGTGGGGGATTTTGTCCGTTGTTACATGTTGTGGGTTTTCTCCGTTGTTACACGTTGTGGGCGGTGGGAGATTTTGTCCGTTGTTGCACGTTGTGGGTTTTGTCCGTTGTTACACGTTGTAGGTTTTGTCCGTTGTTACACTTTGTGGGTTTTGTACGTTGTTACACGTTGTGGGCGATTGGGGGTTTTGTCCATTGTTACACGTTGCGGGTTTTGTCCGTTGTTACACGTTGTGGGTTTTGTCCGTTGTTACACGTTGTGGGTTTTGTCCGTTGTTGTGTTTCGTTTTATAGCATTATATGATAGTGCCATGTGGTTTTTTGAAAGTAATGATGAGACTGGTCTCTGTCAACAATTAAAAACAGTAAAGAATGATGCCTTTTACTTGGTAGACATTTTCAAGAGATTTAATGAAATTAATTTGCAGCTTCAAGGAGCGAATATAACTTTTATCAGTTGCAAAAATATTGTGTCATTATTTATCGAAAAACTTTATCATCTCTGTCATAATCTTCTGAAGAGAGAATTTCGTTAGTTTCCCGAATTGTCATCTATAAAAGATGGTGTAACTCCAGAGGAGATTGAAAGGTTCAGTAGCCATCTCAACGAACTTAAATTGGATATGGAAAAATGATTTAAAGATATTTTGAACTTGAAGATGTATGACTGGATGATAAGTCCTTCTACTGCAAATTTTTCTGAGGTTGATATAACTTGCCTAGAAGAACTATTAGAACTTAAATATGATGAAGAGAGCAAATATAATTTCGATAGTGGTGAATACCAAAAACTCTGCCAAAATAAAAAAATGCCTGCGTTGTGTCCAAACGTGTGGAAAATGATATTTAATTTATTGACACCTTTCCCTACCTCATATCCTGTAGAATCAGGCTTTAGTGCTATTAATCATATTATCACCAAACAGCGAAGCCGTCCGAATATCACCGAAAGAGGAGACCTTCGTTTGTTCTTTACGAAAATCGAACAAGATATCAAATATTTAGTCTCGCAGCATCAGCCTCAAGGATCTCATTAATCATTAATTAAGGGTAATTTCAATAAACTTTATTGTTTTCACATTTAACTTTCTTTTTCTTCAATTTAAGCTGCTCCCGCACTAGTAGGCGCTGTATCGATGGAAATGCAGAAATTCATTAAATTTAAATTATCTATGTTATAAACGTACATAATGTATAAATGAAAAGATTAATTTAAGTACATATTTTTTACAAACCCTTTTCTCTCAAAATTACTTCGCACTTGCGCTAAATTGAGTTACTGCGGCACCCGTGGACGGTGAGGAAATTTTACCATCAACAAAGATACAAATGTGGGCGGTAGGTATTAAAAGGTTGACGACCCCCTGCTCTAAAGCATAAAGCGATCTTCCGTTATCTAAGCCTGAAAACTTTCATCTGGCTCCAAAGAGCAAAGTTAACACCCTACTAGTTCCCTCCACCAGCTGTTTGTATTCGTTTCAGTCCTTAAGCATAGCCAAACAGATAAACATATGTTTGTCTGTGGTTTCTCAAGTCGAAGAGGAAGGGGTTTACCGGAATTCCGAAGCAAAATCTTGTATACAGCAGTTTTCGGACTAAATGATAGTTTCCACTTCTATTTAAAAAATTTCTTTCGTTATTTTTATGGGTTTTACAAATTATTAGTTTTTTACTACCAGTAAAATTTGCCGCCCCTAAAATTTGCCGCTCTAGGCCCGGGCGTAGTCAGCCTATTGGGAAAACCGTCTCTCATTCCAAAAACATCGAAGGCTAGGGAGTGTAATTCATCCGCAAAGGAGGATTACCGGTTCTGGGTAGAAAAAAGAGACAACCAGAACCGGAAGATGAATCCAACATCCATTTTTAGTGGCACTGAAACGTAAAAACCCAACTTGAGAAGTTTGCGTCGAAACTGTTCTGCAGTCGGACAATCTTTGCAGTCTAAGTGAATGCTGGAAGAAAAGAAGAAAAAAAAAAAAAAAAAAAAAAGACTTCAGCCCTGAAGGGTTACAGGTTTTTTTTTTCTTTTTTTGAAAATATCTTGCTGTGACATCGCCTCTTCCCTTCTTTTTATCCTTGTAGCTAACAAAACGATTTCATGGTAACGTCGGCACTTTTATTTTAATTTTTAATTTTTGTAGCATGCTCTGCGAATGAAAAAACTCGTAAATAATGCATTACATGGATTATAAATGTACCTACGTAGGGAAGAAAAAGTTCAGCGTTATCAGTTGTTATGATTTATTCATGAATTCCCCTTAAAACACTTCACAGTTTCTGCAATGAATGCAGCTGCAGGCACAATTCTGCAAAGTGCGGCAAGCAGAGAACACGATATATAGGTAAGTTGCAAGTAGACTGACGCATTAAGTTAACACCATGTGTCTTATTTATGGAAAATGCAATGAGCAACAACAACGTAAAAAAGCACTTGATTTTATCTTAATATTATCCTGAAGTCAAAACATATATCTAGTTCCCTTCAGGGGGATACAAAACCAACATACAAACACAAATAATATATGTATTCTATATTAAATTAACAGAAACGTTACCCATGAATTGTTCCCCGCAGGAACTATACTCAGAGGATTGCAAGCTTTCGCTATAGCGGAACAATCCATGAGCGTCACAATTGATGTTTGAGGGAAAGAAATGTAAGAATGCACATTTTTTTTTTTTTTTTTTTGATTAGAGGTTTAACGACCACAGTGAGTTACTCAATGGGCTATAAGCAGTCGCCTGTCACTAATTTAAGGTGATTGGTTCCAGTAAAGGGAGAGAGCCAGTGCCGTAAGACAAACACAACATCCATGCCTCACTGGGATTCAAACACGGACCCCTTTGGACGAATAATAATCAGATGCCATTGCTTAGACCACTGCGCTACCGGGGCGGTAAGAATGCAATTGCATCAAATGTCTCACTGAAGATAAAATTGTGTGGTGAAATACTCGTGCTAGATTTCACATCTGGGCCTTGCGTTACCTACATGACGTTCCTAGTGCTTCTCCCTATATGAGGCCCACCTTACCCACCAGAGTTGGAAACGGGTCAAAAATTTCGGACCCGGAAGTCCCATAACTGGACCGACCCGATCCGGACCTGTTACTGACCCAGACAAATCTGCTTTGAACTATAAATTCGAAACTCAATTTGTATATATCATCATCATCATCATCATCATCATTGTCAACCATTATCAATCCACTGCTGGACGAAGGTCTCCCCAAGTTTCCTCCACAACGGTCTGTCTTGTGCCAGTCTCCTCCATGTCACTCCCGCATACTTTCAAATTTCATCCACCCATCTTGCATGTGGTCGTCTTCTGGGTCTTTTCCTGTCCCTTGGAATCCAATCTAAAATTTCGGCTGTCCATCGATGGTCTGTTCTTCTGGCAGTATGTCCAGCCCATTGCCATTTCAGGGATTTAACTCTGATCATGATGTCTTCCAATCTTGTCATTTTTCGGATCCACGTGTTCCTCTTCTTATCTCTCCTGGTTACACCAAGCATGCACCTCTCCATGCTGCTTTGAGTTGTCTGCAGCCTTTGTATGTCTCTTTTAGCTAAGGTCCACGTCTCTGCACCATACGTAAGCACTGGAAGGATGCATTGATCAAACACTTTTCTTTTAAGACATAATGGCATATTGCTCTTGAAAATTATGCTGTTTCTTCCAAAAGCTCTCCTGGCAAGTTTTGTACGCCGATCTATTTCTTAATCAATGTGACCTTCACTTGATATCTGCTGTCCAAGATAAATGTACGTGTCTGTTATCTCCAGCTTTTCTCCATCAATCGATAAATCTTCATTTCTTGTAAAAGCATTGAACATCACTTTTGTCTTCTGAAAGTTCATTTTTAATCCCACTTCTTTACTCTTGTCAGCAAGTTCCTGGATCATACTCTGTAGCTCTGATGGAGTAGTTGCAAAAATGACTATGTCATCAGCAAAACGAATGTGGGTTAGATAATCTCCATTAATCTTTATCCCTTTGTTTTCCCAGTTCAGTGATTGAAAGACATTTTCCAATGTGGCATTAAAGAGCTTCGGAGATATGGTGTCACCTTGTCTCACTCCTTTTCCAATTTTTATGTGTGTTGTATTTTTAAACAGCCGAATCTTTGCACTTGCATTTTCATAGATGTTATTAATAATATTAATGTATGCATCTTCAATACCGCAGGATTTCAGAGCCATTGCAACTGCTGATGGTTTCACCGAATCAAAGGCTTTTTCATAATCGATAAAAGCCATGCACAATGGAAGTTCATATTCCCTCGCTCTTTCAATTAGTTCTCTCATTACGTGGATATGATCTATTGTGCTGTAGCCACTCCTGAATCCAGCTTGTTCTCTCGGTTGAGCCATGTCCAGTGTCACCTTCAAGCGGTGTGAAAGAACTTTAGTGAAGATTTTATAAACCACTGATAGGAGGCTGATAGGTCTGTAGTTCCTGAGATCCTCAATGTCACCTTTTTTATGTAGCAAGATCATTGTAGCGTTGTTCCAATCCTCAGAAATTTTCCCTTCATTAAGGCATCGAGTGAAAATTTGGGCGAGTACTGTTTCGATTTCTCCACTTGCTTCTTGTATGATGTCTACAGTAATTCCATCTTCTCCTGGAGCTTTTCCCCGCTCCATGTTCTTGATTGCATGTGCAACTTCTTTGCTGAAAGGACTGGAAAAACTCTGGTACTGGTACCTTTCATGATGTCTGGAGTACACGTATCATCCCTTTCATATAATTTGGAGTAGAAATCTTTCACTCTTGTCAAAATTTCGCCTCTATTTCTTGTTACAGAACCATCTTCTTTTCTCAGTGCCATAATCTGTTTTTTCCCTTACTGAGATGTCCCTTTGCTATCTTTAGGCTTTGGTTGTTTTCAATTGCTTTCCTTACTAGTTCACAGTTGAATTTCCTTACGTCTTCAGTGATACTTTTTCGTACTGTCTTGCATAGCTCTATATATTCCACTTTGGAAGTCACATCTTCTTTAGTTGTCCTCATCACTCTTCTTTTTTGCATCAACATTTTGGTTTTTCCTGATAATTTGTTCACATGCAATTTGTTCTTAGACCCAGCTAATTTTGTTGCTGTTTCCATAAGAGCTTTGGTTACTTTTCTGTTAACTTCAGAAATATCCACTTCTTCCGATGTTAGGCCTTCTAAAGCAGAGAATCTGTTCTTCAGTTCCAATTTGAAGGTATTATGGCGTTTTTTAAGGTTGGTTATGTCAATACATTTTGTTTGTCTTATGAGCTTGCTACGTTCGAGTTTAGTGTTGAGGTGCATCTTACATCTCACCAATCTATGGTCACTGCCTGTGTTGAACTTGTTTAGCACACTGCAGTCTTCTATGACAATTTTTTGTTACACATAATAAAATCAATTTCACTTGTCGTCCCATTTGGATGTCTCCATGTCCATTTCCTGTGTGGCTTTTTCTTGAAAATGGAGTTCAAGATGAAAAACCCTTCTGCCTCTGCAAAATCTACGAGAGTATTTCCACGCTGGTTTCTGTTGCCGTGACCGAATTTACCTACTGAAGTTTCATTCTGTTGCCGTTGCCCTATTTTTGCATTGAAATCTCCCATAATTATCTTCAAGTGCTGCTTACCTTCATTATTTAGATGACGAATTTCCTCATAATATTCTTCAATTTCTTCTTCAGGATGACTTGTGGTGGGTGCATAAGTTTGAATAATTTGAGCCTGGTATCTTCTCGAGAGTTGGATAACGAGTCGTGCAGCTCTGTCAGAGGAACTTTCAACTTCTACACCTTTATTCTTCAGTTTCTTGTTTATTATAAATCCAACACCACTAGTTCTGCCAGTATCTGTCCCACGATAGTAGAAGAGATGTCCACTTTTCAGTTCAATGAGATCTTCTCCTTTTCTCCTTACCTCACTTAGCCCGACGATGTCCCACTTGATCCTTTGTAGTTCCTCTTCCAATTCAAGAAGCCTTGAATCAGAAGATAGGGAGCGTCCGTTATACGTAGCCAAGGTCAGCATCAGATGGCAGCCTAGTCCGGTCCTCCGGGATTCTTGGCACCCTCTGCCTTCATGTCGCACTGGCCGCTGCCTTGGCCAGGTACATTCCAGCTGCCGGAGACTGAGTGCCAAGATTTAAGTTGTGGAGTCATTTTGGAGGGGTTTGGCCATAACTCACCACGCTGGCCAAGCGGGTTGGTGAGTGTGGGATAGCATTTCCTCTGATCCCGATGGTATAGTTATACCGCTATTGCCGGTCGTCAGAGCCCCTTTTAGTTGGAACAGGATGTACCACGAGAAGGCGGGGTTGACATTTGTCAAGGAGGTGCTGTGATGCTACGCATCACCTGACCTTACATCCCATATATATATATCATCATCATCATCATTGTCAACCATTATCAATCCACTGCTGGACGAAGGTCTCCCCAAGTTTCCTCCACAACGGTCTGTCTTGTGCCAGTCTCCTCCATGTCACCCCTGCATACTTTCGAATTTCATCCACCCATCTCCCATGTGGTCTTCTTCTGGGTTTTTTCCTGTCCCTTGGAATCCAATCTAAAATTTCGGCTGTCCATCGATGCTCTGTCCTTCTGGCAGTATGTCCAGCCCATTGCCATTTCAGGGATTTAACTCTGATCTTGATGTCTTCCAATCTTGTCATTTTTCGGATCCACGAGTTCCTCTTCTTATCTCTCCTGGTTACACCAAGTATGCACTTCTCCATGCTTCTTTGAGTTGTCTGCAGCCTTTGTATGCCTCTTTTAGTTAAGGTCCACGTCTCTGCACCATACGTAAGCACTGGAAGGATGCATTGATCAAACACTTTTCTTTTAAGACATAATGGCATATTGCTCTTGAAAATTATGCTGTTTCTTCCAAAAGCTCTCCAGGCAAGTTTTGTACGCCGATTAATTTCTTCATCAATGTGACCCTACTTGATATCTGCTGTCCAAGATAAACGTACGTATCTGTTATCTCCAGCTTTTCTCCATCAATCGATAAATCTTCATTTCTTGTAAAAGCATTGAACATCACTTTTGTCTTCTGAAAGTTCATTTTTAATCCCACTTCTTTACTCTTGTCAGCAAGTTCTGGATCATACTCTGTAGCTCTGATGGGGTAGTTGCAAAAATGACTATGTCATCAGCAAAACGAAGGTGGGTTAGATAATCTCCATTAATCTTTATCCCCTTGTTTTCCCAGCTCAGTGACTGAAAAAAACCCTCTAATGTGGCATTAAAGAGCTTCGGAGATATGGTGTCACCTTGTCTCACTCCCTTTCCAATTTTTATGTGTGTTGTATTTTCAAACAGCCTAATCTTTGCACTTGCATTTTCATAGATGTTATTAATAATATTAATGTATGCATCTTCAATATCGCAGGTTTTCAGAGCCATTGTAACTGCTGATGGTTTCACCGATCAAAGGCTTTTTCATAATCGATAAAAGCCATGCACAATGGAAGTTCATATTCCCTCGCTCTTTCAATTAGTTCTCTCAGCACATGGATATGATCTATTGTGCTGTAGCCACTCCTGAATCCAGCTTGTTCTCTCGGTTGAGCCATGTCCAGTGTTACCTTCAAGCGGTGTGAAAGAACTTTAGTGAAGATTTTATAAACTACTGATAGGAGGCTGATAGGTCTGGTAGTTTCCGAGATAATCAATGTCACCTTTCTTATGTAGCAGGATCATTGTAGCGGTGTTCCAATCCTCAGGAATCTTCCTTCATTAAGGCATCGAGTGAAAATTTGGGCGAGTACTGTTTCGATTTCTCCACTTGCTTCTTGTATGATGTCTACAGTAATTCCATCGCTTCCTGGAGCTTTTCCCCGCTTCATGTTCTTGATTGCATGTGCAACTTCTGCTGGAAGGACTGGAGGAACTCTGGTACTGGTATCTTTCATGATGTCTGGAGTGCATGTATCATCCCTTTCATATAATTTGGAGTAGAAATCTTTCACTCTTGTCAAAATTTCTGCCTCTATTTCTTGTTACAGAACCATCTTCTTTTATCAGGGCCATAATCTGTTTTCTTCCCTTACTGAGATGTCCTTTGCTATCTTTAGGCTTTGGTTGTTTTCAATTGCTTTCCTCACTAGTTCACAGTTGAATTTTCTTACGTCTTCAGTGATACTTTTTCGTACTGTCTTGCATAGCTCTATATATTCCACTTTGGAAGTCACATCTTCTTTAGTTGTCCTCATCTCTCTTCTTTTTTGCATCAACATTTTCGTTTTTCCTGATAAGTTATTTACATGCAACTTGTTCTTAGACCCAGCTAATTTTGTTGCTGTTTCCATAAGAGCTTTGGTTATTTTTCTGTTAACTTCAGAAATATCCACTTCTTCCGATGTTAGGCCTTCTAAAGCAGAGAACCTGTTCTTCAGTTTCAACTTGAAGGTATTATGGTGTTTTTTAAGGTTGGTTATGTTAATAGATTTTGTTTGTTTTATGAGCTTGCCACGTTCAAGTTTAGTGTTGAGGTGCATCTTACATCTCACCAATCTATGGTCACTACCTGTGTTGAACTTGTTTAGCACACTGCAGTCTTCTATGACGAATTTTTTGTTACACATAATAAAATCAATTTCACTTGTCGTCCCATTTGGATGTCTCCATCTCCATTTCCTGTGTGGCTTTTTCTTGAAGAAGGAGTTCAAGATGAAAAACCCTTCTGCCTCTGCAAACTCAACGAGAGTATTTCCACGCTGGTTTCTGTTGCCGTGACCGAATTTACCTACTGAAGTTTCATTCTGTTGCCGTTGCCCTATTTTTGCATTGAAATCTCCCATAATTATTTTCAAGTGCTGCTTACCTTTATTATTTAGATGACAAATTTCCTCATAAAATTCTTCAATTTCTTCTTCAGGATGACTTGTGGTGGGTGCATAAGTTTGAATAATATGCGCCTGGTATCTTCTCGATAGTTGGATAACGAGTCGTGCAGCTCTGTCAGAGGAACTTTCAACTTCTACCACTTTATCCTTCAGTTTCTTGTTTATTATAAATCCAACACCACTAGTTCTGCCAGTATCTGTCCCACAATAGTAGAAGAGATGTCCACTTTTTCAGTTCGATGAGATCTTCTCCTTTTCTCCTTACCTCACTTAGCCCGACGATGTCCCACTTGATCCTTTGTAGTTCCTCTTCCAATTCAAGAAGCCTTGAATCAGAATATAGGTAGCGTCCATTGTACGTTGCCAAGGTCAGCATCAGATGGCAGCCTAGTCCGGTCCTCCGGGGATTCTTAGCACCCTCTGCCTTCATGTCGCACTGGCCGCTGCCTTGGCCAATTACATTCCAGCTGCCGGAGACTGAGGGGCCAAGATTTAAGTTGTGGAGTCATTTTGGAGGGGTTTGGCCATAACTCACCACGCTGGCCAAGCGGGTTGGTGAGTGTGGGATAGAATTTCCTCTAATCCCGATGGTATAGTTATACCGCTATTGGCGGTCTTCAGATCCCCTTTAGTGGGAACAGGATGCACCACGAGAAGGCGGGGTTGACATTTGTCAAGGAGAGGCTGTGATGTTACGCATCACCTGACCTTACATCCCATATATATATATATATATATATATATATATATATATATATATTGTACATTCATCCCAATATATATATATATATATATATATATATATATATATATACTAAAGAGCAAAACTGAAGACTAAGTAAAAAATTTTAGAATTTAAAACGAAGGGGTGCAAAATAACCTGAAAAATCAAAACGCGCAACGCAGCAGTTTTGAAAATTCAGAATTCACATTCTATAAAGAAGATACCTAAGCAAAAATACATATATAATTTTGACTCACACCTAGTACAACATGGAAAAGGTTATGTATCTACCTGTGTGATCAAAAGGAAAAAAGATAAAAAAATAAAATAAAACAACTGAATGTAGAAGGTGTCGAGAATACTGAGCCTTGGCTTTATCAAGGACCAGCAAAACTCTGCATTTTCTCACTTCCACAAAGACCTAGTTGGAAATGGGTTTCTGCAAGGCCATAGATGCAAGTAACATTCCCACCTAAAATAGTTTAAAAAATATATATATAAGTCATGTCCTCCTTAGAGTTGCATGACCTAGCACTAGTTAACAATTTCGCTTGCATCCAATAACCTTCCTGGCCCGACCCATACTCTTCATCTGTTACTATTAAACAGAGAAAGAAGATTAAAGAGAACTCAAGCTGTGAGAGTGACATAATAATTAGAAATGATTTTCAGCCATAACGAAATTCCAAGTTCGTTTAAGAGAGAATTTAAACCTGAAAAACAATGCAAAAGAAATCCAAATTTTACATTTGCAATTAAAAAAGGAAATGTTAATTTATAACGAACAGATTTTTGAAAGAAAACTTGAGTCTAAAACCCCCTACTCTACAACTTATGACAGCACGAAAACGAGAATAAGTTAAAGATAATAATTAACTAAAGAAAACTTTGTGAAAGTTATATACCTTAAACAGTTAGTTGCAATATGTACAAAGTATTTCAGCAGTGCTTTAAGTGCATAATTAATTAGTTATTAAGAACTTAACTACTTTGAAAAAACAGCGCATAGACAGCGCATAGAAAAAGGAACAAGCTAAGCCATCTTCTGTTCCTAGGTACCCCAAAAGACGCTCAAAGTTACAAAGAAAAAGAAAGAGTTAAAACCCGCAAAAATGTTAACAGACAAACCAATGCCTAAAAGCTGAAAAGCTAAAAAACGACAGAGAAAAGGTACATGAAGTACAAACATTGAACTTATAAAACCTAGAACCCAGAAACAAGGAAGAGAGCTTACCTCTTGTGTTACAAAAACTTTTCTCCTCACAAGAGAAGAACATGGCTGACCTCTTCCGCCACTCCCTAGACGCTGGGGGGCAGTGAGGGTGGGGCTGATGGCCTCCTCATACAGCAAGAAACCAACGCGCGGAGATTTTAACCAGAGAAAAAAATATATAAACTTAAGACTGTGGATCTGTATGATCAGAAAGAGCAGAATTAACTCTCCAGAATACATGTGAAATATTATAAAATACACGAGCAGTTTATTTAATAATCTTTGCATGTATTAAATCACCTTAGTGAGCTTCTATAGATTAATCAGAATCTTATTAATTTTAATGTTGGTTTTACTATTTTTAGTATAGCTATCCTAGTGATGAATAACTAGTTTTCTTTTTTATTTGTTTTTATTTTCTTTTATAAACAGATTTTTAAGCTTTTTTTGTGATTTTGTTTATATTATTTAATTTTTTTGTTTTAATAGGACCGTCATATCCATAGCACTAAGGTTCCTTTTTGGTAGTTAATAGGCATCCTCTAGCCAACTTCTTACGGCTTTGATTGGTCAGAATCATATTATTAACTGTGTAGAAAATTAAAGCAGATCTGCCAACCTTACTCTATTATTCAGAATAATTTTTCTTAAAGTTCTTTTGATGAAAGAAGAAGAATTTCGTTCTCTAGAAAACTTTCTAATAGTATATTAATGTAGTAATTGAAGTCCAAATTGTTGCTGCAAATTCTTGAAATTCTTAGGACCTGAGAAATTAGTACATTCTCAATTACTTTAGTTGAAATGTTATTATTCCAGTGTAGATATTTAATTACTTTGAAAGGAAAATTAACTCTTTTATCATAGAGGCTAATAGATGGGTTACCTCTGTTGAGCTTAATGCTTTAAGTCTAGGAACTCAAGTTCCTGATTACTGTAGTTGGTTTTACATAAGTTAAAGAGAGCTAGGATAGATATTATCAAAATCACTCTCTATAACTTCTGAATTATTGATACACAGCAGATCATCAATATATCTAAAAGTGTAAAGGTAGTTATCTGAGCAGGTGGGGTGATTTTTAATGAATTTATATTCCTTAAAGAACAGGAATAGATTAGCGATATGCGTGGACGTTGATGTTCCCATTGGAATACCGTTCACTTGCTTACTACCTTTAACGAGCTGTATGCAGAATTTAAACTTAACCAATTTGTTGATGTAGGAACTTGGAACTCTTATCTCAATTGCTGCATAATAAATAACCATATCTTATATAATAATACTCTCTATAAGCAAGTGAACGGTATTCCAATGGGAACATCAACGTCCACGCATATCGCTAATCTATTCCTGTTCTTTAAGGAATATAAATTCATTAAAAATCACCCCACCTGCTCAGATAACTACCTTTACACTTTTAGATATATTGATGATCTACTGTGTATCAATAATTCAGAAGTTATAGAGAGTGATTTTGATAATATCTATCCTAGCTCTCTTAACTTATGTAAAACCAACCACAGTAATCAGGAACTTGAGTTCCCAGACTTAAGCATTAAGCTCAACAGAGGTAACCCATCTATTAGCCTCTATGATAAAAGAGTTAATTTTCCTTTCAAAGTAATTAAATATCTACACTGGAATAATAACATTTCAACCAAAGTAATTGAGAATGTACTAATTTCTCAGGTCCTAAGAATTTCAAGAATTTGCAGCAACAATTTGGACTTCAATTACCACATTAATATACTATTAGAAAGTTTTCTAGAGAACGAAATTCCTTCTTCTTTCATCAAAAGAACTTTAAGAAAAATTATTCTGAATAATAGAGTAAGGTTGGCAGATCTGCTTTAATTTTCTACACAGTTAATAATATGATTCTGACCAATCAAAGCCGTAAGGAAGTTGGCTAGAGGATGCCTATTAACCACCAAAAGGAACCTTAGTGCTATGGATATGACGGTCCTATTAAAACAAAAAATTAAATAATATAAACAAAATCACAAAAAAAGCTTAAAAATCTGTTTATAAAAGAAAATAAAAACAAATAAAACAGAAAACTAGTTATTCATCACTAGGATAGCTATACTAAAAATAGTAAAACCAACATTAAAATTAATAAGATTCTGATTAATCTATAGAAGCTCACTAAGGTGATTTAATACATGCAAAGATTATTAAATAAACTGCTCGTGTATTTTATAATATTTCACATGTATTCTGGAGAGTTAATTCTGCTCTTTCTGATCATACAGATCCACAGTCTTAAGTTTATATATTATTTTCTCTGGTTAAAATCTCCGCGCGTTGGTTTCTTGCTGTATGAGGAGGCCATAAGCCCCACCCTCACTGCCCCCAGCGTCTAGGGAGTGGCGGAAGAGGTCAGCCATGTTCTTCTCTTGTGAGTAGAAAAGTTTTTGTAACACAAGAGGCAAGCTCTCTTCCTTGTTTCTGGGTTCTAGGTTTTATAAGTTCAATGTTTGTACTTCATGTACCTTTTCTCTGTCGTTTTTTAGCTTTTCAGCTTTTAGGCATTGGTTTGTCTGTTAACATTTTTGCGGGTTTTAACTCTTTCTTTTCTTTGTAACTTTGAGCGTCTTTTGGAGTACCTAGGAACAGAAGATGGCTTAGCTTGTTCCTTTTCTATGCGCTGTCTATGCGCTGTTTTTTCAAAGTAGTTAAGTTCTTAATAACTAATTAATTATGCACTTAAAGCACTGCTGAAATACTTTGTACATATTGCAACTAACTGTTTAAGGTATATAACTTTCACAAAGTTTTCTTTAGTTAATTATTATCTTTAACTTATTCTCGTTTTCGTGCTGTCATAAGTTGTAGAGTAGGGGTTTTAGACTCAAGTTTTCTTTCAAAAATCTGTTCGTTATAAATTAACATTTCCTTTTTTAATTGCAAATGTAAAATTTGGATTTTCTTTTGCATTGTTTTTCAGGTTTAAATTCTCTCTCAAACGAACTTGGAATTTCGTTATGGCTGAAAATCATTTCTAATTATTATGTCACTCTCACAGCTTGAGTTCTCTTTAATCTTCTTCTCTCTGTTTAATAGTAACAGATGAAGAGTATGGGTCGGGCCAGGAAGGTTAATGGATGCAAGCGAAATTGTTAACTAGTGCTAGGTCATGCAACTCCTAAGGAGGACATGACTTATATATATATTTTTTAAACTATTTTAGGTGGGAATGTTACTTGCATCTATGGCCTTGCAGAAACCCATTTCCAACTAGGTCTTTGTGAAGTGAGAAAATGCAGAGTTTTTGCTGGTCCTTGATAAAGCCAAGGCTCAGTATTCTCGACACCTTCTACATTCAGTTGTTTTATTTTATTTTTTTATCTTTTTTCCTTTTGATCACACAGGTAGATACATAACCTTTTCCATGTTGTACTAGGTGTGAGTCAAAATTATATATATGTATTTTTTGCTTAGGTATCTTCTTTATAGAATATATATATATATATATATATATATATATATATCATCAACGTCCACAAATATCGCTAATCTATTCCTGTTCTTTAAGGAATATAAATTCATTAAAAATCACCCCACCTGCTCAGATAACTACCTTTACACTTTTAGATATATTGATGATCTGCTGTGTATCAATAATTCAGAAGTTATAGAGAGTGATTTTGATAATATCTATCCTAGCTCTCTTAACTTATGTAAAACCAACCACAGTAATCAGGAACTTGAGTTCCTAGACTTAAGCATTAAGCTCAACAGAGGTAACCCATCTATTAGCCTCTTTGATAAAAGAGTTAATTTTCCTTTCAAAGTAATTAAATATCTACACTGGAATAATAACATTTCAACCAAAGTAATTGAGAATGTACTAATTTCTCAGGTCCTAAGAATTTGCAGCAACAATTTGGATTTCAATTACCACATTAATATACTATTAGAAAGTTTTCTAGAGAACGAAATTCCTTCTTCTTTCATCAAAAGAACTTTAAGAAAAATTATTCTGAATAATAGAGTAAGGTTGGCAGATCTGCTTTAATTTTCTACAGTTAATAATATGATTCTGACCAATCAAAGCCGTAAGGAAGTTGGCTAGAGGATGCCTATTAACTACCTAAAGGAACCTTAGTGCTATGGATATGACGGTCCTATTAAAACAAAAAATTAAATAATATAAACAAAATCACAAAAAAAGCTTAAAAATCTGTTTATAAAAGAAAATAAAAACAAATAAAAAAGAAAACTAGTTATTCATCACTAGGATAGCTATACTAAAAATAGTAAAACCAACATTAAAATTAATAAGATTCTGATTAATCTATAGAAGCTCACTAAGGTGATTTAATACATGCAAAGATTATTAAATAAACTGCTCGTGTATTTTATAATATTTCTCATGTATTCTGGAGAGTTAATTCTGCTCATTCTGATCATACAGATCCACAGTCTTAAGTTTATATATTTTTTTCTCTGGTTAAAATCTCCGCGCGTTGGTTTCTTGCTGTATGAGGAGGCCATCAGCCCCACCCTCACTGCCCCCAGCGTCTAGGGAGTGGCGGAAGAGGTCAGCCATGTTCTCCTCTTTGTGAGGAGAAAAGTTTTTGTCACACAAGAGGTAAGCTCTCTTCCTTGTTTTTGGGTTCTAGGTTTTATAAGTTCAATGTTTGTACTTTATGTACCTTTTCTCTGTCGTTTTTTAGCTTTTCAGCTTTTAAGCATTGGTTTGTCTGTTAACATTTATGCGGGTTTTAACTCTTACTTTTCTTTGTAACTTTGAGCGTCTTTTGGGGTACCTAGGAACAGAAGATGGCTAAGCTTGTTCCTTTTCTATGCGCTGTCTGTGCGCTGTTTTTTCAAAGTAGTAAAGTTCTTAATAACTAATTAATTATGCACTTAAAGCACTGCTGAAATACTTTGTACATATTGCAACTAACTGTTTAAGGTATATAACTTTCACAAAGTTTTCTTTAGTTAATTATTATCTTTAACTTATTCTCGTTTTCGTGCTGTCATAAGTTGTAGAGTAGGGGGTTTTAGACTCAAGTTTTCTTTCAAAAATCTGTTCGTTATAAATTAACATTTCTTTTTTTAATTGCAATGTAAAATTTGGATTTCTTTTGCATTGTTTTTCAGGTTTAAATTCTCTCTCAAACGAACTTGGAATTTCGTTATAGCTGAAAATCATTTCTATTTATTATGTCACTCTCACAGCTTGAGTTCTCTTTAATCTTCTTCTCTCTGTTTAATAGTAACAGATGAAGAGCATGGGTCGGGCCATGAAGGTTAATGGATGCAAGCGAAATTGTTAACTAGTGCTAGGTCATGCTACTCTACGGAGGACATGACTTATATATATTTTTTAAACTATTTTAGGTGGGAATGTTACTTGCATCTATGGCCTTGCAGAAACCCATTTCCAACTAGGTCTTTGTAGAAGTGAGAAAATGCAGAGTTTTTGCTGGTCCTTGATAAAGCCAAGGCTCAGTATTCTCGACACCTTCTACATTCAGTTGTTTTATTTTATTTTTTTATCTTTTCTCCTTTTACTCACACAGGTAGATACATAACCTTTTCTATGTTGTACTAGGTGTGAGTCAAAATTATATTTGTATGTTTTTGCTTAGGTATCTTCTTTATAGAATGTGAATTCTGAATTTTCAAAACTGCTGCGTTGCGCGTTTTGATTTTCAGGTTATTTTGCACCCTTCGTGTTAAATTCTAAAATTTTTTCCTTAGTCTTCAGTTTTGCTCTTAAGTATATATATATATATATATATACTGTATATTCATCCCAATAACTGCTTGATATTTAACAACTGAAATCATTTTTTTTAATAAAATAAAATTTTAGTGCCACTATTTTGCGTAATCCAGAAGTATAATGGCTGATTATGACCGTGACCATGGAGTATATTACAAATGGGAATCATTATTTATGATTACACAAATGTATTTAGATTGTCCACTCTTTCTACGCTTTGATGGAGGTGCGCATACATTCATATGGTCCGTTAGATTTTTGGTTCCATAATCTTTTATTACACCGTTCACATCTTTCTTTGTAATTATACACTTTCCACATTTTGAACAACAAGCAAGACCAAACAATACAGAATTATTCACCGGTTCCTTAATGAGACGAAACAATTTCCAGCATTCACTCTTCCCCTTGTGGTTTTCAACAAGCACGTGTTTGTTGGCCTCGACGCCTTTCTCAACCTCCTTAATATTAAATCCATCCATATTAACAAATAAGGAGTTAATTTCGACATGACATGTCATGGGAACGGGATGTTAGCACATCAATCGAAAACCTCGGAGTGCTCAATGTAAAAGATGCGATGTGAAAAGTAACTCTTAATCGTACAGTGAACTTCGCCCGGTGAGAGTGAATCAGCTGAGAGGCAGGCGAATGGCGTTTGCCTGTACCCTTGGCCAGGACAATCGCACTGTAAAAGGACGCAAAGGAAGTATCTTTTTACGATATGGTGTCGGTGTGTCTGACGTCGGTCGGGAGAAATCTTCGTTGCTTTAAGAAAGAGGCCACAATATTTTTGCATGGCAAATCATCATTCACCCCGTGGGCACCAGTATCGACTGCAAAATTCCACAACGCGCATTTTTCTTTAGAATATATTTTTCTCTTTTCTAAAATAAAACGGAATTTAAGCCGGTTCAAAATCGGGTCAAGAACACCTTGACACGACTCGTTGATCCGTCACCCGTTTCCATCTCTGTTATCCACATGAAAATTCCTGAGTGCCCTCGCACCAGTGTCCTGGGCTCTGTACTTGAGGTTCTTGTGGTGGCTTCGTGTATGGAAAGCACGTAGTACACTGCAAAAAAAAATTCTGAAATTCACGAGCTATTTTCAGTGATTCCTTTCGTAAATCAACGAAGCATATTCCTGATACATACAAACTTTTTCTGTTAAATGGCGGGAAAAGGACCTGAATCTCACGAGGGTTTGGTAGGCATGGAAAATATTGAATTTTCAGAAACCTTTCCGCAGTTTCTTTTGGTGAACTGCTATTTTTTAGAAGTGTTAAAGGAGAAATTCAGGATTTTCAGAAACCTTTCCTTAATTCTTTCCTGCTGCCTCAGTGGCGCAGTGGTCTAAGCGCTAGCTTCTAATCATTTGTTTGAGGTTGGTCCGTTTTCGTATCCTGATGAGGCATGGATGTTGTGTTTGTCTCACGGCATTGGACCTGGAAATCAGTGACCCTAAACTAGGAATGGGCGAATGCTTATATCCCACCGAGTTGCTCACCGTGGTCGTTAAACCTTCATTCAAAACAAAGAAGTTAGTAAAATCATGGAATGCATTGATTATGATACGCTTTCCAACATACCAGAAATCATTACTTACGTTATGAGGATAATGGCTGTGGAATAAATCTCGCTCCTGTTCCTTGACCTTTGACCTCATTTCGATGATATTCAACAGAACCGGTTCAGTATACCTCCGGAACAACATACTAAAGTTTTGTCTAATTAGAAGCATTTTTAGTCAAGTTATGAGCATAATGGCTGTGGAATAAATCTCGCTCCTGTGTCCTGACCTTTTACCCCATTTCGATGATATTCAACAGAACCAGTTCAGTATACCTCCGGAACAACATACTAAAGTTTTGTCTAATTAGAAGCATTTTTAGTCAAGTTATGAGCATAATGGCTGTGGAATAAATCTCGCTCCTGTGTCCTGACCTTTGACCCCATTTCGATGATATTCGACAGAACCGGTTAAGTATACTTCCGGAACAACAAATTAAAGTTTTGTCTCAATCGAAGCATTTTTACGTCAGTTATAACGCGTAGGGGCGATGGAATGGATCCCGCTCCTATGTCCTGACCTTTGACCCCATTTCGTCCATTTTCAATAGGATTCGTCCCCAGGTGGTCCCTTACCACATACTAAAATTCATTTGAAATCGAACCATTTTTACACAAGTTATGACGCATAAAGGCAATGGAATGGATTCCGCTCCTATGTCCTGACCTTTGACCCTATTTCGACGAAAGTTATGACGCATAAGGGCAATGGAGTGGATTCCACTCCTATGTCATGACCTTTGACCCCATTTCGCCCATTTTCAAATGGGTTCGTCTCTAGGTGGTCCCCTACCACATACTAAAATTTCATCGAAATCGAACAATTTTTACACGAGTTGTCGTGCGGACGGACGGACAGACGGACAATGCTGGAGCATAAACGCTTCTTCAACCTACGGTTGGAAAGCGTAAAAAATCAAAAAAACAATCCTTCTGTATATTAACGAGAAATTCTGTTCTCACTTTTTCCGTATCCATATGACGAGAAATTTCCAGTAATAGGAGAGATTCCTGGGAATATTTGAGATTTGACTAACTGTTAAATTTCAATCGTCTGTCGAAGGATCTGGTTTTGAAGTTCTGCAATGAGATCGGATATTGTAGATAGCGTCGTATCACATGAATTTTGGTTATCGTGAAACAGGATATTTCTTCTCCTCTCCCCTGTTTTGTACACCAGCTATTACATATTGTGTTACTGTAAGAAACCGCGTACTTAACTTATTGTACAGGTTAAGTATGTCTATGTATCAGTCTTTTTGATCCCTTAAGACAAGACCATAGCTAGCTTTTTTTATGTGGGAGGGCGAGACATAAAATTACACCCCTTCTAGACAAAAATTACGCCCCTTCGAGTTCCACTCAAATAATACGTGGTTTTTACTTTCTCACACATCACTGCCGAAACAGGATGGTATTATAATCGTTCAAAAATCGCATATCAGGTTTTTGACATAGTTTTATTAAAACTGTAAAATTTAGGTAAATACACGAGAACCGCAGGTTGTAAACACCGTAAAGCGTAAACGTTATCTGAACGCCGACAACACGACACTCCACAGAAATGCAGAACGAAAAACAAACCAGCGTAGAACGAATGAGTATCTGTAAATACGTAACATTAGGAAAAAGCTATAGTGGGCCACCCTGGTGGCGCAGTGGTCTATTTTTTTTTTTTTTTTTTTTTTTTTTTGATTGGAGGTTTAACGAACACCGTGAGCAACTCAATGGGCTATAAGCAGTCGTCCGTCCCTAATTTATTGTCACTGGTTCCAGGGAAGGGGGAGAGCTAGTGCCGTAAGACAAATACAACATCCATGCCTGACCGGGATTCGAACCCGGATCTTACGGACGAATGATCAGAGGCCAACGCCTTAGACCACTGCGCCACCGGGGCGGCGCGCAGTGGTTTAAGCAATGACTTCTGATCATTCGTCCGAAATAGGTACAGGTTCGAATCCCGGTGAGGCATGGATATTGTGTTTAGAGGTCTGCACGGGCCTTAATTTGGAAAGCCGGGCCCGGCGCGTTTCCAATTTTTTAATTAAAGTCCGGCCTGTATATTTGTCCTATTTCCAAGGTCCGGGCCGGGCCGTAAAATTTCAACAATTACTAAAACACGAATTTGACACCTGATGCACTCGATCATTCGACTCCTGAAGAGTTTTCCTTTTCTTAATTGCTACACGCATTCTATTACAATAAACGTTAATTCGGAATATTTGTGTGACTCTGTATAAGTCACGTGACGTCTGAGGAAGATGGGGGCTGGGCTTGTATACTCAAAAATATTGCATGTAAACGACAATTTTCATGGCTTTCAAATTTTCTGGGATTTCAAATTATCATGCATTGCCTACCGCCGGACCCGGAATATCCTTGGGAATAAGGATGAGGGGGGGGGGGTTAAATTCGAAAAGTATATACGAAAATATCCAGAATTATGAGTCCGATCGTTCTACTTTACATTGTCTACAAGCACATATTCTCCGGAAGTGATTTTTTTCGCGAAAATCTTTTGCTTTCTTAAACTCCGTATGGAAGAGTATTTATCAGCAACACTGAACTGAACATATGCTAGGGAAAACAACGACAAACTGTCCAGCTAACCAGTGTCACAGAAGTTTCCAAAACGGCTAGGCTGGGATACCTAAGGGTTCATTTGCCATCTGCTGACTCACTCAGAGCACAAATGCGGAAAATACGGCACAGATTTATACACAGAAGTAAGTTTCTCCCAGCCCATTTCTCCCGTGCCATTTAAGACAACTTGAAAGCTTTTCACACATCTAGAGAACAAAGTGCCGCCGACCAAAACAATAAAAAAGATCGTCCGCGAGCGGGTGGATCGGTTTATAAATGCTGCAGCCCATAGCCTGCGCTGAAGCATGAGAGAAGGGTGAGAGTTAGAGATAGTGAGAAGGGACACCATTCACATTGAAAAACTAAGGGAGCTGACCCACTCCAATTGTTTTGTAGGAAGAGGATTATGTCGTAAAACTTCTATTTTTTCCAACAGAGAAAATTATTCAATCTTATCCTGCATGCTGCTGTATGTTGTGAGATTTCCAAACGAGAAAGGCATCGTACAGCGATTGCTTTGCTCATAAAAAAAAAAAAAAAAAAAAAAAAAGCTTTAGTTGTAGGGCTTGGAAATATTCCATTTAAGATTAAACACTCAGAGAACTTTCTGCGACAGAGCACAAATGATTAATTAGCTCTTGATCTGAACGACATGTTCGCAGTAAAGGTCATGGAGGTTAGGCATATCTGTATATTATTTTCTATGCCTCCATTCACTGTTTTGGAAAATTCCCTTCATGGATATGAGATGTTCACATAGTGTATGTTACTCCGTATCCTGGTTAGCTGAATGGAATATTGTATGAGACTAACTAAAGTCTTTAAAAGGAAAATACTGAAGGGTGAAACTTCCTTTTTTTAGTTACAACTTCTATTTTTTGCATCCCCTATAGCATGAATTTACATCCCTGGAATGACCATTCTGGGAAGGCAATCGCCCTCCCTGCCCTCCGAGCAGCTACGGTCCTGCCTTAAGACAATAGCTATTTTAACTATCAAGATTAAATTTTATATTTAGGAGTTTTGTGAAGTAATACTATATAAAGCACTGCATTTCATCTTTTCTGAAAGATAATTTAAAGTCACTGTCAGTTTAAAAAGATGTCTGTTCCAAAGCATTCTGTTACTTCGAAAAATTACGATGAAAAAGATATGTAATTTGCAATAAAAAAAAGTAAAATTATTTCAAACCTATTCATAAAAATAAGCTTCAACAGAAAATAAAATGACCGAATCTCCTTTATTAACAGCAAAAAAAGTTTCATCATCGCGCGATTCAAGTTCTACCTTATACGCGACTGTGCGTTATGTGTTTTTCTGGTTAGACAGTAGCACGCGCTACTGCCGTTAAAGGCAAACTCGGTTCGAACCCCGCCAGTAGGTAGCAAAGGGAAAGGGTTGGTTAACTTTGTACGTCAGGAAATGAGAATCTCTAAAGAAGGGCTGTTCTGAAAAGGCGAAATTTCTGTATAAATACGGAAAAACCCGGAACGGATTTGTCTGAAATAAATGGAATTACTGACTACGGAAAACAAAGATGGATACCTACTGCACGTTATTTTCAGCAATTTTCCGCGAATTCACATCACTTATTTTTTACAATGTAAAATAAAAAAAAAAATCGGTTTTCTAAAAGTTCGATTAATAAACGATTGAACATGTTTCATTAGCTTTTGGCCTAGATGCTTCGAACACATTAGAAGATGTGTAACCAGTAATTTTATTCAGAAAATACAGGGGGTGTCCCAAAAGTCCATGACATATTTTAAAAATTTATTAAAAAATAACTATTCGGGATAGTGACAAACACTTTTCTTGTCAACTTACTTCAAAACTTTTTTTTTTTCGTATAGTTAATAAACTTCAATATGTGCACCTTACCTTTTGCTGCGCGGGGTACATCAAGCCGATATTCAATCGTACGTGCCAAAGTGGAATTCCGTAACAGATGCAATTGCACCACCTATGCAAGTTTTCAATTTGTTAACACTTTGTACTTTGGATGAATAAACTTTGTCTTTCACAGATCTCCTCAAGAAGGTGATATCTGGAAAGCGGGAAAGCCCTAGGATGGGTCCATCTCGTCCAATCCACTGGTTCGAAATTCCTTATTTAAAAAATTTCATTCCCCCTTACCCCAATGTGGTGGTGCACCATCTTGTTACCAAATGATTTTAGGATGTAAGTGGCAAATTTGAGGGAGAGCAAAAATTTGAATATGTCCAAATAAATTACTTTTTTTTTTTTTTTTTTTTACTCTGGATTATGCAAAAAAGAAAAGTCCGATCACACGATCAGCCATTTAATCACACCCAACACTTCCTTTAGGACTATCACGGACATGTTCGATGAAGTGATGTGGGTTTTCAGACCCCCAAATTCTGATACTGTGGCGGTTGCCTTTACCTGAAACATGAAAAGTTTCATCTGTAAAAACAATGTTTCGTAAGAAGTCATTATCTGCCTCTAGATGATTTAGCATGTCCACAGTAAAGTTAAACTGCGTGGCTTGTCGTCCGGCTGTATAGCTTGCAACTGCTTTTTGAAGTTTATATCTGCTTTTTGTAGGTATTGGTTTCGTGCGAATGAAATATCCGGCGCAAACGAGCACTGGAGATAGGCTCCAACCACAGCGAAATGGGACCACTCACAGCTGCTGCGGGTATTACGTCACAGAGTTACTATAAATAGCCAGCACTTGTGTGAATAACAAGGTTCAGCCGCAGATGGCTTAGTGGTTAGCAGTTCAGACTATCGATGCAGGGTCCCCAGGTTCGAACCTGGGCTGATCTTTCAGAGATGGTGTGATTTGCTAACAATCGCTGAATATCCGCCGTGCATTGGACGAGCACGTTAAAGTGACGGCCCCCAGGCTGGACCCACTGGCTAAATGGGTATCCTTTCCTATGCCCCCCATGAAATTCTCTCACCCCTCTATGTGCAATATCGTACTTGTACGGTGGCGCAATCTACTGTACTCTATTCTCACTATAAACTGTTCTGTCAAAGTCGCTAGACTTGCTCTCATTCCTTCCGTTTCTGTGTCCTGCCCAAAAGGAGATCTCGCTGTAGGTGGCTGGGACCTAAACTCTACTCACTGTGGACGGAAGTCCTACAAGAAAATGACAAATTCTGTGATACCGATATGAGGGAATAACAAGGTTCAGGCGTGGTCTGTTTGTACGTAACGTGGCTTGCAAAGGAAACATGCAGACTCCGGATTTGACAGTCATCTTCCTGTGTGAATTTAAACTGGGCCATTCAGCAGGAATTGCCGCTCGAAACGTTAACAAAGCGTTTGGGGAGAATACAGACAGCGAACGAACCATTCAGCGATGGTTTGTGAAGTTTCGAAGCGGAGATACGGACCTGCAAAACGAAGCACGTGGTCACCGAGCTGTTTCCGACGAAGTTCTCTTACGTGTGGTTGAAGCGGACCTCCGAAAAACGTATCGTGAGATAGCGGCAGAGTTAGGTGTCCACCACACGACAGTTGTTCGTCGTCTGGCTGCGCTGGGTAAGGTCAAAAAGCTGGACATGTGGCTGCCGCGTGAGTTGACAACTGCCAACAAGACTAGGCGTTTGGAAGTGTGCACGTCGCTGCTTGCCAGGAATAAACAGGAATCTCTACTGCATCGAATCGTCGAGAAGTGGTTCCTTTATGATAATTCGAAACGATCAGCACAGTGGTTAAACAAGGCACAGCCTACTGGATGGCATCCTAAGACACCCCTACACACTAAGAAGATGATGCTCCTTGTCTGGTAGTCCACAGTTGGGATAATTCATCGGAGTTTCTTGGCAAGAGGTCAAACCATGACTGTTATTGTGCTGAATTACACCAGATGCACCGGAAATTGCTTCAGAAACAACCGACTTTGGTCATCAGACATGGTGTTCTGCTCCAGGACAACGTCCGCCCTCATGTCGCACAACAAACGATGCTGACACTAAGTGCCTTGGGCTATGAAGCACTTCCTCCTGCTGCCTATTTCCCGGACTTGTCTCAGACAGACTATCATCTGTTTCGAAGCCTGGATCATTTCCTGTCCGGGAAACAGTTCACGACAAACAACGAGGTTCAACGTGCTGTTGAAGACTCTTTCGGGTCCCAGTCACAAGACTTTCTTCGTTCCGGGATCATGGCCTTACCAGACAGATGGAAATTATGTGTCGATGCCAAGGATGATTATTTTGCTTAGATAAGTTGTCCTACTTTTCCGTTCTCGCCATCCACGTGTGCTGGTCCTTTGCCAGACATTTCATTCGGACCAACCCAATATATAGGCGGAGTTTTTAGTGTAAGACTCGATGCACTGTTGCACGAAGAATTGCCAATTCCTTTGCGGCAGTTCGTATCGGTTTAGTAGAGCTACGTGAAAAGGCTTCACGAATGCTTTCGATGTCGTTTCACCCGTGCTTGGCCTTCCACATCTTGGTCTATCAAGGACACTTCCAATTGCCAGTAACCTTTGTGCCAAGCTAAGATGCTGTTACGAATTAGAGGATCTTTTCCAAATTTCGAACGAAAATTTCTTTGCGCTTGGGTAACAGATTTCGTTTCCCAAAACCAACCAACACATATCGCTTTCTCTGCTAGAGTAGACATTTTTCAACTAACCTTACGATTCGATCAGTAGCACCATCTAGTGACCTATTTGGGAAACAGAGAAAAACTTTAAGTACGTTAACAAAATCTGCAAAAATTATCTTCATATCTGGAATAGTTTTTTTAAATAAATTTTAAAATGTGTCAAGGGCTTTTGAGACACCCTGCAGATATCGTATTTTGTTTTGTATTAGGTATGCAACTTAATTCTCGGCCATGGGCACGACACGTTGACAGCAAATTATAGCAAACCGAATACGTACCTAATCAGGGAAATCATCCCCATCGTGTTGGATACATTTGAGCCATCGGTCAGGGAGCTGCCGAATACCACTGCGGGAAAAAGAGGACTGTTTTGAGTTGATAAAGTCATCAATACTTGTGTGGACCTCCTCGACAGAAGTGAAATGCGTATCACTCAGGTGATGTTGCAGGGAGCGAAAGAAGCGATAATCCGACGGGGCGAAGTCTGGAGAATACGCCGGGTGGGACAAACTCTCCCATCCCAGGTCGGTGATCGTGTTTAAAGTCGTTTTCACGGTGTGAGGACGCGCGTTATCCTGAAGCAACAGGACCGACCTCCTGCCCTTGCCGGTGTATAGCCTTTTCGCCTCCATAAAGTCACTCACACGAATGAGTTGCTGACAATAACGCTCAGCATTAACCGTTTCACCAGGTTTGAGCAACTAATAGTGTACGACACCGTGCTGATCCCATCATATGCACAGCAACAACTTCCTGGCATGGATATTCGGTTTGGCGGTACTGGTGGTAGGTTGACCTGGATAAACCCACGATTTGCGCTGCTTAGGATTATCGTAGAGGATCCACTTCTGATCACAGGTCAAAATCTTGTGGAGGAAATCCTTCTTCTTGAATCTGGAGAGCAAGGACACAGCAACATCGTAGCGCCTAGACTTGTTCGCAGCTGTGAGTTGGTGAGGCACCCAACGGCCCTCCTTGTGAATCCGTTCAAGCTTGTGCAGGGACTTTGCAATGGCTTGCCGTGTTACTCCGAGTTCTTGGGCGAGTTCTGACTGTGTGCGACAGGGATCCGCGTCCAACAGTTATCCCAGTTCCTCATCGTCAACTTTACATGGCTGTCCCGGACGTTCTGCATCACAGAGATCGAAATTTCCCTGCTTAAACCTCTTGAACCACTTCTTACACGTACTGATCACCCAAAGCAGCACAGATCATTTGCTGGGCTTCCGCGGCACTTTTTTTCAGCTGAAACGCAAACAGGAGGCAGTGCCTCAAATGTTGCTTCTCGAACGACTTTGCTTTCACCGTCAACTTCCGTCCCTTCTGTCACTACAGCTGTGAGCGGTTACGGTTGCCTGGAAAGCTGTTGGATTGCGCTGCAATCAGCCATTATCGCACACAGCTATTTGCATTTGTCGACGTTCTATGTTCGCTTGCGGTTAGGGGCCGAGAATTAAGTTGCACACCCAATATTTTGCTGCAAGTGCTGCAATAAGGCCATAATACACATTCTTGTCCTTTTCCTGATCCATGAGTTCCCTTTCCTATCGTTCTTGGTTATACCAGGAATGCATCTCTCCATGTTTATTTCAGTGGTCCATAGTGTTCGGTCCGAAGTGTAGAAGAAAAACGTCGTGTCAAACGCAAACATACACTCTCACCATCTAGCGGAAAAACTGTAGAGCAGGAAACTCTTTGGAATATTTTTTGGAATAATACTTTCTAATGATTACAAGTCCCAGTTAGACTTCCAGAATAGCAGAAATCATGTCCACAGACGGACAGAATGTGGACAAAATAATGAACATTTTTTTACATCCTTTTATATACTGCAAAAGACGTGATAAAATTGATCGTTTTTGACGTAAAACATCAGTCGATACAACAGATATTACCACTATTTTGTGCCGTTCGCAGCAAAATTACCGCTGCCAACGTGACCGTGAGTAGTGACCCTGAACAAAAAGTAAAACCCGTTGAGATTGCAAATCGTTTCATTTCTTCGCCTGAGGAAACTGTCTCACTGAATTCCTGATTCACCTGACATAATGAATTCACTGCCCAGATGTATGGTTGTTTGTTGTCAACAGCTTCTTAAGTCTTTATTTCGTTTCCTTCTACCTGTGTTAATATTTCTTTCTGCATATAAATGTTGTCAAAAATGGTATTCTTATGCTTTTGTTTTGTCTGCTCATATTTGGGGTGTGGGGAATCATCATATCAACTCTTAGGGCTATAAATTCTCGGTCGTCCCTAATTTGGGGCTACTGCTTCAAAGGAGGAGAGAAGGTGAGCGCCGTAGAACACGTACATTGCTTTATACATTGGCTTTTGCTTTAGGACACGTGCATTGCATATTTGTTTCATTTTCTTAGACAATTTAGCATATTTGGCTTTAGGTGTGTAACCCAATTAACAAATTGCACAGCATTTTGCTCACTGACATGCAAATTTCGATACAGACATTTGTTTCTCGTGTCTATTTTCATATGTCCTTTTTTCATTTTTTTTTTTTTTTTTTTGATTGGAGGTTTAACGACCACCGTGAGCAACTCAATGGGCTATAAGCAGTCGCCCGTCCCTAATTTGGGGTCACTGGTTCCAGGGAAGGGAGAGAGCCAGTGCCGTATGACAAACACAACATCCATGCCTCACCGGGATTCGAACCCGGACCCCTTACGGACGAATAATCAGAGGCCAACGCCTTAGACCACTGCGCCACCGGGGCGGCCCTTTTTTCATTAAACATTTAAAATGACCGGTGCAGTCTGCGGTCATTCTCACGGTGGTTAAGGGTCAGAAGATTAACGAACATAATGACCTACTGAATGGCATGCCATAAAATATGATGAATACTCTGAGTTTGTAGATTGCATAAAAAATCCGGAGCAAGCAAAAAGTATTAGAAAGGATACAGCCCCAGAAGACAGATGCTCATTGCTCAGACCATGCCTTGCCCACCCACGTCATCTAGCGAATCCCCTTTCACCTTACACACACATTGGTATTGAGACAAATATGTATAACATCATACCTAAAATTTTATCTTTGAAAAACGTATTACTGAATTATTTCGAATTTTAAATAACAATTCTAGAAATAACGAGAAACATTTAGGGAAGCGTAGCATATTGGGTGACAAAAACTAAAGCCAAAAGGCAAGGAGGGCGGTTCGTACTTACGAAAATGTTGAGCGGGATGACGTCTCCATACGATTCTACGCGTGTGACACAAAATTGGAAAATAAAATTATTTTGAAGAAGTTAAATTGTATTACAAGTAAAATAGATGGCCATTGCAATTTGCAACATGTAACCAGTTGTTCTCAGACTGCGGTAGAAAAATTTCTCCAAAGGAATTGATTATGCTATCTTTGAAACAGTGGAGAAGAAACATTAGAAGAAATTTCACCACAGCGGCATGTGTAAGTTCTTGCGCATCTCTAATGTATTCTAAATATTAAGTTCGTCATGCGGTTCTGTATCAGATGAACCAAAACTTCAGGAGAAATGAACGTACAAAGGCCAATGTTCTATTTGGAGATCAAATAATAAATAACCTCACGGTTCTGATATATCGAACTTTTCTGCCTGCAACACGTGATCACCTGCTACAGATCAATGGCGTATACTTCCTGTGATGACGTCACATGTGATCCTCCTCTGTTAAAGCCACCTCGTCCATTTTTCTTTGCCTTTTTTTAGCACCTGTAGACAAAAGGTGTCCACACATGGATGATTTTGTAAAACAATGCCTCTTGTAGAGGGAGGAAGCTCTTTTTTGACTCTTCCTTCGGAGAGACCTTCGCACAACATCACGTGACTGATTTCCATTGAAAAATCGGTTTTAATACCGCTGAGACAAAGCCCGGAAATTACGCAATTCGAAGCCGACGACACTACCCTCCGATGTTCGGTACCGCGTTTTGCGCGGTTCATTGATTTCTTGTTTGGGATTTAAGCATCCTCTCATTTTTATTTTATTTTATTTTTTATCTATTTTTTTCTCTTTGTTTTTGGTTTGGTGCCGTGGAACGTAATTTCTGTCATCTTGAATACTTTCCAACGTCAATTAAGAAGGAAACAATTTGTCGTGATAATGTGGTGATGCATTGACCTCTCAGCCAGATGCGCAAAGTTGCTAATGGCTATTAGAAACAGGAAGAATCTAAGTTCAAGTAACGGCGCGTATTTTTCTGAGGCTCAGTATTTAATGAAGGGAAACTTTCCATTATCCTGTAGTTCCCTCACCAACCTATATATATATCTTTCGCATTCAGGCTTATAAATGAGTTATTCCGTTTGTACCATGGCCTATAGAAAGTAAACCTATACTGGCAGCGCCCAAAGTGACGTCACAGATTTAAATGTCATCGAATAATGTTTTTAATGATTATAATTGCATTTATAGGCACATATGTCGAACAAATAGCGATTTTTAAGAGAAATTATCGGAAAACCCTCATTTATCAGGGGCCTTTCAGTGATTCCGTTCATATATATATAGGTATTAACGGGAAAATTCCGTTCTCGCCTTTTATGTCTTCGTATGCCGAAAAATTGGACCACATTTTATATTAAGGGATTTTCTGAAACAATACTATGTAGTGGCATGCATTTCACCTTTTGTTAAACATAATTGAAATCGTTGTTAGTTTTAAAAAATCTGTAGTTCCAAAGCACCCAGTTGCTCTGAAAATGGGGACGTAAGAAAAAATGTAATTTGTGATAAGTCACATTATAAACCTATTCAGAAAAATGATAAGATCTTGCGGAAAATAAAGTGACTAATTAACCCGCATTCGTAGCCAAAAATATTTAATCATTCGCGCTAATCAATTTCCTTTCGTTGTACTTTAAACGTGATCACATGGGAAGTGTCTTATTCTGTGGCGTATCTGCCCCCCGCCCCCCCCCCCCCGCCCCCGCCGGCGAAAATCTATTAGTTTTTAATTACTAAAAATTTGGAATTCCCTATTATTAATTAGATTTTATGGGTGTTTTAATAATTCAGGTTCATTGCAACCTACAAGTATATAAACAAAGACATCGCTCTTTCCACGTTTAGCAACGCACAGCAACCGAAAAATTGTTATTCGGCAGCCGCCGAGGAATTGAATCCCGGATCTCTCGATATCTAGCCGAGCGCGTTATCCTTACACCACGGTGGCCAACAATTCACGGCGCTATGTGCGGTTTTCTGTCAGCATCTGATATTATAAATCCGTACAATAGGCTCAGCTACTGAGACGTCTCCATCTGGTGGACATTAATGGCACTGGCTATATATTAATTATCGCAGTTAGATCCAAAGTGAAAATCCTCCAAATACCTGGCGTCAGTGAATAAACAAAGACATCACTCTTTCCACGTTTAGCAACGCACAGCAACCGAAAGGCAGCCAAATAACAATTTTTCGGTTGCTGTGCGTTGCTAAACATGGAAAGAGCGATGTCTTAGTTTATTCATTGACGCCACGCCACGTATTTGGAGGATTTTCACTTTGGAACCTACAAGTATTTTTCGTAAAACTAAAATTATTGCATTTAATTGCACAAAACACAAATATGCACGTTGTAATTAGAATTATTGCCCTAGGTTTATACTATTACAGAGTACTACAAAAAGGGCATACTTGTAATGGTATAAAATTTGGCCAAAGTTAATCATATCATGCAAATTTTATACTTTTAGAAAACTAAGGCCAGCCTCTTGAAATGTCTCATGATCACACACACAAAAAAAACACATAACTGCGGTGTGACAGTGTCTAATAACCTTTTACGACTTATACGAAAATAGCCGCCCCGGTGGCGTAGTGGTCTGAGCGATGGCCTCTGATCATTCTTCCGAACAGGGTCCGGGTTCGAATCCCGGTGAGGCATGGATGTTGTGTTTGTCTTACGGCACTGGTTCTCTCCCTTCCCTGGAACCAGTGACCCTAAATTAGGGACTGGCGACTGCTTATAGCCCATTGAGTTGCTCACGGTGGTCGTTAAACCTCCAATCAAACAAACAAACAAACAAATTATACGAAAATAATGAACATAAGTAAGCAGATAAATAAGTGGCAATTAAGAATTATGTACTCTCTAATATGTAAAGAATACATTGACTTATTTACTCTTGGATATACAATGTCTTGTTAACCCCCCCGTAATAAGAAATGTAAGTGAGCTATGTATATGTTGAATTATATGTTGAGGCATCCTTGAACATCCAGTGGATCCATTTGGGCTCCGTCATTCTCGCGACAAAGAATAATTTTACGCCATGTTCTGTGGGACATTTTCCGAAGCAGTTCCGGGGTGATACGAGAGAAAGCACGTCTCACTGCTTGTTTAAGTTCATCAGTGGTTTGGTAGCGCTGCTGTGCAACAACCTCCTTTATGAAACTCCAAAGGGCATTATCACACGTTGAGAGATCTGGACTTCGAGGTGGCCATTCAAGTGGAGCGGGAAGCGCTGGCGAACCTTGGCCGATCCAACGATCACGAAAGACCTCACCAAGGTATTCCCGAACAGCGATTGCGTAATGGGCGGGTGCCCCATCCTGTTGGAACCATACGTCATTCAGAATGCCAAGATTTCCAAGTTGTGGCACAAACCAGGTTTGCAGAATATCCAGATAAGTTATCGGATTCACTGGACCATCAAAGAAATACGGTCCAAACAGATGTCGACTATTCACTGCAGCCCATATCATGACATGCGGAGGATGATGTTCCAATTCTTCGACATAATGTGGGTTTTCCTTGGACCAGAACACAACGTTCCGTGATCGACAGCTGCGGTATATCGCACATTCATCACTGAAAATGACCTTTCCTCGTTTTGGGATTGTGGCAAATGTCTGAAGCATCATTGCACATGTATCCCGTCTACGGTTTAAATCGATGTCTGATAACTCCTGAACGAACATCGGGCGATATGCGTGCAAATTCAGGTCATTCTTCATTTGCTTATGCAGTGTCGATCGTGGTATTCCAAGCTCCGCTGATCGTTTGTGGAGCGACTTCGTCGGTGACCTGATAACTGATTCCTCGACCGCTTGACACTGTTGCACTCTGGTTGATGGTCTTCCCGTTCGTGGTTTATTCTTCATGTTGCCTGCTTCAAAGAGTTTATGTTCCCACCGCAGAAGAGTCTGTTTTGGAGGGGCCTCTTTGTCGAATCGTTGTTGGAAATCGGCACGCACGTCACGATTTGTCTTCCCTGTGTGTGGACGTTCGTGTACCCAGACAGTGACAACAATCCGCTGTTCCAGGGTGTATTCGCTGGTATCACACATGGTTCCGGTACCTAATCTGTAAATAAACACAATACAGACCATAACTCAACATATACATCATACAACAGATACATAGCTCACTTACATTTCTTATTACAGGGGGGGGTGACAAGACATTGTGGACACCCTGTACTGATGTATAAATAGCACAGGTAACATAATGCCACAATATTTTGCACACTGCAATTTTTCTATTGATTCTGTTCTAACAAAATGACACTGGTCTCTGTTTCTTCGACCCCCGAAAAACACCTTTGAGTTCATTATATTCTGAAAGATGCATAGCTATGTGTAAACAACTGTAATACATGCATTGATAATAATATATATAAAAATTACATGCATTGAACTGATGTTTCTTTTACATTCTCGTTTTAATAGACTGTATATGTATATAGGAACTATTGCTATGGCTGTAAAAAGGGGCCTCCAGTGTTCTTGAACAGCTGCTTTCTTTTTCATCCAGTATTTATAAACTAAAACCGCGAAAATGATTTTCAAATACTATACTTATTTAATGAAAAACATACCAAAAATTTATTTTCTTTTTAATACAGTAGGACCGCAATTATCCGAGCTATTGTGGACCGGGCCTAACTCGGAGAGTAAGGACCTTATTGCAATTTGAAGTTATAAATAAAGACGCATATGATATAAGTTACGTTTATTTAAAGGTAACTTGTTACAAATATTTAAACGCAAGATTAAGTATATATAATATAAAACAAAACTTACATAATTTTGAAAGATTTATTTAGAAAAGTAGTACTTCAAAATTTTCTGCTTGAAGACGCTCGCCATCTTCGTTGCCGCCATTTCACGCCAGCGTCGCAGTAGCAGAAGGTCCGTTGAAGTGGCCTCTGGTTGTTGCTCAATGTACTCATTTATTTTTGTCCCGTTTCATTTTTGTCCTTTGCACCGCCGCTTTCTCCACTCCCGCTGGCCTTTTGAGAACACCGTTTTTAGCACGTCTTTTGTAAGAAAAGATCGTACTTATGTTACCGGTTTGTCCGTCCGTCCGTCTGCATCCACGATATCTCTGCAACTATTTGTCCGATTTGAAAAATTCTTTTTGCATTGGGAAGCTCGAAATATGCGAATGATGATCCTTCATCTTGTTTATTTTTTTATTTATTTTTTTTACGATGTACAATTTCGTCGCTAGATTGCGTAAATGCAGATAATGTCGAATTCAAAAATACGTTTTATTCCACATATTTGCTTCTAAACATCTGATTGAAAAATTCTTTTATCTTTCGATTCCATTTATGCCGAAAATAATTTTAGATATAGTTACTTTTTCAAATTACGCATAGATTTTCCGCTAGGGGACGTAAACATAAATTACATTTTTCCCGATAACTCTTCTTCTAAAACTTCGATTTGAAAAGTTTTTTCTTCAGAGGATACAGCTCTCGATGGAAAATCTTTTGCATATAATTTAAAATTTTTGGTAAAGAATACTTTGGCCACCAGAGGGCGTAAGTGTTAATTTTTGCTTCTGATGTATTTGCCATAAAATCAGAGCTTCTAAAATATCGATTGAAAAAATTCTTTCGTGGACTGATGCCACTCACATCGATAAACCTTTTCGGAATATTTTTTTCTTAGAATATTCCACAGTTTCTCCGCCAGGGGGAGTAGATGTATATCTTATTTTTGTCAATATCTCTACTTCTAGGAGTCCGATTTAAAAAATTCCTTCTTTGTTGGATAGTGTTTTCAGTGTGACATGTTTTTCATATAATTTCAAAATTTTCAAGTAATTCATAGCATTTTCGCTAGGGGGCGTAGAGGTAAATTGCGTTTCCCCCTATATCTCTGCTTCTAAACTTCCGATTTGAAAAGTTCTTACTGCACCGGATACAGTTCCTGATGGGAAATTGTTTGCACATAATTTCTAATTTTTTTTAAAAAGTGGTTTGACCACCAGGGGGCGCAAATCTTAAATTCCGCTTCTGATGTATTTGCAGCAAAATATGAGCTTCTAAATTCTCGATTGAAAAAAACGTCGTTTGTAGACAGAAACTACTCATGTCGACAAAACTTTTAGAAACATTTTCTTCTTAAAATAATGCATGGTTTCTACGCCAGGGGGAGTAGATGTATATCTTATTTTTGTCAATATCTCTACTTCTAGGAGTCCGATTTGAAAAATTCCTTCTTTCTTGGATAGTGTTTCCAATGTGACATGTTTTTCATATAATTTCAAAATTTTCAAGTAGATCATAGACTTTCCGTAAATTGTGTTTTCTGCGTTATTTCTGCCTCTAAAACTCCGATTTGAAAAATTCTTCCTGTATCGCATACAAGACCTGATGGAAAATATTGTTCACATAATTTCTAATGTTTGGTAAAGAATGGTTTGGCCACCAGGGGGCATAAGTGTTAATTTCTGCTTCTGATGTATTTGTAGCAAAATCTGGGCTCCTGAAAATTCGACTAAATTTTTGTTTTCTTGGACCGATACCGCTCATATGGGAAAAACCTTTTGAGAATACTTTCTTCCTAAAATAATGCATGGTTTTCCCACCAGGGAACGTAAAGTCACATCTTATTTTGGTCGATATCTCTGTTTCTAAGAGTCCGATTTGAAAAATTCTTTCTGTGTTGGAGAGCGTTTCCGGTGCGAAATGTTTCTTAAATAAATTCATGTTTTTCTTAACGCACAAGTCGGCAACCAGAGGGCGTAAGCTCACGATTCCGTTTACAGCAATACCTGAGGGATTAAAAACCCGATTGGAAAAATTCTTTTTTATCAGATACTATTGTTTTCCATACCGGTTCCATTGACTTTGAATAGCTTTGCTAAATTTAATTTGCGTCAGAACGGATTCAAAAGACGTGTTTATTACACCCGAAAATTCGGTGTCATCTTTCTTGTTCGGTTTCATGACGATTTCTTTTCCAGGCTCCTACAGTAACCTTGCCTACACCTAAATCTAAAGCAACTTTTTTTATTGTCTCCCCTTGATCGGTTCTTTTAATGGCTTTTAACTTGGTCTCTAACGAAACAACAATCTTTTTTTTCTTTTCGCACTCATGTTACTTTGAATAGCAAAACAGAACCACACAACTTTACACCAAGGCCCCAAATAAAAACAGAGACATTAATTTTACAAATGAAACACGACACTGCTCGGTTAAATGAAGTACGCGATTAGCAGAAGACACCGACTGACACTGACTGCATGACCTACATCCGGAACACTGCCGCGGAAGCGCGCGACGAGCGGGAGAGCCATAGATCAGTGATCATGGCAAAAATACACCAACACTGTTGTGTGCGTAATTTCGTTGTTACCTAGGATAACCCAAAACTCTGACGATCAAGGCTCGGTTAATCGAGGTCCTACTGTACTTCATTCAAAGCTGCCATAAAAATTTCCTGGCTATTTCTTTAACCAGCTCCATATGCAATTTCCGTAAAAAAAATTGTAAATACTTTTGTAAAATATTTTTCCTGAGTTCAGAGGTCCTTTTAGCAGTGAGGTTCCCCTGCAATGCGGGGGTTGCGGGCATTATCAGTACTCCCCTAGTCTTGTCGGCTCAGTCAGCAACGTTTCGTACTCGCATACTAACTTTCCCGCATTCGAACCCCACCGAGGAAGGATTTCCATCACCTCGGAAGAAAAGTCTCGTGTCACAAAGTCCTACAATACGCGAAAACGGTTTTCATAACTGTTCTAATGAAATAACACCCCAAGCCAACTCCCTCTGTTCAAGTGATGTTAAATGGATGGCTCTGTATAGATAATGAAAACATCAGAAGCAAAACGTTTGAGAACTCGGGAAACGGCTACGTAGGAAAACGGACATACCTGGACTGAAATTTCTGCATAAAAAATGGAAGTACTCGAAAATGGCTTTTTCTAAAATAAACAAACAAGTTAGTAAAAGCATGCAATGCATTGATTATGATACGCTTTCCAACATACCAGAAATCATTACTCACGTTATTACACAAGTTATGGGGATAATGGCTGTAGAATAAATCTCGCTCCTATGACCTGACCTTTGACCCCATTTCCATGATATTCAACAGAACCGGTAAAGTATACTTCCGGAACAACATGATAAAGTTTTGTCTTAATCGAAGCATTTTTACGTAAGTTATAACGCATAAGGACGAATGGAATGGATCCCGATCCTATGTCCCCATTTCGTCCATTTTCAATAGGGTTCTTTCCCAAGTTTTCCCCTACCACATACTAAAATTTCATCGAAATCGAACCATTTTTACGCAAGTTATAACGCATAAAGACAATGGAATGGATTTCGCTCCTATGTCCTGACCTTTGACCCCATTTCGACGATTTTCAATAAGGTTCGTCCCTAGGGGGTCCCCTATCACATACTAAAATTTCATTGAAATCGAACCATGTTTACGCAAGTTATGACGCATATGGATCTTGCTCCTATTTCGTGACCTTTGACCCCATTTCGTCCATTTTGAATAGGGTTCGTCCCCAGGTGGTCCCCTACCACATACAAAATTTCGTCGAAATCGAACCATTTTTACGCGAGTTATCGTGCGGACAGACGGACAAAGCTGGAGCATATACGCTTCTTCAACCTACGGTTTTGGAAAGCGGAAAAACGCGAAACTGAGAATTCTGTAAGATAACAGTGATAACGGAAAATCTATCAAAATTCTGAATGTTTCTCTTATTAAAAACGGAAACTTTTCGAATCGGAAATTTTGTTAAAATCGGAGATCTACCGGCAGCTTCACTGCACGTTGTTTTCAGGAATATTCCGTGAATTCGCCCCATTTATTTTATAGTGAATTTCTAGGACTCAGAAAATTCGTTTGCTATGGCTATCGATAACATAGCCTGAATTTTCCCACATACTTCGCTACTTTCTGGTACACATTTTTGTTTGTTTGGGAGTTTAACGACCACCTTGAGGTGCAACTCAATGTAATATACGCAGTCGCCCGTCCTTAATTTACAGCCACTGGTTCCAGGGAAGGGAGAGAGCCATTATCGTCAGACAAACACAGCATCCATGCCTCACCGGGATTCGAACCCTAACCCATCTCAGACGAATGATCAAAAGCCAACGTTTAGACTACTGCGTTATCAGAACGTCGTCTGTTCTACCGTCAGCTGTGTGAGCACCCATCTTCCTGAACCTTTTTGGTACTCCAGCACATCATGAACGGTGTGAAGCGCGGTACTGTAAGAAAACATTTGCATCTGCTGCGATCTGTCGCAAAATCATCCGACTGGCTTTTTACACCAGAGCCTCCACACAAGCCACGTTGCTGTTTGCTGTTGGTGTTGAATGCCTGCCTGCCAACCGAGTGGTCCGAGACCCTTCGTCCGAGATGGGCCAGGGTTCGTTTCCCAGATGAAATATGAGTGGTGCGTTTGCCCGATGGCGCTGGCTCTGTTCCTTTCTTGGAATCAGTGGCCCTAAATTAGGGACAGGCGGCTACTTATATCCCTCAAAGTTGCTCATGGTGGTCATTAATGAGACCCACGTAATAGATATGACCTGTTCATGACGCAGATCGGCTTGTCTGCTATTCAACGTTAAACTGTCACTAGGTGGCGCTGGTGGCCGGGCATAGAAAATACGAATTCTGCGGCGGTAACCATTAGGAAAACATTGTGTGTCGACGTAGATGCCTTTCCTTGCCATTGCTTTCAGCGTATTTCACTTAAATTTTTTCATCAGTTGTTTTAAGGAAAAAAAAGAAATGACTTGCTCTGTTCCATTATGCAAATCTTACAAGCTCGTTGTTTCGTAACAAATATTTAATGCAACGACCGGGTCCTTCAAAAAAGAAAGTGTAAAATAATAAATATAACGTCACGTTCATGACGCAGATCGGCAACCGTAATAATAACTTCAGATTTATTAGATCATGCCCATACGTTCCGGGCTTTTCATACTTCCTGAAAAATTCGCTGCGTAAAATTGGATTCGAATTCCTATTAAAACCCCTAGAACAATCTCCTCGTACCTTAGACTGAAGAAACGAGATCCTGCTAACATCCATGCAGCTGGGGTCTACACCATCCCTATCGCCTATCCCGACGGGATGTCTAAAATGTACACTGCTGGCCACCCAAAATGCAACACCAAGAATGACACGAGATAGCAAAGCCAGATTTACTGGACACATAACAACAGATACAAAGATGAAACGATTGAGCTTACAGGCCCGTGCGACTTGCGGAACACGCAGACATCAATAGTTCGTGTGGCCCCCATGGCTGGCAATAACGGCCGCTACACGCCGCGGCATCGAACGAAAGAGGCTTTGGATGTGGGCTTGGGGTATGTCGGTCCAGGCTGCTTCCACACGTTGCCAAAGTTCATCAGGCGTAGCCGCGGGAAGATGCTTGCCGGGCCACTCGCCTGCCGATCAGCGACCAGACCTGTTCAATGGGTGACATATCGCTAGAACAGGCGGGCCACGGCAGCACTGACACCTGGTGGGCCGTGAAGAATTGTTGCACGATGCGTGCCACGTGCGGGCGCGCATTGTCCTGTTCAAACGTGGCCGCTGGCAGGTCCTGCAGGTAATGGAGGACTACAGGCTCCAAAACGTCGGAGATGTAGCGGTGGCTGTTGAGTGTACCGTCAGTGCATATCAGAGGAGTGCGGGTGTCATATCCAATTTCGCCCCAAACCATAACGCCAGGCGACGGACCGGTATGGCGATGCATAATGCAGGCGTCATACAGTCTCTCGCCGCGGTTCCGCTACACGCAGATCAGACCATCGTGGTGTTGCAGGCAGAAGCGAAATTCGTCGGAGAAGACAATGTCGTGCCATTCCGTAGTCCAGGTGCGACGTTCAACTGCCCACTGCCGCCGCACTCGCCGGTGGTGTAACGTCAATGGTAATCGGAGCAATGGGCGCCGTGCGACAAGTCCCCGCTCCTGCAGACGACGTCGAACGGTACGTGTTGCCACAGGTTGTTGCGCAACACATCCTAATTCCTGCGCTAAAGTTCGTGATGTGGCGGTGCGAGCCGTCAATGCCCGCCGCACAACATGCCGGTCTTCTCGTTCGGTGGTGTGCCGCGGCTGCGGCAATCGCTCACGTCGGTCCGTCCGTCCCTCCTGCCACCACCGAATCCATACTCGCATCACTGTGACTGGATGTCGTCCCACACGGGCGCCGATGTCTCGGTACGATAAACCGCTGTCGCGATAAGCCACTCTTTGTCCTCCGTCGAACTCCGAAACGTGCTGGAATGACTGCCGTATTCTGTGACAAGGCATCAGGAAGCTTCCCACGCACAAGTCCGGCAGCGCAACATTTCCACTACTTACACCCCGCTTTCTGTGCACCCTTCTTGTAGTGCTTCTTGGTGGCGTGCCGGGCTCACATGATTTGCATACGCCCTGCAATGCCAATCGTTTGCATGTCCTCTTGCGGGCGACGCATGCTGCGAATTTTAGGCCAATCGGATGCTTCTTTCTTGGTGTTGCATTTTGGGTGGCCCAGCAGTGTATGTTGGCATGGCAAAGCGCTCACTGAAGATTAGAATCCAGAAGCACAAGCGAGACGTATTGAACAAAAGGAATACTACGGCGCTTGCAAGGGCGGCCAGGACTCAAGATGCAGTTCCCAAATGGCAGGACATTCGATTAATTGCCCCGTACACGACGCCGAGGGCCACAGCCTAAAGGGAAACTATTGAAATACTCATGGCTCCTAACGCCTGCAATGAAGAGGTATATGTGGAGTTACCTAGTGTCTTACGGTCGATTCTGAACATTCCTCACAGCTAGCTCGTTATGCACACGCGCGTGACATGCTGTTATCACTGTTTTACCTTTAAATTTGAATTGTTCTCTATCGTTAAGTTTCCACTGTTTTGTTTATATTATACATGTAGCCTGAAGCATCCACCTGTGAATGGTGAAAGCTCGCTTAATCATTAGTCTATACACCATTAAACGAATTTTGTACTATTTTTGATAACGTCACGTGTCTGTAACTCTCGCGAGTCATACCGCAATTCACCTTAGAAAATTATTAAGGCAGTAGAAAAGCTACCGAAAATCCAAGTTTTGTGTTTCCGTTGCGAGATGTTTACATCTAAGTACTTCAATGATCACTAAAGTGAAGGGTCTCTATTGCGATAATAATGAGATAAAATTAAATGGCTATCTGTTTTTATGTTTATTTCGTACTGTGTGTTACTTATATCAGTTCTCTTTTGATTAAAGTGCGGGTTTATTTAATTTTAAACAACGTATTCGTTGGCGAAATCACATGTGCTATCTGTTCTTTACAATTTTAGTTACGGTCTCTACTGCTACCTTGCGGTCAAAACTTTCAACAGTGGGGACACTTTTTCTCGTAAAGATCTCCCTAACGGGCATGTCACATCTATTACGTGGGTCTCGGTCCTTAAATCCCAAACAAAAACAAAAAGCTTTCTAGTCAGGAGAGTGTAGGAAGACGCTGATTCACATATCCCTATCTCCAGTGGCTCGAAGGTTACTTAATGATTAGCCTGAGTATATTTGGACTGTGAGGAAAATGGCATGGAACAACATGTTTGGGCCACCCCGTTGGCGGAGTGGTCTAAGCGCTGGCTTGCGAACATTCTTCCAAGTGGGTCCTGGCTGGAATTCCAGTGAGGCGTGGACGGTGTGTTTGTCTTACGGCAGTGGTTCTCTCCCTTCCCTGGAACCAGCCGTCCTAAATTAAGGACGGACGACTTTTTATTGCCTATTGGTTGATCACGGTGGTTATTAAACCCCCAAACAAACAATAATATATTTGGATGCTTGGAAGTATGACATACAGTAGTAGTATATGTTTGGACGCTTGGCGAAAATGGCATAGAGTATTCTGTCTGAACACTGCATGGATGAAGATGATATAGTAGATCTGGAAGCTTGGTGGAAAAAGTCACAGACGCTTGGAAAGACGGTGTGTCGGATGCTTGGCGTAGTGGCATAGAGTGCTTACCTGAACTCCTGATGGTATAATTCTGGAAGCTTGGCGAAGGTGGCATACAGTAGCATATCTGAACACTTGGCGAAGAGGAAGCACAGAAGTATATCTTGACGCTCACCGAAGATGACATATAGCAGCATAAGACCCTTGTAAAGATGGTATAGAAAAGTGTGTCGGATGCTTGGCGTAGTGACATGGAGTACTATGGAGTATCTGAACTCTCGATAAAGATGGCATAATTCTGGACGCTTCGCGAAGAGTAAGTATCGAAGTGTATATCTTGATGCTCTCCGAAGTCCGAAGATAACATACAGCAAGTAAACCTGGACGATGGACGAAGACAGTTATGAACGTTCTTTTCCCACGGTCGCAATGCTATTTATATTTCGACAGGCTGGTACATACAGTACGAAACTCCTATCATTCAGAGTTCTGTATCCCGAGCAAGCTGCCGATGTCATCTTAGTACAGTTGTGTCACCACAGATGCATTTGGTAGTCTTATTTCGCACTATGCATCATCTGCATTTGTTATTCGGCAGCTATTCATTTAGAACGCCTTTTTTTTTTTTTTTTTTTTTTTGTAGTTCTTTGTTGGAATCATTCTGTCTTGAATCACCATTTATAATGATAAAACCACCGAGTCTGTTTGCCAGTCGCCTAAAGAAGAAACTACAAAACGTAGAGAATTGAAATTTTGCAGAAACCTGCAAGGGAACATGGAGGTGTGCACTTCAGATCTCTTTATTTATTTAATTGTTTATTTGAAATTTTTAATTAATTGGTTTAGTCTTTAAAGCTTTCTACTATTGTTGAAACCTAAATTCAAAGCCTCAAGGCCTATAAGCTCAGGTGGTTTCATCAAGCTTCTACAAAGCACGTAGGTCATTTCGTCAATAATACCAGCTCCAAAGGGATTGTTCAACAGTGAATAAAACGATGGATCAGAGCCAAATTCGGATCATTTTTTTACGCTTTCCAACCGTAGGTTGAAGAAGTGTACATGCTCTAGCTTTGTCCGCCTGTCTGTCCGTCCGCACGATAACTCGCTTAAAAATGGTTCGATTTCAATGAAATTTTAGTATGTGGTAGGAGACAACTTGGGGACGAACCTTATTGAAAATGGGCGAAATGGGGTCAAAGCTCAGAGCAGAGGAGCGAGATTTATTCCACAGCCATTATCCTCATAACTTGAGTAATAACTTGAATAAAAATGCTTCTATTGAGACAAAACTTTAGTATGTTGTTCCGGAGGTATACTGAACGAATTAATAGTCAGGGTAGGGAGGAGGGATTGTCTGCGCTCGATTTCTGGTATGTTGGAAACCGTATCATGAATGCCGGTTGCTTCGACTATAGCGAATCCTGTGATGGTTACATTCAAATTGATCGGAAACTTGAAACTTGGTCGTTCTGGTTGGTGTAGTGGTTAGCATACCCGGGTGTTTTCGGGGAGACTCGGATTCGTGTCCCGCTCCAAGACGATGAAGAAAACTTTTTTTTTTTTTTTTTCCGATATTATCTGACTTACCATCCTTGTCACATTTACGCCAAAAATCGGATTGTCATCTTCAAAATTTGTATCATATGGCGTAATCCCGTATTTCTTTCATGACCGTATCATAATCATTGCATTGTATGATTTTACTAACTTGCCTTATATGAGTTTAAGACTTGGACACCGTATATCGCAGGCAGCTTGCAACATCAGCACAGCATTTGGAGAAAGAAACGTTAGTATACTCAAGGCGCAACGTTTGTTTGCTAAATTCTGATCGGCGATATGAACTTCAAAAGTGAACCGCGCGGTAGACCAGAAGAAGCAGCGCCGGTTGGACCATAGGGACAACCGAGGCCGTCGCTCCGGGCCCCGAGTCTTCACGGGGACCCACAGTTTAGAAAATGAAAACAAAATAATATTTTCTAGAATTCGAAAGATATATTGTATTTTCTAGAACTAAAGAGATATTTTATAATGCCTTTTTCTAGTTTGCAATCCCCTCCCCACTTTTAAATAAGTTGCCACGCTTCATCGTAAAGCCACTCAGATTTGCAGACTTCAAATTATTATTATTATTAAAACCTCCATAATTTTTTCCACATTCATGAAATAACAAATTAAATTTCATCATTTTGTGACTCCCTACTACATATCCAACAGTTTGTGTGTAAACCAGATTCTTAAATTTAAAAAAAATGAAAAGAACAATATGAGATCATATCATATGTAGAGGATTTTAGGAAGAGAGTGTCTGACCCCAGGTCTTAAACAACCCTTAGAAATAGGAAGGTGGAAGATTTGGGCTAGAGTGCCCAATAGGAAAGCGACACGAAATATACACTGACGGAAAAAAAAATCCCAATACGAAGAAGGGGTTGTGTTAGATAAACGACATTTGCTAGGCGGTGAGAGTACATCTGTAAGATGACGTCTATGCAAATTTCACGCTCGGCGCATACGTGTGGCGCTAGTAGCGCCCCTCGGAACATGCAAAGCAGGTTTGCTGTAAATACGCGCTGTAACGTTCGTGAGCTTTAGTTATCGTTGAGATTCGACGTAGTTAGTCAAGAATGCCTTTAAGAAGACGAAGAAGCCATTATCAACAGCTCACGGAGTTTCAACGAGGTCGTGTAATAGGGCTACGAGAAGGTGGACTTTCTTTCCGCAATATTGCAGAACTACTTGGCAGGAATGTAGCCACTGTGCATGATTGTTGGCAGCGGTGGTCAAGGGAAGGAACTGCCTCAAGAAGACCGGGTTCCGGGCGGCCACGTGGCACTGCTGAGAGGGAAGACCGCCGTGTACGGCGTATGGCCGTGGCGCATCGTACTGCGTCTGCGGTAGCAATTCGAACTGCAGTTGCCACCACAGTGACACAATTAACTGTTACAAATCGGTTACTTGAAGGACAGCTCCGAGCCAGACGCTCTGTAGCGTGCATTCCACTTACTCCAAACCACTGCCGTTTGCGACGTCAGTGGTGTCAAGCTAGAACTCATTGGAGGACGGAGTGGAGATCTGTTGTGTTTTCTGATGAAAGCCGGTTCTGCCTGGGTGCCAGTGATGGCCGTGTGTTGGTTAGAAGGAGGCCAGGTGAGCCCCTGCAACCAACCTGTTTGCGGCCGAGACACACTGGACCTACACCTGGAGTTATGGTCTGGGGAGCAATTTCCTATGACAGCAGGAGCACTCTCGTGGTTACCACCCGCACCCTGACGGCACAGTTGTACGTCGGTCTGGTGATTCAACCTGTTGTGCTGCCATTCATGAACAGCATTCCAGGGGTGTTTTCCAACAGGATAACGCTCGCCCGCATACCGCTGTTGTAACCCAACATGCTTTACAGAGTGTCGACATGTTGCCGTGGCCTGCTAGATCACCAGATCTTTCTCCAATCGAGCACGTATGGGACATCATTGGACGACAACTCCAGCGTCACCCCCAACCAGCATTAATCGTCCCTGTATTGACCGACCAAGTGCAACAGGCATTGAACTCCATCCCACAAACTGACATCCAGCACCTGTACGACACAATGCATGAACGTTTGCGTGCTTGCATTCAACATTCTGGCGGTTACAGCGGTTATTAATGTACCAGCATTTTACATTTAAAATGGCTCTTCTCGCGCTTACATTAAGCTGTGATCTTGAAACCTTAATCGATTAAATATGTTACCTATACAAATGTATTGCCGCCGTTTCATTCCTCTACAACTATTTTTTCGTGGTGTTGGGATTTTTTTCCCGTCAGTGTAGGTAGAAAGGGGGAGGAAGACGCCCCTATTTAATACTGGGGGGGCAAGTACCCGGGGTTCGACGGCTTAACGTGCCCATCCGGCGCACGGCGGATATTTAGTGGTTCGAGCGTTCGAACCTGCCAGGGATCGAACCTGAGGTTTCTCCATGGCAGTCACGAACGTTGACCACTAGGCCATCCGCGGCCCAAGAACAATATCAAAGTTATTGTGGGGCTATATATGGAGGCCAATTGTTCAGTGACTTTAAAGACAGTACTGGAAATTAAATTAAAAAAAAAAAAAAAGCAATTTTCATACATGAGCGTGTATCATCATCATTGTCAACCATTATCAATCCACTGCTGGACGAAGGTCTCTCCAAGACGCTTCCACAACGGTTTGTCTTGTGCCAGTTTCCTCCATGTTACTCCCGCATACTTTCGAATTTCATTAACCCATCTCCCATGTGGTCTTCTTCTGGGGTATAACAGTTAAGAAAAGTCACTAATTTGTCAGTTATTTCACCTTGCATCAAAAATAAATCATAAAAACGTGTACCAGGGAAAATTATACATATAAACGAATTTATTTAAGAAGGATTTAACCTGTAGCGAATATGTTTGCGTATATACTCTACGCAAACATATTCGCTACACAGGTTAAAGTATCTTTTTACCATTTTGTGAGAAAGTTTGTATGAAACTCACAATGCAAATTAAACCTCCTTCTCCCCTGAAAGAAAATTAAAGATTTTAGCACTTTTTACTTTCTTCTCTCTCTGAATTTTCAGTCCTTTTCTTAATCTCACAGTAATTTGAGATATTCATTTATCTTTATGATAGTTTTCTTGTTTTTTAATTTTTCAGTAACAGTTTTTAAACTATGAGATTCGTTTTCCAGGGCTCATAAGGAAATTTTTCCCAGGTCTCTGCAATGAAATTTCGCCCCGGACCCCGTAAAAATTCCATCCGGCCCTGAGAAGGAGCTGTCGATTATGTCGAGTTCTAGGCCTTTATTTGAATCCGATCCACGTCAAACGGTACGAGAACTTTGCGAGAAATTCGTGTACTATGCAACCGTTTTCCGACATTTAATGGGCACAGGCAAAGTGAAGAAGATGAATAAATAGGCTCCACATGAGTGCACGGAACAGAAGGGCCGTGGGTGGCCTAGTGGTCAACGTTCGTGACTGCCACGGAGAAGACATCGGGTTCGATCCCAGGCAGGTACGAACGCTCGAACCTCTAAATATCCGCCGTGCTTCGGATGGGCACGTTAAGCCGTCGGACCCCTGGTACTGGCCCCGGTAATAAATAAGGGCGTCTTTCTTCCTCTTTCTAGCTCGCTTTCGTGTCACTTTCCTATTGGGCACTCTAGCTCAAATTTCCTAGCTTCCTATTTCTAAGGGTTGTTTAAGACCTGGGGTCAGACACTCCCTTCCTAAAATCCTCTACATATGATCTGATTTAACGGAACAGCGCAAAACACGACGATTTGATGTCTGCTCTTCTCAGCTTATGCGCAACCAAACGAACGTCATTTTGAGGCACCTTATCTCGTGTGATGACAAATGGATGCTGTGTAACAATCGACGACGTTCGGTGCAATAGCTCGACCGCAGCGCAGTAGATCGAAGTCTGTGCTCCATCCCGTAGAAAGACAATGATCAGTGTTTGGTGGTCCGCAGATGGTGTGATCTAGTCTTTTCTCTTACAAATTATTCGAGGCATCACGGCAGATAGGTATTGTCAAAAACTTGATATAATGCATGGAGAACTGTCAACCAAATAGCCGGTATTAATCAATTGCCATGGGCATGTACTTCTCATTAATAATGCAAGACCCCACGTTTCACACCAGACGACAGAAGTTGCGTTATCTGAGGTACAGAAGATAACTTCATCCGCCTTATTCACCTGATCTGTCCCCTACCGACTGGCATTTGTCGTGCGCCTGAACACCTTTCTAGAGAATATATCGTTTCCAAATTAAACATTCACCTGATCTGCCTCCTATACGAACTGATATGTGTTCGTGCGCCTGGACACCTTTGTACAGAATAAATCGTTTCCAAATCAAACATTCACCTGATCTGTCCCCTATGGACTGGCATTTGTTCGTGTACCTGGATACCTTTCTACAGAATATATCGTTCCCAAATCAAATATCAATTGAAACCGCATTCAATGAGTTTGTCGCATCCCGAAGATCGACATTTTTTCACTGCGGATCATAGGCGCCGACTAGAGGGCGCAAGGTGAATCTTGCCCCCTCCAATAATTATAATTTTACTGGGGCGCAGTGACCACCCAATATTTTTCGTCCTATTTAATTAATTAATCGCTTTAGCCTCGTAAGGTGGAACAATGTCCACCTTCTGAAGCGAAAGTGATTTATTTTTAAAAAATTAGTAAATAATAAAATAAATAAACACTTTGTTCCCATGTTCAGCATTTCTCATTGTAAAAGAAACTGTATTGCCAGAGTCCCGTATTGTGTTTGCCATGTTCTCGTGATACGTGGAAAATGATTAAAACAGTTATCAAACTGAAATAAATAAAAACACTGAAACGTATAATCTCTAGCGCCTTTTATCTATGTGTATTTATTTTCTGCCCTTCTTGTTCTTTGTTTGAGTAACCCAGCTAATTTTTCTCTTTTTTTTTTTTTTTTTTTTTTTTACATATATAAACGTTGTTTGGAAGTAAAATCTCTGTGGATACTTTTTATAAAATCACAGGCTAAATTTTACTTTTTAAAATATTAATTTTCAGCAAAAGAATATTTCTGGCTCTTTGTTCATTTGCTGATATGCAATTGCAATTGCATTTTTAAATATACGTTGAATCTCGTAGTTTGTCTTTTTGCCCATTTTTTACGTTTTCCAACCGTAGGTTGTGAAGAAGTGTATATGCTCCAGCTTTGTCCGTCTGTTTGTCTGTCCGTCCGTCTGTCCGCACGATAACTCGCGTAAAAATGGTTCGATTTCTATGAAATTTTAGTATGTGATAGGGGACCACTTGGGGACGAACCCTGTTGAAAATAGGCGGAATGGGGTCAATGGTCAGGACATAAGAGCGGGACCCGTTCGATTGCCCCTATGCGTCATAACTTAAGTAAAAATGCTTCGATTGCGGCAAAACTTTAGTATGTTGTTCCGGAGATATACTGAACCGGTTCTGTTGAATATCATCAAAATGGGGTCAAAGGTCAGGACACAGGAGCTAGCTTTATTCCAGAGCCATAATCTTCATAACTTGACTTAAAATGCTTCTATTGCGACAAAACTTTAGTATGCTGTTCCGGAGGTATGCTCAATCGGTTCTGTTTAATATCATCGAAATGGGGGCAAAGGTCAGGACACAGGAGCGAGATTTATTCCACAGCCATTATCCTCATGATTTGAATAATGATTTCTGGTATGTTGGAAAGCGTATCATAATCAATGCATTGCATGATTTTACTAACTTGTTTATTTTCCTCCTGACAGGGGAAGAGCCCCTCTTATGCCTGATCTCTTCACGCCTGACCCCCCCCCTTCTTCACAATAATTTGGTGAAGTCGGCGCTTCTGCGGCTAATACAATAGCTCGTATCTCGTTAGTAAAAGTGTGTTACTCTGGCGGTGAATATTTTGATTAATAAAGTTTATTTTGCCTCGTAATTTGGGTGTTTGAGGTTTCCATCAATGTTCCGTCATTTCCATATATCGTAGAGATTTCTTTTACTAAATATATGAAATCGATTGCTTCAAAATAAATTGGTAATTGAATTTTCAAAAATAAATAAACTTACTTGTAATACAAATTTATTTTCACATTTCTCGGATGAAGCTGAAGGAGAATCTGTTGATATAAGTTACCTATACCGATCGATGTGAACACCTAGTTATTTTAGATTGAATCCTGTGTTTCACTCACAAATATACTGTGTGGCTTGTCCATGTGTGTGTGTTGAGGAAATCTAGTGAATAACATTTTGCAACTGAACGAAGGTCAAGGTTACATAAATAATTACACATCTCAATATCCCAGCCCCTTAGCTCATCGTAATGATACTACTTCCTAAACGAAGTCCGACGGACTTCCGGACTGGGTTTTTTACTAAACATAGGTGCGTGTGTTATCGCTATGTAGTTTGCGAATACATGTCATTGGAAATGCTATTAAGCAAGCAGGAAGGGTCACGCAATTTCGCAAGAACTCCTTACTTTCATATCATTAAGGATGCCGAAAACAAAAGCTAAACGACGCAAGTTGTGATGATCGTCTTCAGAGAAATAGTCTGGGCTTACCATGGAAGCTTCATCTGGATGGTTTCTTTTTCTTTTTTCTCTCCCCCCTCTTTTTTAATGTTTGTAGAGTTGGCAGTTAAAACTTCTACCTCCCTTTGTTGTTGAGCCATATTTTCACCATAAATTAGTAGATCTCTCAGTTAAGTAGGTTCCACACATATTAATCAGAAGGGACAAAAAAAAAAAAAAAAAAAAAACAAGGAAAAGGAATGTGCCAAATGAATAAAATTGAAAAGAAGGAACAGTGGAGGAGCACGCACGCACGCTCTCTCTCTCTCTCACTCTAATTTAGTTGTTCACTTCTTTACTTCTTGGTTAAACATTTTTTGATTGAACGGCCCATCACTTTACCGAACAGCTTTTACAATTTGGCAACACGACTCTCTATCTCTCTTAATATATATATATATATATATATATATATATATATATATATATATAGAGCAAAGGGACATCTCAGTAAGGGAAGAAAACAGATTATGGCACTGAGAAAAGAAGATGGTTCTTTAACAAGAAATAGAGGCGAAATTTTGACAAGAGTGAAAGATTTCTACTCCAAATTATATGAAAGGGATGATACATGTACTCCAGACATCATGAAAGGTACCAGTACCAGTTCTTCTAGTCCTCCCAGCAGAAGTTGCACATGCAATCAAGAACATGAAGCGGGGGAAAGCTCCAGGAGAAGATGGTATTACTGTAGACATCATACAAGAAGCAAGTGGAGAAATCAAAACAGTACTCGCCCAAATTTTCACGCGATGCCTTAATGAAGGAAAGATTCCTGAGGATTGAAACACCGCTACAATGATCCTGCTACATAAAAAAGGTGACATTGAGGATCTCGGAAACTACAGACCTGTCAGCCTCCTATCAGTAGTTTATAAAATCTTCACTAAAGTTCTTTCACACCGCTTTAAGGTAACACTGGACATGGCTCAACCGAGAGAACAAGCTGGATTCAGGAGTGGCTATAGCACAATAGATCATATCCACGTACTGAAAGAACTAATTGAAAGAGCGAGGGAATATGAACTTCCATTGTGCATGGCTTTTATCGATAATGAAAAAGCCTTTGATTCGGTGAAAATATCAGCAGGTACAATGGCTCTGAAATCCTGCGGTATTGAAGATACATACATTAATATAATTAATAACATCTATGAAAATGCAAGTGCAAAGATTCGGATGTTTGAAAATACAACACATATAATAATTGGAAAGGGAGTGAGACAAGGTGACACGATATCTCCGAAGCTCTTTAATGCTACATTGGAAAATGTCTTTCAATCACTGAACTGGGAAAACAAAGGGATAAAGATTAATGGAGATTATCTAACCCACCTTCGTTTTGCTGATGATGTAGTCATTTTTGCAACTACCCCATCAGAGCTGCAAAGTATGATCCAGGAACTTGCTGACAAGAGTAAAGAAGTGGGATTAAAAATGAACTTTCAGAAGACTAAAGTGATGTTCAATGCTTTTACAAGAAATGACAATTTGTCGATTGATGGAGAAAAGCTGGAGATAACAGACACGTACTTTTATCTTGGACAGCAGATATCAAGTAAAGGTCACATTGATTAAGAAATAGATCGGCGTACAAAACTTGCCTGGAGAGCTTTTGGAAGAAACAGCATAATTTTCAAGAGCAATATGCCATTATGTCTTAAAAGAAAAATGTTTGATCAATGCATCATTCTAGTGCTTACGTATGGTGCAGAGACGTGGACCTTAACTAAAAGAGACATACAAAGGCTGCAGACAACTCGAAGTAGCATGGAGAGGTGCATGCTTGATGTAACCAGGAGAGACAAGAAGAGGAACTCGTGGATCAGAAAAATGACAAGAGTAGAAGACATCATGATCAGAGTTAAATCCCTGAAATGGCAATGGGCTGGGCATACTGCCAGAAGGACGGACTATCGATGGACAGCCGAAATTTTAGATTGGATTCCAAGGGACAGGAAAAGACCCAGAAGAAGACCACATGGGAGATGAGTTGATGAAATTCGAAAGTATGCGGGAGTAACATGGAGGAGACTGGCACAAGACAGACCGTTGTGGAAGAAACTTGGGGAGACCTTCGTCCAGCAGTGAATTGTCAACCATTATCAATCCACTGCTGGACGAAGGTCTCCCCAAGTTTCCTCCACAACGGTGTGTCTTGTGCCAGTCTCCTCCATGTCACTCCCGCATACTTTCGAATTTCATCCACCCATCTTCCATGTGGTCTTCTTCTGGGTCTTTTCCTGTCCCTTGGAATCCAATCTAAAATTTCGGCTGTCCATCGATGGTCTGTCCTTCTGGCAGTATGTCCAGCCCATTGCCATTTCAGGGATTTAACTCTGATCATGATGTCTTCCACTCTTGTCATTTTTCAGATCCAAGAGTTCTTCTTTTTATCTCTCCTGGTTACACCAAGCATGCACCTCTCCATGCTACTTTCAGTTGTCTGCAGCCTTTGTATGTCTCTTTTAGCTAAGGTCCACGTCTCTGCACCATACGTAAGCACTGGAAGGATGCATTGATCAAACACTTTTCTTTTAAGACATAATGGCATATTGCTCTTGAAAATTATGCTGTTTCTTCCAAAAGCTCTCCAGGCAAGTTTTGTACGTCGATTAATTTCTTCACCAACGTGACCCTCACTTGATATCTGCTGTCCAAGATAAACGTACGTGTCTGTTATCTCCAGCTTTTCTCCATCAATCGATAAATTGTCATTTCTTGTAAAAGCATTGTACATCACTTTTGTCTTCTGAAAGTTCATTTTTAATCCCACTTCTTTACTCTTGTCAGCAAGTTCCTGGATCATACTCTGTAGCTCTGATGGGGTAGTTGCAAAAATGACTATGTCATCAGCAAAACGAAGGTGGGTTAGATAATCTCCATTAATCTTTATCCCTTTGTTTTCCCAGTTCAGTGATTGAAAGACATTTTCCAATGTGGCATTAAAGAGCTTCGGAGATATGGTGTCACCTTGTCTCACTCCTTTATATATATATATATATTACTTCCCCGAACGGCTTTTACATTACTTCCCCGAACGGCTTTTACAATACTTCCCCGAACGGCTTTTACAATTTAGAAACACTGACAGTGAGTCACACCACCCCTAACCCGGCCCACCTCACACGAATTGTCAGAAGACAACGTCACCTGTCTCAAACCACTGCGCCACCTGGGCGGTGAGATGCGTTTCAATCACGGGCGTCGCTGCACTAGGAGGAGGCGGGGGCTGAACAAGGCTTAATCTTTTTAACTACCTCGTACTACCGCATTCCCCCTTCCGTAATGAAAAAATGGCGAGTTTTAAAATGGATTGTTGTCACTTTTAATTTAATTTCAATTACAACCAGTGTAACCCGAAGATCTTCAGTTTCAGTGTAATAATTTTGGCGTAGCATTAATATTTAAACATTTACCTTTTCTCTACCTTCGGTGGGTTTTTAATAATATGGAGATGGCCCCCAGTTGCTTTGCTGCGCTGTGGAGTATTGAGCAGTGGTGCAGTGGACTCGCCTTTCTTCTGCTTGGAAGGGATTTTTTTATTTATTTTTTTTATTTTTGGAGGAGCAACAGATTCCTTATGCAGACAATATGGAAGCCAAACTTTTAAATTTATAGACCCTGCAATTTAAACAAGGAACCGAGTGAATGGTTTGTATCATGGTGTTATCCATGTGCATCTCTGCGTGCTGACTGGGTGATCTGGTTTATTGATGTCACGTGGTGCTATGATTCGAAGACAGACAGACGGCATCCTATGTTAAGCGAAACTAAGAATAATAAAGAAGGAGACATACCGCAGGGCAAGAAAATTAACCCTGTAATACCAAATTCAGCGTAGGAGATTCAAAATCTTTGAGCTTCCAATTGATGTCAACGTCCAATAGACGGCAAATAGTGTTGTCAATTCTTGAAAAGAACCTAAGACTCAAAAAAAAAAAAAAATACTAACCGCATTGCAGATTCGACGATCCTCGGGATGTGTCCTTCAGCAAGAGGCGGCTCCTCACGCCTACGCGTCCTTCGGTAATATGCACTGAGTGGCCACTTTATTATGACCACCTGACAGTTTTAAGCAAATGAGCCATGGCTGCACGCTGTTGCCGCAAGAGGGCGAGGCTAGTACAAAAACGGAAACTTAGTGCTCGCGACAGTAGTAGAAGTGATTTTTTGGTGACGAGATGGGTAAAACATGCGATTTGACGGACTTTCAACGTGGGATGATTGTAGGAGCTCGGACCCTAGGAACGAGTATCACCGAAACCGCCGCATTCGTGAAATGTTCCAGAGCAGCTGTTGTTAAAGTGTTTAAAGACTGGACTGTCAGCCAAACAACTGGGTCTCTACGTGCAACGTGTGGTCATCATCGACTAGTGACTGCTCGGGCGAAACGGAGAGTGTCCAGACTGGTAACAGACAACAGAAGGGCAACAGTGCAGCAAATTACAGACCATCTTAATCAAGGATCCCCTCAAAGGATCTCTGCACGCACTGTTCGCCATACACTGCATCGGATGGGATATGGCAGCCGAAGGCCTGTTCGAACACCTTTGCTGTCTGCAGTTAACAAGAGAAAACGTCTCCAGTTCGCACAGGAGCACAAGGATTGGACAGTCGATAATTGGAAACAAATTATGTGGTCCGATGAATCACATTTTCAATTGCACCATGCCTATGACCGAGTGAGAATTTGGCGGAAACAGCACGAAAGCATGGACCCCCAAATGCATTGCTACAACCCTTCAAGCTGGTGGGGGCAACGTTATGGTTTGGGGAATGTTTTTCTGGCATGCTTGTGGCCCTTTAATTCGTGTTGATCAACGTCTGACTGGCACATCATATCTAAACATCGTTGTGGACCAAGTACGTCCTGTCATGTGGATGGTTTATCCTAATGGCGACGACTACTTTCAACAAGATAATGCGTCCTGCCATAGTGCTCGTATTGTACAGGATTGGTTTCAGGAACATGCCGGTGAGTTTGCTTTGCTTAGGTGGCCCCTACAATCTCCAGGTCTCAACCCCATTGAGAATTTGTGGGATGAAGTTGAACGAGCCATCAGACAGCTGGATCCACAACCCTGCAATCTCACACTCTTGGAAAGTGCTATTCATCAAGCATGGTCTCAGATTCCACAAACCACCTATCAACATCTCGTGGTCCATGACACAAAGAATCGACGCAGTATTAAAGGCAAAAGATGGCAGGACGAAGTACTGAGGCGGTGATCATAATAAAGTGGCCACTCAGTGTATAATGGTCAAATGTAAATGTGTCATCAATTTATTTATTTATTTGTTTATCCTTGATTGAAAAAAAATGATAATAATATTCCGAACTTAATAAAGGTTCAGAATTTTATTTTTTAACTTAAACGAAAAACGTATTTCAGTATTAATGTAAAATTTTTGGGGGGCTTCAGACGCGATTAGTGGAACTTTACCCACCCACCCAACCTCCTGAAGTAGCCTAGCGACGCCACTGGTTTCAGTTCCAAGAAAACTGCAATGGGCGTCTGACGATCGTGCTAGAGAAAGGGTTACGAAATTTAGGAAGTTTAAATTCCTGGAGAAGAAAAATTCCGTGAATGACAAAATATTTGCAAATGACTCTACAGAGATGCGTGTCACCCCACTAAGCTTGATAAATTATGGTAATTATTTAATCAGAATAATCTTATTCGAGGAGCTAAGTGGGGCGGGGGACGGGGGGACTAGCGTATCTGATAGGTGCTCGATTACAAGCGAAGCAGAGAACAAAACAAAGAACATTATTATTATTAGAGATTCCACCTCTTCCTGAGGTTTTTCTTCTGTTCCTTCCGGGACGGGTACGACGTACCAAGTCTGGAAAGTGGTATTTCTTTCTCTCAGTTGTCCAGGAACTTCTTTACTATCATACAAGTGTTCAGGATAGCTGCCTTCTGTAGTTCCATGTAGGTATTATAGGTTGAAGGTCTAGTGCCTGTATAGAGCTGTGAATGGTCTTAGGTACAACTTCTGTGGCTGATATTACTATGGGGACGGTGTTGACGTTCTCCATATGCCACATTTCCTTGACTTCGTATCGTCGGTCGTTCTTCTCTCCGTGCGTCTTCTGGATGTTGCAGGTGTTGGGCACGGCTATGTCAATGAGGTACGTTGACTTCTTCTCCTTGTCGACCAAGACGATGCCGGGCTGATTGTGGGGGATGGTCTTATCTGTTCTGATCGATCTGTCCCAGTACATCTTGTGGGTGTTGTTCTCTAGAAGCGTTGTTAGCTCATACTTGTAGTAGGGGGCAGGCTCAGTTGTAATGAGGTGGTGCTTTCTTACCAATTTCTGATGGACAATCTTGGCGACTTGATTGTGCCTGTTCGTGTACTCCGTTTGTGTGAGGAGTCTGCACCCTGCTGTGATATGTTGGTTGGTCTCTGGCGCTTGATGGCATTGCTGACATGTGTCGATTTCCACTGATATATCCTTCAGGATATGCTTCAGATAGATTCTGGTGTTTACAACTTGATCTTGTATAGCCATTAGGAACCCTTCGGTCTCGGGTAAGGGTGATCCGTTTGTTAGCCATGCATTGGAGGCAATCTTATCCACATGGTCAGATTGCAGATCGTTGTAGTGCCTTCCGTGTAGGACTTTCTTGCCCCAAGCTTCTTCTTTTGGCTCATTCTTTCCAGTCTCGATGTACTGAGTAGAAAGGTCTATAGCTGTTTACTTCTTCTCACTCTGGTTTATCGCTTGGTGAAGGAGTCCCTTGCTCTGTTGGAAGTATTTTCTGAGGCTGTTAATTTCTTTGTCACAATGAACCGGGAGATCAATCATTCCCCGTCCTCCTTCTGCCCGTCCAATGGTCAGCCTTTCTTTTACTGACTTCAGGTGTGCTGGCGATGCTTAGTGAGGGTTGTCCTGGTATTGCGCATTATTTCCTCAAGCTCTGTTTTGGTCCACTTGATGATTCCGAAGGAATACGTGAGGACTGGGGATGTGTTGATAGCCTGAGTGATGTTGCGAGCGTTGAGCTTGGTCTTCATTAGTCTCCTCAGCCTTTCGTTCTATTTGGCGGCTAGATTGTTTTTGATTCCTTTGTGTTCTAGGAGTTGTGTTTGAACCATACCAAGTTACTTATAGACTTCTCCTTCCTCCATAGCTGCGATCTGTTCTCCGGTCTGCAATTATTATTATTATTATTATTATTATTATTACTAGGAGAAAATTTATGACTAAACCTAAAAGCGAAGATTCGATGTTAAAGATCTTGAAATATTTTTTATTCATTTTAGATATACTGAACCATGTAACATTAAGTTTATTTTTACCCCCTTACCTTGCACTCTATTGAGCACTTGTATCTCAAAAATCACGGAGGACGTGTACAGTAAAAAAAAAAAAAAAATGTGAATATAGTGTAATTTCATTTGAGGTTTCCCTTTTTATTGTTCAGGAGGATGCACTGCAATTAAAAAATATGTGTAACTGAAATAAAAAAAAATTCTTTTCGAAAGCAAAACGAGAATCAAAGGAAGAATTCACACTAACCTTATACTGCTTCTGCATGATAAGGTTAGTGTGACTACTGAGATCTGAGGAAAATAACCAAAACTTCCGAATTTGTTATAAGCTCTTGACTTGTCGGTGGACATATGTTGATTGTAAAACAATAAAGTACCGAACAGAATTGTTCACCTACTAATGTATATTAAAGCAGCTCACAAACAATAACCAATGCACTCAGCCTTAATATATGAATCCTGCAAGCGCTCCTCAACTTGTTATCCTGCAAATGGGGAATAGGTCTCCATTTATGCTTTATAGATACCTGGTAGATTTGAGAGCTTTTTTTTTATTTTTTTCATTTTTACCTTGTCTACGTAAAACGACTAAGTGGAGGCGCCACAACAATTTTCTTTTTTTTTCTCCTCCGTTAATGTGTTAATTGATAATTTTGATATTATCTTTTACCCACAAAAAATGCGGTGAAAACAGTGCAGTTTCAGTAGAATAAAAGAACAAATGCTCTGCAATATACTGCTGGAAAAAATAAATACTCCTTGTATGACATTTTCACTAAGTTGAAAGAAGAAAAGTATACGAATTCGCAGCATAAAACTTTCATTGGTATGTACAAATTCGAAAATACTTTACATCCAAATTAACACCTTCCATGTTTATTGGACAAAGAAATTTTTCCTAAGTGATTTTAGCGTATCAAATTCATTGCGTTCTGTAAATAGTTGCAAGATTTTCATTTTAGAGAATTGCAGAGCTTCTTACCTTTCTGAAAATGTACTCACTAAATCAGAAGTACTTACTACTTAGTGAGTACTCACTCACTATTCAGTGGGCTATAAGCAGTCGCCTGCCCATAATTTAGGGCCACTGGTCCCATGGAAGGGAGACAGCCAGTGCAATAATACGAACAACATCTATGCCACACGGGATTCGAACCCGGATCCATCTCGGACATATGATCAGAAGCCAGAGCTCAGACCACTGCGCCACTTGGGCGGATTGTTATGTAATTAGGAGAAAGTTGTTTTTTTTTTTAATTGCCCAACGAACGTGAAAGTAATTGCCTGAATCTTAAAGTAAAATATTAAAAAAAAAAAAAAAACTCACGGTAGCTAAAATGCTGGGCTTCACATATGGTGCGTAAAGGAGCATTGTAAGTATAATATTTTCTTCAACACTGAATACTTGCAGATATTCTTCAACATTGAATACTTGCAGGCCGACCCGGTGGCGCAATGGTCTAAGCGATGGCTTCTGATCACTCGTTCGAGATGGGTCAGGGTTCGAATCCCAGTGAGGCATGCATGCTGTGTTTGTCTTTCGGCACTGGCTCTCTCTCTTCCCTGGAACCAGTGGTCCTAAATTAGGGACGGGCGACTGCTTGTTGCTCACGCTGGTCGTTAAACCCCCAAAAAATACTTGCAGATATTGCTGGAAATGGAGAAAAATAATAAAACCAGCGATATCATCTGTTTACATTATTTAAGGAATTCAGACAAAAACATAGTCCATTTATCCGAATTACTCGATCAGCGTTCAAAAGACTAAGCGTGACGCACAAATTTTTAAGTGCTTGGCAGAAATTTGGCAAAAAAAATTACCCGACGCCGATGATATTAATATATTTTATAACTACAATACTTGGGATGTTGAGACAGAATAAATTAGCAAAGTTTATTCACAATTAAATGTTATTAAATATCAGAACCAATGGAATTTGTCCTGATGAAGTTGGGCCAAACGCTCAGAGGAACCATAGTAGATCTAAAAATAAAATATTGAATTGTAAATAAACGTTTGCTGATTTATCCTAGCTGATAATGGTATCCCTATTAAAGAGTTTTAGAGTTACCGGGGCCCTGCGCACAGCATCAGTTTTGGGGGCCCCTCACTTTATCTTGTCGCCATAACTAAAAAAAAATGTATAGTTCTCAAGAAGAAATTTAATACTGAGGGCATTTGTGATACCCTGATGGAAAGGAAATGGCTAAAGTTAAAAGTGGAAAGGAAGCCTTTTGTTAAAAAAGAAAAGTAGGAACTTTTATGAAGATGACCACTGAACCACAGTACTTTAACATGTTACGTAAGGTTAGTTTATGGTACTGTTTTAATTGACATTTATGTTACATGCGATGTGGGATCTGCTGTCGCAAATCGTCATGTTCCACCCCACGGACAGTTTACAGACAGTACGATCATGGATGAAATCTCTTGATCTCAAAGACTACAGTCTTGTGACGATTATACGTATTAAGAGAGTACAACGCGGTTTGTCACAAATATTTATTTTTTCAAGTCGACCTCGGTTTCGCTGGTTATTGATCTAGCTTCATCAGGACGAATGGCACTTAAATATTCAAATTGTGCATGATATCATAAACGGTGTTTACAGTCACGGGGTTTGGTTAGTTACTTCCACGCGCTTGATAGAAACAAGTTGCGAAGACTTCTGATATATATATGGAAAGCTTCCAAAATATCAAGTTTGGTGGTTGAATCGGGCTTGTCAATTAGTTTTGCTTCTTCAAAGAGAAATTTATGGTCCTTTTCGTAACAGTGTTTAGCCATCGATGACTTCTTTAGGTCACAGTTCCGAATGTAGGTCTTGTGCTCCTTCAAACGAAAACGCAAGGCTCTACGGGTCTGTCCTATATAGGAAACGCCACATTCTTATGCAATTTTATGAACTCCCCACAAGTTTTTGTCCTCAACATAGTCCTTTGGTCCTAAAAAGTTCATTTTGTTCATGGGTTTAAAAATTACTGTAAAATTAAAAGTTTTGAGAATTTTTGAAATTTTGAAAGCAATGTCACGGGAAAATGGAATAATGGCAAAATTCTCTCGCAAAGGGCTCATCACAGGAGTTGACGTGGAGATAGGCTTCGGTTTCCGGAATTTTGTTAGAGCCTTATCTATAATGGAAGGGTTGTATCTTCGTTGTACTGCAATACGTTTAAGGAAATAAAGTTCTTTTTCCAAACTGTTTTTACCTGAACATATATGTATCGATAGGGCAACGGCAACAGAATGAAACTTCAGTAGGTAAATTCGGTCATGGCAACAGAAACCAGCGTGGAAATACTCTCGTTGAGTTTGCAGAGGCAGAAGGGTTTTTCATCTTGAACTCTTCTTCAAGAAAAAGCCACACAGGAAATGGACATGGAGACATCCAAATGGGACGACAAGTGAAATTGATTTTATTATGTGTAACAAAAAATTCGTCATAGAAGACTGCAGTGTGCTAAACAAGTTCAACACAGGTAGTGACCATAGATTGGTGAGATGTAAGATGCACCTCAACACTAAACTTGAACGTGGCAAGCTCATAAGACAAACAAAATCTATTGACATAACCAACCTTAAAAAACACCATAATACCTTCAAGTTAGAACTGAAGAACAGGTTTTCTGCTTTAGAAGGCCTAACATCGGAAGAAGTGGACATCTCTGAAGTTAACAGAAAAGTAACCAAAGCTCTTATGGAAACAGCAACAAAATTAGCTGGGTCTAAGAACAAGTTGCATATGAACAAATTATCAGGAAAAACCAAAAATGTTGATGCAAAAAAGAAGAGAGATGAGGACAACTAAAGAAGATGTGACTTCCAAAGTGGAATATATAGAGCTATGCAAGACAGTAAGAAAAAGTATCACTGAAGACGTAAGAAAATTCAACTGTGAACTAGTGAGGAAAGCAATTGAAAACAACCAAAGCCTAAAGATAGCAAAGGGACATCTCAGTAAGGGAAGAAAACAGATTATGGCACTGAGAAAAGAAGATGGTTCTGTAACAAGAAATAGAGGCGAAATTTTGACAAGAGTGAAAGATTTCTACTCCAAATTATATGAAAGCGATGATATATGCACTCCAGACATCATGAAAGATACCAGTACCAGAGTTCCTCCAGTCCTTCCAGCAGAAGTTGCACATGCAATCAAGAACATGAAGCGAGGAAAAGCTCCAGGAGAAGATGGAATTACTGTAGACATCATACAAGAAGCAAGTGGAGAAATCGAAACAGTACTCGCCCAAATTTTCACTCGATGCCTTAATGAAGGAAAGATTCCTGAGGATTGGAACAGCGCTACAATGATCCTGCTACATAAGAAAGGTGACATTGAGGATCTCGGAAACTACCGACCTATCAGCCTCCTATCAGTAGTTTATAAAATCTTCACTAAAGTTCTTTCACACCGCTTGAAGGTAACACTGGACATGGCTCAACCGAGAGAACAAGCTGGATTCAGGAGTGGCTACAGCACAATAGATCATATCCACGTGCTGAGAGAACTAATTGAAAGAGCGAGGGAATATGAACTTCCATTGTGCATGGCTTTTATCGATTATGAAAAAGCCTTTGATTCGGTGAAACCATCAGCAGTTACAATGGCTCTGAAAACCTGCGGTATTGAAGATGCATACATTAATATTATTAATAACATCTATGAAAATGCAAGTGCAAAGATTAGGCTGTTTGAAAATACAACACAAGTAAAAATTGGAAAGGGAGTGAGACAAGGTGACACCATATCTCCGAAGCTCTTTAATGCCACATTGGAGAGTGTTTTTCAGTCGCTGAGCTGGGAAAACAAGGGGATAAAGATTAATGGAGATTATCTAACCCACCTTCGTTTTGCTGTAGTCATTTTTGCAACTACCCCATCAGAGCTGCAGAGTATGATCCAGGAACTTGCTGACAAGAGTAAAGAAGTGGGATTAAAAATGAACTTTCAGAAGACAAAAGTGATGTTCAATGCTTTTACAAGAAATGAAGATTTATCGATTGATGGAGAAAAGCTGGAGATAACAGACACGTATGTTTATCTTGGACAGCAGATATCAAGTGAGGGTCACATTGATGAAGAAATTAATCGGCGTACAAAACTTGCCTGGAGAGCTTTTGGAAGAAACAGCATAATTTTCAAGAGCAATATGCCATTATGTCTTAAAAGAAAAGTGTTTGATCAATGCATCATTCCAGTGCTTACGTATGGTGCAGAGACGTGGACCTTAACTAAAAGAGACATACAAAGGCTGCAGACAACTCGAAGTAGCATGGAGAGGTGCATGCTTCGTGTAACCAGGAGAGATAAGAAGAGGAACTCGTGGATCCGAAAAATGACAAGAGTGGAAGACATCATGATCAGAGTTAAATCCCTGAAATGGCAATGGGCTGGACATACTGCCAGAAGGACAGATCATCGATGGACAGCCGAAATTTTAGATTGGATTCCAAGGGGACAGGAAAAGACCCAGAAGAAGATCACATGGGAGATGGGTGGATGAAATTCGAAAGTATGCAGGGGTGACATGGAGGAGACTGGCACAAGACAGACCGTTGTGGAGGAAACTTGGGGAGACCTTCGTCCAGCAGTGGATTGATAATGGTTGACAATGATGATGATGATGATGATACGCAATAAAAGGCGATGGATGAATTCTATTCCTGGGCCTTGTAAAACACGTTTTCTAATGGTATTTTACTCGTACGCGATAACAGTCTTCTGTTTACCTCTTAAACTAAACTTAATGGGGAGAAAAATAATTTTAAGGGAAAGATGGCGGAGAGTCATGTAAAACACCGAACTACACAGCTAAATATTCATTACATTCGAAGCAAATTGGTCAGAAATAACACCCTAATTTCTGAGCTCAGTTGTAGTGTAGCACTAAGTAGCTTTACTTTCAAAACGATATTTAGTGAGCCTGCATTTAAACTAGTAAATTCATATTTGTAAATGACGTACTTCAATTTCGGGCGGAATTATGGTCCCAAATCTCCTCAACCCCAGAACAGCGAATTTATCCCTCGCTGTATGACTTTTCTCTTAGTTTTCCGAAGCAAAGTTAAAGAAAGAATTATAAATAATTATTTTGAAGGCCCTCTAGCATAGCAAGGCTCCGCTCCTGGGCTTCGTTGGCTTCCCTGTAAATCCACACCTGGTGTTTATATAAAACGAACTAGGACAGAAAGTCAGACGCTAAGCAATTGACATAAAATTAGTTCTCTTGTAAAATTTTTACCTTTAAGTTGTATCAGTGCTTAACGACATTGAGTTACATGCAATGATATCGAATGAACGCAATCGTGGGTTGAACCCCAGTAAAGAGCATTGTCGTAGGCAACAATACTATAATAATATTCCTTGGCTTAAGTCTGGTCAATGTTTCGAATAGCTGGCCGCTGATGCCGTTCACAGTCGATGAACTCCGACCCTTTAGAGTCACGCAAAGGTAGGCCCAGTGCCGCAGCAAAATAGATTGCCTACTTGCTTGTTGCGGCACGTGGAAATTGCCTCAAACAAACATCTGCGTAATCCAATATGCACGTGCTCATTTACTAGCAAGTTTCAGCAGTACAATGCAGATTCCTGCGTTCCACTGATGACAATGTTAGCTTTTACATCTTGGAAGATAACTGCATGCTTTGTTCTCCTGCATGCCTGAGCTTTGACTTGACCCCGTTTGTCTTGCGAAGGCTAATTTCTAAAATGTGTACTACGAAGACGCAAAGGCTTGAATCTTCACATGGATTACTTTCAAAATAATTTATTTATTTGATTCGTGGTTAAATGACCACCATAAGCAATTCTTACGGCAATAAATAATGTCCCATCCCTAACATAGGGCCACTAGTTTCAAAGAAGGGAGCGAGCCAACACCGTAAAATGAAACCACCTACAGCTTCTACGACTTAGTCAGAAACCTGCACCTCTGACCACTCAGTCACTGGAAGCGATATACAGTATAACATAATCGCTTACATGCACGAAATACACACTGTGTTCACAGAAATGACTGATTAGCTCCTATGTTAATTCATGTCACACTTCCCAGGTTTGATTACAAAGGGTGAAGAACAAGAGGAATCAGAAAAAAAAATACTAAGTTCTCGCGATGAAGGAATATTACCCCCAAATCAACTGGCGAACCAGCTGATCCTGTGATGGATGGAGAAGAACTTTTCGAGCAGTTGTAGTATTCCTCCCGTCCAACTCCAACTCTTTCGTTTTCCGCGGATAATAGGAAATCCACATCAACAGTACTTGAGATGTAGCATGCTGACTTTTCAGAATGGAGAGAAAAAAATGACCTTGTATTTTTTTTTTATCAATACGCTGTATTGATTAAACGCCGCCCTTTAAGGACATGTTTTTAAGTCACTCTTAAAGATAGCATCGGTTTTTAAAAATAGTACTTCGCGGAAAGCATACGTAAAGGTTTCGTTATTCACCGAGTAAGCTTTGTGTTAGGAACGCACCCCGTTTTACATATTCGGAGCGATAACGAAGTACCACGTGCTATCAGCGCCACGTGCGGCTACTATAAATTGCTTACACCTATTCTCTGTACGTAATCGAGCCACGGGTGGCCTGCAGGTCAACGCTTGTACTGCTATGGTGAGGTCTTAGGTTCGATCCCAGGCAGGTACGAACGTTCGAACCCCTAAATATCCGTCTTGCATCGGATGGGCACTTAAGCCGACCAACTCCGGGTACTGGCCCCCGGTTTTAAATAAGAGCGTCTTCTTCCCCATTTCTACCTCGCTTTCGTGTGACTTTCCTGTCGGGCACTCTAGCCCGAATTTTCTGGCTTCCTACTTCTAAGTGTTTTTAACTCCTGGGATCAGACACTCCCTTCGTAAGATCCTCTACAACTGATCTTATCTGATCTGTACGTAATTAGTAACGTTTGTCAGTAATGGGGAAACGTGGCTACTTAAGCCAATTTAACCGCGGCCAGATATTTGGGCCCGGAGGACAGGTATCGGTATTTCGGAAACAGAGGCACTTGTTGGCTGCTTCCGCACTTCTGTGTCAAAAGTGTACCAGGACTTAATTAACTATGCACAGACATCCAGGATAAGGGCTCACATTGATCTGCTTTGCGCGGTTGATCCTAGAGATGAGCGTTGGGTGTCACGACTAGTATCTCGGTAACCACGTGCAACAGTCACCCACCAGTACAAGTGCTTGTTAAATAGATCGTGCAGTTCGACCTATTTTCATATGCACCATGCGCAGTACGTTGCTTCACCCGAGGTTCCACAGCCGGAGACTAAAGAGGGTACTTATGATGACTCCAAGTCGTCGCAAACAGTGGCTTGCATGGGCGAAGGAACGTCGGCAACGGACCCTCGACAGATGGAAGAATGTCGTTTGGAGTGATGAGTCCTGTTTCCTGCTGCACTATGCTGATGGCCGGGTTCGCATATGACGTAAACAGCATGAAGTCTTGTCCCCTGGTTGCACAGCTGGGGTTCAACAGGCTAGTGGAGGTGGTGTTCTGGTGTGGGGAGCTTTTTTTTCTGGTAAGCCCTAGGTCCGTTAGTTATCATAGCCTACCATCTCGATTCATATCTGCAGGATGTTTAGCCGGACCACAGTGTCATCTTTCAACAGGACAACGCACCGTGTCATCGCTCTCGTATAACCAAGGACGATAGAATAAGGACAGGAAGCATAACAAGGAATACCTACGTAAGGCTCTGAAGCCGACGCTTCTCCGCGGCAGCCATCTTTGATTACCCTTCTGACGGCGTTCCCATTGAATTATGTACCTTGAAAAAAAATAGCATTTACATTTATGGA